>JAGKPW010000044.1:0-691755 GCA_019926035.1 Melaleuca alternifolia
ATTGGACGGCTGGGACCTGACTTAAATCACAGTCAGGAGATCCGTTTCCATCTCAACTACTTCAATTTTTTTTATATAAAAAAACCTTCTAGCTTAAATATTCTAACTGCTTCATCTTGAAACTAAATTGACAATCTAAGCAATAAATATTATATTATTAAGATATACACACGCACACAAAAGAAAAAAAGAAGACAAAGGGCAGGTGATTCATGTTTTTGTTAGGGAACTATTTGGACGCAAATATAATGTCTGGTCCCAGAACAACTCGATCTTATGGCCAACAGAACTTCGATTAAAACAATAATGGATTGCTACTGGCATCATGGTAGAGACTCGAATGAATAACCAGATACTCTAAAAAGTTCACCATCCCCACCAGAAATTTTCACGATTGTTCTTAAGCAAGAGATGATTCTCTCCAATAGCTTGGGCCCAAAATTGACACTTACTCCGTTTAGCCTCTGGCCTACATTTTCTCGTTACTGATATTGAAACCATACCAACTACCTTCGGCGCAATTGAGTGATCAATTTCCATTCAAGATGCGACTTTGCATGACCTGAAATTGGTTTGTATGCAACCCATTTAACTATAGACGACGACACGTTTTCTTGAACAGGGTGGGGTCTCTTTGGACACCTCGAATGGCTGCATACACAATCGAGTTAAATAAACGAATAATTCTTGACTGAAGTACCCTCCACTGAAAATGCGAGTTTAGTTATAATAATAATTGAAAGGGCTGGCACATCTACAATTTCCTAAACATATCGGGGAACAAAATCAGATAATGCACTGCTTATGGCTTGCTTTAAATAAGGGTATTTAGGCCTAACGAAGTTTTTCCATTGAAAGGGTTTCGCAGCGGGCCCATTTGAAGGGTAAAAATAGCGCTAACCATTTGAAATTACAAGATACTTCCTATTTTAAATACAGCACATCGTCCCTTTATCTATTCCAATGTTAAATGTTCGCTAATTGCACGAAATCCTTTTCACATCAATCGAATTTTCATTCTCTGTGCAGCAAACTCCACCTTGAAGTTGTTTCACAAGCACAGTCCATGCTCTCACCTTTTCGATGGCAAACCCTTAAACCACACCCAACTTTTGCTTGAAGACGCTGCGAGGGTAAAGTGGATTCGATCCAAAATCTCCGGCACCAATGCCACCGGCAGCCTGAAAGACTTGGCCGTCAGCATCAAGGCCAGGTACGGTGCTGACAGTGGCAGCTATTTGGTGACAATAGGCCTTGGCACGCCAAAGAAGGACCTGACCCTCTTGTTCGACACTGGAAGCGCGCTCACGTGGACCCAATGCAAGCCAAGTGCGGAGACCAAGGCAATCTTCGACCCCTCTCATTCCTCCTCCTACGCCAACATCTCTTGCTCTGCTCCATCGTGCTCTCAGCTTCCTTCTGGCACAGGTAATTAACGACACCTCAATTTTAACTCTGGGTTTCCCAATTAAAACTATATATGTTAAATTGAGAAGAAACCTCTTACGACTTTTATGATGCTCCACGGTATGCAGGACAACCACCTGGCTGTAGCGGTTCGACATGCGTTTACGCGACGGGGTATGGTGACAAATCTTTTACCAAGGGCTTCTTTGCAACAGAAACACTGACCTTGTCTCCAACCGATGCAATCACTGGTTTCGAGTTCGGGTGCGGTCAGGACAATGGAGGGCAATTCGAGGGATTTGCAGGATTGCTCGGGCTCGCTCGGGACCGGATTTCATTCTTGGAGCAAAGCGCAACCAAATACGGCAGATATTTCTCGTATTGCCTCCCCCCATCGACGAGCTCCATGGGGTACTTAAGCTTCGGCAAAGGCAGTATGACATCCGCCTCGGTCAGCTTCACGCCGATATCAACGATCCCGCAGAATCCAATCTTCTATGGCATCAACATAATAGGGATCAGTGTCGGAGGCAAACCGCTCTCTACACCATCGACCGTGTTCTCGAATGCTGGCACGATCATCGACTCGGGAACCACATTCACGCGATTGCCCCCAACTGCATACCGCGCCCTGTGCTCAGCCTTCCGGCAGGCGATGTCGAACTACAAGATGTCAGCTCCGGCTTCTCCCCTTGACACTTGCTATGACTTGAGCGGGTCCACCACGGTCATTGTCCCGGTGATTACATTCTCCTTCAAGGGACCGATTGAGATCGACTTGGACAACAGCGGCGTGTTATTTCCCATGAGTCCATCGCAAATGTGCCTAGCATTTGCATCGAGCGGGGACGACACACCTTTCGGCATCTACGGGAACGTACAGCAGAGGTCATTTGAGGTGGTGTACGATGTAGCTGGAGGGCAGATTGGTTTCGGCGCAAAAGGTTGTTCCTAAGCATTGTCCTGGTGCTTCCCAGACGTAAGTAAGGGGGCAAAGCAATTTGCTCGTTTAGTGTACTTCAATAAAGGCCAAGACACTTGGTAATGTTTATCAGTCTGTACTCTAAAAACTACGTTCGACATTAATGAATAAGGCCCCTCCATTTCGATATAGGAGAAGGGGGGGGGAGTTTGACATATGCGCCACCTAATGAGAATTGCAATTTGTCAACTATAGAAGGGAGAAGGTTTTGCTAACAAGTGATGAGGGTCAGTTTACTGGATAAAAGGGCGTGACGGTCCGATGTACAAGAGATGAATATACTACATATATAAAGTGCATTATGACGGAGAAAAGTGCCAAAAAAATTTTAAATTTATTGCATTGATATCAATTTAGTCATAAAAAAATTTTGGTGTCAATTTAGTTTTAAACCTTTTGAATTAGTGGCAATTCAGTCATTCATGTTAAATTTGGTCGAACATTGTTGACGTAGACACCAGTCAGCTTACATGACATCGCCAACGCTAAAATGGACAATAGCATTTCAATATTTGTATTTATTTGTTTGTTAATGTTATTACTTTTCTTTCTATTATTTTTCCTTTTTTTTCCTTATCTTCCTTTTTAAGCTAGTGATCGGCCATAGGCGATAGCCAATGGCCAACCATCGCCAGGTGGGCTGGCCTCACTTAGGGGAAGGTTGTTGTCACATAGGCGAAGGCCAACTAAGTGAGCCCCAAAGAGGGCTCCCTTCACCCACGTCAAATGAGGTTTTGGTGAGAGTCAGCCTTGCCCAGGCCATATTTCATCAGGCTAACCCTTGCCTAGGGCATGGCAGCCTTGTCACGAGCCACCTTCACCCATGTGGTGCTTGGCAAGGTGAGCCCTAGCCGGGGCTTACCCTCACGCAAGTGGTGCCCAACAAGGGTCGGCCTTGCCCAGACCAGATTTGGTAAGGTTGCACTAGCCTAGCTGAGGGCCAGGCTTGTCAGTTGTGGCCTAGGTCAGGGGAGCCATCGCTGAGCAAGGCAAGACTAGCCTACTCGGCCATCACTTGTGGTCAGTCGCTGGCAGAAAGAATAAGAAAAGGACAAAAGGAAAAAAAATCATTAAAAAATAATTAAATTAATATTAAAAATTGTCATCGTCAACACTAACAGTGCCACGTAGGCCAACTGGCATCAACATTGATAATATCCAACAAAAGTTAGATGGAAGAACAGAACTGACACTAATTCAAAAAGTTTAGAATTAAATTGACACCATAAAAATTTTTAGGACTAAAATTGGCAGCCTAAAAAGATCAAAAACTAAATAGACACTAATCCGATAGGTTTATAACTCTTTTTATACTTTTCTCCATTATGATGCGATAAAAGAATGATGTGCACTTTGCGTGCAACATGTAATCTCAAAATTCAAACTCAACACTAAAGATGACGTGACATGGTAATGCTCGCATATAACACAACACGGCAAAGCCAAATTTAATTATGGTATAGCGAAATGATAATGAAATAGCGATACTCACATGTAGTATGACATGACATATTCTAATCCAAAACATGACAAGCAGATGACTTCAGATGGCAATAATCATGTGTCTCATGACATAACAATTTTGAGCAACATCTCAAGAAGATGACATCATATTAAAATAACTACATGCAACATGTCATGACAATTTCAATCACTCAGTGATGAGAACTACATTTGATGACGTGTGTCATGACATAACAATCTCGAGCAACATGGAAAGAAGATGACATCACATTGCAATAATTACTTGTAATGTGACATGACAATTTCAATCATTTATCTATGAGAGTACATTGGTAGACTCGTTTCTTTATAAATATAAATGATTTTTAAAATAGACGCTTTTATATATGTAAGAGAAATTTGATTCGTCTAGTCAGTAGAAAATTGAACATTTTGCTTCCTCTTTTATGAGTGGAAATCGAAACTTTAATTGGATTTTAGTTTCCAACCCAAAAATGATAGGGGAAAATTGATACTTCATCATGCAATTGAGCTTGTTTAAAAGCTAGGAAAGAAAAATATGACTGACCTAATAAGTGTATTGGATATGATCCTACCAACCTACTTTCGCATATATATCAAGACCAGCCGATCTTTCGTACATAAGCAAAGGAAATCAACGCAGTTGCCGATTAGAACCTTCAATTCTAGGCTAGTTGGTATTACTCACTCTAAAGAACTAACTAATAGCACTACTAACTCACGCGCTTAAATATAAGCAAACGACATTTTAGGATCACATGAAGTGAAAAAGGAAATGGGAAAACAAATTATACGAAAGAGATGACACTATGATAAATGATAATTGAGGTTGGATTGGCTTTCCCAAGAATCAACACTCAACATAACTTGTCCAAACCTAATATGTAAAATGAAGATAGCATTTGAAGAAGGATTCGTATTGAATCCATTGAAACCGCAATGATCACATGTGTATAAGAAAATTCTCAAAAAAATTCAAAATCTATTGCAATCATATCAATCCAGTTCTAAATTTCTTTTGTCAATTAAGTCCTAAATATTTCATTTATACCAATTTAGCCCATCAAGCCAATTCATTTATGATTTTTTTTTCTTGTTATCTTGTCCTTTCTTCACTTTTTTTTAGCCTAAAGTAAGCAAGGTTCACTAGTGGACCCTTGCGACAGTGGGCAAGGGCTTCACGGCCCCCACTAGCTCTTCCCCTACCTAGCCTAGATCTAGTGAGGGCATCGTGGCCCCTCGCCAAATATGGGCAAGGGCTTATAGGCCCTCACTATGGCCGGCGAGAGCAAGGGTGAGGGGTGGGCATCCTTGCTGGCATAGCGAGAGCCTATTAGCCTCTCCCAGTGCTAGCAAGGTCGTCAGCTTTCAAACTAACAAACAAACAAGTGAAGAAAGAAAAATAAAAATAAAAATTAGTAAAGAAACTATTTTTTAAATCAAAATATTATTAAGACTTCTTTAATATTCTTGTCAATAAGTTTTAAGGTTTCTATTGCACTTATCTCTTTTTTTCAACATGGTACGATCCTTCGAGCATATGCGCTGCTTCATAAGGAAATTGTTATGCAAACTGGAGGGCCTCGATCCTTTGGTGAAGGTGTGAATCCTTTACTGCTTGGTCTGGTTTAATAGAGTCCATGTTTCTTATGGGCATTTCCCCATTTAGAGGCCCGATTGTAGTGGATCATTTTATTTGTACCACTAAAAAAATAATGAATCCAGAACTATAAACGAGGAAATTAGAATATACATTATGATAGAATAACCACTACCCTTGTATTTTCAAGTTTCTTCTAAAAAATCTCTATTATTTATTTCACAAAAAAATATTTTATTCAGAAAATATTTTCCCCAAAAATGATCGATTGCATCACTTATAAAAATAAATAAACAAAAAATATTTTTATTGTCCACGAAAATATTTAGACATAACTTGCTATGGTTAATAATGAAAATATTTTTTATTAACAAATTATTTTGAACAATATAAAAGATCAATTTAAGAAAGTATTTTCCAACACATTTATTTTTCATGAAACAAATGAAGACTTGATAATAAATATATCGATTACATAACGAGTGATGTTGAAAAAAATACATGGTATGCAGTGTGCCATGTGGCGCTTGCTAACTCGCCGCTTCTATTTTCGGGATTATGACCAATCACGTCAAATTCAAGACTTTTCCATTATAAAAATCATTCATAAGATTGCGAGAGATTTTATCGTTTAGGTTGACATTCTACCGAAGATTTATCGCGTTGAGATTCCAACTTAGAATCAAATCATTTTACGAGTTTAAGATCATAATATCTCAAGATTTTAGTTTATTTCTATATTTCGACAACCTTGGTAGTACACACACCTAAATTAAAGTGCAAAAACACAAATATGTTTTATCCGATCATTTCACACATTCAAAATATGTGAAATTTGTAATTAAAAAGAAGAAGAAGAGAAAATCATGAATAATCGATACTATCGGTGCCGACTTTAAGTATTATAATTTCACAAGGCTCATTCAAAGCCTAATACTTATCCTACGCTCACTTGACCCTTAATTTTAGAACTTTGAATCATTCATGGGATCGTCAATATCTATCTCGAAACCTTTTCTGTCGTCATGCGCCTTCCACCGTGCTGCCCACTCGCCTTGGCCATCACCACCGTCCCTTACTTATCCAAATCTTCGGCCCGCGATACTAAATTTAGGCCGCGAAGAAGCCACAAAACTCAAAAGAGGTTCGTTGTTGTGGCTAAGGACTCTTGAATTTGGCCTCACGAGTTGATAGCATCATGGCACATAGCTTAATTATGTCGGGCCCATGCGCATAATTTCATCCTAAAGAGAGCCAGATTTAACCCATTAATATGCATATTTTGACCCATTTTCATTCAAAATTTTTGAAAGAATAAATTATGAAGTACACTAGAATAGACTAATTATCACACACCATACCAAAACTCCAACGCGTATCTCATTTAATACAACTCACTTACGCGTCTTAACAATTTATTCTCTGATTCCCATTTATTCATGAGTCAATTGACATACACGCACTTTTTTTTACCTCTGTTATATATATCTTATACAATACCAAACAAGGGGGCATATTTATCTTTGATCATCTCTCGACGGCAACAAGAAAATGAAGCTTAAACTTAATTCCGAGAGCCAAGACGCCTTCAAAGTAGCTTTGACCATCCGCTGCATTTACAATTTGCGATTCTTGTACAAATTCAATCCGACGGTCTAAAATCGATCACGCTAAACCCTAATTACTACTAAACCCACCCAGCAACCCAATGCACGAAAACATCAGCAAAGAAAGAAGCAATCCAAATCAGAGTAATTAATGCGGCCGACCGTCGCCAAAGACCCCTAAGAAAGAAAACCATCAACCAAATCAAGCTCAGCCGCAGAATGCTCCGACAAGCCGTTTAACTACCCGACTTGAAACATTCACCACATTATAACATAAATTTTCCAAATTAATATTTATATTTAGCCGTTTAACTACCCGAATTGAAAAATATAAACGGCCCTAGTTGAAATTTTCACGAAATTATGACATAAATATTTCAAATTACTAACTATATTTAGCCTTTTAACCACCCGAGTTGAAAATTTCACAAAATTATGACATGAACATTTCAAATTACTATTTATATCGTGAAAAATCTTAAATTTATATAATATAACAAAAATCAGTAAATAAAAATATAGAATTTATCTAATAAAATAAAAAATTAACAAAAAAATTTCGAATTTATAATAATATAATAAGTATATTTCGAACGGAATTGTGTTTGGAAAAATATGAGGTGTTTTTTTTTACATAAAATTGTTTTTTCTTTGCTGATGCGAGAATATTTTTTATAAAAATGATAATATTTTTTTAGGGACGAGGATATCTTTTGTATTATCAGCGCCTGTTTTTCCACCCCGACAAGCTAAATCATTGAATGCCGCGGGGCCCGCCGTCCGCCCCCCGCATGAGCGCCACGTGCGGCCCCCCAACCACAAGATAAGGACGATCGGCCGTGTCTTTGGGGGGAGCGTTTGACCGGGTCCGTCTCGGGCTCCGTGGCCTTCAAACCAGCGCGACGCTCGCCCTCGCCCGCGCCCCCTCCTCCCCCCGGTTTTCGGCATTTCACCGGAAACAATACCCACCCACTCCCACTTTTCAAGCCAAACATATCGCGCCCTTTTTTTTTTCTTTTTTTTTTTAAATTTAGTCGCCCACTAATTTTTTTCTTAATCTCAAAAAAAAAATGAGAAATCACGGAATTATATATTAAAAAAAAAAGAAAAATCAAATAATCACCCTTTGAAGGACATATAAAATGCATTTGGTTCATTTTTCGAGAGAGAGTTTAGCACTTTTTGGAAAACGTGAGGTGTTTGACAACTATTTTGGAGTGGAAAGCTAACTTTGGAAATGTTGGAAGTACTAATTTTCAGTATTTTCTCAAAGTCGATTTTCAAAGCAGAACCAACGCAACCATAAAACCTTCATTTTGCTAATTATTTCAATTAATAAGGCTTTGTCTATCGGTGAAAATGAATAATTTCAAAAATATTTATTTTTGAAAATAATCATCCGTATTAACTTATAATAATTCTATAATGAAATTCATTATGAATAACGCTTTACACTGATATATTTTCATGAACGAAATATTCATTTTTATAAATAATATGAGTAATTATTTTTAAAAAAATTAAATTACTTTTTAAAGTTATTCAATTTTACGAAATAAATGGAGTCTCTATTCGATTTCGATCCGACGAAAAATTGTTATTTGGAAAATTCGGAATTTTTTTTTCTTTTATTGACTTCTTCTTTGTTGGTAATTATATTAATTTTTTTTTCTCTCTCTCTTCCGATTGCGTCTGGTCTCAACAAACCAACCCCCTCGGGGTCGAATTTACCATTGATTTCCTCCTCCTCCTCCTTCTTCTTTGGCTGCTTTTCTCTCTACAGACGATGGAGTTCCCCTTCTTTGCTTCTGGATCGTCGAACCCTGCGTAGGTTTCTCCATTGACGCCGTTCGCGAAGGATCTCCTTTCCGTTGCATTTCGCTTTCTTCTGGCACTTTCTTCTGGTACCCTCTCTCCCTCTCCCTCTAGAACCTTCTTCTCTCTCCTTCCTTTTCCGCCTCCGGTCCGTCGACGCCGATTGTTTCGCTGTTTGCGAGATACGAGTCGATTGATTGCGATCTGGGTGTCTGATGTGGCTTGAGGTTCCTCGCCGGGCGGGAATCGACGTTGGTTTTGCAGGTCAAAGCCGAAGGATCCCTGGGGGTTTTTGAGGTGATCTCATGAATGTTAGGTCCGTGGGGCTTGATTGTGATCTGCAAGTGAGGAATTGTTTGGCCGAGTGTAGATTTCTGCTGCTTCTGTTGACCTTCTGCGTGTTTATTCAAGAGAGCGTAGAGTTGGAGTTGGATTTGGATTTGGGGGGCTCGAGCGAGGGGATGGGTTATCTCAACTCGATTTTAGCGTCTTCGGGCCAGATTCATTCCGACGATGCCCCGGTTAGTGGCGGGGGACTCAGGTTCATTCCTTATCCTGTGGAAAATGATCATTATTTGCTAGATCTCGAGTGCTTGGATTTGTGTATCATAGCATCCAGTTTCTGGTTCGATGTTACGCGTCTTGAGCATCTCTTACTTTTTGAGTCACCGGGGCGCCTGTGTCCAGATATATGTTATGCTGTTATGGTGAATCATATCTATGCTCCTGGTGTTTTGTACTTTTTTTTTTTTTTGTAGGAATGCCTACTTGTCCTGAATATGGTGCACTCAGATCATTTTGGCCGCTAATTTTTGCATATTGCACCAAACTTGAGACTCCCATACCTCTTGTCTTTTGGGTTAATTTCTTCTCTATCCATGATGAACTTGACAATGTGTATTGGAGGCTCACGATCTTGGCAAAACACCATGTGAGACTGAAAAAAAAAAAGAAAACGTTGGCGATCTTTGATACGTGAAACCTTTTGATTACTTGCAGTTGACTTGGATTTTAAGACCCTGATGATGGATAGTTTGATTGTGTTGGTCTTCTCTTTTCATCGACAATATCCAACCATTAATAGATCCATTAAGTGCCATGAAATTTTTACTTTTCATTAATTTTCATTGACGAAGAAATCTATTGTTCAATAGATCCATTTAGCGCCATCAGACAGCTAAATACGCTCTGAAGTTATGAAATTGCCCCTGCTTGTCAGCCAATTCTGTCTGACATAAAATTTTTGTCCATGGAACAGCCAGAATGGGAAATTCAGCTATGGATATGCGAGTTCTCCCGGGAAAAGGGCTTCAATGGAAGATTTCTATGAGACAAGAATAGATGGTGTAGAGGGGGAGATAGTTGGCCTTTTTGGAGTTTTTGATGGTCTCTCTCTCTCTCTCTCTCTCTCTCTCTCTGTGTTTGTGTGTGTGTTAAGAGTGTCAGAGTGTATGGACTTTTGTGATTCTTGGTTGTAGAGATTTTAAAGGTAAGGCATTCGTACAAGTTCATACTATGAGAACTCTCGACTCAATATTTATCAACCATTTAGGAAGGCACTCTTTTGCATTACGAGACACAGGTGCTTAAGGTCATTAATTTCAGCGATCTTACATGTTGCGGTCTTCACTTTTTCAAATTATTGATGTAGCTTGCTAAGGAGGTGGAAGAGATGGGATGATGGTAATGATGAGAAAATTCTGGATGGTGATAAGGGAAGTTGTGAAACTGCCTTGTATGGGAAGGGCTAGGAATGGAGTCACTTTTCCTTTTTAATGAGTATGCTTAAGCCAGTGGCTTGGTGTTGTACAAGGACGTTGATCATTTGTGGAGGAGAGGCAAAGTTTGGTATAAAGATGCAGAATGGATCTCTAGAGAATTTGAGGATGCATATGGAGTAGATGTGTCAAATAAGTTCAACAAAGCTGGCAAGAAATGGGGAATCGTGTGGAAACTAAGGTGCAAAGTGGCCTCGAATCAGAATATTTGTGTGATTAATAGCATGGGAATGCTATTTTGATGACTTTTTACCGGGAGATATGCAATGCAGCTGGAGGGAAAATAGCATTATACACTCTTTTGGTACCTTTATGAATGGAAGATGGTTTTACATGTTTGTCGACACTTTGACAAATGACTCGGGGTGGGATCTCTCACGAACTTTATCAAAACCCTATGCAGGCTGATAGTGAATTACGTACTGAAGGAGATATTGGTGTGGGGTCGTAGTAAGGGAAGTCCTCTCAAGTGACTGTGGCTACTTGCTGGATGAGGCTGGTCCTGTGTGAAGCTGGAGTTACCCATGGAAGAAGCGTTGGCCAGATGATAGTTTCTCTCTGGAATTCGTGGTTTTTGACAAATTTGAAAAAAACAGGAAAATGCTGGTTAGCTCGTGCTTTCTTTGTAAATGGAGGACCAGGCAGTCAACAATTTATAGGCATATTGTAGCTTATCTTGTGATGCATCCCACCTGTTTTTTTGTCTCTGCCTGGAAGTACTGTTGATGTGCTTTCTTTGTAAATGGAGGACCAGGCAGTCAACAATTTATGGCCATATTGTAGCTTATCTTGTGATGCGTCCCACCTGTTTTTTGTCTCTGCCTGGAAGAATGTTGAGGGCAATCTTTAGGCATGTAAATAGAACTTGCAAAGAAGAGAAAATAGTCATCTAGATGATTTATCTCTCCAAATTTTGGCTTGTTTAGGAATAAAAACATGAAGCATACAATTTCCTCATGGGCATGGGTCAGGTTTCTCCCCCCTTTTATGGCTATAGCCACGCTTTGACTTTATAGATGTCTAAGCCAGTACACGCGCTCTAATTTTTAGGAGCATTATGAGAAATGGGATGGCATCCACCTCGGTGTGCTCCCATCAAATTTCGAGTTTTTATATTTTGCGTTTAAACTTAGCAACTTTTGCATTAAGTAATGCTCCACAATGGCGAAATAGGTTTTTTAGCTCCATTTAGTGGGGTATGTATGCGTGTTTGTAGTTCTTTGTATTTATTTTTTCTTTCATGATGGAAAACTATATTAGGCTTGACGATGTTTTTCTTCTATGGTTATTTCAGGTCATGGGGGTGCACGAGCTGCTGAATATGTGAAACAGAACCTCTTCAGTAATTTAATTAGGCATCCTAAATTCATCTCTGATACCAAATCTGCTATAGGTTTGTTGCTTCTTGGGCTCGACATTTCTATTTTGTCATTAGGTAAAACAAACTACATATGTAGGGGCCATGGTGGTCGTGGCACATTTTCAAAATGAAGTTTTCTTCTCATAATTCCTCACTATGTACTGCCATTGATCATTGAAATTCATAAATTTTCTTCTCATACTTCTCGTTACATTTTTTGCAGCTGATGCATACAACCATACAGACTCTGAGTTCTTGAAATCGGAAAATAATCAGAATAGAGATGCCGGGTCAACTGCTTCCACTGCCATCCTTGTTGGTGATCGATTGCTTGTTGCCAATGTTGGAGATTCTAGAGCAGTGATATGCAGGGGTGGTGAAGGTAAATATTACCAGTAGAGATGTTCAATTTTTGATTCACTGGAAACTTAAACTTTGTTCAATGGTTTTCCATATGTCAACTTCAAGGCAAAATATGTCTCTGACATGGTAGTCTTATTCAGTCTTTTAGAAATGTAAGGCATGCCAGGCTGTTGCTGGCTGTTAAAATATGGAACTTATTTTATTTGTAAGGGAAAGTTATAAAATCACCTCAAGTTTTTCCTTTACTAGTGTGTTGAACACCTCTATGTTGAAATATTTTATACTAAGAGATTTCAAAAGCCCACATTTGACACCATTGAGAGTAACACTATTAGGAAGAGGCTTGGATTTATGCAGATGGTGCAAACGGTGCAACTTTATGGCCTCGAAACTGGGGCATGTAAAGTGCTAGTCTTGAAATTAGAGGGTGCCAAGTGTAGCTAAAGGAAAAGTTGGGTATGATTTTGGTAATTTAACCTGTCTATCATAAAAGAGTGATTTTATTTTGACGCTGGGGTAATGATTGTGACATATGAAATTCTCAGGCATTATCTTATTAGGGCCAAATACTTGGCTATTACAAATGATAGGTAGCAATGTTAATTTTGAGAGTGATTGGACTTTTCGCTTACTCTTTGATTCAGTTTGGCGATTCCTCTATTCTGTGCATCAGTTTTTTTGGATTTTGTTGTCAAACTTATTGTTCTCTATATTATGAAAGTTATATGATATAATTTGCTTTTGGTACTCCGTTATGTGTAAAGAGGGATCGACTCATAAGCTTGTAATGCCCTAGAGATACATAGATTTCTTTATGCGTAGACATTGAATAATTTTTCCTGATAGCCTACGCATGCTAGTAAACTCAGTTTTGTACTGATTGCTTTCTATAAAGAGGGGTAAAGCTTATAAGAAGTTGTGTAGAGTGCATTTCTTTAATAATTAAATTGGGATTTCTGCTTTCTTTTACCAAGGTGTTGGATTCCCTGCTGGCTTTTGGGTACTTGAGCAATAATATTGTCCAATCATAGGATTTGGGATCCGCAATTGTCATATAACAATGGGATTCATTTGTCTAAAAAATTCTGGAGGTAGACTTGTTAGGAAGCGGTTGGAGGGGGCTGACTTCTGGGAAAGTTGTAGGGACAGTAAATAATGCGCAAATAATGTGACTTCAAATGTCTCTTGACAAATTATCCTATTCGGTTGAGATCGAGTTCTTTGTACTTTTTACACTAATCTGATGTTGAAATCAGTGTTGACTATCCCTTGGAAAAGTTTTAAGGATATTAGGTGAAACCTACTTTTGTAGGTCTTTTTTTTTCCATAAAAACTACCCATTGTTCAAATTTCAAAGTGAAATGCTTGTTTTTGGCTTGGTGGTTGTTTGATCAAATTATTCGTGATATGATGACATTAGAGAATTAATGGGATCAGATTGATGGTAGTGAATGTAGATGAAGTGGATCAATCAGTTTCAAGCTGCATGTCTTTCTCCTTATGATCAGTTGATTTATCTGTGTAAATTCAAGTGGTGAGTAGGTTTAGCGCAATGTTTGAAAAGAAGTTAGCCTTTTAGATAAATGGCCTATCTGTGCATAGGTGTTGGATATTATTCTATTTCCTTGCTCTCTTGGCATGTCTTTTTTCAAAAACATAAGTCAATCCTCAAGTTGCATTTAATCCATTTCTTCCTTTACTATAACAGTTTGCCTATCATTATTTTTAGATGGTTTTTTCCACCGACAATTTAATATCTTCTTTTTTCAGCTATTGCTGTTTCTCGAGATCATAAGCCAGATCAAACAGATGAGCGTCAACGCATTGAAGATGCTGGAGGATTTGTTATGTGGGCTGGTAAGATTTTTCATATATATCATTCCTCAATAATAATTTCAAATATATATGAGTACGCATTTTAATCTTGTCGGTTGCTCTGTGTTTGGATGATTGCTGAACTTTCTACAAATAGGTACTTGGAGAGTTGGAGGCGTTCTTGCTGTGTCACGTGCTTTTGGTGATAGGCTTTTGAAGCAGTATGTGGTGGCCGATCCTGAAATTCAGGTCTATATAGCTCCCCTATGTGCATGTGCACTTGTTCTTACATCACTTGTCTACTTGTAGAGCATGTATGAAAATTCAAAGAACTTTAACCAGGGGTTCTGGTAGTGTATTACTTCATATTTCGATTAAAATATTGACGACTTCTAGTTTTAGTAAGAACATTACAATCAATCAGTGAATAAATTTTCCGTTTTAAGACGGCTTGCGTGAAATTTCCTTTTTACACTAGCAGTGTTTTAATGAGGATCCTAGAACAAAATATTGCATTTGATGTCTTATTGAGATATGTTTGCGATTTGCACTATTTATCTCAGATATGATTGAATGAGTGTGAACTCGATTTGCTTTTATAGTGGCAGCACTTCTTCACCTGAGCTTTAACCTTTTTATAATCCTTTTAAAATTGCAGGAGGAGAAGATTGACAGCTCACTTGAGTTTCTCATTCTTGCTAGTGATGGGCTGTGGGATGTTGTCACAAATGAGGTTGGCATTTCATTCAATTTTAGGCTGTTTTCTTTGTGATGAAGAGTTTTTCTTCATTTTAGTCTCTTTTATTATCTGAGTACTGTCCTCACATAACTAGATTACATTTGCTTCCTGCTGTGATAGATTGACCTAAGATTTATCCAGTGCTTGTCATTGTCCACTTTTACTCATCTACATGGAGCGATGTCTAGCGCATTACAGTTTTAGATGTTTCTTTGTGACGGATGAATCAGGCTTGCAACTGTACTTCTTACTCTTGTGCTTTACATCTCGCAGGAGGCTGTCTCAATGATTAAACCAATCCAAGATGCAGAGGCAGCAGCCAAAAGGCTCATGCAGGAAGCGTACCAGAGAGGGAGTGCAGATAACATTACCTGTGTCGTCGTCCGTTTCTTGGCCAATCAGGGGTGTTCCTCTCAAAGCAGCTCTATGTAATCGGATCCACGCTGCTCCTCACTCTGAAATGTTTCTACATCTTTGGTAAACTCTGATGATGAATAAAAGCGCTGGTCAATTAACTTGACATAGGATTTCTTCGGTAGGGTAATACTAAGGTAAACATAGATCTAAATTGAAACCTTACCAGACTGCTAATGTGCATATCGGCAGCATCTAGAATAGAACAATGTGTGGATTTAGTACGTGTATTCTTGCGTCTTATATCTAGATATAGAAATATTCATCCAGTTGGGAGTTGTTATGTCTGTAAGTTGTAAATGTCTTCCGAGTTGGTTCCCTCAATATATGCTCTTTGTTCTTTTTTCAATGTATTTCGGTTGTCCAAAACGAATACCCACTTTTGGAGTTAAATGAAGTGTTGTTGGTCAGTCAGCTGCGGTGGTTCCGTCTTATCGGCTGTCCGGAAAGTCTTTCCGACGTACTCTTGTTGCCGAAAGTGCTTGGCAGGTTCCCACTGTCATGGCGCAGCAGTAGATAACTTACTGCCCCAGTTTCCGAGTCCTCTGGGTAAACACGATTTGTAATGTACCCGTTTTGGAATGGCAGATTCATGACAGAATTATCAAAGATGACTCGAAGAGAGATTTATCGGACATGATGTGGCGGCCAATGCTGACACTATGATGATCGGAGCTCACATTTGCCTTCTTGCTTCAGTCCACACCGACAAAACCTGCGTCGGTCGGGCTGCGTTGTCGTCATGGGGACCGACCTCCCAAATTGGGAGATGAAAGCAAAAGGTCGTGAGCTTTTGAGGTCGAAGAGTCGACTCTCAAGTTGGGGCGGCTCGCTCTGAGGCTATGTTTTTCATATCAAAGATGTCATCCTTGTCAACTGAATCCGTCAATTAGGAAAGACTCGTGTTGCTTTATCTATTATCTTAAGGAACATTAATTCACGGCAAAAACACGAAAAGATGAAGGGCCGTCCCAGTGAGAAAAGTTGGTGACTAAATTAACACATTTATTGCTATATATCCCAAAGAAACTTAATTGTGAAATGTGGATGGAGTTTGGTTCAAAAAGTCAATCTGTTGACCAATGGCATGACCAAAGATTTCGCCTATGATTACTATGACTCACGTCATTGTAAATTGATAACTGCGTTTTACAGTCGTCAAGGCATTTTATTTTGGTAAGACTTTGTACCATAACGTCTAAAAATAATCCTCAAAATGCATCTTCCGTACTGCCAAGGATTCAAGAGGAAATTCAATTCGTCTTCTCAAGGAAACAGCAAAGACCCATGGGCGATGCACCATTTTTCATTATGTTGAGATTGGTAGACAAAGGAAGCTTTATATGCCGACATTTCTTTGATGTAGCTCATGTCAAAGGGACTCCGTCGTCGACCTTGAAAAGAGAAATGATTGATGTGCTTTCTCATCGTAATCTTCAAATTGGAGATGGTGGAGGTCGAGGATGCAAAAGGAGAACCGAATGGATTGCAAGCTACACTCACTAATGAGTGTGCATTTCCAATTACTTCTTTCATTGCTTGCTCAGCGGCTCCACCTTAAATTGATGGCAACACCTAAAGAGGTCATTCCTACCAACCACTTCTTCACATTGTTGATACTTACTGTTAAATCGGTCGGTATCTCCTTGCCAACAGCACGATCAATAGCAAGTTGCTCAATTACCAAGATTAGCATCAATGATCGATAATGTTATTGATGAGCATCAAATTGGAACTTTAGAATGGAAGAAATTAACGTTACAATCGCCACAATTTATATATAGCGTTCACTTCAATGCCAAAATTTTTTCAATCAATCACTTAAGAGTCTACATTGATAGAAAAACGATCACTTAATTACCCTTGATAACAGATTTTGGCTACATGTCATGCTTGCTTTTTTAATAGAATTTAATTTCTCTGTGGCTTTATTAAGGAAAATTAAAGTTGAACGTGGACAAAGGACAAGATGACCTGGCAAATGGTCTAATCAATTCACCAATTTGCCTTTTCTTTCTCCTTCTCTTTCTTCGTCTTCGTCTTCTTCACTAGAGACGTTGGAACGAAGAGAGGAACAAGCAACACGCAACTCTCTCTCTCTCTCTCTCTCTCTCTCTCTCTCTCTCGTGAGAATCAGACATTGGAGGAGGTGATTCTTCGAAAGCTCAAACGCATTTGAATTGCAAAACACGAGAGGAAGGAGAAGGAAGGGAACCCCCACTTCCAAGAGATATGTGAAGTTTATGTTGAAGTTGATGTCTTGTATTCTGTTATTCAAGAGATTATGAGACGCCTGTGGAGTTTCAATTTCGAAAGGCTCCCTGACGACAGGATAGCTCGGGGGTTTCGAAACGCCGCCAGAGGAGTTTTATGTTCAGTCATATAGAATTCTACATGAGGAAGTTTCCTATTATAAGTTATGTCGGCAATTTTGTAATTTGTGCCATGTAAGGTTTCGTTATTTACTATTCAAGGCGAAATAGGTCTCTAAGGTTAATTAGAGAGGGCAAGAGGATCAACTGTACACTTTTCTTCATTATTATTGAAATAGATCTCATTTTCCGTGGACGTAGGTAAGCGGAAACTCTCCCCTGCCGAACCACATAAATTCTTATGTTGTGCGATTTTCATTACTTTTTTACATTGTTGATAGGATCGAATTCAAATATTTGACAGTTTCATTGTCACGGAGAATTGACAGCAAGCTAGCTTACAAATAGCGTGAGTTGCTTCTGGCTTTTGACTCAAATCCTCAATTGGAGGTTAGGATTAGTGTCTGAAGAACAAATATGATTGTGGCCTAATTCGTTAATTAGGGACAAAAGTACTGGCCAAACGACGTGGTTCGGCCCTTATTTTACTGACTTCACTTTGCAAGTGAGCCGCCAGACCACTTATTTTAAAACGATGTTAAATCGAATTTTGTTCCCATTCAAATCACCAACAAACACTAAAGTGATTGCTTAAGTAATCATTCCAAAAATTTTAATACTACAGTGAGAACCGTACAAAAATTATTTCATATGTAATTTAACTCTTATCCTTCTAACTATCTAGAGAATACGAGATGGAGTCCTCACTTAAGTCCGATTGTTAATTAAGTAATTATGTTTGATGCATCTCGCTCTACTCTAGTTAGCAATGGCAATTCCATCAACCAAAAGAATTGAGATAATCGAGCTTATGATATAATCACGTCATTCGAGTTTACATTCATTTTATTCCATCGTCAACAAAGAGAATCATATTGCAATGAGAAACCATTGTCGAATTGACTTGTTCACGGCTACTGTGGACTTTTACTTATCAGAAGTATATAGTGGATTCCATTAAGATGTGCTGCAATTGACTTTATAAAAAGCTAAGGACCAACAACTCCGGCACTTCTTATTGGAACCCACACCCACTACATATATATATATATATATATATATATATATATATATATATATATATATATATATAACGTAATTTAAACTTGATGATATTTGAAAACTTGCAAATAAATCTTTATATCAAGGGTTTAAAGTTTCAGTCAGAACTTTTTCAGCTTGATATTTTTCAGACTCCCCATTTACAAGCTACGGAATTTCATTTCTACCAAAGCTTCGTGAAGACAAAATTAAGGAGAAATTTTACGCAAATCTCTCCTTAAACTTTATGGATAGTACATGTTCATCCCTGAACTTTTAACTATCTCGCAAAACTCAATGACCTTTTCATTTTATTGTAGCTGTTATCTCTTCATTAATTTTTGAAGTTTGCATGTGCAATGCACATTACTTTTAAGAGGTAATTAAAGCTTAATTTCATTTGTTCTTTTTTAAGGAATTCCACTTTTATTGTTAATTGCTGAACGACAAAAATATATAAATTGGGAAAATATAAATTAGTACCACAAATTACCTTAAACCAGTACATATGTGCCATATCTACCCCAAATTATTGTTTGTGTAGAAGAAATCCCAAACCGTTTAACACATTTACCCCGAATTAATTCTATCCTTAGCCCGAACTAATTCTATCCTTCGTCAGCTTTTATCCAATATACCCATTTTATTGCCAATGGGGAGACACACAGGGGGAGCAACTCATCCAACAGGGATTCCAAATGAAAAATTCAGCATATATTCCCCTAGAAATAACTAGTCCCAGAAATTCAAGCTCTCTGATATATTTCATTCGATACTATTTCATGCCAACGAGAAAGAGAAGATCGAGGCAAGCATTTAGATCGTTCATAACACATGCCTTCGCAAGTTTTGCCTTGGCAAATGCCAAGTTCAAAAAGATCTGGACAATAAGCGAAGAAGCCTCGCAGATTCTCCTTCATCTTATGGTCACGAACAGTAATTCCTCTTCATTCTTGTCATCTCCAACAGTTTCTCTTCCATATAATAAATCCCTCGCGTTGTGAAAATCTACTAAAATCGGCAATTTTACCCCTAGTTGGCCCTAAAATTTTGGTGATAAGAATAGAGAATTGGCAGATCCAATTTGTCTTTGTCTAAATTTCTAATATCAATTCATTTTCTTCAAAATGACTTCCCTACGATAATGTCATTTAATGAGCCACTTATGCTTAATTGTCACTTCAGATCCATGTCAAACAAGTTTGCTAAGTGTATTTCTATGTCAACAATTTACGAGGACATTGAACAGAAGTCAATGAAGGGGTAGATTTATCATGAGCACATCAGCTTGGTGAATTTTTTTTCTTTTGCAACACAAAAACTAGTTTTTGGCAAATATGTTATTGGTGTACTAGTTGAGAATTTCTCGTGGTACCTTCCCTTCATCAAAATACTAAAAATAGAAAATATAAGAACCACGAATTTGTTAAATTTTGATGTACATACCCACTTCAATACAACTAAATAGGGATAATGACATGAATAATCTTTTAACTTTAGTTCAACGTGCAATGTCGTTCCCAAATTTTAATTTGTTCAATGTGATTTATAAATAATTTTGTATATTAACTTTTAATTTATCCTAGCTAGTTAGGGCGAACTTGAACTTCGTTGAAGTCTTGGATTCGATTCCCCAAGGAAGTGCCTGTGATTTAAGTGGGGGTCCATGGCGGTAAGTTGTTGTGCTAGTCTCTCACGAAGAATAGTTGAGGTGCACGCAAGCTGGCTCGGACACCTTAGTTATCAAAAAAAATAATTTTTATTACAGAGGAAGTAGTTACGTGTATTGATCCAGGTCAAAGAGGAGGCTATAAAGTGGTTTGTGCCATTACTTTTATGAGCTGTGCTGTGAACCAGAAGGCGTCGTTGAGAGATCACGGTGATTTCGTTGATGCTACAACCTAGAATATAGCGATAGTAGAAGACGGGAAAAGGCTGTGTGATCAGGCAACTTTGGCTAGTGATGTTGGTCGATGGTATCACATGAGAACTCAGTTCAGCAGAAAACATCTAGGGGTGGAAGTAACTCTGAGACGTGGACAAAATTTGTTGTTCCAAGGAAGTCTAAGCACGAGTTGGGTTTAGTAGAAATTCGAGGTGGGTAGGTACCCAAGGAGGGTGCTAGGAATAGCAATATCAAGCGATGGATTATAATTATGACTTGACTGCAAACTCGAGGTAAGTTGAAAATTGTTGATTATGTCTCGAGTTTTGACTAAGGACTCAAACAAGGGTCAAATCTCAATGATGTTGGATAGGCCGAGAGGAAATTTGGCAAGGCGTTTGAGGATGAATTGCACTTACCCTTAGTTAGACTATGGTCGTGGTCGGTGAAGCCAGTAATCTCTTTATTCATAGTGGTATTACTTCTTCTTCTTTTGTACAAGTAGGTCTCGACACTCTAGCCCAATCTCATAAATCCATGTGCATATTTTCTGTTTTATGTTATTGCTCTATTATCTCAAGGACGTGGTGGACTGAACGGTGTTACTGCGCAGCACAGTTCAACGGCAACTATACAAATATGAATTTTAGTTGCGAAAATTGTTCAGACGGAATTTCCAAAACTAAATAGAGAATGACTTTTAGGTTACTTTACACATGTACTGAGAAGGATAATGCGCATACTTTTCATGTCCATTTAACATTAAACAAGTTTGACGCAATTAAAGAACATCGAGCTAAATCTAGGACATCATGAAGGCGATTGACCTGTTGATAAAACAAATCGCCATTTTCTAAATAGCCACGAGTTTGATTCACATTATAAGTGAAACTAAGTTCGCATGGTATTACTTAATTGGCTTATCTCATGTTAAGAGTCTTCTTGGGAACTAGCATCTCAATGGAGTTCCGGTATAGGGCTCACCAATCTCATTTCTTTAGGCGCAAATGGAGTGAAAGTAGATGTAAGTTATACTAGACATTCTATAACGGGCATACAAATTTTATCTTAAACTAAAAAAAGTGGCTAATATCGATTGCCCCTCTTCAAAATTTAATAGATAGAAATAGCTCAATTTAGGATGCCAGAGGTAGATCCAATGGGAAAGGATTCCATTGAGTTATATCAACCAAAATTTCATGTTGTATATAGGCATTTGGACGAAAGATTGTATGTTTATCACATGATTCCGTAAGTACAATAAATTATATGTAATTTAAATACATCGTTTAAGTTTCTTGATGAAGTTTATATAAAATTGAAAAAAAAATATCTTAAAAGCCATAATATTACTATACGGTAATTAAGTCAATTTTAAAATTTTCAATTTGATTAATTTAATCTTAAACTGTTGACAATTTTTCGACTTCAATTTCACCAATTTAGCCTTAAATCTGTTAAAATTTTCTTAATGCAATCCTTCCTTCCAATCTCTAATATAAATGTCAGTTCTCCTGCGTGACATGGCACCAAACAACTAAATGGATTATTTTTACAATGTGCTACCCTAGACCAAATTTAAAAACTCAGAAGATTTAAAAGGATTGTGAAATCCATCTACCTTAGCCTCGATTGTGCTATACAAACGGCCGACCTCCACATCAGGGCTCCTGGTCGGAACCATCCGCAAAGAACCTATTAAAAATCGTAAAAAAATTTACGACTAGACTAGCCAAATTTGAAAAAAGCCCCGATCTAATTAGCTGCCAAATAATAAGATTAGGACTTCTTGAATAATTGTTTGCATTAGGGAAGAAACAGGTGGGTGGTGGAGGGCCAAAATTCCAATATTTGAAACAGGTGGTGGTGGCTCCTAAATATTAGAAAGAAAAAGGAGAAAAAAAGAGAGAAAATAAATCATGACCTGGTCATAAAAACACTAATTATTTCACTTTACAGAAGTTTACACTTAAAAATCAAGCAGCAACAACACTGTCGAAAAAGTTTGCTTTTCTCCAAACAAAGAAAAAAACAAAAAGTTGATCAAATCCCCACCAGCCGCACCGACAAGCAAAGGCAACGGAGTGCAACTGTTAAAGACACACTTTAATGATTGATTTGAACACTTAAAAACCAATGATCATTCGTATTTTGATCTGCATCTGACATTATTGTCTTCCCTAATCACTGTCTTTATTACTAATTACGGTCCTAATCACTGTCTTTATTCCTAATTACGGTCGGCTTCATCAGATCTTCCCACTTCTATTTGCATCATCATCAAATTCCATAGAAATTCACCATAAGACAACATTCCTTCAAAGGGATCATCAGCGGTCTCCTACTATATACAAACAGATTGATATCAGCTATAGAGAGAAGGAGCAGCAGCTGCAGCAGCAGAACCAGCAAGGAGGAGCCCTAAAATTTCCTCATGGATCAGAAGGAAGGCACGACGCCGAACCCGCCGAACATGCGCTCGGCCTCGGCCTCGATGTCGGCGCGCTTGGCGAACCTGCCCTTGATCCGCGGCCGGGTCTCGGCGTAGGCCTTGCGGGAGGCGTACCGGATGGTCTTCTCGAACTTGCGGTTCTTCCTCTTCTCCCTGTACCTCAGGACCCTCGCCTCCCTGTCCACCGCCGACAGCTGCAGCGCCCGGCTCGCGGGCTCGAACCCCGCCCCGACCGCTCTACCGCCCGGGTTCGACAGGTCGGTGACCGTGCTCTCGTCCGGCACGACTCCGACGTCCAGAGAGGACGACGATACCTGCAAGAATCCTCCTGGTCAAGCTGTTTTTTTCGGATGCTCGTGTACTTCATTTTTTCGGAGCGAAATATATCGAAACAGTACATTCACGATGACACAAGACTAAGCATAATCTGAACAGCGTGTACTTTAAAACTTTGTCTGTCCATCAGAAGAGATGCATGAAATGATTTGACAGAACGCGGAATAGATGCTTACGCTGTGGCTCAAGCAGTGAGCGCCGTAGCCGAACCCGAACCCCTTGGATCCGCCAGTCAACTCCAGGTCGAACCCGCCCTCCCTCACGTACGGCCCGTGAACGACGCCCTCACTGCGGACCGGGACGACGCCGTCCGCCGTGCCGGAGCTGTTCTGGTCCCCGCTGGGCTCGAACTTGGGGTCGACCGACCCGTAGTCGACGTCCAGGTATGGATCCACGTCGTCGTCGCCGAACAGGAACTGGTGGGCTGAGTTCACGTCGGGGCTCTCGGCTGCCTTCGAGGGGTTGGGCAACAGCCAAGAGGCAGCCTCCTCCTCCTCCTCCCTGCTGACGTCGTCCTCAGACTTGAGGACGAAGCCACCGCCGGACTTGGAAAAGGGAGGGGAGACGGCGGGGTGATGGTGGTTCGGGGGGAGGGAGTCGTAGAAGGGTACGACGGGGACGCGGTCGTGCTTTCGCGCGACGGGGTTGGCGGAGTGGATGTCGCGGTCGCAGGATACGCAGAGGGAGGCTGCGTCTGCCCTGCAGGTGACATGCGCCGGCGACTGCTCGCAGACCTCGCAGACCACGACGCGGGCGTGGCGCGACGCGAGCTTGTTGGCAGCGTGCACCCTGGCATCGCAGCTCGGGCATAGGAAGGCCGAGTCGGCACGGCAGAACAGCGCGGCTGTCGCCGATTTGCACGAGTCGCAGAGCTTCGACGCCATTATCCGGGATCTTCCTTCCCTTTTCGCACCGAGTCTCAACTCAACTCAACTCAGCTCAACTCGGCTCGGCTCGGTCTGCGTTGCTGAGCTCTGCTCTGATCTCTTTCTCTCTCTATCCTCTGCGTGAATGGCGTGTCCCGCAATTATTCGGGGTCGAAGGAGAGTGGACAAGCTCGGGGGTCTATCTAGTGGGCCCGAGGAGATCCGGATCTCCACCAATGGAATTGAGACACGTGGCGCAGGCTTAGCCAGACGTGGAGAGGATTTCATCACCCAGCGGGAAATTCTGGGGGGCTCATAATAAATATTAAGGGACGGGGAGGAAATTTGTCAATTGGTCGGCGTGTGGGGCCCACGCGAGGGACTTTCTCATCGAATCATAGAGGTTTAGGGCGAATACGATGAGGAAGAATGGTGTAAATAGTAGTTGGAATTATTATCTAACGGGAAACGCGGCCATAATTATTTGCTAAATATATGAAAATGTTTAATATTTTTCTTGAATTTAAATTAATGAAGAAATAATGTTTTTTATCTTCATATAATATAGAAGCTAGTTTATACAACCAAATTTTTAAGGATCATATCAATACTAATTAAAAATTTAGTGATCACATATCACATTGGGATAAAATACAGGAGCCAGCGAACAAATTAAAAGTTCAAGAATCATATTACATATTGAGTTATGTTCATAAATCATTTGATTATTATTTCTACAAAAAAAAACTTAAATTATACTTGATGTAACACAAATTATTTTATTTTTTTATATCACCAAAAAATTTTAACTTACTCACCATGATACCAATACTCCTAAATTATTTTTGTGCCGCAAGAAAACCTAAATTTGTATATGTGATACATGTACCCTATAGTTTTAATTTCACCAGTGGTATACTTATCACACTGATATAAGTTTGAGATTTTTTATTTTTACTTTGGGAATGCTAAGAATGAAATTTAGTATAATCTAACATTATTAAGTCATGAACAGCATTTTAAATCTAGCTTCTAACTATCCCTAGATCTTAGCTTTTTCATGACTGTCGATCTTATATTCTTTCGATCTCATGTTTTGAGATTCTGTTAACTTTTTATTTGAGACTTACAATGCATGATGTATAAAGAATAGTTGTTTTATTCCACATTTGAGGCAGATTAGTATGTGCTTAAACAAGACTGTTGTTCATTACAAAATACCGTAGTGGGCTGTAGGTACTTGATCAGAAATCGATTATCTTAGTAAGGCTGGCTATGGAAAATTATATCGATACCCATTAAGGGTTTCGGAGAAGGTTTTGGAAGTAATAGCAAGTTAATAGAACGGGTTTGGAAGGACAACAGCCTCTAACCCTGTAATCTAAAACTCCACAACCAGCATAAACTCACTGCATTAGGCTTATTTGTTGCCCCCGACATATAGCGGTCGTTATGGCCTCGCCTCCATTACACAGACTAGCCCATTAGAAGGGAACTCACCTTTCCAGATCGCCAAAGCTCCCATGGCTTCATGTTGACCTCGATTTGAGGTTGTTATACTTCAAATTGCTTGACCGCAAAACGGGCACAGCGCAATCATGGTGGCGGGAATGGAGTTAGAGAGAGAGAGAGAGAGAGAGTACTGCTGGTGAGCACAGTGATTAAAAGTGATCTTGGAGTTGACTGTGACAGTGGCCGGTGATGTTGTGTCAAGTCGTCAACAGGTGCTGCAGAGAGAGAGAGAGAGAGAGAGAGAGAGATCATTAGGGTTTTCTAATGGCGACTTCTTTGGTTTGAGATAATTAGGGTTTTCTCATGAGGACTCTTTTTACGCATGGGCAATTCGAATAGGGGGATAGCCAGAAGCCAGTAGCTTGATGTCGGCATAAGTTGAACTACTCGACTTTTCCTAGGTCTGGCAATCCCAGCTTCTGTACAACATGGTATTTGAATAGTTTAAGTAAATAAACACATCATCTCTGTATTTTTGTCCACTGCACAGCATTCTCCTTTAATTTTAAATTTCTCAATGTGTTTTCTGAATTTAATAAAATATTCGATATGACTCATAAATTTTTTAATTATATTCATATGATTTAGAGATCATATTGAACATTTACCAACAATTCGAGCACCAAATTTAACGAATTATAAATCTAAAGGCGATATTCCGCTACTATTTGGGAATCGAATTAAATAAATGAAAAGTCTATGGATGATATCGTAAATTTTGTTAAAATTAAAAAACTATTCATGCATACGTCTGCCTCTAAATGCAAGCAAATTGTCACGCCTATGTGTATTAATTGAGGATCTTTCCACATGAAGGGACTGTGATCTTGAAGGTTACGTTGAGAGGAAGCCATTGTGATTTGAACACGAGTTACATTATTCAAGTCGAACACTCCACCACTTTGTCGACCCCTCTTAAATTTGAAGTACTTCGTAGAGTTTCAAACTTTGTGCTTGTTCCAAGTTATCCTTTAATGATGGACTCGCAATTCGCTCTGAAGACGTGCATGAATAATATGTCTACTTGAATTTCATTCTCGTGTTGAACTCATCCCGGCAAATGTTTCCCCATATACACGTTTTCTTTATCTACATTTTAGCATCCTCGTCCAGTCTTAAATAAGTACGAGAGAAACAAACTGGTTAAGAATTGTAGTGACAGAAAAGATTGATATGCCATATATTCCTAACAAAAATTGCATGGACCTGATTATAGTTTTACAAGATGACTAACTCATATAGCAAAATATTAACTGCATTCCATCAGAATTAATCAAGGAAAATCCCCCTAATATTTCTACATACCTTGAATTCATCTATCTCTCGAGCAAAAGTAATTTATCTCTCAGTAGAGAGCAAATTTCTGTGTGGACAGCTCTCTCTTCCACGTAGGATACGTAGTGTACTTGATCGTCAGGGGAATGTGGCTTTAATTCTTTCCCTCCTGTCCTAATTTAAGTGGAATCTCACATGACAGAGTCTACAATTACTTTCCATCTTTGTCCAAGCAAAGAAGGTTTGGATAGAAAGAGGGTCACCTCGTGGATGTCACTGTTTGGGGACCGCAATTGGTGGGGGCAGGACTCAACAGCAAGGACAGGGATGGCTTTGGGGGGTTTGCGTTTAGCTGGCCTGGCCCATGGAGACTGGAGACGGTGGAATTATGACGCGAGGACACGAGGTTGGAGATGATGTGCCGTGTTTGAAAAGGGCTCCTTTCGAAGATGGGCATGGAGCTGGATTTCGGAGCTCTGGAGATGTCTGGTTTGATCCGTATACGGACAGAGGAGATGACAGGCGCCAGATTTTGATACGAGATATCTACAGCCTCCCTCTCCGTCGCTCTCTCTCTCTCTCTCTCTCTCTCTCCCTCTCTCTCTCTCTCTCCTCGTGTTGTCGATAGCAAGATGATGCGACCGGGATTGCAATTAACGCCTAAATCGTTTGTTAGATCATGTGACTCAATTTGGGCTGGTCCATGATGGGATAGAGGGGCACGTGGCTTACTTGGAAATTGGAAATTGCCTCCAAGGTTTTGGATGCTGATGTCCAAGAAATTGATCATATGATTAAGTGATTGATTTGGGAAAGGCAGATTTTGTGTTCGAGTAAATCATGGTATCTCCACTTAAGGCGATTATTGTGTTTAGTCGAAGGACGTACTTCAGCGTTCATATTCCCATCCTTTTCTACATGTTCTAATTTACCCATTTTTCTATGTTGATGCCATAATCACAAGGCACGGGCGGATTATCGCGATTCTTCTTATTGCAAATTAATATGCTTCAAGATTAATTAGTTGGACTGTTTTAAAAAAACATCAAGAGTTGGATCTTGTAAAATAGTATCCCCTTTATTTTCATGTTACATCTAGTAGTAAAATAATAGGTCCATTTACACGAGAGTCTTTTCATAAAACATGAGTAGTCGTTCCAACTATGTACATCTTTGGATCTACTTTTGGACAATTGCCAATAAAAAACTAATTGGCATTTAAAGAACGTCTTTCCTTTATAATACAAGTTTACTTCATATTTTCCAAATCTATAAGACTATAAAATACACACATATATATATGTGTGTGTGTCTCTGCATACATATATGTATATGGAATAGTAACGCATCTAGTTATATGTCAATCATTTGAAAGCAAATACAACAAGCTTTCTTAGAGTGACACAAAAGTCGTGTATAGCATACTCAAAAGGTATGTGGGACCTGAGTATATCTTTAAACTACTTCATCTAAGGTATCCTGCGGACGTTAGCATCCCTCAAATGTAAAACACGAAGATGGTAGAGTCAAGCCAAGGGGCTCGAAAAGGAATCCTTCGTCAATTAGGGTGGCTTGGTGGCAATAATAGATGTCGTGCCACTTTTCGGAGTGTCTACTGCTGGATGAGCAAGTATAGTAGCTTCCTTGCATCTGAAGTGATAACTCTGAGTTAGACATCCCCATTAATTTCATTTCATGCATGCACGAACAAGGCGTCCTCATTGTTATGGAAGTTTAAATCGAGATTACAACTGGTCACTGTTGCTACGGTGCTACAGGATTGCGGTCCCACAAAACTGAGCGCGGTACTAAAAACAAATGAAGCTTGTACAACGTTTTATCATGTGCAATCTCTACCATATCTACTTATTCGGTCGGTAATCAATGATAATTCGTCGAATTAGTCTTCTCTCCCTTTAAACAAAGTAAAGTCTCGGAGACCATGACATACCTCACGAGGCATTTCAATCGAAATATTACAGTAATCAGGAGTTGATACGTTATCTTCATATTATGATCACGAAATGAAATTAATCAAGAAACGCGATAAAATAATAATCGGAGAGCAACGCAGGGAATCCTGCCTTCCCCCCAACGAGGGAAGCAAATGATTGTCGAACCGGGTTCAGTTTAGGGAACATGGCAATAGCGACTCGATTCACGTTGCCATCTCCCACGCTCTTTCCCCTCCAAGAAGAGATGTTTTACGCTTTAACAGGAAGGACGATCATGAAAAGAGAGGACGTTTTAGCTTATCACTGATGAGCTAGGGTTTCGGCTTCAGTGTAATCGACTTATGTTTCACACAATGTCAAGTAACCGACTTGTTGGCCGCGTACACTTGGTTACTTGACACTGTGCAGTGGGTGTAATTTTTAAGGGGTCATTTTTATTCAACTGGATAGCATTATTGGAGACCACGGACTCAAATGGCATCTTTTTCAATTCCACTAGTTCCTTATTTATTATTTATAAAAATTGAAATTTTTATAGAAGTTATAGGAATTTTATAAAATTTTCATGTGTCAGTTTGATTTCTCATAAAGTTGAAAAAAAATCCGCGTTGATTCCACTTTTCTTTCCTTTTTGGCATTTCAATTTTTTTTTGACCATCTTCAATGTCTGATGAAGGCTATTAGTAATATAATTATTATTGAGACATTCAATCTCTATATGTAATTTAATATAATGTTACACATATCGCGCAACACTATGGTTTGTTTAAGAGAATAAAGAATAAAACTTACTAATTATGCACTGTCATTTACATAGATTGTCATTAACAACAAAACCATTAGAGAAGCATAAACAAAGCATTTAAAAGTTTGGTGAAAAATAGTGAGGTTGCTCTAGATCCCTAATTTGTAAAAGTAAGGCTACGTTTGGTTGTCCGGATTTTTAAACGGATTATGACTGGATATGATAGGATAAGAAATCCATGGATTTTTTCATATCTCATCTATTGTTTGGTGAACTACATATTTTAAGTTGGATATCTTCGTATCCTATCCAATCTATTGTTTGGTGAACTACAAATTTAAAGTCGGATATCTACATACTTTATCAAATCTGTCATTTGGTGAACTACGAATTTAAATTTAGATATTTTAAAAATAATAACATTAGGCAAGTGCGAATTTGTAGGTTTAATATTCACAAAATCATTCAAAACAATAATTTTTTTTCAAATTAACAGATTCTCATCGAATTTCATGATTACGCATTGTTCTTTTTCATTTCTTTGAAATAATCTATTGATTACCCCATTCAAACGCAAACGTTTTCAGAATAACCTCAATTTCAATGTATTCACTTTAAAACACAAATTATTTTTCTCTCTTACAAGTCTTTCATTTATTTCCATTTTGTTGCAGGTCCAATACCAAATCAAACAAATGCCCAAATTAGAACAAAGCATAAAGTCTAAAGTTCATTTGCTTTTTTTTTCCAGCCGTTACGAAGATGCAATTATAATTAATCACGTTAACAAACGATTTTTGAACAATTCACATTTATAAAATATATTGCAGTTCGTCGCTTTCGTTAAATTTCGATGTGAATTGGAAAGCTATCAAAGAGAAGAGTTCGATGTTGATACTTTGAATAAGAGTTTATTCAATTAAGTTTAAAACTTTTTTTAGGGCTTTCTCATTTTTTATGCTAAACTAAAAATGTTTATTCAAAATGAAAAATCTAAAATTGGTTCAAGATTTATAGAATTAATACTATATGAAATAAATTGTGGTCAACCACCAAGAAATTTTTTTTTCGAATTTTTAAATTTAATTATATATTTTTTAAAAATAATATTTTATATTTTATATTTTCTGAATTTTTATTTAGTATTTTTTTAAATTCAAAGAAATAGACTTCGGACTGGGTCAGGGAAACCGGTCTGACTCTCTGATTCGGACCCAACAAGAGAGTTGAAGTAGTCTGTGGGTTAACTACGGAGAAAAAAAAATCATATGATTTTTATGTTTCGGATAAAAGAAATCCTATCCAACCTTATCCCAACCTTTCCTTGGAATTTTTTTATCTGATTTATATCCCTTCTATATCCGACTTTATCCTATCCTAGATAGCTACCAAACACGAGATATGATATAACATATCATATCCTAGTTTTTATCCGGTCAACCAAACGCAGCCTAAGTTCCTGAAGAGATCACGTCATTCATCGATCCAATCAATAACCCCACCCAAAATGATATGCTAATCATTCTTTTTTATTCAAAACAAGAAAAGCGTTGTAGTCCCATTCTTCCGCCCAAAAACTTTGAATTTCTTGTTCATTCTCACCTCACGTTGGTTTTTCTAGGTTAGACTTTTGGGCAGTGGTACATGATGTGTTATGCCTCTGCAAAATTATGCGTAATTTGAGCATCAAAAGAAGGGAAACGAGAGGAGTTGAAGTTGCTCGAGTTTCGCCGGATGAACTTGCGCAAGAAACCTAACGCAACACATCTAGAAATGAAGGAAGCACTAGAAGCAGCCTGTCATGTTGACCGAGATTTCACTTTGCGAGGTAAAAAAAAACAAATGTCTACCACATCAACTGATAATGCGATAATTACTCACCACCAAATACTTTTTTCCCAAAGCAGGCATGGGTTAAGTTGGGTCAACCCTCAATGCTTTTCTAGAACGCAATGTGTTTAGCATAAACATCTGAGGATTGTAGATAGGAACGCAATGTGTTTCTAGATTAAGTAAACTATTTTGCGAAGCATCATCTAAGAGAGAACTCATGTATTATATAAGTCTTGAATTTACAAAATTCTCCCATTAACCTCATACTCTTCAAATTTCCATGCCAATTTGACATTAGCCAATTTCAAATAAAGACCATGGACTGGAAAACCTCATGCTTTTGAAATTTCCAGGCTGATTTTGTTATTTCCAGACAGAGTGGATGATTGCTCCAAAATCGATTGATTACTTAAAATGGTTTAACTTCCGTTTGTTTTCCGGAGAACAAATCATTTAGAAAATATTTTCCTAAAAAGATCGTTTATATCATTTGAAATAATTGGTCAATAGAAAATATTTTGGTTATATACAACAATTCATGTTTTAATATTTTTGTAAATAATGAAAATATTTTTCATTCATTCATTTTTATAAATGACACTAATGACTATTTTTTTTTTTCAAATCATTCATTTTTCATAAAATGAATGTACCCAAATAACAATGAATTGACAGGCCATAGGAGTAAAATCCCATGGAAATAAGGACAAATTTGCAATGAAGCATTGCAGCTAGAACTCTGTCAAGCTTCTCTTCCCAGTGAGGCAGGAAGACCTTTCATTGTCCCTGTGAAAGTGGCCTCCAAATCTTATTGTAAATGACATATATGCAAATTGCTTTTATGCCCTTCAATTAGCGTTTGCATCAAGATGTCCTCCGTTCAATTCTTGGGTTTTGTACAAATAAAGAGAATTATATTTAACACGACACATTTTCGAATCAGAGCTTCACTACTGTTCACAAACTAAGTTAGATTGTATTGTGAAAATGAGTACTATTACATACCCTTCAAAGAATTAGTTTGGATTAGACACCATATAATTTTTCAATTGCTAAGATTTTTAGAGAAAAAAAGTATAGGAAACGAAAAGGAAAACCTATCAAATAATTCACGTTTTATATAATTCGAGAAAGGAGGACTAGTGCCGATTCATAATTGATGGGACAACGAGCTAAACTCCGATGTTTTCAAATTGCTTTTGAAGTCATAACATGTAGCAATCAATCATCACGACACCATCTACACTAAAAGATTCTTGGAGAAGATATCAAATGCCAACTGGCCAAATCCTAAAGTTAACCCTCCTATCCATTAACCATCACATTTGACAAACTCTGGATTTTGTACGTCCATACAAAACTCAAAAGATCAAGTCAACTCTATCAATAAAAGGCCAAGCAAAATCCCTACGTTCATCCACTCACCAACCCCAACACCCAAACCCTAGACCAGCCACCTTGCACTGCGCTTTGCCACCCTCGAATCACTCGTCAGGTTGCCCCTCTCGCGAGCCCGAGCTCTGAGCAGAGCTCGTAAAAAAGACAAAGCAAGCTCTGTTTAGAGCTCCATTATGGCCATATTGGGAGCTCCGTTTCGGGCTCGCTAATTGGGCCGGAGCTTGGGTCCACAAAGTTTGGGCCTAGGTCTCTTGAGGCTGGATCTTGAGCCCATGTTTTGTGGCTGGGTATCTGACTCCATGCCCAAGTCTAGCATACGGACCCAATCCTCGATACTCGTGCTAGGGTTCGTAGTGGTTGGGCCTAGTAATATACCTGCGACTTTGTACTTTTTATATCACGTGAGTAGGAATAGTGCACGTCTCTTTAGGAAAATAAAATTATGTTTTTCCTTTTTTAAATGATGGATAATAATTTCCAATTCATTTTCAGATTTCAAGAAAATACTGTATGATACTGCCATTTTGCAGGAAAAAATTGATTTTCTAGATAATATTTTTTCGACATGTCAAATATTTACGGGATAAATAGAGTTTTAGGGATTTTTTCGGGCGACGGTTGTGATGCTCGAGGCATGAAGTATAAAAGAACACCTGGTTTGATTCTAGTGACGGGCAACAACAACTCAAATGAGGACGGTGTTACGAGTTAGCATTGGCTGGCAATAATTATGAAGATAGGTAGCCAATTGCTCCGGGAGAGAGAGAGAGAGGCTTTAGGTTTTTTTTTTTTTGGTAGTAAGGAAAATAAATGATGATTTGATGACTAAGTATACAATCGAGGAAATATGTGACTTGAAATCTAGTGCAAAAATTGGTGTGCGGAATTATAAATTATAAAGTGACAATTGCAAATTGATGGGGATGAATAAAAGTAGGGATGGACTCAACGGTAGGTAGCTATGTTGATTAATAGTTTATTCATCATCCCCGAGATTAATGGTTCGAAATTCGCAATTGTCAACTTTTCAAGCGGTGGAAAATTGGTGTTGAGATCCTATACTAATCTAATTTGAAGTATAGGGCTCGATCCTTCGGTGCCGTCCAAGCACGGGGGTTCGTAGTGAAGTTCTCGGTTACAAAAAAAACAAGAAGAAAGAAAGTGAGGACGGTATTTGGAATCTCTAAAATTCATTATTACATGAATGGGCAATCCCACTGAAAAGTCCGTCATTTTCGCAGCATGCAATCCCACGTAAGTCAGTTCAGCTCATGCCAGCCATTGAATTTATCTTATCATCATGCGGTTCATATGCAATGAGCACACGTGTCTCGAAACTGATTCACCCTCGTGGGGATGCACCGTAAGCAAACCTGCTCTGCGGAAGGACCGGATGCCGTCCTCCCCCCCACCCCCTCTTCTCGAAGCGCGAAAGCAGAAATGTCAAGGGCACAGGACGAGCCACGTGTGCTCAATACCTGTCCACCCGGAACGAGCGCCACGTGTCCCCCTCCCCCTCGTCCCAAAACCCCCCGATCCCCCCCGAAAAACCTCGTTGGTTTGCTTCGTCTTCGCTCGATTCCCTTCGAATGCTGTTGCAGCAATATCAAGAAATTCACCGGGATTACTTCTGACAAGGGCTCTTCTTTCGATTCCTGAAATGAGGGCGGTGGTCTCGCGGTTGGCCCACTCGAAGTCGTCGCCTTTGGCTTCATTCCCGTACTCTTCTTGCCTCTTCCCCTTGTTCAATCTTCCTGTCGGGTTGCGGTATTGGGCTATGGCTTTTGCATTCGATTCCTGTTTGAGTCCGATCGTGTTGTTCTTGCCTTTGGGGTCTTGTTGTCTTTCTCGAGCAATTGAGGAAAATGCAGTTCTGGGTCGATTTAGTATGTCTATCTAGACACGCGTCTCGTAGCTGATCAGATAGGACCGAGTAGCTTCGGAGGGCCCGTGTCTGTTTATACGTATATTGTAATGGACCAACGGGAGTGTAAACCGATCATGAATGTTTAAGTGGACGTGGGAAATGTGATTCTTGGTGGTCTAGACCGTGATTCTTTCAATCTTGCTTTGATCTTCTTGAGTGCGGCTGTTAGTGCTTCTTGATTATGATCTACTATGGTGTTGACGAGTAGCTCTTGGAATTGTTATGTGATGTTAGGCGGACTATGTTTCTGTCAGCCCACTTGCTTTTCCACCGGTTTGAAACCAATGCTTGCTTAATGTGATTGAAACTTTAAATGCATATTAGACTAATATCCCGTTGAGATCTTCAAAACTAATGTGCTCAATTGGAGATGGCCAACTGACTAGATGTAGCTGCTTTCGTGGAATCACTGTTATGGGATCAAGAGAGATGCTCATTTTGATAATCTTAGCTTTGTCTGGTAACGATTTTTGAGTGACTTTGTCTCACTGGAACTATTGTGATCCTTGCCAATAACCTTGAATGTTTTCAGAGACTGTCATTTGCAGCGATGGTTTTTTCAGAGATGACAACCTCATCCATATTTCTGATGATAACTACTTATTTTCCTCTTTTCTCTGATAAGAATAACTATGAATATTCTGCTTATGAATTAAGAGTTTCCAATTGACGTGAATTTGAAGGGTTTCATATTCTTTGATTGAGCACATTGATTACTTTACAAATCTTAGAAGTAGAAGTGCAGCATGTTAATGGAATTGTACTTTTGCAGTTTTATATGCATGAATGCTTTCATAGAGAATGGTCTGAATAATGTCTTTCTGTCCTTATGAATTTTCTTAATTGCATGTATAATATGCATATCTTGGTCTTGATGACTGTCATCAAACAGTAAAATATCCTCATCTATGAGTTGGAGACATCTTTCAACAGAATCTAACAAGGTTGATGAACCCTTTAAAGTTGAGGAAGCAGAGACAGTGAATATCCCTCCGCCACCTACAGAAAAGGTACTTTGCTAGACATTGATTACTTCTAATTGTTGTTGACGTTGAAAAGGAGAACCAACCTCATGTACCCAATTTAGGGTGAGCTGTATCTAAATTTGCTCGTACTATCATTTTTCATTTTCATATACTGAGGCATGTTGCTTTCTGTCACTTTGATTTAGCTACTTGTAATGGGTGGGAATGGATATGTTGGTTCACATGTATGCAAAGAGGCTCTAGATCGTGGATTGGCTGTTGCTAGTCTCAGCAGGTATGATATGAACAACAGGAATGTATCCTAATAATTTATAATTTACAAGTTTTTCTATAAGACTACTAGATTATATGCATTTAAATCCAGACATGTGAGGCTATGATAAGCATATTCAAGGGGACCGGGTATGCATATTCAGTGAGATCATTAGGGTAAATGCCTATTTATGATTGAGGTAGTGCTCTTATTTAAGTTAATTAGCCTTTAGGAGAAAAGATGTGATGTAACCTTTTGGAATGAATAGCGCTCACTGACGTTGGTCAAGCAGATGATAAAATTAATTCTGCATGCTGCTTCATGATTATCAATGGCACATGGCGTGGACTTATTATTTTTCATGGACATAAAGTAAATTTTTATCTCAGAATGCCTGTGAGCTTTATAAATATTCAGATGGTTAAATTGATGGTCTGTTTCTCTTGTTTCTTGGATCCAAGAGGTATCAAAGCTTTGGCAGACTTAATTTATTTATTTTTGGTTACAAAAAAAAAAAAAGCTTTGGCAGACTTATATTTTTTTTTCAAGGTTAAACGAAATTTCATTGATGTAGGTTCTAAGGGGGTACATGCACTTCGTCTTGTTGGACTCATTATTTTTCAGTGTTTAGCCTTATGTATTTTTGCCCTTTTCGTTCAGGTCTGGAAGGTCCTCTTTACCTGATATGTGGGCTAACAATGTCACCTGGCATCAAGGTTTGGTAGTCATTTGAAGCAGTCTCAATTTGCAAGATTTGAGATTTGTTATACTCTGCTTAATTTACTCCCTCTCTGTTAGGCAATCTTCTTGCACCTGAAACCTGGAAGGACGCTCTGACTGGAGTCACCTCTGTTGTAAGTTTCTTAAGCTTTCTCTGCTTATTGTGATTAGCATCTCTTGTTAGATATCACATTGTCCAGTATGATAAGAATCTCTTGCAGCTTAAGAAGTACATTTTTTTTCCTTTTTGTGGTGACTTTTCTGTTCAATTTTGGTAGTGGGTCTCTTGAACCTATAAGTATGATACTTATAAATGAGCCACATAAAAAGATTGTTTTCATAAGTAATTAACAACATGCTAGATCCTTTCTACCTTACCAAAAAAGAAAAACATGCTAGATCCTTCCCTGTGGAAACAGCTGCTCTTACTTTCATGAAAATCTTTCTTTTCTTAATGCTTTCCCTGTATGTTTATTACATCAATGTTGCGCGTGAGTGCTCGGGTTTTCTTACCTGCCCGCCGCCAAGCTACCCCCCCCAGCGGGGTTGTTGCTGTGTGTCCGCTTGCGGGTATCCACAGCTACAGTGATGCATTCGTGCTCACACCATACTTGCACTTTGAGGATGCATGCACATATCTGCCTTTCTGGTGTAGGTATGCATTATTCAGGAGATGCGTAATGTGTGTGGTCTTGGGATGTTGATGGGATGATGCTGGGTGGCCACTTAGATGGTTTAGATAACTTGATTTGTCTAATTTCAGTAACTAAGAGGATAGATTGAGGAGATCAATGAGTTCATTCTACTTGATCCCATGTAGAAATTTAATCTTTTTACTGTCAAAATGGGATAAGCATTGTTGCTTTCACAATGCCGCAGTCCAATCTTCTCACAAGGATTATTTGCTTGGCATTGTCTGTGGTAGTCCAATCTTCCATAGTGGGTTGAGATAATCTGGCTTGTGAATTTCACATCCTGCAAAGGCTTGTTGAGACCGTATCTCTGCTTATATCCATGTGTGATGGAAGATGCTTCTGACCGAAGTTATATGTTGTTAGGTTTGCATTTACTAGAACAGTTACAGTTCTGTTGACCACCGAATGGAAAATGAAGTGCATGCTTGTGATTGGTAATTATGGATATGTTAGTAAATTTTGTCTTGCACATAGCTTTCGTAATATGAATTTCAGTGATCTTCAATGATTTAATAAAGCAAGAAATGGGTTGTCCATATGATCTGGGTGGCAAGTTGATCTTTTATGCTAATTTGTTGTCTAGATATCTTGTGTTGGTGGTTTTGGATCCAATTCTCATATGTACAAGATCAATGGGACCGCAAATATCAATGCAATTAGAGCTGCTTCAGAGCAAGGTGTGTAGTTTTGCCTACTTTCCTCTTGGCATTTCTCGTCACTACTTGCCTGGGAAATAGTGCGTTTTTTTCAGTATTCTATGAATGTAGTGCTACATTCTCTCAAACTGTTATCTTGCTTTTACCTAATAATTTGAACTGGGTGCATTATGTATATTTATAGATATAATTTTTTTCACATTTTTTGATGTAAAAGGATTAATTTAACCAAAAGTATCATAGTTAAAGGTTTGTACTGTTGAGATTAAACTCCTTGATGCATTCAATTTCTTTGGATGTTGGTAGATTCTTGATACTATTAATTTTAAATAAGTGTGCCTGGACTTTTTTTTGTTGCGTGCAGTGACTGATGTTATTTTTGAAGTTCCAGATTAGTTTGACTTTCTTATTACATATGTCCTGTCTGATAATAATACTGCTTTCTCCTATCTTGTTATGCCCTTTTATAGTTTTTTGTTTTATATGTGATTATAATTGTCTCTGTCGTAATAGCAAGGGATCATTCATGCATCTGCCTATATAGGTGTTATTAGAGTTTGAGGTATCAATGATCATGTTATAATTGATTCCTCACAAACTGTAGTTGAACTTGCTTCTGATATCATTTTAGAGAGATAAAATCAAAATGTTAGGTGAAGCCATGGTTTAACATTTAAATCCTATGCATCTCTTGGGTCTTTCATCACTTCTGTGCTTCTAGTGTTTCCTTGGAATTTTCTCTCTTCTTGGTACCTTTAGTCTCCAGAATATTCTTGTTAGTTCTGTATAACTAGTACTAAGAATCGTGCTTACAGATAGCTGAAAATTATGAGTATTCATTTTCTCCCCTTTAGACTCTTGTAACATCTGTTTGAAGGACTCGGACTATTGGAAGAATAAGACTGCTCTTACTCTCCATCTAGAGATTCTTATATGTCATTATAAACAAACTACTCGTTTGAAGTCTACTGCTTTTAACCTAGAAGTATACTAATTTTATAGTTAGCTCAGCTTTGAGATTTCTGTCCAGCAACATTTAGTGGTGTTAGTTTTTTTTTTTGGTTTTCAGTGCTAAGTCTTGTGAATGCTGGGTTTCCATTTGCGCTTCTATTGACTTAGCTAGTGTTTTCAGCAGAGTCCCGAAGATTTATCTGTTGATGAAAACTGCTTGCTAAAAGTAGTTTCTTGCATTGTCCCAGCAAAGTAACCATTCTTTGCCTCATGGATTTTAAACTGTTACCACAAATTGTGATTTTCTAGGTGTATGCCACAGCCATTGCTCAAAATACTGATTTTAAAGCGTTTGCTGTGACTATTGTTATATACACCATTTCATTTTTTGTGAACTGTTTGCATTGACTGGTTCTTTCATGATATTCCTTCAGGGAACTCTATTTGTATAAAATGGTATGGCTTGATATTTGTGTGACTTGTATCTCTTGCAGGTGTAAAAAGATTTGTATACATTTCTGCAGCTGACTTTGGTATAGTGAATTATTTACTCCGAGGATATTATGAGGGAAAGGTATTGTCTTTAAAGTTTAAGTCTGTCAATTGTATAGAATTTAATAATCAAAGCTTCAGTTATTGGGGGAGGCCCTATTTGTGATCCATAAATTGCTCTAACCTTTTTGTAAATGCAAGTTTAAGCAGATTATGGATAAATACTATTTGAGTGCAATGTCAAATTTAGAAGCTGGATTCATCTGCTCAAATATATAGATGACATATGCTTTACCTCAACTTGAAGAATAATGAGTGTTATGTTATATTTTGATCTTAATAATTTCACTTTCATTTGTTTTGGCTGCAGAGAGCTGCTGAAACAGAGCTGCTGACAAGGTTCCCTTATGGAGGTGATATAACTGTTTTCCCTTTACTTTTCAATAGGCCGAATTAGGAATCTGCCCACTAAAAGGGTTAGTGATTTACTACAGGTGCCTTGCGTCCTATACCTGGATGGATTTGTATAGAATAGGGGCTGATAATTGAGAGCGGTTATCGTATTGTTGGATTTAGATTGATGTGCTTATGCAGGGCATATGGTTTTCAAAAGACTGACTGTTTCTCCGTTCCATCATTCAAGAATTATGACAGCACCAATGCCTAATTGCTGTTTATTATCCTACGAAAATTGATAGTTGGATGTTGTATGATAATCAGACAGGAGCATTGTTATGCAATCTGCATTACACAATGGCTTTTATTACCACAAGAAAAAGTAACCTGTTCATATATTCAGGAGTGATTTTGAGGCCCGGGTTTATACATGGGACTCGCCGAGTTGGGAGCATGAAGATACCCCTAGGAGTAATTGGATCTCCTTTGGAGATGGTAAGTTGACCTGTTCCTCGGTATTAACTTATCGTTTGCAGCTACTCAATTTTTGGAAATCTCCCATATGATTAATGTAATCGAGAGTTTCCAACTAGACTCTTGTTAACATTCTTCTTTTCTAGTTTCTTAAAATTACATCACGAATTCCTAAATTGGTAGACTGCATTCACAAATGGATAGAATAATTTGCTTCTGGTTTTGGGATCTGTTGCCAGAACAGCCTGAACTATTCAATTCTTACTGTTGATGTCTGCTTCACTAGCAACTGGCTTTCCCCGCTTGGAATAGAAGCAGTCCTCCCTTTATGTTTTTTAGCAAATTTGGTCTTTTTTTTTTTGGCTCCTCTATTTGTTTCTTTTTTTCTCCAGTTTGGGTTATTAATAAAAAAAAGAAGCTGTCATATTGCAAATATGGAGAAGATGCAAACCATATGAGGATTGTGTTTGTATTGACCGTTGGAAAGAAGTAAAGGGATCTAACTTCATATGCCACAACACTAGTAGTTGGATGATACATTTATGCCATATCATCGTGTCAACCCCTAACTTTTCAGTTTCTCTTTGGGGGTACTAGATCCTCTCACTGATTCTATAGATTAGGTGAAGATACTTAGCAAAAGAACCTTTCTGAGAGGTTATATTCTTTGTTTTGGGAAATGATGGAAAATTTTGATTGCTGGCTCTGAAACTCTGCCTTATTGCAGTAAACATTGTTATAAACATGCGGGAACTTCTGCTTTCATGCTTGAGGCATGTTTAATTCTTCATACGAGCAATCTAGTGGGAACAGGCCATTTTGTCACCAACAATGATTCTTGTGATGAAACAAACATCAGATACTTCCACCTCTAACGGGCAAGTCAAAACTTTCTGAAAGTGGACCAAAAGCAATTTCATCTGTTTTCCAGTGAACTTGGCATGCTTTTCACATTTAATCTGTGTGAGGTCCTACGATAAATGGTCTTTTCTTTGCCTTAATTACGTTGTTCAAAGTCTTGGTTTCTATAATCATGGCCTGTAATTTTACTGCCCTCATTTTTTTGGGATCACTGAGAATATTTGCTAGTTCCTTGCTTAAGTTGACCCAGAACTTAGAAGTTGCCAACCTACCTTCTTTATGCCTAATTTATCTCTTCTTAAGAAGTCACTCTTTGTGTCTCAATGTTTGCAGATTTTTCAACACGCAAAGCCACTTAACCAACTGCCACTTGTTGGCCCCATCTTCACACCTCCTGTTAGTGTTACTGCGGTGGCGAAGGTGGCTGTTCGAGCAGCTACGGATCCTGTCTTCCCTCCAGGCATCGTAGACGTCCATGGAATACTCCGATATAGCCAACAAAAGTTGAAGTAGAAAAGGCCCGACACCTATCCACTTGATTGGTTCAATTTTATAGAGCTCTTAGTAACGTGACCGTTTGGATCTCGTTTTCAAATCAAAGGGTTTTTTTTTGTTTGGTCCATTTGGAGTCTGCAGAAGCCTGTAGGACCAAGAGATGAGTTGTCAATTCAAACCTTAAAAGCAATAAATGCGCTTGGATGCGCTATATCCTACGTATATTGTGGTTTCGCATCTTTGAGTCCTGGGTAATGATCCCTGAAGTTAAAGTGCAATTACCCCTTCGAGGATAATTACGTTGGGCAAAGAATAAAATAACACTGCATTGTTTTCACCCCCAATGTGACAACTTTTGTCCGTACTTATTCACCTTTGGTGCAGGATCCAATAATATATTAAGCTGGAAAAGTTGAGAGGATTGCTAGAATTGAAGGCCATGCAAGAGCACTCTAATTGATCATGCATTCCAGTGGGTCAGTTTCTTCTTTCTCTCATTTTTACAGGCTTTGTGGTTGTATTTTCGTTCATGAATAACGCGAAGTATGTTCTTGATCCATATAAGGACACAAGTATCAAAGAAAGAGATGAATTTGTGTGTATCATGTTCGACCTCTGGAAGTTGTGAGCCTCGCTTGAGATCCATCGGACCTAAGCTCCGGTCGGAGGTTTCTCGAAGTTGGTTTTTAAGATCTAAGAAGTCTCTCTTCCTCATGGGTATGACAACAAAATACCAAGAAGAGAAAGCGCTAACTTGTCTCGATGAACTGGCATTATCTGTACGTTTGGCCTTTGCTTCAAGTTATTCATCATGATGGATCTTGCACTAGCTACTAAGTTTAATTTTTCCATCTCGAAAGGACCCACCCCCTAATAATACTACTCGGTCTCTGATTCATGAAACATTGCGACCTCGTAGAAATGAGTCAAGGAGGTTTACCGGCGCGAATACATGAAGTGATCTTGTTATTGGAGTCTCATTTCACTATATTAAACGGGACACGAACCCGAGATCCTGATTGTAATAATTCGGCGTAGACGATTGTTCGATGTATCACTTGCCCAAAGTGTGCTGGTCCGCGAGCACAATGTTGACTTGGGTGAAATTTCAGAATGTTTCACGAGTCTTCTGGAAGTTAAAAAAGAACAAGAAGGAGCTGTCTGAACTCAACATTCACACTAACGGGTTAAATTACGTAATTTCGATACGCGAATATAGACTCCAATAACTTAATGATGTTAGACAGAAGTGTCTTTATTTTCTAGACTAATCAGTCCACAACGGCTTTCTTTAATTTGTTTTATCCTGTTCATCTTGGAATTATATCTGGGGAAAATTTCAAAAAGGGACCTAAACTACAAACATTTTCTCATAAGAGGACCCCACGTGAATGTTGTGTCAAATAAGGGCCCGAAGGGACTATTTTAGTCTCTAATAAAGACCCGACTCCATTGCTGACCAAGTCTTCATCTCCTTTCAGGGGCTTTTTCGTCCAAATATATATTTTTCTTTCTTCTTCTTGTCTCGTCTTCCTCACGCTCCTCCTCGCTGTAGCTCCCCCACCTGCGAGCTCGTTGAGTGACCATGACAAGGACTAGCTTTTCATCCACATCTCCATCTTCCACACTATCGTCAGCCTCTCTCTCTGTCTCTCTCTGTGCCATGTCATTGTATGATACAAGTGTATGTTTGATTATTAATGACTTTATATTTCATTCCTGTCACTTTCATAAGTGTTAAGAACTGATGTTGAATCAAAGATTATTATAAGTTGTTCAGCCACTTTTTGGAGAGTCTAGTACTATGTGAAATGTTATGAACTTTAGAAAATTGTAGCTTTATGTGAAATTTTATGAACATTAGAAAATTGAAGAAAAGTTACATTCTATAGCGAAAAGATTTATACTCAATAAAATTATGGTTGGAGAGTTACATTAAACATTTTCATTTTGTTTAGAGACTGAATTAAACATATATCAAAAGTTCAGTGATTACACTGAACAAATTGAAGTTTAAGGTTTATATTACATATTTGGTCTAAATTTATGGACCGTCGATGTCATTTTCCTTTTAAGTACTTATACTGATATATGGTATAAATAAGGAGAAAGTCTATTATAATAGGCTTACATGATTACACTATGTGTCATAATCCTAAGTATTTGCTTTCTTATTAAACCACTCTATTTAACAATAGAGATCCGGCGACACCTAAATTTTTAGAAAAATTCGAATTGCATTTTTATTTATTTATATAAAGATGATGATGATGATGATAAGAAAAGGAGAGGACAAAATAATACAATAAATAATAGATAAAGCATCAAACACCGTTGCACCACAAGTGCAGCCCATAAAAAGTCACCCCAAGCCCATAAGTCATTTAGTCCTAATCCGAGCGAAGTCAATTTCGCCCCAGAGTCCAAGCCCACCAAATACACATAAGGAACACAAATAGATCAATAAAAGATCACAAAACTCACAAAATTGTACTTAAATTGCCCTTCAAATTCGTGGATCCGGCTATTTCTGCAAGTATGGGTTTGAACTGAGAAAAGCCAGATGCGGTGAACTGCCTAAATTCACGCCCTTGCATCTAATAACTTAAAGACTTCAAAGCAAAATTCACTCGGCCCCAATGAAATTAAGTAACATATGATTTCAAATGCTACAAACGTTTCGGGGAATGATCAACCACACACATCGGACCAAACTCTACAACTACCCTACGCTAATTCTCCATTCTGGCCTACCATGTACCAGAAGGCCCAGCATGGATCGGCTAGAGGCGCAGGAGGTTTGAAGACTCTCGCTGGAATTTCAGCAGGCGTCTATGGAGACGTATCAACATACTCTCAAAACATGTCAAACAAGAGGCCAAACGCGTGCGGACTTGAGTGGGGCATTTCGTCGAACGGATAATCGGCATAATGATCAAGAAACTTAAGCACAAAAACAAAATGAAAGTATCGCTTCGGATGATCATGGCCCACATAAACACAATCTCAGATCGTCAGAAGAATTGTGAAATCAGCCTTTTTTTCTCTCAAAAGTCACCATAGTTCTCGGTTTCAGTTTCGTGTGAGCGACACCAAAAGCAGAAATAGAACTTTCACTTTGGCAAAGAGCAATTACCTGTGAGGGCATTAAATAAAATAACTTCACTTAATCTCTAAAGCTTTTGCTTGTCTTGAAAGTGACTTGAACAATATCAAAACTTTTAATTTTCTTGTCCGATCCCAAAAGATTGAGACAGGAACTTTAATAACACAAGTATGGGACCTTCGCTTTTACTCGTGAAGATTAAAAGCGCGAGTTGAATCTCAAGGATTCTATATCATCATAGCAAGAATGAAGAAATGAGATAAATGGATCTCAACGATTCTATATCATCATATAAAAAATGAAGAAATGAGATAATGGCCATGGTTAGAGTAGTTAATTCCTATATGATAAAATTATTATTAAAATATATCTCGAATTTGAGCTCAATATAATAATATGAATTTCGGAATTAAAGAAAAGTTGAAGTCGGCCAAGGAAAATAAAAAAGGAAAATTGCTAAGTTGAATTGATCGAATTTAAGTGAATGTTGCGCCAGTATATCTCTCCTATTGAGATTCTCTTTCCATGGATGTATCGGACTTATAGTTAGTTTCCTTCTCCAAATATATTATACAAATATATGGTTATGAAGCTTTGAATAATGCTCTATGTACGAGAACCGCCATTTTGAATGCTTGATAGTGGAAACTAATTTAGTGAATATTATTTGAAAATTACCCAATTTGATCAACGACTCGCACTTTATAAGAAACTTATTTTAGGAAAATTTTGAATATGACCCAATTTAGCCAACAACTCCCACTCTTGAAGAAAATTATCTTAAGGAATTTTTGAATATTCCCTAATTTTACCATCAACTCTATTAAAAGTTTGACTAAAGGGAGAAGCAAGATCATGATGATGATGTAAGACTTTGTAAGGGAAGAAAATAATTGACTATTGAATTTGGAATAAGTAGGTCCATCTCATGTGCCTATCAAATATACTATTAGGATAATTTCAAAAATCATCTCTAATTCTTATTCAATATCAATTAGCATTTGCCAATATCCCAAATTCAAGAAGATGAATCCACCCTCGAACATGTAGAAACTAATCTCCTTGTTTATTTCTCTCCACTCACCCTTCTCCCCCCTTCTCTCTCTCTCTCTCTCTCTCTCTCTCTCTCTCCATCGACCGTAATCAACAAGCACACCCCACTATTTCTGATGGAAGTTGAATTGAAATTTGATTGATTTACATGCACACAGATCATTGTCATTTAATTACGCAAAGAGGACAGGAGAAGTTACATGCTCATGTTAATTAGCTGTATATGATGGGATGTGGTCCCAACATTGTCTTTTCAAAACATATAGCTTGAGGTCTGTGGCCCTATACCTTTGACCATGAACAAGCACTAGATACATTTGAAATAATTTCCTTTTTCATTGTAAGTGTAGTCAAATTTGTCTATTCGGAGAAAAATGATCTTTATTGAGAATTATGACAATAACGATGTGTGGTCCATTCTTTAGAGAATTGAGAGACCAAGAAATATTACTTTGAAGGTACACAAAAAATATTTGGGACTTTTTAGTGGTTTATCCGTGGTTTTTTGATGAATCTAATCTGATCTAAATCAAATGGGTCATTGATTTTCCTTTCGAGTGAATTAAGTCCTTGATTCGATTTTGATATAAGGAACTCCACAAAAGGTAATCACAACAATAATGCCATCAGTGGAAAGCAATTGGAAAAGATGGAAATTATATAAGAATTGACTTTATTCTAGACTATTTTGGGCAATCAAAATAATCTAGATTGACACATCTGATGGCATGGTTTATGTCCATGTGTACTCGCGGTCCCATGTGATGTTATCGTTGCTAAAATAAAACCCGTCATCTCGTGCAGACCAATAGCAATCCCCTCCATCACATCTTTTCTCATCCCGATGCGCCCAGAATGCAACGAAGTACTTAAACCGCCCCTCCCATTGGGCAGAACAAAAGAAGAGGGTTCTCCTAAAGAATTGGAGTCGAAAACGGATTAGTTGCTCCTCATTTGGGTGAAGGGTTCGGGCCCCGAGATCGTCATCCTTGGATTTGCAATGCAGGCCAATGTCCCCGGGCAAGTTGTTGACAATGTGGACATGGTACCTTGTGAATAGAGTAGCTTGTGATGGTGAAAGAGAGGATAGGAAAGAGAATGACAAGGAAAGGACAAGCATGAATTGACTTAGACAATCCATTACTGAGAAGTATTATGATAAGTAGTGAAGTTTGGTGAAGAGTTTTTGAAGTACATTTATAAGAAATACTCTTAGTCCGTTACGAGCATTTATGGAAGCTACTAGGTTTCTCATTATTGTTTATTCTTACCTCTATGTGCATTATTTAGTTTACTTATATATTTGCCGCTTTTACCTTATAAGAAAACTAATTTAGGAAATTTTCAAATATTACCCAATTTAGGAACAACCTTCCACTTATAAGGCAACTTTTTAAGGAAATTTTAGGATATTTCCCAATATTACTAGCCATTTCCGCTATTTTATTTGAATATTACCCAATTTTATCAACTCCCACTTTATAAGAAAACTATTCTAGGGCATTTTATTTAAATATTTTTACAGTTGCTCCCACTTTAGAAAAAAACTATTTTAGGAAATTAAATAATACCTACTCTTACCAAAAGCTTCCATTTCATAGAAAGCCATTTTATGGAATTTTCGAATATTAGCTAATTTTACAAACAACTCTCACTTTATAAGGAAACTATTTTGGGGAACATTATTTGAATAAAATACCCAAATTTAACAACAACTCCCACTTTATAAGTAAACTATTCTACATAGTTTTTGAATGTTTTCCAATTTTACCTACAACTCCACTTTATGAGAAAATTATTTTAGGGGATTTATTTCAATATTACTCAATTTCATAAACAACTCTCACTTTACAAGGAAACTACTTTAGTGAATATTATTTAAAAGTTACCTAATTTTACCAAGGACTCCCACTTTATAAGAAAAGTATTTTAGTGAAAACTATTTTGTGGGTTCATGGTGCTTGGAGGGGTGTTCTCTCCAGACTCATGCTTGTGCGTGAACGCCTCCCCGGACATCTTGACACATGGAACATCTCGCTTCTCAAACATTCAAAATACTCTTGAAGCATCCGTTCTCATGGACGATGAAATATTTTTATATAATTATTATTCAACATGCAATAATGATGCACATAAGTATATTAAAGATCAATATACGATAATCACATCGTTGCACTTAATCATCACAAAAATATGAACACCATCACTTTTCATCCATTGCTTCCTTACGTAATAAAACCCAATTACCTCTTGTTTATTATCATATGTCAATAATATTCTAATGATTACCTTAGAATGGATAGCATTCAGATATCATAAATCAAGAATAATTTTTTCTTTTTAAATTCGTTAGCTTTGACGATCCGGTAATTCCAAAATCAGTAACTTTGAAAATGGATAACTTCGTTAGCTTTCACAATCCGGTAATTCCAAAATCAGTAACTTTGAAAATGGATAACTCCTTATTGAATTCGACTAACTTTCCACGGATTTGGCAATTTCATTATTATGACCAGAAACCTTAAAAAAATCCTTTAACTTGTTTTCAACACTCCCACTTCAACAACTCATCCATTCTCACACTTTTTTTCCATTACATATGCTATCAATTCTAGTGGAACGCATTGGAACACTTCCACAACATACAAGAATTCATCAAGTCAAACCAAACAAACATAGTCTTTCAACACCCAACCATTAAAGCTTCTTATACTAAAATCACAACCATCACATAATCAAGTAAGGGCATTAAATAACATAACTTAACTTAATCCCTGAAGTTTTTACTTGTCTTGAAAGTGACTTGAACAATATCGAAACTTTTAGTTTTCTTGTCCGATCCCAAAAGATTGAGACAGAAACTTTAATACAAGTATGGGACCTTCGCTTTTACTTGTGAAGATTAAAAGCACTAGTTAAATCTCAACGATTCTATATCATCATTGCAAGAATGAAGAAATGAGATAAATGGATCTCAACGATTCTATATCGCCATATAAAAAATGAAGAAATGAGATAATGGCCATGGTTAGAGTAATTAATCCCCATAGGATAAAATTATTATTAAAATGTATCTCGAGTTTGAGCTCAATATAATAATATGAATTTCGGAATTAAAGAAAAAGAAAACTAAAAGAGGAGGGCACCATTATCTTAGTTACCAGAGTCTAAGTCGGCCAAGACAAATAAAAAATGAAAGTTGACCATGGATTTTGCTAACTTGAATTGACCGAATTTAAGTGGATGCTGTGCCAGGATATCTCTCCAATTGAGATTCTCTTTCCATGGATGGGTCAGACTTATAATTAGTTTCCTTCTCCATATATATTATACAAATATATAGGTATGAAGCTTTAAATAGTGCTCTCTGTACGAGAAGCGCCATTTTGAATGCTTGATAGTGGAGCAGTGAGCCTGCTTACTGTGCGAAGAAGTGCAGAGGGAGCACGTGATCATTCTTACAACCCATTGCAAGTGTTGGAAGCTGAAATCAAATCTTATGACCGCAAGATTTGTATAATTCCTTCATCAGATTGAGACATTATTTCATGAGAAATTGTGAGAGCTAAACACTATGGGTTATTTGATATAGTTGAGGTTTGAGAAATTATGAGAGTATTTGAGTGACTCGAGTGTAATAATAATATTAATCATATCGCTTGATCTATAGTGGAATTTGTTACTGTTTTCCCAATGGCCGTTAGTCACTTTGACCGAGTTACATAAACTTGATATTTGATTTATTTTTCTTATTATGTCTATTCAATTGTTCGATTGTTTGGCTTCTGCAACAATTATTAAGCGTAAGATAGAGAGGTATATTGGCTCAACAAGATTAGTCACAAGAGGAGATACTTGAGAAGACTTCTTCTCTATTTGGCAAGTGGGAGTATAATTCATCAAGTTCATCAAGGGACTAAGGTTGAGTTAGATGATGCAAGGCATTATGGCATGGCCTTGGCTAAGCATGATGTTACCAAGGGCATGTGGTATTAATCAAAGAAAGACAAATGGCTCAAATCTTAAGTTTCCAAAGTACGTATTTAATAAATTGAAAAAACATTAGCTAAATCGGTATGAAAATAATAAAATCAATGTCCATTTTAAACATTGATGTCTGAGGAAAATACTTTGACCCATTAAAATGTTTAGCAAAACTTGATGATCGCAAAGAAATATTTATCTCATTAAATTTGTAATTTATCACTTGATCGATATGAAAATTTAAAGAGTATTAGTCTCCGTTAACACTTAATCAGGCATTATGAGCTTTACTGCCATTTTAGGAAATTAATTTGATATTAAATAATATTCTGCTCATTATAAAATCATATATCAAAACTAAGAGCACAAAAATATAATTCAGCATCCGCTATTACTATATCAATCACTTGAATGCAATTTTCACTTGTGAAATCGATTGAGACTAAATTCCTAAATATTAATAATTGTAGAAATTTTCCAAATGTTATGAACCGAGATACTCTAAGTGCAATGAGAAAAAGACCCTCAACTTGTTGGGTAATTATTTACAACACTAAATTGATTATCCTATCATTTCATGCGGGAAAAAGTATCACAAGGTGAGATAAAAGATGGAGTAGATGAAGACAAATGATCAAATTGCAGACATTTTGACCACAGCAAGTTTTTTCTAGAATTTCCTGCGATGGCTATAAGACCGTCGCTTGTTGGTTGGAGAAGTGTGTGGCTCAGAATAAAAAACAACAAAAATCTGATATAATAGCCTAAAGAGTTGTGGAGTGCCGTGAGAAAGCATTGCCTATGTCTTCACTATTCTTCCAAAAGTACGTCCGTAAAAAATGATTATAAATAGGCAGCATCCTCCTTCCCAGAGCATGCGTATAGAGAGGCAAGGAAAGAGTAGAGTAGTCCAGAGAGTCTACAGAGATATCCTATCGCGTGAGTGGTGTAAGCATGTTATTGCAATAAAAGAGAGTGCTTATTATAAGTGAGTTTCCACCTGGTGCTCAATAGATTAACTCACAGTTATGATTGCAAAACTTGCCAAACCAGTCAAGGTTGTCATAGAAAAATTGCCTTATGCTGTGGCTTACGACCTTATTGCGTTTGTCTTGCCTAATGGAAGTAGCGCTGGCAGTTATGATGACATCATCGAACAAGTATTTTACCAGGTGAGACAACCCATTGCAAGTGCTTGATTTCATTGGATTACATGTTAAAATTTACTATGCTATCATGTGGTTGGCAAAAATAATTCCCTTCCTTTTGTTGGAACATAATTATGATGCAGTGGTAGGTGATACGACTGATCATCGCTAACAGATCATTATTCGTGGATTTCACCTTACCATACAGTGAACCGGGGGCGCGATGGTCGTGCCATACAAGGACAACAAGTGCTAGAATGCTTGTGTTTTCTTGAAGCCTCTCATTTGGGACCTTTGGCTAACTACCGTATGCTTCTTTGTGTTTATATCATTGCTCATGTGGATTCTTGAACATCGGATCAATGTGGATTTCAGGGGTCCGGCTATGCATTAAGTTAGCACAAGCTTTTGGTTTTCCTTTTCAACCAAGGTCTTCACACAAAGTAGTCACCCTTTACTTTAATAGATCAATCAAACGTTGCGAATTACATATCATTGTTAGAGAATTTATGTGCTTACCCTTAACTTGGATTGCAGGGGAGAGAGATTAAGCAACCTAGAAAGATTTGTTGTGTTGGGTTTTTGTGGTACTTATGCTAATGCAAAGTTACCTAGCAAGCTTGAGCTCTCTTTTGGAGGTGAATCTTCAACCAATTGTGACTCATGTGGATCAGCTCCTAAAGAGTGGAGAAACGGTGGGATACTAGCGCGGCTCTTTTATTTATGGCATGCTAAAGCATATGAAGTTCGACAATTCCAAACTTATATCATACAAGTCTCCTGAAGAGTGCGATGCACTTCTTTCCAATGGAAGCGCAAAGGTGGCGGGATCGTAGTGGCATTCAACCGAATACCCTACATTGAACATGTTCTTTCTCAATATTGCAACAAGTATACTTTGATCCCGGCATTTAAAACTGCTGGATTCGGCTTTGTAAGTTCTCAATTCCTCTTCTCGACAAAAGAGAAAACCTTCATAATTTCCAATTACTAGGATTAGTAGTTATTTCTTTGATTCAAAAATCTCATGACCTACTTAATTTTGTTTACAGGTTTTCCATAATTTTGTTTACAGGTTTTCCCCAAAGGGTCTGCGCTTGTACCAGATATCTCGAGAGCAATCCTCAACGTAACTGAGGGCATAAAATGACAGATATCGAAAACAAGCAGCTTACATTGAAAACCAACTGCCTGCATTCGAAATTCCTCGGTTTCTTCCAACAGCTTTGGTCTTGACTGTTTCTGGGGCCTATTCTTCATTGCTGGAGTTGTTGCAGTTTTTGCTCTCGTCATATTCATGGTCTTGTTCGTAAAAAAGAAAATGACATGAAGTAACAAGTCCTTCAGGTTCGTTGTGGGAGAAAATTGTTGCATTAGCAAGAAGATTTTACCAAAGAGATGTCAATTCCCATACTTTTAGAAAAGGCAGATTTTCAGATAGAAGTATTGATGACGGTGGTAATGAGATTGCAGCTGTTGAAACTTCAGAAAACTCTTACTCTCTCCCTAGTCTATCAAGCAACTCCAGCCAAATCAACAACGTTTTACCCAATGACCAAGGCACACCATCTGTAGAACAAGTACTTCCTAACTGTGTAGACAACGAGTGCCCTGAGATAACGATGAACATCAAGCTTACCAATATATGTTAAGAGAGGCACATGCCTCAATATGCTTAAGTACTAAACTTCAATCCTTAACTAGTTGAACTTTGTACTTTTAGATGACAATACCTTCCCCTTCATTCTCTTCTCATGTAATGACTGCCATTGATACTACTTATGCAATGGCTTCAATGGTTGTATCACGTGTTAAAATCCTATGTATTCTCATCTTTTATGCAAATAGACATGATCAGTTGACCCATGTGACCGGTAAAAGGCTCATAGGACTTTGCTTTATCGTAAAAACTTTTTATTTACTAAATGGAAGCATGATGACAAGTAAACGAGACTAGTCATTTAGTTATGACAAAAATCTTAAGCAACTAGTTAACTTAATGAGAAAAAATCCAAAAAAATTATTTATTTCATTCATTACTCAAGTGCTTTTTTAAACGATATGCAGAAACAAGATTGATCCGTGCAATAATGGAAGATTTCACAATTCACAATCAATAGTTAATTATTCGATGAATAACCAAAATCATAGACAATACAAAAATTAGATATCCTGAAACATGAAAGTTCATGTAACATGAATTCATTTTTTCAAAATAACTGCTACCCTTGAAAAAAAATTATAAACAAAAATCCTTGTTCATCTAATTAGTATTTCAATGAGCGAGCTCTCACGGGCAACCCTGCATTAAATTTTATGACATCAATAAATACCAAATCTTGCTAATATCCAACACTCAATTGATAACATAAAGATAAATTAAAATAATTGATTTGTTGCAACTTGTATTTATGGTTTTACAGAAAAATCTTAAATTATTGTAATATCTAAATGGACACAACTTTATTTAAAGGTATACAAACATACATTATCTAGAAAAATTTTCATTGTTTGATTACTATATATATATATATTTTAATATGCGTAGATTATTAGTTTACAAGACATGTCGAATTGTAAGTGGACATTTAAGTTGATCAATCATATTCAACATTTTATAAAAGCATTTCATATTATTTTATAAGTTGACATTAATATCTAGGATTTATATCTCAAGCACTAGTCGCATGAAAACTAGGATTTATATGCTTCTATACTTATTTTAGGACTTCTCTTTAGGATGAGGAGATGTCTCTCACTTTAAATGCTACGCTAATTATTTTCTCCACTTGGAGAGCTTGCCCATAAAGTCTCCTTCATCATCTCTGATATGGAATTAAGTTGGAAAAAAGCTTAATCAGGCAACTTATGGATCTATCCTTTTAGATCACGAAAATCCCAAGATAGAAAGTCATTTCAACTTTACTTAATTTAATCATTTCACTAATGTATCATATAATTCTTATCCAAGTGCCTTTTAAAGGGTCAAACTACACTTTTGTTAGCAATTAGACTAGTATAGGAGACAATTTGATTATCATTAACGGAGCTGATCATTGAGCAAATGCTTAGATCCTCGTTCATTGTTTACCTTCTCCTTTCACACCCACAAAGTTGAGCTTTTCAATTGTCCCTCGTGTAAATATAACTAGACAATAAGCATGCCTAGTTATCTATAGATAGTCAACCCATAAAACCAAATAATACAATAATTGCACGATACACACAAAGATAAACACAACTTACGAACTATATCCATATAATCAACCCACAAAGTCTAGAGTCCTAAACCTGACATGCCGATTATCTTTATCCAATGGTCTTCTCATCTCTCTTTCCTATCTTTTCTTAGGCACTATATCTTTTTCATACTGGTCATATCTTAGATTAACTCAATCATATTGCTTTTACAAAACCTAATTAGATATTTGAATTCCAATTGCTTTTACCAGCCTAATTATCTATACATCTCATGTTATAATTATATTTATCTGACTAAATGATAACTCTATTTTATTGCGTAATTTACCTCACTTTAGGAATAGACCCAAAGACATTTGGGGAAGAAATGGGATAAGCCTGGACTTGTCCAACATAGGCCTTGCACTTGAGTATAAATTGTAGAATACCATAGACCTTAAAAGTTCAAAGTAGGGGTATGCAATGGGAATCGAATAGAGCGGGAACTGCCTGAACTGGACCAGACTAATCAATTCTAGGTAGTTCCTAAGGCTGCTGCTCTGGTTCTCAGTTCTAAGATGGGAACTGGGCCAATTTCTTTATCATCAATACCCTCAATCTCGCTTTGTCTCTAACTCACTAGTCACCCATCAGTACTCTCTCTCTCCCCCGCCCCTCCCTCTTGGCATAAACCTAGCACAACTATCTTACAGATCAACAAATGTTAGGACTATCCAGGAGTGAGCTCAAGAGCTCAGGTCTAGTAAAAACCTTCGTTTTGGTCACTCTCAGTGACCACAATAACAAACACAAGTGGATTTAATTGGTCCATGAAGGAGTCAAGAGACCTTATAGATGGTCCCTAAGATCATATAATCAGTAGCAATGTATCACCGGAACCATCCAATATTCCAGAATCATTTTGCTATTAAAAAGGATTGAGTAAATACCAATTTCCTTGCCACATCTGAAGAATGGATGTCAGGAGAAGTGATCACTGGATGGCTTTTAGCGAGCAAGACTCCTTATCAGATCTACAACGACGAGAACAAGTACCGTTGAGGAGTGATCAATACATCTAGAGGGGTGATTAGCACTTACGGATTGGCCCCTCTAGCTAGATAGGGCGATGGGGGTGGTGAATGGCGATGGTGGGCTATTGTGGCGATACAGTTTAACCTTGCTCTGATACTATGTTGAGGGGGAGTAAATCCATGTTTTGTATTATCCTAGTCAAAGGAATTACACGAATACATGTAATATGTAATACCACCTTCATTTTTACTAGGCCAAGAGAAGGTGGTGGCCCCCACAATAAAATAACAAAAAAGAAATGAAGGTCAATAGTCAAAGAATAAAAAGGATAGGGGAGGCTCGGGTAGAAGGTACTTGCGAAAAAGAAAAAAAAAGGAAAGAAGAAGGAGAGAAAGAAAGAAGAAAGGGAAATAGGGATTTTGCACATATGCTGTGAGGTGCTCACGAAGCCAAACACATCACGTATCATAACGTCCGATAAGTGCTCGCACTCTTTATTCGTCTGATTAAAATAGTATTAGAAGTTAGGGCACATATTCTGAGTTTTATGATATATGAGTAGTGAAGTCCAATTTTTAAATTATAAGGTTGAGAAATTTTGGGGTTATGATACTTCGGGGTATAAAGAAGCCATAGTAGATTTGACCTTACGGTTTGTCTAAAACATGTTTTTAAAATTTTCTGCACTCAAAGAATAGTACGCACACAGTAGATTTCCGGCCAAATTTCGTCGTTTTCGGGTCGATTTTTGGTTATCCAAATTGTGGGTCTTCTAGTACTCTGAAAGATCTTTATTTGGATTATAAGTTTGCTTGAAACGGAGTTCGATAGAGAGAATTATTGCATAATCAAACTCTGTGCTCAAGTGCCACATTGCGGATAATTTTGAATACCTGTTTCGATAAAGAGTTTAATTGGCGCTTATGAGTCATTTCATAAACAATTGAGCTATTCATAGTTGAAGTAATGATTTATGCGATTTTGATGTTATTTCCCAATTTTTGATGGGATCGCAAGTTCAAAAGTGAGTCAAAATTGTTATTTGATTGTGAATGAACCTATGTGAGTGGTTCTATATCTTCTTTAGATATGTAAATTCATATTTTGAATGCAATATAGAATATGTATAGTAGGAATTACAAAATGGCATGGTTATTGCATAAAAATTGGATTGAACATTTACTACTTCTTGATCATCACGAATATTTTGAAAGCGTGTTAAAAAAGGCGTTTCTAGCGAATGAGTTGAAATGTTGAAATATCATGTGTTGATTTGAGATACTTATTCTAGTCTTTGGTTGAAACAAAAGACATGTTTGGGTTAAAAAATAGTTTTGTCGTAATAATTCTACATTGACTTTATGAATCATGAAAAATATTATTATTCATTTTGTTGATGCTTAATGTAGCTGTGAGCCCAGTGAAGGGCATGCGAGTATGCATCCGGATTAAGATATCCTTCTGAGCCGAGCTTTGTAGGTGAAGACCTTAACAAGGGGGAATGTTGGTTGCCTTATTATCAAGCGTTGCGTTATGACCATGGTAGTGTATTGAACAATATATTAATTAGTGAAATGGATCATGGATATGGTTTTGAGGAGATTAATCAATGAACTTGACCATTAATGTATACATTGTTGTTGAGGTTTAACTATATTTTTCTGAATTTTTTTGAAAGCTCATTAATATGAAACGATGCATATATTGATTAGATATGTATATTATACATTGAAATTAAACTATGAGTCCTGATTTGGCTTTATATGATACATAATAGTTGCTCGATCTGCTTAAAAGATATGTGCTACTTACTCGGCTGGGGTTGCTCATTCCAACCATGGACGCAGCCATGGAAATTCGGACGCTTACTTTTAACCAGTTATGACTGCATTTTTCATGCAATGTGGCATGTTTGTCAAACATGAGGATTGTTCCTGCATCATAGCCTTAATTTTCTTTTTCGACGTTATACAATTTCTGCTTTAATTTTTGTCAAGAAATTTAAATATAATTCTTTTGATCAGTTTTTTTCTTCGAAAATCATCTATGCGATGATATGCAGTGGCGAAGGGCTTGGGCTAGGGCTGCAAAGCCTTGCCAGCTGCCTGTGAACTTTGGCAATCCAATTACTTCTTTTCAGGTTCCTTGGCCAGTGGCCGATAGTAGGAGAGCCCTATATGAGGATTTTTGGGGTAGACAGTTTGAGTTATATTTTAATTAGTTGTTTATATGAGATTGTAAATAGTTACTGGGTTGGTTGAACTCAAAGTTGTACATTTTCTTTTTGGTGGATTGAAAAAATTTTAACGTTCAAACCAACCTCTTGGTTTTCGTCAAATATAATTTTAAAAGAATATATGTTGATATCATGTTGTTGATTATATTTTAGGTTGCGTCCTTTGTTAGAAAGTATGGCCGCATCATTTTCCGATCATTGTAAATTTTGGAGTGTGACGTATATATATTACGTGTGTGTGTGACCCTATCGATGTAAATGACTTGTTTACCCTTATTCTTATTGTAACATCCCACTTCCGGCCCCTTTTAGAGGCTTTATTGTGTGAATTTACAGGTTTAGTTAGTGTCCTGCCAGCCCCGGGAGTTCCCCCGACTAAACTATGAAAATTCGTTTTGGGTGATTCTGGATTTTCGAAAATTGCGTTTTGGTCCCCCAAAACTTAGTTATTCGTGTTTTAGTTTTTGGGAGCTATTTTGAATTTATGGAAATTTTCTTGGATTATTATTATTATTATTATTATTATTATTATTATTATTATTTGGATAATTGATCGGGTCAATGCTGGATTGGTCCAACCTGCGAGCCAAACTTGTCCGATCGCGCGTGAATCAGTCCAACCCGCGCGAACTAGACCCCAGCCTTCTCTTCTCTTTTCTCTCTTGGCCATTTTAGTGAGCACATGGCATGCATGTGCGAAACAGGCCCCATCGCTGGCCAAATGGCCAGCCAACCTTCGGAAAAGGCTGTCGGTCACCTCTCACGTCCCGTCGGCATGCGTCACAACCAATGACTCGCCTCCACTTGTTGTCGGCATGATGTTTTCCCCTTCGTTCAAGGCCGAGCCCCTTATTTTGGACTTGTGCGACCATTCCTCTTTCGACAGCGATAACTTTCAGTTCCGACCTTCGTGTGGCACGTCGTTAGTACCGTTGTCTTCCTTGTCATGCCCTCTTTTCGTTCTGACTAGTCATCGCCTCCATCTTCGCCGTGAACCCCGGTGGCAACCCTCAAAAGAAGCCTTCATGGATCAATTTTCCCCTATTTTTCCAATAACTCCAACGATCTTCCTCGCCGTCTTTTGGTCAATCCTTCAATCTAGAGTCCACGCCGTTGCTTCCAATGGCTTGCTAGGTATCCCTTTACCCTAGTTTTGGCTTTGGTTGGGATTGATTTGGTCGAGAATCGTCGTTTCAAGCAAAGCCCACATTCTCGACCCAAAACCTCGCTGCCGAAGCTTTTTCCGACCATCACGCCTCTTCTAGTGAGATCCATTCACCGCCACCACTTCCAATCGATAGCTGGGAGTCCCCTGAGCATGAAGCCACCAAGCATTGTCATCGACATCGCCTTGAAGTCTCAAATTTTTCCTTGAAGTCGGAGCTTTTCCCCGGAACCTTAACCCACGAATTAACAACTTCGACAGACTACTTCTCGCCGCTTTGGCCACCTTAGATGACACCATTAACACCAATCGACTCGTGGGAGAGCCTTCTTCAAAGCCCAGACCCTTGCTGCGATTGATTTAGTCTAGAAACAAAGGAGATTGACCAATATAGGCTAGATTGAGTTAGGACCTAGCTTAATTTACCTAGGATAGACATTAAATGAGTGCACATGGGCTAGCAAGAAGGAAGGAAGATCTGACAAGAAGAGAGAAAGAGAGAGAGAATCCAAGAGAATCTAACAATACCTTATAATATCTAACAATATCTTTTAAAAATCCTAGGAAAATCTAAGCATTCATGAGAGCATTAAATGTGTAGATTTGATCTTGCAAGATATGATCTCCTAGTAGATTCACCAAATCTAGCCATATCCTACAAAATCTAGAATTATCCTATTCGGAAAAAAAGGAGCAATACTGCGAATTATGGCAATAATGATGTGTGGTCCATTTTTTAGAGAATTGAGAGACCAAGAAATATTACTTTGAAGGTACACAAAAACATGTTTGGGACTTTTTCGTGGTTTATCCTTGACTTTTTGATAAATCTCATCTGACCTAAGTCAAATGGCTAATTGATTGTTCTTTTGAGTGAATTAAGTCCTTGATTTTATTTGATAGAAGGAACTCCACAAAAGGGTAATCACAACAATAATGCCATCAATGGAAAGCAATTGGAAAAGATAGATATATAAGAATTGACTTTATTCCATATTATTTTGTGCAGTCACCATAATCTAGATTGACACATCTAATGGCATGGTTTTATGTCCATGTATACTCACGATGCCAAGTGAGGTTATTGTTGCTAAAGTAAAACCAGTCATCTTTTACAAACCAATAGCAATCCCCTCCGTCACATCTATACTCATCACGATGCGCCCGAAATGCATCGAATTGCTTAAATCGCTTTTCCCATAGGACATAGCAGAAGAATATGGTCCTCCTGAAGAAATCGAGTTTAAAACGGATTAGTTGCTCCTCATTTGGGTGGAGAGTTCGGGTCCCGAGATCATCATCCTTGGATTGACAACGCAGAAGCATGTCCCCGGGCAAGTTGTTGACAATGTGGACATGGTACGTCATGAACAATTTAGCCTGGGATGGTGGAAGAGAGGATAGTAAGGAAAGTGACATGACAAGGGCAAGCATGAATTGACTTAGAGATCTCATTATTATGAGGTATTATGATAACTAGTGAAGCTAGGTGAAGAGTTTTTTTAAGGATACTTATAATAAATACTCCATGTCCGTTATGAGCATTTATGGAAGCCCCAGACACAGTACTCCCGTACCTACTAGGTTTCTCATTATTGTTTATTCTTACGTCTATGTGCATTATTTTAGAAAACCATTTAATGGAATTTTCGAATATTAGCTAATTTACAAACAACTCTCACTTTATAAGGAAACTATTTTGGGGAACTTTAATTGAATAAAATACCGAAATTTAACAATGACTCCCACTTATAAGTAAATTATTCAACATAGTTTTTGAATATTTCCAATTTTACGTACAACTCCATTTTCTGAGAAAACTATTTTAGGGGATTTATTTCAATATTACTCAATTTCATTAACAACTCTCACTTTACAAGGAAACTACTTTAGTGAATATTATCTAAAAGTTACCCAATTTTACCAAGGACTCCCACTTTATAAGAAAAGTATTTTAGTGAATACTATTTTGTGGATTCACGGTGGAGGGGTGTTCTCTCCAAACTCACTCTTGTGCGTGAACGCCTCCCTAGACATCTCAACACATGGAACATCTCGCTTCTCAAAACATTCAAAATACTCTTGAAGCATCCGTTCTCATGGACAATGAAATATTTTTATATCATTATTATTCAACATGCAATAATGATGCACATAAATATATCAAAGATCAATATACGATAATCACATCGTTTCACTTAATCATCACAAAAATATGAACACCATCACTTTTCATCCACTTCATAAAGAAACTATTTCATAGAAAATCATTTTATTAAATTTTGAAATATTAGCTAATTTTAGAAAAAACTCCCACTTTATAAGGAAACTATTTTGGGGAATTTTATCTGAATAAAATACCCAATTTAACAACAACTACCACTTTATAAGTAAACTATTCCACATAATTTTGAATATTTTCCAATTTTACCTACAACTCCCACTTTTTGAGAAAACTATTTTAGGGTATTTATTTGAATATTACTCATTTTCATAAACAACTCTCATTTTACAAGGAAATTGCTTTTGTAAATATTATCTAAAAGTTACCCAATTTTACCAAGGACTCCCACTATATAAGAAAAGTATTATGGCAAAATTTCTAATATTACCCAATTTAACCAACAATTCCCATTTTGAAGAAAACTATCTTAAGGAAATTCTTAATATTCCATAATTTTACCATCAACTCTATAAAAGTTTTGACTATTGGAAGAAGCAAGATCATGATGAGGGTGTAAGACTTAGTAGGGGAAGAAAATAAATTACTTTTGAATTTGGAATAAATTGGTCCATCTCTTATGCCTATTAGAAATGCTATGGGGATAATTTAAAAAATCGTCTCTACTTTTTATTAAATATCAATTCGCATTTGCCAATAGACATCCCATACTAAAGATGATGAATCCACCCTTAAGCACATAGAAACCGTAAAGCCTCCTTTCTTTATTTTCTTTCCACTCACCTCCTCCCCCCCCTCCCCCTCTCTCTCACATATTGTACCATGAGCTCCCACCATTGGCCGTAATCAACAAATATACCGCCACTATTTCATACGAAAACTGAACTTAAATTTGATTGATTTACATGCACATGGATAAATTTCATTTAATTACACAAAGAGGACAAAATAAGTTTCGTATTCATGTTAATTGGATTTATATGATGGGATGTGGTCCCAACATTGTCTTTCCAAAACATATAGATTGAGGTGCGCGACCTTAGACCTCTGACTTTTGTTTGGCCCTAACATCATGAACAAGTACAATATACATTTGAAATAATTTCCTTTTTCATTTTAACTGTAGTCGAAGTTACCCATTTGTGGTCCTCTTTTTAGAGGATTGAGAGACCAAGAAATATTACTCTGAATGTACATTAAAAGATTGTTCTAAAAAAAATTGAGTTCTGTACTTTCTCAAAAAATTGTTTTGATGAAGATGGGTAAAAATTAAAATTTTATAAATTTAAATTGAGTTCTTTTTACTTTTTTTTTACTAAAAGATAAAAAAATCGGTTTGTTCAACCCTCCTAGAAATCGGGAATCGAATCACCGGAGCACCGATTCTACTTTGGGAACTGGGGAACTCTGACACTTCCAATCTGGTCCAATTCCCGACCGGTTTGGTCAGTCTGGGTGGTTCTTGATTCGGGCGGTCTAAGTTACTCACCCCTATTTGCCGCTTCTACCTTATAAGAAAACTATTTTAGGAAGTTTCCGAATATTACCCAATTTAGCAACAAGTTTCACTTCCACCTTATAAGGAAACGATTTGAAGGGAATTTTATGATATTTCCCAACATTACTAACCATTTCCATAATTTTATTCGAATACTATGCAATTTTATCAACTACTCCCACTTTATAAGGAAACTATTTTAGGGCATTTTATTCAAGTATTTTCACAACTACTCCCACTTTAGAAAGAAACTATTTTAGGGAAGTTTATTATAATATTACCTGCTTCTACCAAAAGCTTCCACTTTATAAGGAAACGCTTTTAAAGAACTTTCGAATATTAGCTAATTTTACAAACAACTCCAACTTTATAAAGAAACTATTTTGGAAAATTTTATGTAAATAAAGTACCCAATTTTAACAACAAATCTCACTTTATAAGTAAACTATTCTATAGAAGTTTTGAACGTTTTCTAATTACCAACAACTCCCACTTTCTAAGGAAACTATTTTAGGGGATTTATTCAAATATTACTCAAATTCATAAAAAACTATCACTTTACAAGGAAATTACTTTAGTGAATACTATTTGAAAATTACCCAATTTTAACAAAGACTCCCACTTCACAAGAAAATAATGTTAGGAGAATTCCAAATGGTACCCAATTCAACCAACAACTTCCACTCTTGAAGAAAACTATATGAAGCAATTTCAAAAGTTCCCTAATTTTACCATCAACTCTATTAAAAGTTTGACTATAGGAATAAGCAAGAACATGATGATAATGTAAGACTTAGTAGGGGAAGAAGATAAATGACTTTTGAATTTGGAATAAGTTGTTCTATCTCTTATGCTTGTAACGGCCACATTTCGGCCTTCTTGGGGGTTTAATATGTATATATTTATGTTTTGATTGTGGCATAAGAGCCCTAGGAATTTTCACGGTTTAAATCATAATTTTCATTCTGAAAATTAGTTTTGGATCCTCGAAATTTAATTTAATTGCGTTTTGGCCCCAAAATTATATAGTTTTATTTTTGGGATGCTTTTCTGAAAATTTGAGATTTTTCTCTAATTTTATTCTATTTTACTTTAATTTATTAATTTATTGTTTTATTTTTACTTTATTATTTCTTCCGGCTTGACCACGAGTCAACGCTCGGACTATCGGACCGGTCCGACTACGATCAAATCAGCGCAAACTGCGTGAACTGATCCTTTCCCCCGGCTTTCTCTCTTTCTTTTGGGTATTTCATCGAGCATGTTACACACACATGCGAATAGATACCCAATCGTGGCTAGCTTCTGGCCAGCCTCTGGCAAGGCCTGCTAGTGCCTTAGGCGTCCCGTTGGAGGACATCACAGCCACTGGCTGGCCGCCACTTACCACCGATAAGCCAATATTTCTTCTCACCGGTGAGCTTCCCTTGTTTTCCAACCCGTGCATCGAGCCATTTTTTGACGACGATTTCTTCCAGCTTCGGCCACCGTTGGACACGCAATTAGTGTCATTGTCTTCCTTGCAACTCCCTCTCTCCACCCTAACCAACCGTCACCTCCGTCTCCGCCGTCGTCGCCGTCGAGAGCGACTCAAAAAAGTCCTTACGGCTCGGGTAGCCCTTGTTTTTCAGCAACCTTTTACGCGGCATTTGGCCGTTCCTTCAATCTATGAGCCAAGCCGTTGCTTCCAACAGGTTCCTAGACGTTCCTTTATCTTCGTTTTTAGCTTTGATTGCAATTGATTTGACCTAGATTTGATGATTTCTCACTCAAAGCCCTCTTTGCCCTAGAAACCCTTGCCATCATTGCTGGGTCCAGCCACCATACCGTTTCTAGCAACTCCCAACCCACGCCACCACCAACAATTGACTCCTTGGTGTCTTGTGAGTAAAGTCCAACCCTTGGTTGTAATTGATTTGGTCCAAATTTCATGAATCGAGCTTCAACTCATTTTTGCCTTAATCGGGTCCGAGAGCTCGACCTAAGACATCCTCGTCATCGTTCAACCAATGTAAGGCTTTCTCGATATCCCCAGCAACCATCTAGGAGTTCTTCGGACACCCAGCTCCACCCGAGTAGTCCTCAGCCACCGACGAACTATAGATCGCCGTCCGACCACCAAAACAAGCTCCGGCCAGCTTGACCGGAGCCTAATTCAAGTTTGTAGGCCTCCTCAGAGTTATCTTGGCCCGTTGTCTGCCTCTGAAACCTTCCCCACAACCTTGGCCAGCTTCCTACGGCCAAGGGCCATCATTAGAGGCTCGTCGGAGTCGCCGCCAACGTTGTCCTGAGTCTAGGCCGTCTGTCCGTGGTGTTGGGCCAAGGTTTAGCAACTCTTACTAAGCCCAGGTGCGATCCGAAGTGAGAAAAACCTCGTCGCCATAGGCCATCGCGAGCTGTCTCCATTAGTCGCCGATTTGTGAGAAATTGAGAAAGTTGACTTCTTATTCCTCAATTGGGTCCGTTTGTCGTTTTAGTATAATTTATTAGGATCAATTGGGTGATTAAATGGCATGATTTGTCAATTAGGACCAATTAGGGTTAAATTTAGTATTATTGCTTTTATTTAAATAATTGGGCCGATTAGGTGGCCAGTGGGCCCTAATCAGTTTAGAGGTTGATGAAATCCAATTGGATGTCGACTGGACTGCGATGAGCTAACTTGATTATTCTAATTGACTGGTGACTGGTGTGGTCATTAACCCCGGTTCGCCTTTAAAATCGTTGTTAAGCCTAGTAAACTAGTTACGATATCAGAATGGTTGTAAATAGCCTTAATTATTTTAAATTGTGTTTTATTTAATTGTTTAATTATTGCGGCTAACTCTTATTGATATGTTCAATGGTTTAGGGCCAAGTCATGATCGTGGACCGATTGGCTCATAGGTAGCATTGGATAGGTGAGAGAGGGGTATTAGAACTAGTAATTGAACTATAGAGATAAAGTTCTTGAGGAATTAGAAGTGTTGAGATGATTTAGTTCCACGTAAGGGCCTAGCAAGATGAGGGCTGACCAATTCTGTTAGTGTCAGGAATGATAATTGAGACTCTAAGGCGATTACGTTCCTAATTCTTGCATAAGGGGTAGACTCATTAAGATTAATTTATCACCCCGATATTTTAAATCCTTTCTATAAGACCTGAGTATGGACCTAGAGGAGAAACATATAGAAGAGGATTCGATAGAGGAGGAGCCAATGGAGGAGAAGGATTCAAAAGAACGGGTGGTGCTCGACTGGCCAGTAGACGGAAGATGGATTATGGATAGACATGTGTTAAGTCTAGGCACGTTATGGAAAGGTACGAAAGAACTATATGGGGTGGAATGAAAACCTATGGACTTGGATTCCCCATCAATATTGGATTAGGTATGCATGAGTGATTGGAGGTCCATTGGTCTATCACATGGAGCATCACAAAGAACCCGGGAGCAGGTACGAGCCATGGCACATTGACCTTGACAAGGGCAATCCCCAAAATGGTATTGTGGTTGATCCCTAGGCTGGCTTGGCCTAGGTTGTATCAGTAGGATCAGACCTCCTTCTTAGTGAATAGTAAGGCCTCTCCTCCTCGCCATTTTTTATTGTAAATTTTGCAGGTTTTGGGCTTCTTCATCCTAGTCGTGTTTGGTTTGTACTTGAACTCCTTATGTACATTGTTGTATATATACAAAGATGACAAATGTTCATATTGTAATGTGGAAGGGTAGTAATTTACTTATCTCGCTATCGTTGCATACGACTTTGATGTATTAGAAGGCTAGCGACCTACTTGGGACGTCGCCAAATTTGGCCAGACGAGAAGAAGGTAACGGGGACTGCCGCGCGCTCGGGAGCGAGGCGTAATAGCCCCTGATTTGCAGATAAGATATATTATCGGGATAATTTCAAAAATCTATCTCTAATTCTTATTTAATATCAATTTGCATTTGCCAAATGCAAATAGACATCCCAAATTCAAAAGATGAATCCACCCTCAAGCATGTAGAAACACTAAACCATCCTTTCTTTCTTTTTTTGTTTCCACTCACCCCCCCTTTCCCCTCTTCCCTCCTTCTCTTATTCTCTCTCTACCGTAAGCTCCCACCATTGACCGTAATCAACAAATGTATCACCACCATTTCCGATAAAAGTTGAATTGAGATGTGATTGATTTACATGCACATGGATAAACTCAGTACATATTGATCATGTTAACCAAACTCAATTCAACCATTTTAAGATGGAAAATTGGTTGATGCATTTCGTCGAACAATTGGTGTGTATTAGACTGCCCAGATCAGTTTCTTCGAACCATATTCATGTCCTTCAATCTGGACCTGCAGATGCTATTAAGTAGAAAAAAAACTAATATTGCTACTAGAATACACATAATGAACACATATAGATCAATAAAAGATCACAAAACTCACCAAATTGTACTTAAAAAGCCCTTCAAATTCGTGGATCCGGCTGTTTCTGCAAGTATGGTTTTGAATCGAGAAAAGCTAGACGCGTGAACCGCCTAAATTCACACCCTTGCATCTAGTAACTTAAAGACTTCAAAGTAAAATTCACTCGGCCCAAATGAAATTAAGTAACATATGATATCAAATGCTACAAACGTTTAGGTGAATGATCAACCACACACATCAGACTAACCTCTACAACTAACCTACGTTCATTCTCCATTCTGGCCTGCCATGTACCAGACTGCCCAGCATGGATCGACTACGGGTGCATGAGGTTTGAAGACTCTTGCCGGAATTTCAGCAGGTGTCTATCGATCATATGATACCTATCAACATACCCTCAAAACATGTCAAACGGGAGGCCAAACGCGTGCCGACTTGAGTGGGGCATTTTGTCAAACAGATAATGGGCATAATGATCAAGAAACTTGAACAAGAAAACAAAGTAAAAGATCACTTCCGGATGATCATGACCCACAAAAAGTAAATCTCAGATCATTAGAAAAATTGTGAAATGAGCCTTTTTTCTCTCAATAGCCACCATAGTTCTGGGTTTGAGTTTCGTGTGAACGAAACCAAAAGCAGAACTATAAGTTTCACTTTGGCGAAGAGCAATTACATGTGACTATATCCAACAGTGAGTAGCTATATTAGTTGAGAGTTTCTCCCTCGTCACCGAGATCGAGGGTTCAAAACCGTAGCTGCTAGCGTCTTAAATGATGGGCTATAATATTGGGATCATGTGCTAATCTCTCCCGACGTATAAGGGTCTGTCTCTTTGGTGCCGTCTGGAAACGGGGGTGTGGTGGATTCATCAGTCATAAAAAAAAATACATGTGACTATTAATTGTTCAGTTGATGAGGAGATATCCTGGGGTGTCTGTGTTTACGATCGACACAGACGACGAAGGACCGAGCGGGCTTAAAGCACATCAAGTTTCTCAGCCGGAAAACAGTATGGAAGAGGGGAGGGCAGAGTATTGAAGGCACAGCTCCGAAAAACTGAGAAATGGCAGCGACGGCAAGGCACGGAGAAGTAAAGGGAAGGGCAGCCGATAGGAGTTACATAGCCGAAGGTCAGGCTCGACGGGATTGACTGGAGCTGGCGTGGCAACTGACAAGACGCAGCGACATTGCGAGGACAAGCTGTAGCTTTGGGTGGAGAGCGGGAGCTCGCGGTGGGTATACAGTGGAGAATGATGGCTTGAAGGTGCGGTCTTGGCTAACAATTTCGAAGCAGTGAGGGAGGATGAAGCGTGGATTTGTGGTGGTCAGCAACGAGACGTGTTGGTCAGGACGATGAATGACAAATGTTGCGCAGTGGGTGTTGGGGTCGCTTGAGGGTGGAGGTGCGTTTTCCCGGAATGGTGAATGGAAGCAGGTGGTGGACGATGGCTGTGCGGTGGTTGAGATAGTTATGTGCTGGCTGTGAAGTTGGGGGTGAAAGTGGACTGACGGTGCTGGGCTGCTTGTTCTCTCCATACCCACTCTTATGCGTGAATGCCTCCCCAGGCATCTCATGGGTGTGCAAGAAGATAAGGACAGGGCATGGTGAGGGTTTGAAGGAGAGTCATAGGAGGAGAAGAGGGGTCTCTACTATGAACTGACTCTTTGTTGGGCCTTGGGTGTGTATCTGTTCAATCTCGTCTTGTGTGTGTTGGACTATCTAGAAATGACCGGTTGGATGTGAGGCTGGTGTCCCTTGTTGATTGAACTCTCACTACTCTTGCTTGGGGTGTCATTTGTGTTAACCTGGCATGGTCAAAACTCTGGTTCTTGTGAATCCAAGTATAAGACACATGTTGTCTCGATGCCAGTTCAGGATTTTGTATCCGACATATCTCTGTCTTGACCGGTTTGTACTTCTGTTATGTGGGGTGCTTCAGGAAAAATGAGTTTGAAGAGAACATCCTTGAAGAGCCCTTTTTTATTATAGTTCTTTGCCCTAGTTATTAAGGTATTTTTTGACCTGCATACAAAATTTATTATGGGGTTTATTCGTTCTTTGTTGCACTTAGTGGATGTGTTTGCTCTGTTTGCTGAGAGGTAGTTAGATCTATTAGATATGCAAAGATCCTTTAATAGGTGATAAATTCTCAAGGTCGTTTCCATAGATGATCTCATGTTTCAGTGGCCACAAGTAACCTCACAGCTGCAAAAGTCTCCTGTTCATCTCTCAGATGGAGCGACAATTTTGCCCTTCAGTCAGAAATGACTTATCAAAAGGGCCTAGGAAGTGTTCGGAAAAAGAGTCATGCACTGCCTTGTTTTGGAAGTAATCCGCTGGCATGCAAGACTATGCTGTAGATAAGAAAACACAACATCTTTATGAACTCAATGGCAAGTTCGACCGGTTGGCAAATGCTAATCGTCGATATTGCTGTTTGCAGCGTTCGGAAGGAGACGATCTGCAACAACTGGGGCGCTTACCCCTATTACAAGGCTCCTGAAGTTTTGCCCCGTTCATTTCGGATGGACAGCATTTTAACTATGTCAATGCCTTTGAGAACACCATCGAGCAATATGGAGACGAGCACGGTTGCAGCCGAGAATGTTGCACGCCTGATCCTGTCAAGACTTTTAGGTCATGTATCCTCGAAGCTTTCGAGCTCGGACAGCTCTACAGTCGACACGAGTTTGTGTTTGGAACTCTGATGAGGGGTCACATACACTTTGATGATTTGTGTAAATTTTGTAGGATGTGTGACTGTACTCAAGCACCATGACGCAAAGAGCACTGGAAGGTGAATCATATCTTGTGATGGATAGCTTCGAGATATGGTTTTTAGTTTATGAGACATCTTAATCATTGTTTCAGAAATGATATTATATAATTATTAGATGATCGCATTACCCAGGGAGGAAAAGAGAAGCTTCTAAATTTGCTCGGCTGACATTGTTTTGGAGTAGACTCCATGATTAACAAAAATTAGCTATGAGTTTAACAAATCATTGAGGAGATTTGTAACATTTAAAAACAATGTATTCATTTCCTTAAAATATATGCGACTCATGTTTATTATAATGAAATGACTCTTTTTAATTAAGAAGGTCTCCTTTAATGTGAATTTCTTATTTATAAATTTATTAATATGCCTCTTTTACATTACTCTAAATGTGAAAATAAAAATATTAACATTATTTTTATTTTCAATTTCAAACAAATTAAAGATATAAAACTTAATATTGGTTACACCAAAAAACTTTCCAAATATATGTTTATCAAATAATATTTCCTCAAAATTGCATTTTAAGGCACTTTTCAGTTGCAATTACCAAACATCATTTGTATTTCATCAAACCCTTTAGATAAAATATGTTTGCATTTTTTCAATGACTTTCCACAAATGCTTAACCAAACGCACCGAAAATACTCTTGAAGCATCCAATCTCGTGGACAATGAAATATTTTTATATCATTATTATTCAATTATGTAACAATGGTAAACATAAATATGTCAAAAATCAATATAAAAAATCACGTCACTTCACTTAATCATCACAAAATACGAATACCGGACTTCTAATCCATTTTTACTTACATAAGTAAAAAAACCCAATTACCTCTTATTCATTGTCATATATCAATATTATTCTAACGATCACCTAAGCAAATGTCACCAAGGGTATGTGGTATTAATCAAAGAAAGACAAGTGGCTCAACTCTTAAGCTTCCAAAGTAGTTATTTTAATAAATTGACAAAACATTTGCTAAATTGGTATGAAAATAATAAAATCAGTCTCCATTTTAAACATTGACGTCTGAGGAAAATATTTTGACCCATCAAAATGTTTAGCAAAACTTGGTGATCGCAAAGAAGTAATCTTAGTAAATTTCTAATTTATTAATTGATCCATACAAAAACTCAAAGAGTAGTAGTCTCCGTTAGCAATTAACCTGGCATTATGAGCTTTACCGCCACTTTAGGAAATTAATTTGATATTAAATAATGTTTTGATCATTATAAAATATGCGTCGAAAACTAAGAGCACAAAAATATAATTCAGCCTCTACATTACTACATTAATCACTTGAATACAATTTTCACGTGTGAAATTTATTGAGAATAAACTCCTAAATATTAATTAATGTAGAAATTTTCCCAATGTTATCAAGCAAGGTATTCTAAGTGCAATAAAGAAAAAGACCTGCAATTCGTCGGGTAATTATTTACAACACTAAATTAAAAACCCTATTACTTCATGTAGGAAAAAGTATCACGGGGTGAGATAAAGATGGAGTATACCAAGAAAAATGATCAAGTTGCAGACTTTTTTACTACAACAGAATGTTTCAAGAATTTCCTAACAGTGGCTATAAGACCGTCGCTTGTTGTTGGTTGGTGAAGTGTGTCGGTTAGAATAAAAAGCAACAGAAGATCTTGTATAATAGCCTGAAGAGTTGTGGAGCAAAGTAAGAAAAGCATTGCCTATGTCTTCACTATTCTTACAAAAGTATGTCGTTCAAATATGATTATAAATAGGCAGCATCCTCCTTCCCAGGGCATGCGTATGTTCTTGCAATAAAAGAGAGTGCTTATTGTAAGTGAGTTTCCACTTGGTGCTCAATTGATTAACTAACTACTATGATTGCAGAACTTGCCAAACTAGTCAAGGTAGCCATTGCCCCGTTGACCCTCACTGATCCATATCTTTCAACGTCCTCCTCCTTTTGCGTGGACTTAATGTATGCATTTATAGGGAAAGCCTCGGGCTTTCCTAATTCTAATATTCAATCTTAGACAATTTTTTTGATTGCACCACTGATTGAATTTTGTAAAATAAACCAAATTATCTTCCAAGTTTACTACTTTATAAATCAATTATTCCAACTTGGCTTTATTCATGCAAATTTCAGTCCCTTCATATGTTCATTGGCTTGGCCAAAATTTCACGTTATTATGAGCTTAGTTTAGTTTATTAATTAATTTCACAGTCCTTCATTTAAGTCCATCCACCACTGGCCTAATATATATATACAAACCATGTCGGTTTATCAATGCGTGAAAAATGCAATTATCGGTCATTTTGGTAGGGAGAAGGGTTGATCCCTAATTTTTCTATGCAATGAATACCTGATGGGTCGTCAAAATTTAGATAACAACACCAGCAAAATTTGATGAAAAAATAACGTTAGAATTTCACGTAAATAATTCTAGGCAAAATTGACAATATTGAACAATTGGACTAAATAAGCAACTGTGCAATGGGTTTAGAAGTGATTGGATAATTCTTCCAAGATTGTTAAGTTCGAAACCTCAAATTCTCAAAGGAGATAATACTTCCTCCAACTAATGCAACTTGTTCTAATACCATTCCTTCACCAAGTCTTGAAATTATCATTCTCGTATTGTTAGACACATCATCACTTAACTCCTCCTTTTCTTCATCGTTTCCTTTCTTTAAACGAGCACTCAATGCAGTATGTATTTTCTACACAAAGACGCCATTACTATATGTTTTTTTTTGGGGTAAATAAGCCATTTCTATATGTTGATTTCTTTATTTTGTCGAAATAATATGCAATCACACAAATTTCTTGATATTTTCTATGATTGATAGTTGTTAACACTTGAATTTTACTGGGCAAAGTGAACCTGCATTTTTCTTTGTTAAAATAAATAAATAGATAAACCATAAACAAATCAATAAACAAAGACAAAAAGAAGAAGAAGAAAGTAAATGATAAAAAAATAGAGAGACTAATTTGGATTCTACAGGATCCTTTAAACTAGCCAATCTCACTTGGCCCAGGCCAGCTAGCGGCCCATGAACCTTAAAATCTCAATTCATACTTCAGAACGGCTATGTTGGGCTCATTAAAAAGTAAGTTGCCCAACAAAATCTCACTTTTTATTCGCTAGACAGCGGATTTTTACACAAGATGAGGCAGAAGAAGGAGATATATATATATATATATATATATATATATATATATATATATATATTTTATTGCACACACATTCCCTTCTATACACAAATAGAAGACAACATGTGGAGAAGAAAATATTGACTCTATATGTGATTCCTTTGATCTGGAAGCTCCATTGTTTGCCGGAAAATTGTCATCGTTGGTGGCCAATCACAATGATTCTCGATTGTCCCTGTAGCCATCGAGCAAGATACTCTCCGAGCCTTCAGTCATGGTCTTGTCAATTCTTCTATTTTTCATTTTAAATCACTGCAATCATTTGCAAAAATCAGGGTTTACATCCATTGTTATATATACCGTTCTTTCATCGACTATTGTTATTTCCCATTCTATCTCTGCCAAAGAGCCTCCATTGCACTTTCGTTTTTTGGACAAGTTGTTCGAAGTGGTTTGTATTTGACGGAAGTTTCTTCATTGATGACAACACTCACCGAAAACGTCACATAAATCTTCAATTACTAGTTCAAAAGCTACTCATCGCGAATATCTTCCAGCTATGGATGAAGGTGGGTGTTGGGGGTTAAAAGTGATGCCGATGGTGGTGGCAATATCAATTCAGAGATAGATGAGCTATTTCGCTGGATTTTCTCGCGTGACAAAATATTTTAACAAAACGTCATTCTTCAATTTTTGTTTAAGGAAACACTACACTGACTCCGGACAGAAAATATTGCAAGTCAAAGAAATCAACAACTTTAATTCAAATGGAAATGTACAAACACAATCGTGTTGGACGTTAATGGATGATTAAATTTGGAAGATATACACTTGATGAAGTAATCAAATGTAAACAAACTAAGCTGAAATTTAATCGACAACTCAGTCTAGTAACACAAAGATACTATGCCAAAATTAAATCAATGACACAACATTCAGGATAAAGATACGCATCAAAACTTAATCCATCATACGAGAAGCCACAATTAGGAAAATAAATTGTAGTGAAGGTAGATTAAATTTTGAAAAGATAGTAAATTTGTTTGATTTGTGTGGGGGCCTCCAAAAAGTATGGTGTGACTTTTAAAAGTCTACAATCAACAATGACAAATGGAGATTACAAGGGAGATTAAAAACGATCACCAAAAAGGAATTAGCTTAGTGGTTATGACAAGTTACAAAATAAAGTTATTAGGAAAAGTTACAAAGGAAAGCTACAAATACAAGTTACAAATGATTACATTGATGGTTACATGGATCTATTATGTTGATGGTTCTTCAACTCCACTATTTTGATGGTTGTTTTTTCTACATTGACGGTTACTTTTTTTTTTTTATGGTTGCATCCGAGATTGTCAACTCCACTAAGAGTCATCATGTGCTCACTTGTCATCAAAAAATTTAATTTTTCTTTCTGAATTTTATCTTGGTCCAATTTATTGTATGGCTCATATCTTTCCCCAAAAGCCACTTTTTGGGTAAAATCTTCATATAGCCATCTACCTCTTTCCTTAAGTAGTTGCTCATACTTAGACACTGTCATTGTCAATTAGAATAAATCGAGAACATTTTAGCTTTAGAATTTTTCTCAAAGATTGAATTTCAATCCATTGAAAGCCAAATTTGTCAATTTTTTCTTTAGAAGTGAAGGAAGGAATCTAATCCTAGCCCTCTTGAGTCTATTTACAAACCGATCCATCGATTGATTATTTTTTTGCTTAATGCAAACGAAATCTACACTTGATACATCAGGGACGGGCCTATAGAATTGGGTATGTAAATGTGTTTCCATTTACTCTCAAGTATAAATAGAATTAGTCGCCAAAGTAATATACCGAGCTACAGCAGTTTTCGATAATGGTAAAGAAAAGAATCTTAACTTCAAGCAATCAACTTGAGATGCATTTCCATAGTTTACAGCAAATCGACAAACATGTTCAACCGTCGATAGTTCGTCCTCACCGGAGAATAGGTGAGGGTCGAACGTCTTGAAACCTCGGAGATAATGGATTGCATCCATCCGGTGTAGCTATAGCTTTCTGTGTGCAAGCTTGGCATTCTTGACATCATGACCTAGGCATTGCGTTGATTGATCCAATAACAACTAGACTTCCAAGGGTCATGATTGAGAACTACTTGGCCAAGCTACCTTCTAGGTAACTATGGCAGTCTAGCCTCATCATCTATTGCCAAATTAGGCTTTTGGGGAATATATGATTGATTTGGCACAACCATCGCTTCCTTTGAAAATTAATTTTTATCACACACCTATTTTAGAAAATTACCGGACTGACTCTATTTCACCTCGCTTTTTGGTTGAGAAGCCTGGTTAACTCCATTCTTGAGTGAAATTACCGACACATATCTTGGGTGGATGACAAGTCTCATAGCCATCTCGAGTTTATTCAATCATTTGATTGTAGTTAGAACTCCATTTCGTCAAGGCATGAGTCTTCTACGTCATCTTGCTAATTTGTCCAAAGTAAGAGCAAAGGTGTCAAGATCTATTTCCTTTTTTAACAAAAACCGATCAAACTTGGTATAAGATTGACGATTCTTAGCATGTCGTTTAGGTGGCTCCACAATTCGCAATTGAACCTTGGTTTATACTTTCATTTAATGAGCCGTATATAGTTAAACTTTTAGGAAGTCCTATTGAGTGGTGTCATCCGGGGGAGATAGGAGGCGGGCAAGGAAGGTAAAAAAGGTTTTCTAAAAGTACATTAACTAAAATAGGATCTAACAAAATTCATGGTAACACGACTGTTGCTAGAACACAGGCCATTCCCTTTCATATCCACGCTTAACTAAGAACAGAGAACATTTATCTTATTAAGTATAAGGAATGTTATATTGAACTTATTATATATATATAGAATCTTGTTCAAGGCCTATGCGTTTCATGTTACACTTCAGTTTAATTTGTCTAGTGAAAAACCATTTCAGGAAATTGCTGAACTTTTAAGCGTTTGGATGTGAAAAATCAGTTAATCAACCAAAAACATTTTTCCTAAATTGAAAATAAGACTTAAATTAGGGAGAATGACTTCTCCTTTTAACGAAAAGGAAAATTCATTTTCCCTGATTCATTGCTTCACATCCAATTGAGAAAAATATATCCCCACATGTTTATTTCAAATCTCTCATCGACATTTTTCCTTTTTCCTTGACGATTCTCTTCTTTTTATTTCATTAATCTCTTCGTGCTTTCCTAGATTCCTTAAAGACAAGATCACGTGTAGTTTCTAAAGAGTTTGATATAATTATATCTTTCCCTTTATATAATTCATGTTATTCTGTGGACTACAGAATAAACAAAGATAATGACTCCAATTTGTCAGTAATATGTGATTTTTAATGAAACAATATGCCTTTAGCAGATTTTTCCCTTGTTGTCAAATAGCATAAGAACGAATTTTCGACAAACAACGGTTCACTTTCTCTGAAATTGAATTTCCTAATAACATCTTGCAACATAGGAAATTTAAATGGATCCAACAGACCCTTCAATTCTTGTTGAATTAAAGCAACTCTCCTAATATAACTTATAATTCAAAAAGAGTCCAATTGGGTCAAATGTTCAATTTTGCGAGATTTAGAGTTTCAAAATCATCTAATTTACTTATGAGTGTATTCATTTGGATTTTAGAAGAGTTTCACAAATTTTGAAAATTGTGTGCATAGCTCATAGAAAGAGTCGTATTTTCCTTTATCCTTGAGGAAAAAAAAATGCATAGATGATCTTAGAGGATACCTAGTATATATATTTCATATTAACAGATTGATCATTACATAAAGTCTTTCTAAATTCTGGCGCTTTTTCTTTATATCCTACAAATATCTCTCCTAATTGTAACGTGCATCATTTGGCTGAAATTATATCAAGGTCGGCTCAATTTTTCTAACCATCATAAAAAAAATCTAACAGAAGATCAAGTGTAATTAAAAAACCATTTTCTTCGCAGACAGTATACAAAATTTCTTCCCATAAATCGTGCTTCTTGATAACCGCGATTCTACTAATATATCATTCTGGATTGACCATGGTCTTTCTTTTAATATATCAGCAATCTTGAGCTCAATCAAGTCAATCTAATATCATAGGCTTCCGAGTTCGTGGATTAAAGTTCCTCCTCCTAGCCTATTGGATTTGATATGCGCTGAAATTAAAACATTGTCTCACCAAAATTTGCGGAATATGAATATATGAAGGAAAGTTTTTATCGACCAAAAAAAAAAAAAGTCTCATTTTTTTTATATTCTATTCAGTTCTTCATTTGGCATGGGATTCTTGTTTGTCTTATTGTCCCGTTTATTTACTCCAGGCCCCGTTCTTTATGTTCGGTTTGCACATGACAATTGATTCCATATGTACAGAATCACCCGCCACCTCCATAAAAAGTAGTCATACCATAACAATAGTAATTTTATTATGCCGTACATGGATGATTTTGAAGTTTATCACATTTTTTATCACTTATAAATTGATATTGGTGTCACTTTAGCATCAATAAAGCAATATAGATACTCAACAAATATCAAGCATAAGATTTTAGTCATAGGATTTATATGCATGACAAATATAGTGGCATGTAAACATGATCAAACTTGTGATCGGACGTAAATCCCACTGGTTTGCTACTGATGAAAGCAAACATATCAATAGATCAGGACATAGTTCTCTCAAATCATGAACCTTTTCGTTGGTTTAAGTAATACATTAATACCAGATAAAACTCAAACTATATTCATTATGACATAAATATTATAAATTCTTTTAGTGTCACGAAAGATGAACATCTCATATGATTTATACATAAATATGTAGTCTTAGAACCGTGCGCGGACACTTCACTAGCTTACACTATAATATTTTGAACTGGACAGGCACATAAAGCAAGCGCTGATGAATTGATTAAAAGTTTCATATTGGGTGGAGCCCCAGATCAACAGCCTAGAACATTGCTGGGAATTAAGGGCCATGTGGCAGACAGGCACTGTATTCTTCTTTTTGAATTTGGACAAATCAGCCACATGGACAACGAAATGAAAATGACTCCTCTGTAAAATTTAAAAAGTTAATTTGAACCTTGTCGCTAAAGTATTCATCCACTGCATCGGAGTACGATTCTTTGGACTGATCGTGTACACCACGTCAATGTTGTTTGGACTCAGTTTCCCCATCGAGCTCGACAACAGATACGAAATTTCCGAGAAAGTTACTCACCTTGGCTGCCGCATGACTCGGACAATCAGTCCAATCAACAATTTTCATGTCGAGTAATCGGGATAGAAGACAATGCATGAGATTAGATGGTACATTGAGAATCGGTTAATGCCTCCATTAGCCAACTGAGTAGAGCTAATTTATTTCAAAGTTGTCATTTGATCACATAATTAAATACTTACCAATACCGAATAATAATGTGAACAATATAATTCCTGTCAAGACGCAACGACTTGGTGCTTTTCATATGCATAAAGTGAGTCAACGGTAGAGAGAATTCACACTTCAATCATCAATCATCTCATTTGAAAAAAAAAACGACCATATTCACCGTGTGAAACCCATAAAGTTTGGGTTGCCATTAATATTTATCAACTCCATACTGACTATCATATAACGACCCACGACTAACCGTATGAATAGGATAATTGTTGTTTGGACTCAATTTTCTTGTTAATATCCATAAAAGATATAAATATTATGCACCTTGTCTGCCACATGATTCATATAATGGGCCCACTCCACGAATTCCCATGTCAAGTAATTGGAATAGAATTCGATGGATGAGACTGGAGGGCACATTGAGAATGAGTTAACGCCTCCACATTCAATAAAGTACATTGACCAGAGCTCACTTGTTTCAAAGTCAATTTTTCCAAATTATATAATTTCAATACTTACCGGTAGCTCATAATAAGATAAACAATGTAATCCCCGACCAGAAGCAACGACTTGGTGCTTTCATATGCATCAAATGAGTCAAGGGTAGAGAAAAATCACACTCCCATCATCATCCATCAACTTTAGAAACCACCATATCTCTCCTCATGATCATCTTGAGAATCTTAATGTAATGGTTCTTATTTTAATTTCTTGGATGACCCTCATTGACTGAATCGACTTGCATCTATAATCAAGAGGCTAGGTAGTTAGTTTTCACTTGATGAAGTTTTCATTTTTCATAATTCTTTTGACACAAAACAAATTAATTGCCAGGTCGTTTGATGTAGAGGTGTATTTAATATTGCACATCTACACTTAAAATTTATTGATATCACGCCCTAGCTTCCGTCATAGCCAATAAATGGCCAAGGTTAGACGATTGCATCATAAATGGTTCTAGACGTGTTTCGTAAGCTAGGTTGATGTTGCAATTATCACTAGATCCATCATAATATTGGGCAAATTTCAAGTCAAAAAGTTTTACTCCACGGCACGAATAGCTTTTTGGAAACTCACAAAAATCACTTTATATGTCATAGAAAGCCACTTTGACTAATAGCAGTACTTATTATTATTATTATTATTATTATTATTATTATTATTATTATTATTATAGTAGTAGTAAATAACAAGAAGGAGAAGAAGAATAAAAGGCGATCAAGTATGGCTCTACATCTACTTTTTCACCTGCTCTCAAATTTTTCTACACCTTTATCTATATGGAGGCCTCTACTCAATATGGGGTCATTCCTTCAACTTCAACTTGAGGAGAGTATTAAGTTAAAACAGAAAAAAAAACGAAGAATAATACAACCGAGACCGATTTTATTAGTTGTTTGATCTATCGGTATATAATTAATTGCTCACTTGACAACTTGAAGCGATTAGAATATTGACCACCAGAAACATGTTGTGGCTTAACGTAACTATTGAATCTACTGTAGAACGGATCGTTTGGCACGTGATGACTGAATTCAAGCAAGTTTGCGGAGGTAGTTGAGGACGAATTGTGAGAGTTCTCACCTAGAATTGGTCCAGGTCACCGAGGTCGGAATAGACAAATCTCCTCGTTTAATTGAAAATGTACCACTCCTGTAGACGGGGACCTTTGTCGATGTTCAGAGAAAATAAGAAAGAAAAACAGTTTCTGGGGTTGCCAGTAGGTGTCTGACATCTACATCTTCTTTCTGGATCCGGATCACCTGCTGCGGTATATGGACCACAGCAGGTGACCGGATGATCCCAGCCATCTGATCTTGATCGGAGGGCTGGGATTTTATAAAAACAAAAATCAACTTTTTTGGACTTTTTTTAAAAAATTTTCCAGCCGTCCGATCAAGATCGGATGGTTGGCAAGTCACCACAGCACCCCTATTGTGGTCCGTACATACAACAGGAGATCCGCATCCCCGCTTCAGTAGAAAAGTTATTGCACGGTTTTATATATAGTATGTTCGAATGTCATCTAATTTATTAATGATTAATCTTATGATACCCACGTGACCAATGATGTAGATAAGCTCAGTTTGTATGTTTTATCTAAGCACGCAATCTTTTTGTTTCGAATGAGAAGTTTTTGTATGGTTTGAAGATCATATTCACCAATATCACCTACCCATTAATTATTCGGGTCATATCTTGGGACCAACATAACTAACGGTACATATGGGTTTTGTCTGTACAAATTCTTGCTAGCTACGTGAGACACAATTTAGCGGTTCTAACGCCAAAGCAGGTCCTAAGGACTTCTTGAAGCGTTCAAATTAGTAGAAATTATGACGAGAAACCAACTAGGCCACAAATTATTTATCAAAAGGTTATGCTAGAGCTTGTTAGATTTCGACATTGAATCTTATATCTTTACCTAATTTTAATCAGTTGTGGTTTATGCATTGATTTAATCTATTATCTATTTAATTAAAGTTCTCAAGGAGTTCTATAGTATAAACACTTATTTTGCTCTAGAAAATGAAAACTCTGTTGATTAATATTCAGAATAAAACTGAAAGGATTTTCTCTTAAATTGCGCAAATTCATTTATTTTAAATTCGTGTTAAATCTGGTCCAACCGTGCAGGATACTCAAATGACCCACTTTATTACCGTACCAACTAAATTCAAAGTTGGAATTCTTGACCTCTATTTTTCGGCAGAAAAGAGATGCCAATGAGGCAACAATCTTTCGCGGCTATATGACATTAACAATAGAGGTTTATTATTCGCTTATGCAGCAAAGAAGCAAGATGAGGGAAATGAGATTGATATAGGACCAAAAGGAAAATCTAGAATTTGTGAGACGTAGGCATGAACCTAAGTAATTTATCATATGAACTAAAATTCCAGCGAGTTAATATTAGAAAATGTGGACGTGATCTTAGAAGTTACAAAAAAAAAAAATTACAAGATGACGTGTGGCATATATATTAGAGTGGCGGCCCCACGTTTCTTAGTTCTAAACTTGAGCCGTTCCAGCACTACTTGCAAGTTTCATCATGAGCTCTTTAACACAAGATGGCAATAGCAGGACAAAAATTGAAGAAACAATCCCGGGGTTGAAGAATTCCTAGGATTCTTAATCCAAGTAAAAAAAGCATGAACTGTCGGTACCGTGAGAGGTCATATTATCATCGTATATGGTCAGTCCGGAAGCCAAATGGGTCCCGTCCACGTTGAGAAATCCTTTGAATGAAGGTTTCCATGCCTTTGTCTTACTTTTCAAAGCTTTTCCCCATTATCAATCTTTTATAAATGCATCGTATTGTCATCATCATCATATCCTCCCCGTCTCTCTCTCTCTCTCTCTCTCTCTATCTCTCGCAAAGCAAAGGCACACTTGCCTTTTCCCGAGACCGTTTTCAATGATTCCTCTAAGAATCTTGTTCGATACTGAAAAGCTCCTCTTTTTGGCTCTCTTCTTTTGCGCCATAATCACGACCTTCATCCATGGCCCTCACTTCGCGGTCGCGCAGAACAGTAACAACAACAATGCCCAAACTATCCCGGTGAACGTTGGGGTGATTCTTGATCTGGAGACCTGGGCGGGTCAGATGGGACTGAGCTGCATTAACATGTCTCTCTCTGACTTCTATAGTTCAAACCCTTCCTACAAGACCAGGCTCGTCCTCAACGTTAGAGACTCCAAACGAGACGAGGTTGCTGCCGCTGCTGCAGGTTCTCTCTCTCTCTCTCTCTCTCTCTCTCTCTCTAGCGTACTCAAGAGGATAAAGTACTTTATGCAGCTGTTGGTTTGATGCAAGAGAAATCTGACTATTGTTCATAATGAGGTATCTCCCAATCTTCTGAAAATTTCAGCTTCAACATAATTATAATTTTTAGAAGAATTCCCAGTTGAATGTTCAAGGACACGACGAAATAATGTGGGTTCGATGATTCAAAGCAGTATGCATTCTCGTCGTAGCGATTCCCAGAGCCCCGATAATAGAGCTTAAAGACGAAACGAGCAAGGTCAATTTTACCAAAAAATAAGGAAAGACCGATATTTTGGCTCATCCTCAAGAACTGTATGTCACCAATCTGTGCTCACTGTCTTAGGGTGCGCATGGTAACACTTCTCTTCCGGGAAAGAGTTTTTTTTTTCAGAAACATTTCTTTTCTATTTCTATTACCCGGAACAATTTCTAAGTAAAATAATGCGTTTGGTAATTACACAAAATTTCTACTCTTGAAACAGAAATGCGTTTGGTACGACTAATAATTTTATTTTATTTTATTTTTTATTTTTTAATGCTCAAGGCCGGCGACCGGCAGCCGGCAGATGCAAGAGATAAAAAGAAAAAAAAAGAAAAAAGAAAAATAGCTTATTTCTAAAATTGTTCTCGGGAACAAGAAGCAAACGTAAGCCGGCGGCGGCGGCGGCGGGCGACTGGCGACCGGCGGCAGCCGACGACCGGGGGCGGCCACCGGCGATCGGTCGCCGAGGGCAAGTGGCGACCAACAGATGCAAGAGATAAAAAGAAAAAAAAGAAAAAAGAAAAATAGATTATTTCGAAAATTGTTCCCGGGAACAACTTTATATTCCCGGGAACAAAAAAACAAGTTGGAGTTATCAAAAGGATTTCTGTTCTTTTTTTATTCCGAGGAACAAAAGAACATAAATTCGAAGAAATTAGAATGTTACCATGCACACCATTAACTGCCTGACACGTATATTTGGCTTAAACAGAAGGAACAAATTTTTTTCAAGGGGTTTTTATCTTTGTTAAAAAGGATTCGTTGTCATCTTCTAATAGAATTAAAGATAACATCAAGTGGGTACTTAAAGATTCCATTTGATCTCTTTCGTACTGGGAATGAGGAGGGACTCGAAGTCAAGAAATATCATAATATAATACCCCCCCGCGCCTCCCCCCCCCCCCCCCCCCCCCCCACCCCCCCCCCCAGTGTTGCAGTCGTATGAGACTGGCACTTTGACGCTTTAACGCTTAGCTGGAGAGTTGAGAAAATTCATGGGTTTTGGTCAGTCCACGTCGCCGAGTTTCGTGACAAGACTGGTCTTTGAGCTTGACCGTGGAACCCTTTATTTATTTATTTTTACTTCTTAGAAAGCAATATCATGAAATGATGTTGCGAGATACCATCTACCGGGGGGATCCAATTGAATAGCTTGATGGGAGTACTTATTGTACAGTCATGCCAAACGGAGCTTCTCTGATCTTCTAAACATTCTCTTGTGGTTTGTGGTTCAAGGGTGCAGCACCATTGAAATGACATCGTATTGGCGTCAGTCAACAATTGATTTTTGAATTGAGAAGTCCACCTTCTGTATCATCTCGTATTTCACCGATATACTACATACATATATATATATCTATAGATTTATGGACACAAAGTTTCATCTCCAGAAAAACTTGTGCATGGAGGATTTTCTTTTTCTTTTTTATGGTCTTGGATGGAAACATGTAGGAGGACTACTAGCGCCCATTCTATTCGTTGAAGAATATATAGTTTCATGTGATTGTCGTTCCACTATGAATGTAGTAGAATTCCATCAAAGTATGTCTACATGGTGAACCGTGTCAGAAACCGTCTCGCAAAAGACACATGCTATGTAGTATACCTCAAGGGGAAGGTTGATGGAGGCGGTTTCAAATTCTTTTCTGTGGGAAAGTATGTACGTACTACATGGTACATATAAGCAATTAAGTTTACTGAATTTGTTTTTATTAGTTGAGCCAAATATCATGGTCAACGAGTTTGGTCGAGCTGAGCCAGAGATTAATTATTTCCATGGAATTTGTGTGGTATTTATGGTGAAATAACCAACTCAATTTTAAGTACCACCAAAAAATTGCCAATGCATGAAAGCAGTTTAATAGGAATGCCGAGGGGCTTCATATAATATAACATCACACGGGTCAATTTAGCCACTCTTATTTTGTTCTTAATTCACTTCTATGAAAGAATTAGTTTCTGATTGCTATGCGATATCATATGCCAAAGAACATCAAAGGCAGCAACCGAATGCCTACCATCAGGTAAATTATTATATCCCAACTTCAAACTCCTATTTTTCTTTTTCTTCAACATTCTATTTCTGTAAGACTGCATCATGTTTTAATTGGAACCTGATCAATACTATGCCTTTTCCAATAAGAATTTCCATCATCTGCCTTATTGTTGTTGTTCACCGTCTTTTCTGGTTCACTTTGCAGCACTTGATTTAATAAAGAATAAGCAAGTCCAAGCCATAATAGGCCCTTCGATTTCAGTTCAAGCAGACTTCATCATTGACCTTGGAACCAAATCTCATGTGCCCATCATCTCTTTTTCCGCTACAAGTCCTTCCCTCAGCTCGATTCGGAGTCCGTACTTCATTCGAGCCGCACAAAATGACTCATCTCAAGTGAATGCCATAAGTGCGGTCGTGCAAGCTTTTGGCTGGAGAGAAGCTGTCCTCATATATGTGGACAACGAGTGCGGGGAAGGCATCATACCTTATCTTACCGATGCTTTGGAAGAGGTCAACGCACGTGTGCTCAATAGGAGCCTCATTCCTCCTTCGGCCACGGACGATCAGATCCTACAGGAACTCTACAAGTTAATGACGATGCAAACGAGGGTCTTCATCGTGCACATGTTACCTACACTCGGTTCTCGGCTATTTGCCAAAGCAAAAGAGGCAGGAATGATGAGCGAAGGTTATGTGTGGATCTTGACTAATGGAATCACTGACCAACTGAATTTGGTGGATTCATCTGTTGTCACTAGTTCGATGCAAGGAGTATTGGGCATCAAGACTTATGTCCCAGACACAAATAACCTGGACAACTTCATGGTCCGATGGAAGATGATATTCCAACAAGACAACCCGTCCGTCCTTAATCCTACGTTGAACATTTTTGGATACTGGGCTTATGATGCTGCTTGGGCTCTGGCAATGGCTGTCGAGGAAATGGGTGCAGCGAATTTTACCTTCCAAATGTCGAATACTTCCTCAGACGCAACGGATCTACATACTATGGGGGTCTCTCAAAATGGTCAGAAACTTCTCCAGAAACTAGCCAATACGACATTCTCGGGCCTCACTGGAAATTTTAGCCTCGTCAATGGGCAGCTAGAGTCGTCAGCGTTCCAGATAATTAATATTAATGAAAACGCAGCAAGAGGCATTGCGTTTTGGACGCCAGAAAATGGGCTGCTAAGAGATTTGGGTTCGTTCAGCACAAGCAGATATTCCATTTCGAACAGTAATCTCAGATCTATAATATGGCCAGGAGATTCAACCTCTCCTCCTAAAGGATGGGAGATTCCAACGAATGGAAAGAAGTTAAAAATCTTAGTTCCTGTAAAAGACGGTTACGATCAGTTCGTGAAGGTGACTCCAGATCCAAACACGAACACATATCAAGTCACTGGATACTGTATTGCCCTCTTTCAAGCCGTGATAGAAAAATTGCCTTATTCTGTGGCTTATGACCTTATTCCATTTGCCTTGCGTAATGGAAGTCCTGCCGGAAGTTACAATGACATGATCGATCAAGTATTTTACCAGGTGAGATAACAAATTGCAAGTACTAGATTTCATTGCATAGATGTTTGAATAATACTCTGCTATCACGTGGTTAACAAAGAATAAAGTTCCCTTCTTTTTGTTGGAGCAGAATTATGATGCAGTGGTGGGGGATATGACGATCATTGCGAACAGATCATTGTACGTGGATTTCACCTTACCATACACCGAATCTGGGGTTTCAATGCTCGTGCCATACAAGGACAACGAGAGGAAGGATGCTTGGGTTTTCTTGAAGCCACTCACTTGGGACCTCTGGCTAACAACCGGATGCTTCTTTGTGTTTATAGCATTGGTCGTGTGGATTCTCGAACATCAGATCAACGAAGATTTCAGGGGTCCAGCTGCACATCAAATTGGCACAAGCTTCTGGTTTTCGTTTTCAACCATGGTCTTTGCACAAAGTAATCGCCCTTCACTTTCATAGATCAATTGAACATCATAATTGTCGTATTATTCTTGGAGAATTTATGTGCTTACCCAAAATTTGAATTGCAGGGGAGAGTGTATTAAGCAACCTAGCGAGATTTGTTGTGATTGTGTGGGTTTTTGTGTTACTTATACTAACACAAAGTTATACGGCAAGCTTGAGCTCTCTCTTGGTGGTGCAAAATCTTCAACCAACTGTTACTGATGTGGATCAGCTTCTAAAGAGTGGAGAAAAAGTGGGATACCTGTACGGCTCTTTTGTTTATGGAATGCTAAAGCAAATGAAATTTGATGATTCCAGACTAATATCTTATCAGTCGCCTGAAGAATGTGATGCGCTTCTTTCCAAGGGAAGTGCAAAGGACGGGATTGCAGCAGCATTCGACGAAATGCCCTATATTAAAGTTGTTCTTTCTCAATATTGCAACAAATATACCATGATACCGACATTTAAAGCTGCTGGATTTGGCTTCGTAAGTCCTCAAATCTCTCAATTTTAGCCAAAACAAAAAACCATCTAAATTTCAATTACTAGGATCATTCATTATCTCTTTCATCGAAAAGTCTCTTGTCCTGCTTCTTTTGTTTTACAGGTTTTCCCCAAAGGTTCTCCGCTAGTACCGGATATTTCACGAGCAATCCTCAACATAACTGAAGGGCCCAAAATGACAGAAATTGAAAACACGTGGCTTCCATCAAAAACCAACTGCCTGGATTCGACTAACTCAGTTTCTTCCAACAGCTTGGGCCTTGAAAGTTTCTGGGGCCTATTCTTGATTGCTGGAGCTGCTGCTACTCTGGCTCTCCTCATTTTTATGGTCTTTTTCATCAAAAGAAATTGGCATGACGTTGCAAGTTCTCCAGGTTCATCGCGGGAGAAATTTGTTGCATTGGGAAGAAGATTTTACCAAAGGGACCTCAACTCCCACACTTTTGGGACAGCCAGATTTAGAGATAGAAATATTGAGGGTGGTGCCAATGAGACTGCAGCTGTTGAAATTATAGAACACGCTAAGTTCCCTCCGAGTCCGTCAAGCGACACCAGCCAAATCATGTTGTCGTAACCAATGAGCAAGGGACACCATCTGCATGGCAAGGACTTCCTAATCATATAGTTGAAGGGTGCCCGAGGTAGCGATAACCATTGAGCGTACCGATGTAAATTAAGAGGTATAAAAGCCTCAAGATCCTTAACTAGTTGAACTCCGGTACTCTTAGATGACAATATCTTCCCTCTGATTCTCTTCCCATGTAAGGAATGCCATTAACACTGCTTATTCACCACAGGCTTGACTCAAATAATTGGTTGCTTGAGGAAATGCAGTACTAGTTCATGCAACAAAACTTAAAAAAGAACACAGGGGCTTATCAATAATCTTTGACTAGACGATGCATCTAATCTTAAAGATATTTTCTTCTTCAATCCGATCAGTTCATATCTTAATGTGTGTGTGTATATATAGATTGCTCCTTTCATTTAGTGAATTTTGAATAAATATCAGACTTGTGCTTATAGCAGCACGGTCTTTAAATAAGGAAAGAAAAGAACAGGACGATCTCTCTATAGTTATATTGACATGTACTTTCATTAATTTTCAAGTTGAAATAGGCTCGTTGTTCATATATATAAACTAACATCTTCGTTTCACTTGTGGCGCATAATGGGACAAGCTATTTGTCACAATTAAACCTCAAACTTCTAGCCCAAAAATAAGTGTTATTGTGAAAATTCGAACCCAAAAGAAAAAAAGAAGAAGTTATGCAAATGTGGCCCGAAAAAAAGAAGTTACGCAATTAAAGATGCTAAAATAATTGTTTTCACTTATAATGGAAGTAGTCCTTCGCATTTTTTTTTTGTTTTTATGGTTTTGAGCAACATAACATAAAACTCACCTATCAAAATTAAAAACCTTCCCATCTAGTGGGTTTTGAAAAAACATTATTGCACTTGTGGTGACTTAGAGGCATTGTGTGGAATATCTGCTATGTATTATTGCACTTGTGGTTATTTGTTGGATCAAGCAACTGGGCACGAAAATCAGTGGGTGGGCTATGCGGCAATGCGTCCTGTGGGAAAGTAAGATGAATGGACAAATTGAGACAAATTAATACTCTTTATTTGCCCAAAAAAGAAAAGAAAACAGGTCCTCTACTTTGGAGGGGGGAAAGAAAGTGAAAGAGCACCTTTTGGTTCTTTTGCAGCCTAAGGACTGAAGGTATGAGACATTGAGACTTTGGGCAAACAAAAGAATAGTGCCATTGCGTTGCTTATGCTAGATTTGTTTCTTTATTTCTGTTAAGCGATGAGCGACCAAAATCCTGCTAGCAATAAAATCCGAGATTGCAGTGGCGCCAGAATAACCTGTCTAACGAATATAAGGTATTAACATAAAATAGAGCAGTCAGGACCAAAACTAAAAGCCGACTGTCGGTGCCGGGATAGGAAATACAAGTCGACGAGTGTTCTGGCTAATATAAGATATGCAAGAAATGAAATTCTCAAGCCAATGATTGTTCCAAACTGATATTTAGCGCAAGACTTGTCGTTCCTGATATGCCACGTCAATTTAACTATCCTATCAAAGTGGTTGAGTGCATTCCTCATGCTGTTTGCTCCTAACATGTAAGATTCTGCTAGATTTGTACAACCTCGGTCGTCTTCGAAAAGACACAACACGATTGAGTGCAGAGCCCACGAGCATGAAGCGACGACCAATTGACTGCTTCTTGGAGTCTCCAAATCATAGAGTTTTGAGAGGATCGGTGACAGAACTTTTTGTTTTTTTCTCTCAAGTACTTTTGTTCTCGGCCATGAGCTCTAACCTTCCGGGAGCTTCGATGACCGCCGCAATAATAACATTCATTTTGTCGTAAATCTCATGCAAATCGCGGTAACAAATAGAAATTTAAAAGGTTTATAATCAAAGTGGGAGATTTACTCATATTCTCATATAAGGACCTTGAACTCGAGCACTAAAAGAAAATCCGCCAACTTTGTGGGAAAAAAAATTAAAGTAAAAACATTTCCTTTGTATAATGTCAATTACGTTATTATAAAATTTCTCGTACACTTAATCCTAGAATTTAGATAATAGTAGGCTACAAGTACAAGCACAATGTTGATTCGGATTAATCCACGAAGGAGATACGGGAGTTATATTGGAAGTTGAATTGAATTGGATCCTGAAAGTATAAATCGGAGACAGTTACGAACCCGAGAATCGGGGCGTGACACCGTCGCTTGTTGTTGGTTGGTGAAGTGTGTGGGTTAGAATAAAAAACAACAAAATATTTTGTATAATAGCCTTAAGAGTTGGGGAGCAAAGTAAGAAAGCATTGCCTATGTCTACACTATTCTTACAAATGCATGTCGGTCAAATATGATTAAAAATAGGCAGCATCCTCCTTCCCAGAGCATGCGTATGTTCTTGCAATAAAAGATAGTGCTTATTGTAAGTGAGTTTCCACTTGGTGCTCAATTGATTAACTTAACTACTATGATTGTAGAACTTGCCAAACTAGTCAAGGTAGCCATTGCCCCGTTGACCCTCACTGATCCATATCTTTCAACGTCCTCCTCCTTTTGCGTGGACTTAATGTATGTATTTAAGGGGAAAGCCTCGGGCTTTTTTTTTCCCTAATTCTAATATTCAATCTTAGACAATTTTTTTATTGCACCACTGATTGAATTTTGTAAAATAAACCAAATTATCTTCCAAGTTTGTTACTTTATAAATCAATTATTCCAACTTGGCTTTATTCATGCAAAATTTCAGTCCCTTGATATGTTCATTGACTCGGCCAAAATTTCATGTTAATATGCGCTTAGTTTAGTTTATTAATTAAGTTCAGAGTTCTTCATTTAAGTCCAACCACCACGGGCCCAATATATATGCAAACCATGTTGGTTTATCAATGCGTGAAAAATGCAATTATCGGTCTTTTTGGTAGGGAGAAGGGTTGATCCCTAATTTTTCTATGCAATGAATACCTGATGGGTCGTCAAAATTTAGGTAACAACACCAGCAAAATTTGATCCAAAATCCTACGTTAGAATTTCATGTAAATAATTATAGGCAAAATCGACAATATTGAACAATTGGACTAAATAAGCAACTGTGCAATTGGTTTAGAACTAATTAGATAATTCTTCCAAGATTGTTAAGTTCGAAATCTCAAATTCTCAAAGTAGATAATACTTCCTCCAATTAATGCAACTTGTTCTAATACCATTCCTTCACCAAGTCTTGAAATTATCATTCTCGTATTGTTAGACACATCATCACTTAAATCGACCTTTTCTTCCTCGTTTCCTTTCTTTAAACGAGCACCCAATGCATTATGTATTTTCTACACAAAGACGCCATTTCTATATGTTGATTTCTTAATTTTGTCGAAATAATGTGCAATCACACAAATTTCTTGATATTTTCTTTGATTGATAGTTGTTAACACTTGAATTTTACTGGGCAAAGTGAACCTGCATTTTTATTTGTTAAAATAAATAAATAGATAAACCCTAAACAAATCAATAAACAAAAATAAAAAGAAGAAGAAGAAGAAAGTAAATGATAAAAAAATAGAGAGACTAATTTGGATTCTACAAGATCCTTTAAACCAGCCAATCTCACTTGGCCCAGGCCAGCTAGCGGCCCATGAACCTTAAAATCTCATTTCATACTTCAGAACGGCTATGTTGGGCTCATTAAAAAGTAAGTTGCCCAACAAAATCTCACTTTTCATTCGCTAGACAGCAAATTTTTACACAAGACGAGGCAGAAGAAGGAGATAGATATATATATATATATATATATATATATATATATATATATATCACACACACACATTCCCTTCTATACACAAATAGAAGACAACATGTGGAGAAGAAAATATGGACTCTATATGTGATTTCTTTGATCTGGAAGCTCCATTGTTTGCCAGAAAATTGTCATCGTTGGTCACCAATCACAATGAATCTCGATTGTCACTGTAGCCTTCAAGCAAGATACTCTCCGAGCCTTCAGTCATGGTCTTGTCAATTCTTCTATTTTTCATTTTGAATCACTGCAATCATTTGCAATAATCAGGGTTTAAATCCATTGTCACAATACCGTTCTTTCATCGACTAATTTTTATTTCCCATTCTATCTGTGCCAAAGAGCCTCCATTTCACCTTCGTTTTTTGGACAAGTTGTTCGAAGTGGTTTGTATTTGACGGAACTTCTTCATTGATGACAACACTGACCGAAAACGTCACATAAATCTTCAATTACTAGTTCAAAAGCTACTCATCGCGAATATCTTCCAGATATGGATGAAGGTGGGTGTTGGGGGTTAAAAGTAGTGCCGATGGTGGTGGCAATATCAGTTCAGAGATAGATGAGCTATTTCGCTGGATTTTCTCTTGTGACAATATACTTTTATCAAAAGTCATTCTTCAATTTTTTTTAAGGAAACACTACACTGACTCCGGACAGAAAATATTGCAAGTCAAAGAAATCAACAACTTTAATTCAAATGGAAATGTACAAACACAAATCGTGTTGGAAGTTAATCGATGATTAAATTTGGAAGATATACACTTGATGAAGTAATCAAATGTAAACAAACTAAGCTGAAATTTAATCGACAACTCAGTCTAGTAACACAAAGATACTATGCCAAAATTAAATCAATGACACAATATTCAGGATAAAGATACGCATCAAAATTTAATCCATCATACGAGAAGCTACAATTAGGAAAATAAAGTGTAGTGAAGGTAGATTAAATTTTGAAAAGATAGTAAATTTGTTTGATTTGTGTGGGGGCCTCCAAAAAGTATGGTGTGACTTTTAAAAGTCTACAATCAACAATTACAAATGGATATTACAAAGGAGATTAAAAATGATCACCAAAAAGGAATTAATTTCTTAGTGGTTATGACAAGTTGCAAAATAAAGTTAATAGGAAAAGTTACAAAGTAAAGCTACAAATACAAGTTACAAATGATTACATTGATGATTACATGAATCTATTATGTTGATGGTTCTTCAACTCCACTATTTTGATGGTTGTTTTTTCTACATTGACAGTTACTTTTTTTTTTTCATGGTTGCATCCGAGATTGTCAACTCCACTAAGAGTCATCATGTGCTCACTTGTCATCAAAAAATTTAATTTTTCTATGGTCAAATTTATTGTATGGCTCATATCTTTCCCCAAAAGGCACTTTTTGTGTAAAGTCTTCGTATAGCCATCTACCTCTTTCCTTAAGTAGTTGCTCACACTTAGACACCGTCATTGCCAATTACATTTTAGCTTTAGAATTTTTCTCAAAGATTGTATTTCAATCCATTGAAAACCAAATTCGTCAATTTTTTCTTTAGAAGTGAAGGAAGGAATCTATTCCTAGCCCTCTTGAGTCTATTTACAAACTGATCCATCGATTGATTATTTTTTTGCTTAATGCAAACGAAATCTATACTTGATTCATCAGGGACGGGTCTATAGAATTGGGTATGTAAATGTGTTTCCATTTACTCTCAAGTATAAATAGAATTGGTCGCCAAAGTAATATACCAAGCTAAAGCAGTTTTCGATAATGGTAAAAAAAAGAAAAAAGAATCTTAACTTCAAGCAATCAACTTGAGATGCATTTCCATATTTTACAGCAAATCGACAAACATGTTCAACCGTCGATTGTTCGTCCTCACCAGAGAATAGGTGAGGGTCGAACGTCTTGAAACCTCGGAGATAATGGATTGCATCCATCCGGTAAGAACTCCATTTCGTCAAGGCATGAGTCTTCTACGTCATCTTGCTTTGTCCAAAGTAAGAGCAAAGGTGTCAAGATCTAGTTCCTTTTTGAACAAAAACCGATCAAACTTGGTATAAGATTGACGATTCTTAGCATGTCGTTTAGGTGGCTCCACAATTCGCAATTGAACCTTGGTTTATACTTTCATTTAATGAGCAGTATATAGTTAAACTTTTAGGAAGTCCTATTGAGTGGTGTCATCCGGGGGAGATAGGAGGCGGGCAAGGAAGGTAAAAAAGGTTTTCTAAAAGTACATTAACTAAAATAGGATCTAACAAAATTCATGCTAACACGACTGTTGCTAGAACACAGGCCATTCCCTTTCATATCCACGCTTAACTAAGAACAGAGAACATTTATCTTATTAAGTATAATGAATGTTATATTGAACTTATTCTATATATATAGAATCTTGTTCATGGCCTATGCGTTTCATGTTACACTTCGGTTTAATTTGTTTGATGAAAAACCATTTCAGGAAATTGCTGAACTTTTAAGCGTTTGGATGTGAAAAATCAGTCAAGCAACCAAAAACATTTTCCATAAATTGAAAATAAGGTTTAAAGTAGGGAAAATGACTTCTCTTTTTAACGAAAAGGAAAAATCATTTTCCCTGATTCATTGCTTCACATCCAATTGAGAAAAATATATCCCCACATATTTATTTAAAATGTCTCATCGACATTTTTCCTTTTTCCTTGACGATTCTCTTCTTCTTATTTCATTAATCTCTTCGTGCTTTCCTACATTCCTTAAACATAATATCACGTGTTGTTTTTAAAGAGTACGATATAATTATATCTTTCCCTTTAAATTCATGTTATTCTGTGGACTACAGAATAAACAAAGATAATGACTCCAATTTGTCAGTTATATGTGATTTTTAACGAAACAATATGCCTTTAGCAGATTTTTCCCTTGTTGTCAAATAGCATAAGAACGAATTTTCGACAAACAACGGTTCACTTTCTCTGAAATTGTATTTCCTAATAACATCTCCCAACATCGGAAATTTATATGGATCCAACAGACCCTTCAATTCTTGTTGAATTAAAGTAACTCTCCCAATCTAACTTTTAATTCTAAAAGAGTCCAATTGGGTCAAATGTTCGATTTTGCGAGATTTAGAGTTTTAAATTCATCTAATGTACTTATGAGTGTATTCATTTGGATTTTAGAAGAGTTTCACAAATTTTGAAATTGAGTGCATAGCTCATTCAAAGAGTCGTATTTTCCTTAATACTTGAGGAAAAAAAATGCATAGGTGATCTTAGAGAATACGTAGTATATATATTTCATATAAACAGATTAATCATTCCATAACGTCTTTCTAGATTCTGGTGCTTTTTCTTTATATCCTACAAATTTCTCTCCCAATTGTAACGTGCATCATTTGGCTGAAATTATATCAAGGTCGGCTCAATTTTCTAACCATCATAAAAAAATCTAACAGAAGATCAAGTGTAATTAAAAAATCATTTCCTTCGCAGACAGTATACAAAATTTCTTCCCATAAATCGTGCTTCTTTATAACCGCGATTCTACTAAAATATCATTTTTGATTGACCATGGTCTTTCTTTTAATATATCAGCAATCTTGAGCTCAATCAAGTCATCGCAATATCGTAGTCAAGTCTCATTTTTTTATATTCTATTCAGTTCTTCATTTGGCATGGGATTCTTGTTTGTCTTATTGTCCCGTTTATTTACTCCAGGCCGCGTTCTTTATGTTCGGTTTGCACATGACAATTGATTCCAAATGTACAGAATCACTAGCCACCTCCATAAAAAGTAGTCATACCATAACAATAGTAATTATATTTTTCCGTACATGGATGATTTTGAAGTTTATCACAATTTTATCACTTATAAATTGACATTGGTGTCACTTTAGCATCAATAAAGCAATATAGATACTCAACAAACATCAAGCATAAGATTTTAGTCATAGGATTTATATGCATGACATATATAGTGGCATGTAAACATGATCAAACTCATGATGGGACGTAAATCCCATTGGTTTGCTACTGATGAAAGCAAACATATCGAGATCTAGACACAGTTCTCTCAAATCGTGAACCTTTTCGTTGATTTAAGTAATACATTAATACTGGACAAAACTCAAATCATATTCATTATGACATAAATATTATAAATTCTTTTAGTGTCACGAAAGATGAACATCTCATATGATTTATACATAAATACGTAGTCTTAGAACCGTGCGCGGACACTTCACTAGCTTACACTATAATTTTTTGAACTGGACAGGCACATAAAGCAAGCGCTGATGAATTGATTAAAAGTTTCTTATTGGGTGGAGCCCCAGATCAACGGCCTAGAACATTGCCGGGAATTAAGGGCCATGTGGCAGACAGGCACTGTATTCTTCTTTTTTAACTTGGACAAATCATCCACATGGACAACGAAATGAAAATGACTCCTCTGCGTGAAAAACCAGAAAGTTTGAACCTTGTCACTAAAATATTCATCCCCTCCATCGGAGGACGATTCTTTGGACTGATCATGTACACCACGTCAATGTTGTTTGGACTCAGTTTCCCCATCGAGCTCGACAACAGATACGAAATTTCCGAGAAAGTTACTCACCTTGGCTGCCGCAAGACTCGGACAATCAGTCCAATCAACAATTTTCATGTCGAGTAATCGGGATAGAAGCCAATGGATGAGATTGGATGGTACATTGAGAATCGGTTCATGCCTCCATTAGCCAACTGAGTAGAGCTAATTTATTTCAATGTTGTCATTTGATCACATAATTAAGTACATACCAATGCCAAATAAAAATGTGAACAATATAATTCATCGCAAGACGCAATGACTTGGTGCTTTTCGTATGCATAAAGTGAGTCAAGGGTAGAGAGAATTCACACTTCAATCATCAATCATCTCATTTGAAAAAAAGCGACCATAATCACCGTGTGAAACCCATAAAGTTTGGGTTGCCACTAATATTTATCAACTCCATACTGATCATCATATAACGACCCACGACTAACCGTATGAATAGGATAATTGTTGTTTGGACTCAATTTTCTTGTTAATATCCATAAAAGATATAGACATTATGCACCTTGTCTGCCACATGATTCATATAATGGGCCCACTTCACGAATTCCCATGTCAAGTAATTGGAATAGAATTCGATGGATGAGATTGGAGGGCACATTGAGAATGAGTTAATGCCTCCACGTTCAATAAAGTACATTGACCAGAGCTCACTTGTTTCAAAGTCAATTTTTCCAAATCATATAATTTCAATACTTACCGATAGCTCATAATAAGATAAACAATGTAATCCACGGTCAGAAGCAACGACCTGGTGCTTTCATATGCATCAAATGAGTCAAGGGTAGAGAAAAATCACACTCCCATCATCATCCATCAAATTTAAAAATGACCATATCACTCCTCATAATCATCTCGAGAATCTTAATGTAATGGTTCTTATTTTAACTTCTAAAATGACCCTCATTGACGATTCATGTATCGACTTGTATCTATAATCAAGAGGCTAGGTAGTTAGTTTTCACTTGATGAAGTTTTCGTTTTTCATAATTCATTTGACACAAAACAAATTAATTGCCGGGTCGTTTGATGTAGAGGTGTATTTAATATGCACATCTACACTTAAAATTTATTGATATCATGCCCTAGCTTCCGTCGTAGCCAATAAATGGCCAAGGTTAGACGATTGCATCATAAATGGTTCTAGATGTGTTTCGTAAGCTAGGTTGATGTATGCAATTATCACTAGATCCATCGTAATATTGGGAAAAATTCAAGTCAAAAAGTTTTACTTCACGACACGAGTAGCTTTTTGGAAACTCACAAAAATCACTTCATATGTTATAGAAAGCCACTTTTACTAATAGCGGTACTTATTATTATTACTACTACTATTATAGTAATAAATAACAAGAAGGAGAAGAAGAATAAAAAGCGATCAAGTATGGTTCTACATCTACTTTTTCACGTGCTCTCAAATTTTTCTACACCTTTATCTATATCGAGGCCTCTAGTCAATCAACTTCAACTTGGGGAGAGTATTAAGTTAAAATTTAGAAAAAAAAAATGAAGAGTGCAACCGAGACCGATTTTTATTAGTTGTTTGATCTATCGGTACATAATCAATTGCTCACTTGACAACTTGAAGCGATTAGAATAATGACCACCAGAAACATGTTGTGGCTTAACGTAACTATTGAATCTACTGTAGGACGGATCGTTTGGCACGTGATGACTGAATTCAAGCATGTTTGCGGAGGTAGTTGAGGACGAATTGTGAGAGTTCTCACGTCGAATTGGTCAAGCTCAACGAGGTCGGAATAGACAAATCTCCTCGTTTAATTAAAAATGTACCACTCCCGTGTAGACGAGGACCTTTGTCGATGTTCAGAGAAAATTATAAAGAAAAACAGTTTCCGGGGTTGCCAGGGTGTCTGACATCTACGTGTTCCGTTAAGCCCAGTAGAAAAGTTATTGCACGGTATATTTAATCCGTTCCAATGACATCTAAATTATTAATTATTTTAATCATAGTATGAGACCCACGTGACCAATGACGTAGATGAGCTCAGTTTGTTTTTCTAATGACATCTAGTAGAAAAACAGTTTCCGGGGTTATGCTAGAGCTTGTTAGCTTTCGACATTGAATCTTATATCTTTACCTAATTTTAATCATTTTTGGTTTATGCATTGATTTAATCTATTATCTATTTGATTAAAGTTCTCAAGGAGTTCTATAGTATAAATACTTATTTTGCTGTAGAAAATGACAACTCTGTTGATTAATAATCTTCAGAATAAAACTGAAAGGATTTTCTCTTAAATTGCACAAATTCATTTATTTTAAATTCGTGTTACATCTGGTCCAACCGTACATGATACTCAAATGACCCACTTTATTACCATACCAACTAAATTCAAAGTTGGAATTCTTGACCTCTCTTTTTCAGCAGAAAAGAGATGCCAATGAGGCAACAATCTTTCGTGGCTGTATGACATTAATAATAGAGGTTTATTCTTCTCTTATGCAACAAAGAAGCAAGATGAGGGAAATGAGATTGATAAAGGACCAAAAGGAAAATCTAGAATTTGTGAGACGTAGGCATGAACCTAAGTAATTTATGATATGAACTAAAATTCCAGTGAGTTAATCTTAGAAAATGTGGACGTGATCTTAGAAGTTACAAAAAAATTACGAGATGATGTGTCGCATATATGTTAGAGTGGCGGCCCCATGTTTCTTAGTCCTAAACTCGAGCCGTTCCAGCACTACTTGCAAGTTTCATCATGAGCTCTTTAACACAAGATGGCAACAGCAGGACAAAAATTGAAGAAACAATCCTGGGGTTTAAGAATTCCTAGAATTCTTAATCCAAAGAAAAAAAGCATGAACTGTCGGTACTGTGAGAGGTCATATTAATCATCGTATATGGTCAGTCCGGAAGCCAAATGAGTCCCGTTCACGTTGAGCAGTCCTTTGAATGAAGGTTACCATGCCTTGTCTTACTTTTCAAAGCTTTTCCCCATTATAAATGCATCGTATCGTCGTCGTCATCATGTCCTCCCCGTCTCTCTCTATCTCTCTCGCAAAGCAAAGGCGCACTTGCCTTTGCCCGAGACCGTTTCCAATGATTCCTCCAAGAATCTTGTTCGATACTGAAAAGCTCCTCTTTTTGGCTCTCTTCTTTTGCGCCATAATCACGACCTTCATCCATGGCCCTCACATCGCGGTTGCGCAGAGCGGTAACAACAACAATGCCCAAACTATCCCGGTGAACGTTGGGGTGGTTCTTGATCTGGAGACCTGGGCGGGTCAGATGGGACTGAGCTGCATTAACATGTCTCTCTCTGACTTCTATAGTTCAAACCCTTCCTACAAGACCAGGCTCGTCCTCAACGTCAGAGACTCCAAACGAGACGAGGTTGCTGCCGCTGCTGCAGGTTCTCTCTCTCTCTCTCTCTCTCTCTCTCTCTAGCGTACTCAAGAGGATAAAGTACTTTATGCAGCTGTTGGTTTGATGCAAGAGAAATCTGACTATTGTTCATAATAAGGTATCTCCCAATCTTCTGAAAATTTCAGCTTCAACATAATTATAATTTTTAGAAGAATTCCCAGTTGAATTTTCAAGGACACGACGAAATAATGTGGGTTCGATGATTCAAAGCGATATGCATTCTCGTCCTAGCGATTCCCAGAGCCCCAATAATAGAGCTCAAGGACGAAACGAGCAAGGTCAATTTTACCAAAAAATAAGAAAAGACCGATATTTTGGCTCATCCTCAAGAACTGTATGTCACCAATATGTGCTCACTGTTTTAGCTGCCTGGCACGTATATTTGGCTTAGACAGATGGAACAAATTTTTTTCAAGGGTTTTTTCTCAATGTAAAAAACAATTCGTTGTCATCTTCTAATGGAATCAAAGATAACATCAAGTGGGTACTTAAAGATTCCATTTGATCTCTTTCGCACTGGGAATGAGGAGGGACTCGAAGTCAAGAAATATCGTAATATAATCCCCCCCCCCCCCCCCCCCCCCCCCCCCCCCCCCCCCCCCAAGTCTTGCAGTCGTATGAGGCTGGCACTTTGTCGCTTTGACGCTCAGCTGGAGAGTTGAGAAAATTCATGGGTTTTGGTCAGTCCACGCCACCGAGTTTCGTGACAAGACTGGTCTTTGAGCTTGACCGTGGAACCCTTTATTTATTTACTTTTACTTCTTAGAAAGCAATATCATGATGTTGCGAGATACCATCTACCGGGGGGGATCCAATTGAATAGCTTGATGGGAGTACTTATTTTACAGTCATGCCAGACGGAGCTTCTCTGATCTCCTAAACATTCTGTTGTGGTTTGTGGTTCAAGGGTGCAGCACCGTTGAAATGACATCTTATTGGTGTCAGTCAACAATTGATTTTTGAATTGAGAAGTCCGCCTTCTGTATCATCTCGTATTTCACCGATATACATATGTATATAGTTTTATGGACGCAAAGTTTCATCTTGAGAAAAACTTGTGCATGGCGGATTTTTTTTCCCTTTTTTTTTTTGGTCTTGGATGGAAACATGTAGGAGGACTAATAGCGTACTATTCCATTCTTTGAAGAATATATAGGTCTCATGTGATTCTTGTACCACTATAAATGTAGTAGAATTCCATCAAATTATATCTACATGGTGAACTGTGTTAGAAATTGTCTCGCAAAAGACATGCTATGTAGTATACCTCAAGGGGGAAGGTTGATAGAGGCGGTTTCAAATTCTTTTCTTTGGGAAGATATGTACGTACTACCTGGTACATATATAAGCAATTAAATTTACTGAATTTGTTTTTTTTAATTGAGCCAATATCATGGTCAACGAGTTTGCTTGAGCTGAGCCAGAGATTAATTATTTCCGCGGACTCTGTGTGGTATTTATGGTAAATTAAACCAACTCAGGTTTCAAGTACCACCAAATAATTGCCAATGCATGAAAGCAGTTTAATATGAATGCCGAGAGGCTTCATATATAACATAGGTCTCACCTCACAAAATCCTTGAGATAGAAATATGGGGCATGGATTCTGATGCCAGGAGATAAAGAAGTCAACTCAATGGTAAAGAAGAAACAACTTATTGTTCTTAATTCACTTCTATGAAAGAATTAGTTTCTGATTGGTATGCGATATCATATGCCAAAGAATATCAAAGGCAACAACCGAATGCCTACCATCAGGTAAGTAATTATATCCCAACTTCGAACTCCCATTTTTCTTCAACATTCTATTTCTGTAAGACTGCATCAAGTTTAATTTGGGATTTGATCAACACTGTGCCTTTTCCAATAAGAATTTCCATCATCTGCCTTATTGTTGTTGTTCACCGTCTTTTCTGGTTCACTTTGCAGCACTTGATTTAATAAAGAATAAGCAAGTCCAAGCCATAATAGGCCCTGCGATTTCAGTTCAAGCAGACTTCATCATTGACCTCGGAACCAAATCTCATTTGCCCATCATCTCTTTTTCCGCTACAAGTCCGTCCCTCAGTTCGATTCGGAGTCCGTACTTCATTCGAGCCACACAAAATGACTCATCTCAAGTGAATGCCATAAGTGCGGTCGTGCAAGCTTTTGGCTGGAGAGAAGCTGTCCTCATATATGTGGACGACGAGTGCGGGGAAGGCATCATACCTGTTGAATTTTAGTAAGGTAATCAGAAAAGAACACAAGGATTACGAGGTTCGGCAATGTGCCTACGTCCTCGGACAAAACTCCCAACTCTCTTGTTCTTTTTCATAACATTCTTCTGCAATTTGTACACAAAGTTCACCACAACAAAATAAGGGAAATTTCAAAATAGGAAACTATAAATACAGAGATTTGCCCACAATATGTCCTTTCCTTGAATAGGAGAGCAAATCTCGTCAATATCGCCAATACTCCCCCTCAAGTTGGAGCGAAGACATCGTCAGAGGTCAACTTGTTCACCATATCTTGAAATACTCCCTTGGGTAAAGCTTTGGTGAAGACATCAGCAAGTTGATCTCTACTACGAATATATGGTGTCTCTATTGTCTTATCTTGAACCTTTTCCCTTACAAAGTGACAATCAACCTCTATGTGTTTGGTCCTTTCATGAAAGACTGGATTTGAAGCAATGTGTGTAGCCGCTTGATTATCACAATATAGCTTCGTAGGTTTAGACATGGCATCACAACCCAATTCTTGAAGCAATAAACGAAGCCATACGATCTCACTAGTGGCAGTAGCCATGGCTCGATACTCAGCTTCCGCACTCGATCTAGCCACAACTGTTTGCTTTTTACTTTTCCAAGTAACAATGTTTCCACCAACAAAGGTACAAAAACCCGTGGTAGATCTTCTATTCATGGGGTTCCCAGCCCAATCAGCATCAGTAAATCCCACAATTTCTGTATTACCATTATTCTTCAACAATATTCCTCTTCCAGGAGAACCCTTTAGATATCGAAGGAGCTGATCTAGCAACTCCATATGTCCTTGTGTAGGTTTTTGCATAAATTGGCTCACATAGCTAACAGAATAAGCAATATCAGGTCTAGTAATAGTTAGGTAAATCAGTCTCCCTACTAAACGCTGAAATTGCCCAATATCATGTAATGGTGTTTCCTTAGACGTAGTCTTATTGTTGTAATCCATAGGAGTACTAGCAGGTTTAGCACCCAATTTACCAGTCTCCTTCAATAGATCTAGGATATATTTCCTTTGAGTCAAGAACATACCTTTGTTGGACCTTGCAACCTCTATCCCCAAAAAATATCTCAATTTTCCAAGATCTTTAATGTCAAACTCCTTGCTCAACAACTGCTTAAGTTCTGCAATACCTGCTAAGTTACTGCCGGTAATAATAAGATCATCAACATAAATGAGAATAGCAACAATACCTTCACCAGTTACTTTAGTAAACATCGAAGAATCAGCCGCGCTCCTTTTGAAACCAAATCTAACGAGTGCAGAACTTAGTTTGCCATACCATGCTCTAGGTGACTGTTTGAGACCATATATTGCCTTCTTTAATTTGCAAACCACTCCCTTATTTTTCTCTAAGGGATGTCCTGGAGGAACATCCATATAAACCTCTTCCTCTAAGTCTCCTTGGAGGAAAGCATTCTTCACATCCATCTGAAATAATGGCCAGCTACAGTTAACTGCCACAGATAGAATGACACGAACAGTGTTCATTTTCACTACAGGAGCAAATGTGTCCTTGTAGTCTATCCCATATGTTTGAGTATACCCTTTTGCGACAAGCCGAGCTTTGTACCTTTCAACGGAACCATCACTATTGTATTTGATTTTGTAAATCCACCGACATCCAACTGTCCTTTTCCCGTTTGGCAATTTAACAAATTCCCAAGTATGGTTACGGTCCAATGCCTGAAGTTCATCTTCCATGGCATTCACCCACACACTATTGTTACATGCTTCCAAGAAGGTATTGGGTTCCTGTTGATTTTCAATGGCAGATAAGAAAGTTGAATAATTATGGGAAATTTTATCATACCCAATAAAATCTTGAATAGGATGTTGAGTCGTATGATAAGTTAAGAAATCACGGAGCCTTGTTGATGGCCTTGGAATGCGTGATGACTTGCGGCTTGGGGCTGAGTTACTAGGTACTGTATCTACTGGTTCTACCTCTATTGCATTTTCCACCTCTACTCCCAAATCAGCCCCATCTGTTGTAATAGCAGCTATATCAGGTTCGACATCAACATTAGGAACAAGCTGACTCCTTTGAACAGCAGTTGTTGGAATTCCCTCTTGATTCACCATTGAATCCCCGATAGGTAGGATAGGAAGCAAAAATTCAGAATAGTCATCTTGCTCCCCCTGAATTTGATTCCTATCAAAAAACATGTGAGCCTCATCGAAGACAACATCACGAGAAATATAAACATGTCTAGTACTTGGTTCATAGCATTTGTAGCCCTTCTTGACATTTGAGTATCCCACAAACACACACTTTCGAGCTCGTGGATCCAGCTTGTTACCAGATTGAGAATGCACATAACACACACATCCAAAAATTCTTAGATGAGAGATACCAAATTTTCGGCCATACAGATTTTCAATTGGAACTTTATACCCCAACACTTTACTAGGCAAACGATTGATTAAGTAGCAGCTAGTAAGGACCGCGTCAGCCCAATATGTCTTAGGTAAATTTCCTGAGAATAACAAGGCTCGAGTAACCTCAAGCAGATGTCTATTTTTCCTTTCAGCAACTCCATTCTGCTGTGAAGTTCCAACGCAAGAGGTCTGATGAATGACTCCCAAGCTTCGCAGGAACACTTGAAACGCCTTATTGGTATATTCTGTTCCATTGTCTGTACGAAGAATCTTCACCATAGTGTTAAATTGATTTTTCACCATATTGCAAAAATCTTGAAACACAGTCATAACTTCACTCTTGGATTTAAGCAGATAAAGCCATGTAGCTCGAGATTTATCATCAATAAATGTAACAAAGTACTTGAACCCCTCCTTAGAGTCAATAGGAGAAGCTCCCCAAACATCCGAGTGAACTAAATCAAAAATCTGTTCTGACTTATGTGTACTATGTGGAAAAGGTAACCTATGCTGCTTAGCATAATGACAAGGATCACAGCAATTGGAATCATAACTTAAAGTCATATCAAGAGCATGTAACACCCGATCAGAGGGATGACCCAGACGCCAATGCCACAATCGGGATGTGTCAACAGTCTTCCTTTGTGCCATCAATGCTTCGTTGTTGAGGTCCACCGTATACAGCCCATTATGCAACCGCCCTTCACCAATCATCCTCCTGGTGGTTCGATCTTGAAAAAATACCTTTTGAGGAGTAAAAATAACATTGCAATTCCACTGATTAGTATATTTGCTAACTGACATTAAATTTGATGATAACTCAGGTACCAACAATGCTTCAGAATTATTTGAAAAGAAATTAATTTGTCCAACACCACTAGTTGGAACCTGTCCACCGTTAGCAACAGTAATAGGTGGATATGACACACCTGAAGTAATATTGGATAGCAAATTTGGAGAACTACACATGTGATCTGTAGCTCCCGAGTCAACAATAAACTGAGTTTTGGATAAAGCTGAGTAAGCATGGACATTACCAGACGTCATAGCCAAATTTTCTGTTTTGGTGCTAGAAGTGTTCGTTCCATTGCCATGTGTATGAAGTAATTGCTGAACTTGTTGAGACAAAGCCTCCAACTTGGATTGAAAATCGTTTGGATTTTCTTGGATTGCCACCTTTGCTTCTGAACCCCTGTCTTTAGAAAAACGCAAATGCGGATGAAGAACCCAACACCTCTCTTTGGAATGTCCATCACGATTGCAATGGTCACAATGAAACCGTGCTGGTTTTTTAAATTTTCCTTTAGCAAACCGAGTAGTGGAGTCTCCTTGCTTTGTGTTGATAGCACTGTGGGCTGATTGTTCACCAGGCTCTCCTGATGTAATTGGAATTGAAGGCATAACGCGTCTCCTTGTTTCCTCGCTTTGGATTATGGCACAAACTTCATTGAAAGTGGGCAATTCAGGACGCATGAGAATTTGCCGCTTGGTGTCCTCAAATTCAGGCTTGATGCTTGCTAACAATTGAAAGATTTTATCTTGCTCTTCTCGATTGACATAATCTATCACATTATGAGTCGCAGGTCTATACTGACGAAGCTCGTCCCATTGCTTCTTCATTATTCCCAAGTGTTCCGTGAAAGATTGTGTTGTGCCTTGCTTCGAAGAAGCAAGTCCTTGTTGTAGTTCAAAAATCCGAGATGCATTCCTGGCTTGACCATACATCTCATTTATCGAATCCCACAACGCCTTGGCTGACTCTGAATATGCAAATATCTCGTAGATTTCTGGTTCCATCGAATTGAATATCCAAGACATCACACTGTGGTCATTTGCTTGCCATTCATCAAATCTAGGATCTGTCGCGGGAGGGGCTTTAATCTTCCCATTGATGTGACCAAGCTTTGATCTACCCCCGAGAGCAACAGTTACAGCTCGTGACCAAGGAAGGTAATTTCTTTCGTTTAGCAACAACGAAGTCAACCGCTGGTTGTTTGTCTCATGCATCTTTGTTGTGTTGAATGCATCTCCTGACTTCTTTGACCCATCCATGATGCGTTGCTAGTAATGACAAGGATATGACAGCAGTAAAGAGAGGAACAAACCCTCACCGAAGAATGCAGATTGTCGTAGAACAGGAATGGCCTCGAACATAAGCAGATCGAGACAATCAGATGTTCAGAAAACAAACAAACAAAAAACACAGGTTGAATCAAACCTGCTCTGATACCATGTTGAATTTTAGTAAGGTAATCAGAAAAGAACACAAGGATTACGAGGTTCGGCAATGTGCCTACGTCCTCGGACAAAACTCCCAACTCTCTTGTTCTTTTTCATAACATTCTTCTGCAATTTGTACACAAAGTTCACCACAACAAAATAAGGGAAATTTCAAAATAGGAAACTATAAATACAGAGATTTGCCCACAATATGTCCTTTCCTTGAATAGGAGAGCAAATCTCGTCAATATCGCCAATAATACCTTATCTTATCGATGCTTTGGAAGAGGTCAACGCACGTGTGCTCTATAGGAGCCTCATTCCTCCTTCGGCCACGGACGATCAGATCCTACAGGAACTCTACAAGTTAATGACGATGCAAACGAGGGTCTTCATCGTGCACATGTTACCTACACTCGGTTCTCGGTTATTTGCCAAAGCAAAAGAGGCAGGAATGATGAGCGAAGGCTATGTGTGGATCTTGACTAATGGAATCACTGACCAACTGAATTTGGTGGATTCATCTGTTGTCACTAGTTCGATGCAAGGAGTATTGGGCATCAAGACTTATGTCCCAGACACAAATAACCTGGACAACTTCATGGTCCGATGGAAGATGATGTTCCAACAAGACAACTCGTTCGTCCTTAATCCTACGTTGAACATTTTTGGATACTGGGCTTATGACGCTGCTTGGGCTCTGGCAATGGCTGTCGAGGAAATGGGTGCAGCGAATTTTACCTTCCAAATGTCGAATACTTCCTCAGACGCAACGGATCTACATACTATGGGGGTCTCTCAAAATGGTCAGAAACTTCTCCAGAAACTAGCCAATACGACATTCTCGGGCCTCACTGGAAATTTTAGCCTCGTCAATGGGCAGCTAGAGTCGTCAGCGTTCCAGATAATTAATATTAATGAAAACGCAGCAAGAGGCATTGCGTTTTGGACGCCAGAACATGGGCTGCTAAGAGATTTGGGTTCGTTCAACACAAATAGATATTCCATTTCGAACAGTAATCTAAGATCTATAATATGGCCAGGAGATTCAACCTCTCCTCCTAAAGGATGGGAGATTCCAACGAATGGAAAGAAGTTAAAAATCTTAGTTCCTGTAAAAGACGGTTACGATCAGTTCGTGAAGGTGACTCCAGATGCAAACACGAACACATATCAAGTCACTGGATACTGTATTGCCCTCTTTCAAGCCGTGATAGAAAAATTGCCTTATTCTGTGGCTTATGACCTTATTCCATTTGCCTTGCGTAATGGAAGTCCCGCCGGAAGTTACAATGACATGATCGATCAAGTATTTTACCAGGTGAGATAACACATTGCAACTACTAGTTTTCATTGCATAGAAGGTTGAATAATACTCTGCTATCACGTGGTTAACAAAGAATATAGTTCCCTTCTTTTTGTTGGAGCAGAATTATGATGCAGTGGTGGGGGATATGACGATCATTGCGAACAGATCATTGTACGTGGATTTCACCTTACCATACACTGAATCCGGGGTTTCAATGCTCGTGCCATACTAGGACAACAAGAGGAAGGATGCTTGGGTTTTCTTGAAGCCACTAACTTGGGACCTTTGGCTGACAACCGGATGCTTCTTTGTGTTTATAGCATTGGTCGTGTGGATTCTCGAACATCGGATCAACGAAGATTTCAGGGGTCCAGTTGCACCTCAAGTTGGCACAAGCTTCTGGTATTCGTTTTCAACCATGGTCTTCGCACAAAGTAATCGCCCTTCACTTTCATAGATCAATTGAACATGATAATTGTTGTATTATTCTTGGAGAATTTATGTGCTTACCCAAAATTTGAATTGCAGGGGAGAGTGTATTAAGCAACCTAGCGAGATTTGTTGTGATTGTGTGGGTTTTTGTGTTACTAATACTAACTCAAAGTTATACGGCAAGCTTGAGCTCTCTCTTGGTGGTGCAAAATCTTCAACCAACTGTTACTGACGTGGATCAGCTTCTAAAGAGTGGAGAAAAAGTGGGATACCTGTACGGCTCTTTTGTTTATGGAATGCTAAAGCAAATGAAATTTGATGATTCCAGACTAATATCTTATCAGTCACCTGAAGAATGTGATACGCTTCTTTCCAAGGGAAGTGCAAAGGACGGGATTGCAGCAGCATTCGACGAAGTGCCCTACATTAAAGTTGTTCTTTCTCAATATTGCAACAAATATACCATGATACCGACATTTAAAGCTGCTGGATTTGGCTTCGTAAGTCCTCAAATCTCTCAATTTTAACCAAAACAAAGAACCATTTAAATTTCAATTACTAGGATCATTCATTATCTCTTTCATCGAAAAGTTTCTTGTCGTGCTTCTTTTGTTTTACAGGTTTTCCCAAAAGGTTCTCCGCTAGTACCGGATATTTCACGAGCAATCCTTAACATAACCGAAGGGCCCAAAATGACAGAAATTGAAAATGCGTGGTTTACATCAAAAACCAACTGCCGGATTCAATTAACTCAGTTTCTTCCAACAGCTTGGGCCTTGAAAGTTTCTGGGGCCTATTCTTGATTGCTGGAGTTGCTGCTATTCTAGCTCTCCTCATTTTTATGGTATTGTTCATCAAAAGAAATTGGCATGACGTTACAAGTTCTCAAGGTTCATCGCGGGGGAAAGTTGTTGCATTGGGAAGAAGATTTTACCAAAGGGACCTTGTGACATCCTGAATTTTCGATCTTGTCTCGATGAAATGAAATGGGCTTTTCCCCGACGCGCCTATGGTACTTTTTCTCAGAGCTGATCACTCATGAGTTAACAACCTATTAGGTAAAACTATTAAGGGATATAACCGCGGTAAAATCCCTAAAAGCTACCTAGTGAGTTGGATTGTACCTAAATCGTGTTCGGTTGATTTTAACCATGAAATTGAACTCGGATTCGGAAATCGAACGTTCGAGCGTGTCACGATTTATTTTTAGGACCTCGTCTCATCTTTTCGGAGAATTCCATCGAGCCGGGAATTTTGCGGAAAAATTCAAATTGGACAAAAAGAATTTGTGGAAATTCGGATGGGTCTCTTTAATTAGATTTTTGGGCTACCAAATTGAATTATTTGGTGGATAAATGATGGAAATTCGTAGGGGCTGATTAAGGTGTCTATTTGGGCTCCAAAAAGGCTTTATTTTGTGAAGAGATGAGAAGAAAATTAGCCATTGGATGACCCTTTGACTTTAGGGGTAGAAGACCACCATTGGCCACAAGGAAAACTTGCTTGGCAAGTTGTCTGCCCCTTTTCTTTCTCCCAAACGCAGCTCCCCTTCCTCCTCTTTCTTCCTCATTTTTCTTCTCCTCCTTCTGCTGCTCATGCCCTCCCTACTTGCTGTGCAAGTTTCACCTCAGCTGAGCCTCTTCCGAGCTTCTTTTGGTGTCGCCGTAGGCTCGGGTTTTGCTCGTCTTCGCGCCGCCGTCGCCGTGAACCGATTTACTCTCTAATCAGGTGAGTCTACTTCCTAATCCTTTCTTAGGGGGTGATTACACTTAGGGGTTGGATTGGTGTTGATTAGCTTGATTAGATTAGTTTTAGGTTGGATTGACACTAGTGAGGATGATTTAGTATAGTTTAGTGGATTTATCTTGAATCTGTCCACTGGATGCTTGCTGTTTGCCAATTTTGTGGATCGAAATTGGATGAGATTTGGAGGTCGATTCCTTCTTGAGAAATGTTTTATACATATTCAGCTATAACATATATTTTACTCAAGATTTTATAAATTTAAAATGATATTATTTCAGCTTCATTTTAAGCGAAACAGAACCCCTGTTTTTGCTGGAGTTTGTGACCTTTTGGTCTTCAATGGCTTTTTATCAGCTCTTAGGGTCCGAATTTAGAAATAGTTTCTTCAGCAAAGTTGTTTCTCACATATATTATTATAACATACTAAAATTTCAGCTCAATCGGACAAGTTTTGGATCTCGAACCAAGCTGGTTTTGAAAGACGTGAGCTCTGAAAATGGACACAGTTTTTGCAATGTTTTGAGCGATTTACTTCTATAAATACAGAAGGATTTGGGTCAAGATGTCTGCATGAAAAATGTTCATTTATGTGTTCTTTATAACATATTAAAATTTTATAATTTTCCAATATCATTTGATTATGTTTCTGAATTTAAACGTGGAGATGCGCGAGTGGCTCTGTTTCCGCTGATTAGGGCCGATTCTGTTTTGGTGATTGTTCTTGATATAGTGCTTGCTGGACATTGCATATTTGGTGATAAGTTTGATTTGTGGCATGCTTAGAACCTTCCCGAGTTGTGGCAAGGATAACATATGAGCTCGGGAGAGGGACGGCGATACGTAACGCCTCTACCCCTGCTTTACATATTGGCTCGGGAGAGGGACGGCGATACGTAACGCCTCTACCCTTGCGGCTTGGGAGAGGGATGGCGATACGTAATGCCTCTGCCCTTGCATTGCATGTTTTGGCGAGGACCTGAGGCGAGAACTTTTCGCGGGTCAAGAAACATTGGAACGTCGGATTGAACCTTTGATAATTGATGTGCAATGTGCTGGTTGGTAAAGATGTTTGTTTTACATGTATGTGTATGAACTGTACTGATGTGCAGGGAGGTGCTGCGGTGAGGTAAGAAACATTTGATGTGTGTTAGGCCACCTCTAGATGAATTTCTTCCTAATAGGGGCTTAGGGGGTAGACTTGCTGAGACATTGTCTCAACCAGTCGTGGTTACAATTTTTCAGGTCCCTAGGTGGAGGTGCAACATTAACTGTTATGGGGTCCCACAAGTGATGGATTTTTGAGCACGCCTTTTTGGCGGACCCGAAGCCCTTGGCTGTAGATCCCGAAGACTAGATAGCTCAGTAGTTTCCTTTTTGGTTTAGTCTGCTGTGTATCTGAACTCGGGGTTATTTATAAAATATGTTTTGTGTAAATTGTGTTGTCCTACTTTCCTATCCCATGTTTGAGAGTTGTACGGGGATTGTTTTAATTCGCTTCCGCATGTACAAAAATCGATTGGGTCGGCGACGCATCCTGGGAACGTCGCAATTTAGTCGACCACCGAGGGATGTGCATGTTCTCGAGGTTCGGGACGTGACAGACCTCAATTCCCATACTTTTGGGACAGCTAGATTTAGAGATAGAAATATTGAAGGTGGTGCCAATGAGTCTGCAGCTGTTGAAATTATAGAACACGCTAAGTTCCCTCCGAGTCCGTCAAGCGACACCAGCCAAATCATGTCTTAACCAATGAGCAAGAGACACCATCTGCATGGCAAGGACTTCCTAATCATATAGTTGAAGGGTGCCTGAGGTAGCGATAACCATTGAGCGTACCGATGTAAATTAAGCGGTATAAAAGCCTCAAGATCCTTGACTAGTTGAACTCCGGTACTCTTAGATGACAATATCTTTCCTCTGATTCTCTTCCCATGCAAGGAATGCCATTAACACTGCTTATTCACCACAGGCTTGACTCAAATAATTGGTTGCTTGAGGAAATGCAGTACTAGTTCATGCAACAAAACTTAAAAAAGAACACAGGGGCTTATCAATAATCTTTGACTAGACGATGCATTTAATCTTAAAGATATTTTCTTCTTCAATCCGATCAGTTCACATCTTAATGTGTGTGTGTGTCTATAGATTGCTCCTTTCATTTAGTGAATTTTGAATAAATATCAGACTTGTGGTTATAGCAGCACTGTCTTTAAATAAGGAAAGAAAAGAACAGGACGATCTTTCAATAGCTATATTGACATTTTGTACTTTCATAAATTTTCAAGTTGAAATAGGCTCGTTGTTCATATATGTAAACTAACATCTTTGTTTCACTTGTGGCACATAATGTGACAAGCTATTTGTCACAATTAAACCTCAAACTTCTAGCCCAAAAATAAGTGCTATTGTGAAAATTTGAACCCAAGAGAAAAAAAGAAGAAGTTATGCAAATGTGGCCCGAATAATATTAGTTATGCAATTAAAGATGCTAAAATAATTGTTTTCACTTATAATGGAAGTAGTCCTTCGCATTTTTTTTTCTATTTATGGTTTTGAGCAACATAACATAAAACTCACCTATCAAAATTGAAAACCTTCCCATCTAGTGGGTTATAAAAAAACATTATTGGACTTGTGGTTACTTAGAGGCATTGTGTGGAATATCTGCTATGTGTTTGCTTTATGAACCGACTGAAAATATCAAGGGGGCGCTCGGTTATTTGTTGGATCAAGCAACTGGGCCCGAAAATCAGTGGGTGGGCTATGCGGCAATGCGTCCTGTGGGAAAGTTAGATGAAGGGACAAATTGAGAAAAATTAATACTCTTTATTTGCCCAAAAAAGAAAATAAAAAAGGTCCTCTACTTTGGAGGGGGAAAAAAAGTGAAAGAGCACCTTTTGGTTCTTTTGCAGCCAAGAACTGAAGGTACGAGACATTGAGACTTTGGGCAAACAAAAGAACAGTGCCATTGCGTTGCTTATGCTAGATTTGTTTCTTTATTTTTGTTAAGCGATGAGCGACCAAAATCCTACCAGCAATAAAATCCGATATTGCAGAGGAGCCAGAATTGTTGGGACTTGTGGTCCTTTTCTGTCCTTTTGTGAATGAGAAGTGTGAAAATGAGTCCCACATAGAACAAATGTGGGGGAAGGTGAGGATATATTAGTAGGAGCCTTCCAAGTGAGGTTGGGCCCTAAGGGGTACCCTACTTTTGTGGAAGGGAGAGGACCTAGGCTTGCTGCCGGTGACCACCGTGAGCGCCGTCCGGCCGGCTCGGATCTGGCCGGGCCCGGGTTTGAATAAAATATTATATTTTTTATAATATAATTATTTTATTCCTTTCTTTTTAAGATACGAGTTCATAACATTCATTTTCATTATGTGCGAATAAGTCTTGTCAGGTTTAGACAACAACATTCTTAAGACAAATTTTGTTGCATTTCATTTGTGGTTAGTGTTCGGTGGTTAAGTTTTCTGTTTGTTTCCTTTGTGTACAATCATGTCTGCAAGTGCTACATCATCAGTGACACCCATAGTTGTGTCGGCTCCAACTCATGGAGAGAAGCCGGAGAAGTTCAATGGTGCTAATTTTAAGAGGTGGCAACAGAAAATATTGTTCTACCTCACGACGTTGAACTTGGCCAAGTTCCTCATGGAGAATGCTCCTAAGATGGACGAAGGAGAGACAAGCAAGGAAAAGTTTGCTGTGGTCGATACTTGGAAGCACTCTGATTTCCTATGCCACAATTATATTCTAAATGGTTTGGATAATTCCCTGTACAATGTCTACAGCCCGTTGAAGATGGCTAGAGAGTTGTGGGAAAATCTTGAAAAGAAGTATAAGACGGAAGATGCCGGATTGAAGAAGTTCATCGTCGGCAAATTCCTAGACTTTAAGATGGTGGACCACAGATCTGTCCTAACCCAAGTCCAAGAACTCCAAGTGATTGTCCATGACATCCATGCTGAGGGGATGATCATAAGTGAATCTTTCCAAGTGGCCTCATTCATAGAGAAATTACCGCCCTTGTGGAAAGAGTTCAAGAATTACTTGAAACATAAGAGAAAGGAGCTATCGTTGGAGGACTTAATTGTTCGCCTAAGGATAGAGGAGGACAACATCAATGTTGAGAAGAAGACGAGCAGAAATGTTGCGGTGTATGTAATTGAGGCGCAAGGACCAAAAACTAATAAGAAGAGGAAGAGACTAGTGGAGGGTTTCACACAAGGCCAGAAGAAGTTTACTGGCAAATGTTACAACTGTGGGAAAGCTGGACATTGAGCCAAGGAGTGCCGAGCCAAGAAGAAGCAGAAATCGCAAGCTCATGTAGTCGATCAGATTTCTACCGGCGTTGACGATATCAATCTTGCTGCTGTGATATCGCAATGCAACTTGGTTGGGAACACCAAGGAGTGGTGGGTGGATACCGGAGCTACTCGTCATATTTGTGCGAGCAGAAATATGTTTTCCACCTACACGCCCATGGCAAGCGATGAAGTACTATATATGGACAACTCCTCCACATCAAAGGTTGAAGGTTTGGGAAGATTATTCTGAAGATGACTTTGGGAAAGACCTTGACATTGGTTGATGTTCTCCATGTGCTGGATATCCGCAAGAACTTAGTGTCTGGGTCTCTCCTCATCAAGAATGGTTTTAAGCTAGTGTTTGTAGCTGACAAGTTTGTGCTCTCGAAGAATGATATGTATGTAGGCAATGTGTATCTTGATGATGGCCTCTTTAAGCTTAATGTAATGACTGTTGTGCCCATAAAGGCTTCTAATAAAAGTGTGGTTGCTTATGTTGTTGAGTCTCTTTTTATTTGGCATGCAAGACTAGGCCACGTTAATTACAAATCATTGAAGAAGTTGATGAAAATGGGGCTTGTACCAACGCTTGATTGCCCGAGTGAGAAATGTAAGATATGTGTTGAATCTAAATTTTCTAGGTTGCCTTTTAATTCAATAGATACAAGAGTCACAGAACTATTAGATTTAATTCATACGGACATTTGCGATTTGAAAACAATACCGTCTAGAGGAGGAAAGAATTACTTTATCACTTTCATAGATGATAGTTCTAGGTATTGTTATATCTATTTGCTTACTAGAAAAGACCAAGCAATTGATGCTTTTATAGCTTATAAAGCCGTAGTAGAAAATCAATTGCAAAAGAAAATTAAAGCAATTAGAAGTGATCGAGGAGGTGAATATGAATTTCCTTTTGAGGAAATTTGTCCAGAATCTGGAATTATTCACCAAGTTACTCCTCCTTATGCACCACAAGCTAATGGAGTGGCGGAGAGGAAGAACCGGTCCTTAAAAGAAACGATGAATGCATTGTTAATTAGTTCCGGTTTACTACAGAATTTGTGGGAGGAAGCTGTCTTAACCGCAAACTTTATCTTGAATAGAGTTCCCCATAGAAAGACACATCTAACTCCCTATGAGAAATGGAAAGGAAGAATGCCTAATTTGAAATATCTCAAAGTGTAGGGGTGTTTATCTAAGGTCATGATTCCTAAACCTAAAAATGTTAAGATATGACCTAAAACTGTTGATTGTGCATTCATTGGATATTCTCTCAATAGTAGTGCATATCGGTTTTTGGTTTATAAATCTGAGGTCTCAGATATACATGTTGGCACGATCATTGAATCGAAAGACGCCACGTTCTTTGAAGATGTATTCCCATACAACATTGTACATGATTCAATTGAAATCAATAAAAAACCTTGAGGTTCTACATCTACAAAGGATTCTAATGAAGATGAACCAAGATGTAGCAAAAGACAAAGGACCTCAGCATCTTTCGGTCCTGATTTTCTAACATATACGTAGCATCTTTCGGTACCACTATTCTTTGCTTGTATGTGGACGACATGCTAATAATGGGCAGCAATAGTGAGGTTGTTAATTCGACCAATCGCATGCTCAAAAGACAATTTGACATGAAAGACATGGGTGTCACAGATGTCATTCTAGGAATAAAAATCCTCACAACAGATGAAGGATTAGCCCTATCTCAATCTCATTATATTAAGAAAATTCTTGAAAAGGGCAAGAACTTGAACATTGTACCTAAGAAAACTCCGATAGATGTGAGTTTACATCTTTCCAAGAATATAGGTGCAAGTGAATCTCAGAGTGAGTATGCTAGTTTACTAGGCAGCTTAATGTATGTCATGAACTGCACTAGGCCGGACATAGCTTGTGCTGTAAGCAAGCCGAGTCATTTTACAGCCAATCCTGATAGAAGACATTGGATAGCAATGAAACGTGTACTAGGCTACTTGAAGTATACTCAAAATTATGCATTGCACTATACAAGATATCCTGCAGTACTAGAAGGATATTGTGATGCAAATTGGATAACCGGCATTAAAGACACTAAATCGACAAGTGGGTATGTATTTACACTTGGAGGAGGTGTAGTGTCCTGGAAATCATCCAAACAAACTTGCATAGCAAGATCGACAATGGAAGCAAAATTTGTAACTTTGGACAAGGCCGATGAAGAAGCTGAATGGCTTCGGAATTTCTTGGAAGACATCCCTAATTGGCCTAAACCTATGCCAGTTGTATGTATTCACTGTGATAGTCAAGCGGCGGTTGGAAGGGTGAATAATGTTATGTACAATGGGAAGTCTCGACATATTCGTCGAAGACACGACACCGTGAGACAACTACTCTCTAGTGGAATCATCACAATAGACTATGTGAAGTCTAAAGATAATATTGTTGATCCACTTACAAAAGGCCTAACTGGGGAGTTAGTTCACAAAACATCCAACGGAATGGGTCTAAGGCCTATTAATTAAGTCTTCATAGCGGAAACCCTACCAAAATGACTGGAGATCCCAAGAACTAGGTTCAAAGGGACAACTAAGTTATGTGGACAGTTTAGTGTACTGTCAACTATTACCCATTCTTGTGGAAGACAGTACTAATAAGATGAGGTTAAACATAAGCTTTTAATGAATCTGAATTGGATATTAAATATATCATGAATTCAGAATTCACCTATGTGAGTGTGAAGTGAGGGCCGTTTCTATGAAAATTCGAAAGGCCGGTTCTCTAAAACACTCATGAGACCAGGCGGTATTCATGGCCAAAATGGACACAACAGTGAGAACCAATTGTATAGGAGAGAAAGTTGTGTGTTTTTTATTGTCTAGGCTTGCATTAAAGGTTGGCGGTTCAAAGACATCAAGTCTACTGATTGACTGAGCAAGTCCGATAGATCACACTAGGGAAGGTTCAAAGTCTCAGACTACCTATCTTGATGCAACAATCTCTCATTGAATAATTGCACTTTGCATTTCATGTCATTCACTCATGCATCTACGAAGAGTCATGCGAGCTGAACTTCTCATTCATGTGGGGGATTGTTGGGACTTGTGGTCATTTTCTATCCTTTTATGAATGAGAAGTGTGGAAAGAAGTCCCACATAGAACAAATGTGGGGGAAAGTGAGGGTATATTAGTGAGAGTCTTCCAAGTGAGGTTGGGCCCTAAGGGGTACCCTACTTTTGTGGAAGGGAGAGGACCTAGGCTTGCTGTCGGTGACCACCACACGTGAGCGCCGCCCACCCGTCCGGCTGGCTCGGCTCGGATCGGGCCGGGCCCGGCTCCAAATAAAATATTATATTTTTTTATAATATAATTATTTTATTCCTTTCTTTTTATTATTATTATTATTATTATTATTATTAATTATTTCCCAAAAAACAATAGTGACTCTTCAGACTTGGTGACGATTTACCAAGAGGCGTCACTTCATTCGCATAACTACACATGACATACTTGTTCACCAAGAGGCGCCACTACATGATATTTTTCGGGAAAACTGACCCGAAAGATACGAGTTCATAATATTCATTTTCATTCTGTGCGAATAAGTCATATACAAGTTGCGTTCGCTGAAATCTCTCCTTGAAGTACCGCGAGAGAGAGTCTGTGATTCGTTCTATCTTGGGAAGCAATTGTCCCGTGGCCTAGGTACGTATATAGGCGGGCAAATTTGTCTTAAGGACACGGCATTAGATTGTCGGGCTTGAATCGAATTTGCTCTTCTGATCTTTTCTCCATTTTCGAAGTTAGGTTCTTTTATCTACTTCATCTATCTTTGTGTTGATTGCTATTGATCTTCATCTATTTAAGAAGTGGTTATATTTGCTGTGCACATTCAATTATCTTGTTCACGAACACTGTCCATTGCCTATACTTTTGTCAGGTTTAGACAACAACATTAATAACCTGTCTAACGAATATAAGGTATTAACATAAAAGAGATCAGTCGGGACCAAAACTAAAAGCCGACTATCGGTGCCGGGTTAGGAAAAACAAGTCGACGAGTGTTCTGGCTAATGTAAGATATGCAAGAAATGAAATTCTCAAGCCAATGATTGTTCCAAACTGATATTTAGCGCAAGACTTGTCGTTTCTGATATGCCACGTCAATTTAGCTATCCTATCAAGTGGTTGAGTGCATTCCTCATGCTGTTTGCTCCTAACATGTAAGATTCTGCTAGATTTGTACAACATTGGTCGTCTTCGAAAAGACACAACACGATTGAGTGCAGAGCCCACGAGCATGAAGCGACGACCAATTGACTGCTTCTTGGAGTCTCCAAATCATAGAGTTTTGAGAGGATCGGTGACAGAACTTTTTGTTTTTTCTCTCAAGTACTTTTGTTGTCGGACATGACCTCTAACCTTCCGGGAGCTTCGATGACCGCCGCAATAATAACATTCATTTTGTCGTATATCTCATGCAAATCGCGGTAACAAATAGAAATTTAAAAGGTTTATAATCAAAGTGGGAGATTTACTCATATTCTCATATAAGGACCTTGAACTCGAGCACTAAAGGAAAATCCGCCAACTTTGTGGGAAAAAAATTAAAGTAAAAACATTTCCTTTGTATAATGTCAATTACGTTATTATAAAATTTCTCGTACACTTAATCCTAGAATTTAGATAATAGTAGGCTACAAGTACAAGCACAATGTTGCTAAGTTCGAAAACTCACATTATGAATGAGGTGAGCAGAAGAAATTGAATAAGGAGAATATATGACAAGGACCTTCGTACTTCCTCCACTTAAAGTTTAGAAGACATTGTTCTTGTATTACCACTGTCACGACCCGCGCTAACATGGGCCGTTGGGGAAAGGACTGGCTTTTGAGGCAATACCCAAAAGGCAGGCTAAGTGCCCTTAATTATGTGCAGGCTTCCCTTCTCTTGTGCAACATTAGATTCATTTGAAGTTTTGATTGAGCCTAAGGGATTCAATGTGTGTTGAGAGTCATCATTAATCGTTTTTTGTCAGCTAGAAATCAAGTGGACACGAAAAGATCTTTCACTTCCCATGCAAATAATTTTTTTTTATGTTTGGGAACTTGACTGGGAACTTGACTGCACTAAAAGTTATTATTAGTATCATTTCGATGTCTCTAACTTAATTAGATTGCTCATCTAATTGATCAAATGGTTTTTGTTATCGATTATAAATTTTAAAGGTCATTCGAGTCTCTAAGCATTCGTGGGATATTTATGATCTCCAGGCCCGTTCTAGCCATTTCAAAAGGAAAAGAATAATCAATGTATTGAAAATGCAGGAATTAAACACCAAAGTAGTGAAAAGGCTTAATGTAAAGTACAAGAAAAAAAAAATCTGATACTTGTTGGGAAAAAAATATGCATTGCATTGTTGTAAGCCTCAAGACATGTTCCCATGAGCTTGACCTGGTATTATATACAAGGCTTTGTTCCTAAGCCCCAGGACATGAATCCTTATGAATCTAGAGGCTATACTAGTTCCCAAATCTAGGCTATACTTCTACTCATTTTATTAGGAATGATAGCACTAATCTAAACTAGCTACATATATAAAGAGAGTGATTCTAAGTCTTGATTGATTTTTATATTTCCAGCTAGACTATTTTAACTAATTCCTAATTTTTTTATTATTTATTCCTATGTCTATTAACTGAACTAGTCTACCAAAACTAATCTAAACCTAGCAAACCTAAAAAGGAGTACTCTACCAAGGACCGCCACCTCAGACTCTTGGCTGCCGATCTTTTTTGTCAGTCACATCATTCATCCATGAAATTACTCAATTCACACATCAATAAGTTCCCTCAAATCATTAATAGCCCAAAGAAACGGAGTACGGCTTAAGATTTGGATAACAACATGCGATCCTATTCTTTTTTCCATGTCATAATTAACCAGAGGTTGGTTAATTAATCTCAAGCGATTACTAAACCCCATTTACAAGAGCTTCAAACGGTGGGCTAGGTCACTCAATTCCTAAGATCTAATCCCCATTCCTAAGCCATCTGCCGAAGTATCATGCATCATTAATAGACACTAAAAGTAATCAATCGACAAGTCAATCACAAAGAAGATCTCATGCGCGTGCATTGAGGCTGAGTAGCTTTAGAAACCTCGAAATCAATTAGTTAATCAAAACGTCAACTTCTTTGTTTTACCATTGATTCTGACTTTCTTAGTTTTAATCAAGTGATTCCGAGTTTTAATCAAGTGATTCCAACTCTCAATTAAAGCTTGGGATGTCCTCTTCAACTTTCATTGAGATCATCTTTCCTAATTATGGCCCAATTAGTACATAAAATTGGATTAAACTCCGTTAATCCAGATTTTAATCTAGTCTGACCCGTTTCTTTTAATTTTGGAACAAATACCCAAACGACCACAAACTAGCGCCAAACTTTAGGGACGGGATCTCAATATGCGCTATAAAAGTTTCATTTATGAGATTCTGTAAAATAGTCCTCCAATTTGCATCAATTTTATAGACTAATTCCAACTTTAAACTTATTCAATCAATATCCTAAACTTCAAAAATCAAACTTGAACTACGATCAGTTTCTAAGAAAAAACATCTAAACTCATAGAATCAAGCTCAAATTCATGATTACTAGTCAAAACTCATCATCAATTCTTACCAAAGATTTTTCAGCTACGTAAAGTTAAACATGATAAGGAATCTTTCTTAACTTATCAAAAAAAAAAAAAAAACATGATAAGGAATCTTAAACATGCATTGACAATCAATTTCATACATTACATCTTATGCTAGAAACTGTAGCTGTTTGATTCCATCTCATCCTACCTTGAACATTAATTAATAAAAGATTGAAGTTATGACCCTCAACTTTAGACTATGGTTAAGTCAAGGATCCTTGGATAATCCTTTGTAACCAATCTCACAAAATTATGACAAACGTAACTTGGAATGATTTTAGCAATGACAAGGGATGAGGACCACCACAGCTTGAGTAAGGATGAGCCAAGGAACACTGTCACCTGACAATTCCAGAGGATCGGCAGTGGAAAATGGCTGGAAAGTCACCGGCAAGGAGGATGCCCGTAGAGAGAGAGAGAGGTTTTCTTGTGTTCTTCCTTGTGAGAATTTTTTTTTCTGAATCTTTTTATATAAGAGTGGCTAAGTTAGGGGTGTAAATTCGTTTCCAGTCATTATGAGGAAAATTTTGGAGCGAAAAAAATTAGGAACTAATGCTAACCCTACTACTCACCTTAAGAAGTTTTATGCTTAATGGGTAAGAAAACATGTGATTTTCCCTTGTTACGTCACATGGATAAGTAACACAACATATCTTATGGTCTAGATTAGAAGGGATCTTATTGGGGATGATAATAGCATTTTGGTAATTATGGGAAGAGGGGGCTTGGCTATCGAGGTCTATGGGCTGAGTGGGTTGATTTGGTTGACTCGGGTCTTCCCAATTGTTTTATTTATCTTCAAATCATCACATAAGCAGGGCTATTTTATTTTGTTCGGCTCATTGGGCCGAATTGGGCTTAAACGGATCGGATCAATAGGGTTTATCCGGCTCGACCCCTTTGTTACTGATTCGTTGTTTCATGCTAATTTTCTCGAATTATCCTGATTGCATCTAACTTAAAATTGAAATTGAAATTGGGTTACTTTGGCATAATGAGATTAAAAACGTGCTCTTTTGGCTTTATTGTGAAAAATCGACCATAGCCCTGAACTAGCGTTTGAATGTTAACCATACCATAAATTTTGATAATTAGGGAAATTGGGCTTAACATATTAAATCATCATATCTCTAGATTAAATGTCTAAAAATCAAATCAAATGAATTGAGGGTCGAATCTTCAGTTTTGCAATTTCTTAATGGAGGTTCAAAGTCTTCAATTTGACCAAAAATTCCACCCTAAATCTTTTTATTTATTTATTTATGAAAAGCTGAACATTAAGTGCCAAACTATGCATGTAAGGATGAAATCAATGTGTCTTTTTAATTTTCACGAATTTTATGAAGTGTTGACCATGAGTTGACTTTAGGTTTGACCAAAAAGTCAAATTTGATTTATTAAGAAAATGATACCAAAATAAAGATGAAATGAGATGCTCTTAGTCTCTATATACAAATGGAACTCTAAGATGCTTAATTGACTCTTTTTCGCAAAGAAATATGCTTTGTTGTGATCAGGTTTCCTAAGCCTTAAGTTTTATCATTAATGGACTTGGCAAAAATTCAAGTATCGATAATTAGCCCTCTTCGGTAAGGGGCTCGAAAAGGTTCCTTTCAAAAAATTAAGTGATATCTGAAAGTCAACTGTCTAGACATCAAGAAATGGAAAGAGATGAAAATGACATTTGATCGGGGACATTGATTGGGTAGCTCAAACTTTTGAATCATTTAAAGAGCATTAAGTATTATGTTCTCACTCCTCTTTCTCGTAATTTTTTTTTAGGGCGGAATATTTTTTCTTCAGACTAGTTGAAGATAAAAAAAAGACCTTGCACTTACACAATGCTTAAAAGAAGATGCATCGGTTTGCAACGATACACAAGATGAAAAGAGAACGATTTGGGCTGCGATGATGCACATGCCGAAAGAAATTATATGAGCTGCGATGATGCTCCATACAAAGAAAATGCTTCAGGCTGCAATAATGAACTGGTCATGATGTTGAGAAGTCTTCAGGCTACAGAAACTCGCCATACTTCAAATCATCATCAACATAAATCTCGACATATTACTTGCACATCCAATGGAAGGAGAGAACCCTAGGCTACAAAAATTTACCATGTGTCAAAGAGGGCTCCATTGGGAAGTTTGTCATGTGAAAGCGATTCCAAACTATAGAAGCTGGTCATACATGTTTATCATGAAAAAATTTCGAGATGGTCAATGCGCATCTAACAAAATATGTTGGATTAAAATGCATTGGTTACATGTGCACGCTCGACGAACTAGTATAAAAAATTAGATCAAAGACATTTGATTAAAACTGATTCAACAAAATCATTTGACATTTATTTTCTTATGAAAAGCTATTGAGATTGCATTTGGCAAGTATAACTAAATATGTAAACACTATGCAAAAAGTCATAAATCATACTTCATACAATTAATTTAGGAGATTCCAAATGTCATTTATCGTCGTGAAATTGCCGCCAATTTTTCTAGATATCATCAACTATAAAATTCTTTTACAAGAGAATCATTAACAAGATAATTTTAACTTGTTGAAAGAGTTTTAGTTGAAAATGCCAAGTGAGAGCTTTTTAGTAAAAAATGACTTCTCACCATTTCTTTAAGAGAAGGCTCTGGTTCCTATATATTGATGTGGGAAATCAATCTTAAACACTCAAATTACCTTGTAGAACCTATGTCAAAGGCTTTTGAAAATATTCACAATAAATACACTTTGATTGAACCTAACGGTGGGTAGTTGTGTTGGTTAAGAACCTATTTCTCACCGCAAAGGTTGTGGGTTTGAAATCCACAGTTGCTAACATCTTAAGTGGGGAGCCATGGTGTTAGGGCCATGTGCTACTCTTCCCTGAGGTATAAGGGCTTAGCCCTTTAGTGCCGTCTAGGCATGGGGGGCTTGTGGTGGAGTCATCGGTTACAAAAACAATACACTTTGATTGATATATATATATATATATATATATATATATGAAAGATCTTTTCAGAAGACTGTAATTTTGGTTTGGCCATGCATTCAAAGGGGACTTGCTTTGAGGCCAAAAAAGAAATATTCAACAATTTTATCTTCATTGAGTTTATAAATCAAGAATCTTGAAACTAACATAAGAAATAATTGCTTTTACTCTTTCAAATGATAGCATTCTATGCAAAATTCTCACATCTACTTAAGCCATCCCAATAAGATGAGAATTGTTGAAGGTTGTAGTATAAGTTCGTTGTTGAGTAAGAAATGAAAGGATAACAAGGCTCAAGAAATTTCCTTTTTTTATTATGGGTTTCTAGATTAGTGATTATCTTATCACAATTGCCAACTTATCCAATTTTTCAAAGTCTTTTGACTCTTGATGTTTAGCTTGTCTTAAGAGTCCATTGGTCAATCATTTCATTCCAAACATAAGATTTTCACTCTTTTCTAAACATCTTTTCATTCAAACCAATTTCTTTTCACATAAGAGGTTTACTCTTAATGCTATTTTTTAAGAGCATCACATTACTTTTATCAGACAAATTATTTTTAAATGTCCCTAATTTTTTTATTTTCTTTGACCTTTTAATTTCTAGGATTCTCCAAGCATGTTTCTATTATTACCACTCCTTCTTGGTAAATCATATTTGTTACCCAAGTGTAGGATAATAATCACCAACTGGGTTTAGAAATGAATAGTAGGGGTGTGCAACTGGACTGGGTAAACCCGGTTCCCGGACCGGCCCACCCGGAAAATAGGGTCGGGAACCGGTTCCAGTTGAAACTGGTCCGGGAACTGGTTCCCAATATTTAGAACCGATTTAAACCGGTCCGGGAACCGGTTCCGAGTGATTACCCACCCGAAAACCGGTTCTGGACTGGTTTGAGACCCGGTTCATGCATACCCCTTGGAACATCCAGCCCACCTCCTTGCAGGCCTCTCTCTCCTCAGCCCATTTCCCCTGAGCCCATGCTCCAACCCTCTCTTCTCTTGTCTTCTTCACGCCTGGTCAACGTGCAGAAGGAAATCTGCTTTGACAGAGCCGGCGCGATCTCAGGGAAGGAAGGCGCGATCTCATGCGTGGAGCAAAGAACGAAGCTTCAGAAGCACCAAGAAGGAAACTGCACTTCTGGGCGCATGGATTTAGAAAAAAGAAAAGGAGGAAGCAAACGTGAAAGTGGGAGGAGGGAGGGGTTCCTCATATTTTCAAAAGAGGGAGAGGAGTTCTATGAGAAAAAAACCCTATTCCACCTTCTAATCGATTTCGAAGGGACTACAGCTGTGGGTCTGTTCTTGCCAGGTAAATATTCCGATGGGCCAAGCCAGTCTGATGAATGGTTTAAGCAAGGAAAGATGGCGAGTCTTTGTACCCTATTTCATCTTTGAACATGGCTTTCGTCATTGAAAATTTTCTGCTGTTTGTTGAAAACTTGTTGATACATTGGCACTATGGTTTGTATAGATTTTAATCACAGTTTGATACCACATGGAATTTGAAATTTGAGAGTGTCCTTAAAAAAATAAGAAAAAAGGAATGCATGTGCCACCTTCATTGTAGATTTAGGGGGGTCCTGCGAAGGCTAAAGCTGGTTTTTTTGGTGGAGTAATTTTACTTTGCTAGTAGAAAATTTAGTCTTTACCCTCTCATTTGTCAGGTGAAAGCTTTGCCTGTTCTCAATTTTGGACAGAAGGCCAAAGACCCTATTTTTGGACTAACAATGGGTTCTAGTTCTTAATATCCGACAGATGTTTTCAGGTACTGTCAACTACAAGAAAGCAGCTCGTGCATGAACTGGCTTAATTTGTAGAATGTCAATCAACCAAATTGAGCTATCCGTTCATATGATACTCCATGCGTGCGATTATTTGCAGGACTACCGATTGAAACATGCTATAAATGGTTTTGTCCCCTAGATGGTTATGCGTGGAAAGTGGAACTGCTGATAATCCTCCAGTTTTGTTAGTTCATGGCTTTCCTTCTCAGGTCAGTCTACTTTAGCTTTTACTAGCAATGTGCAATTAGGCTTGGCAGACATGTATTTTGATGATGTATGTGGCTTGACAATGTCCGTGTCAATAAATTTAGGCTAATTAAGAAATTTTGTAATCTTGATTGCCGGGAAGTAATGCTTTCACTGCCTATGCTGGGTTTGATGAAGGGGAATGACTTTCGTCATGAATCACACAGAGTGCTGCTGCATGTATATTATGCACGGTTAATTGATTCCTTTTTTTTTTGTTGAGGGAATCATCATGAGAGTCTAGTGCTTGTGGATTCCATATGATACACTTGCTTGATTCATTGCAATGACTATTTTGTTTGTCTAGAAGGGCTTGCTGTTGGCTGGAAACCTCTACTGTCACTAGGTTGCAATTTTTTTTGGGGGAAAATGTGGTTTACTTTCACAGCTATTGTAATAAAAATTGAAACAACAGGTGGAGTTTCTTGTTTTTTTTATGCTTTTCAGGGAGTTTCTTGTTTCACCATGATTTAGAGATAGTTGAAGTATCAACTTCTCTCAGATCACATGAGATAATATTTGTGCTTAGTTGCATTTGTTTTAACTTTTGAGCTTTGTTGCATTTGTTTTTCCTGTCTATGACAATATGGGTGTGATATATATGGCCTTCTTTTGCTTTTTGTGAGCCATTGGAGGCCAAAATAGGTTGTTTTCCTTTCATATGTGAATCAAGTGGCAGGATTGATTTACTATAGGGGGTTGGCATTGTTTGTCTTGTTTCTGTACACTCTAGTTTATCTATCTAAACCAGTTGCACAATTAATGTTTTCCGTCTTTCTTTGTATAGGTTGGATAAACTCATAGTTGATGCCATAACCAGTCTGAAGGAGCCTGGTGGTTCTAACAAAACAACAATTGCTACTTTCATAGAGGTAGTTTTCTTCCATGAGGATGAACTGTCCATGATGTGTTTATTTTATATTTCATCCGGATGTCTATTGTGTGTTCACTGTCAGTTTGAATCTGAAATGTGGCTGTTGGTTTTCCTTTAAAAAACCGGTGTGATAATTGCTATTGAAACTTTTTTCGCTTTTCACATATAGGCGATGAACTTTATTGTTTGTGCAGCTTGAGATTTAAGTTTATTTTTGGACATTGCATATGATTTATCTGTTTAACCTGTATTGTACACTAGCATCTTTGTTAGCTTGGTATTGTTTCTGTTAGATGCAATGGCCTGCTACTGTTGCTAAGGGGACAATCTTATTTATGCTTGTGTAATGCTTTCGTGAGTAATTATGAGTATCAACCTGTAAGTTTGGTCCACCTAATTAAATTGTCACTTCTATGTTCTCCAAGCTATTACTCATTGATTCTGTTACCTAGAATTCTCTATCTATGATTAGTTTAGAAGAATGAACATTCTCCTCGATATTTGTGGATGGGAAAGTCTAAAAGAACTTGAGAATGTTGGAATGAATTAAGTACCTTGTAAGTTGGCTTAATTAGCTGTATGGTAGCTGCACCTGAATTGACTGCTTCTCAATGACTTCTATATCTCGACTTGTTGATGTTCCTGGTTGAGTATTTTTTTTTATTTGCAAATTGATGTGTGATACAGACTCTTGAGTAGTTGTTGTGAGGAAAGGAATTAAAACTTAAACCTTATATGCTTAAGTAGTGATTTTAAGATGGATCTTCCTTGTTTTTGCTTCTGGACTTAAGATCTGTGACTATCAAGTGTTTCGATTTACTTGCGGCATGTCAAGCTTTACTATTTGACAGTGAAATTGGTCTATAAATCATGGCTTAAAAAGTTGGAAACCGTAAGTCAATGGAAGAGCTGGTGGATTTCTTTGCTTTGACGAAGGATGTTGAAGCCAGTTAGATAATGCACGTCATAGTTGCTTTGAACTATTTATGTTTAAACTGTCCCTCTTCCTACAGAATTCTTACTTTGTCCCGTCATTCAGCATTGTCTGCAAGTTGGGGGTAACAAACAGGTTTATCAAGTAAGCTGTTGAGCTGTTCATGTGGCGGATTTATTAGAAGACGGTCTTCTGCAAGCTTAAGGTAATTATCCTCTGCCTACATGCACGATGGAAGTGGATAATGTTATCTAATTCATTGGCAAGCCCGTCGAGTCATATATAATCCTAATATTATATAATTTATTTTCAGTTTTTAGTCAATGGATCAAGAAAACAACATATCAATGGAAGTGGAGAGACATAATGAAATGAGTTCACTCATGGAATCACTATTCCATGGAGCTGATGAAGTGGAATCTGCAACCATGGGCACGACAAACAATGTGATGGTACCTGACTCTCATCCTTCTTCGGGTAAAAAGTGAGTTAATCAATCGGGGGCTTAGGATAATTTTTTGAGAATTATAGATGAGAAGACACAGAAAACAGTCAGGGTGAAATGCATTCATTGCGGGAATGATTATGCATATAATGTTGATAATGGAACCTCTACTATGTGGAAGCACTTGAAAAAGTGCAAAAAGTATCCTCATGCAAATAAAAAGCAAATGTTGTTTGCATCACGTGACAAAAATGTGGTTGGCGAGGTAGGGGGAAATACTACTAGTAGTGGTAGTGTTTTAACAACATGGAAGTTTGATCAAGAACGTTGTAGACATATACTTGCTCGAATGATTATCATTGATGAACAACCATTTTCCATGGTTGAGCGTGTTGGTTTTCGAAATTTTGTTATTGAATTACAACCTCTTTTCCAACATCTTTCTCGATTCACGGTGGCAAGAGATTGTATGAAGTTATATCTCAATGAAAGGACTTGTTTGAAAGCTTGCTTTCGTAAGCTTAAATCTAGGATTGCACTCACAACGGATATGTGGAGTTCCATTCAAAACTTGAACTATTTGTGTCTTATTGCACATTATATCGATGAAAATTGATAGTTGCATATAAGAATAATCAATTTTGTGGCGATGCATAGTCACAAGGGTAGGGAGATTGGGAAAATGGTGGAGAAATGCATTTATGACTGGGGAATAGAAAAAAAAGTGTCCACGATAACAGTGGATAATGCTAGTTCGAATGATGTGGCCGTTGGTTATTTGAAAGAAAAATTTTCAGAAGAAAGATTTTTGCTTTTGAATGGCAATGTTTTACATATGAGATGCACTGCTCATATACTTAATTTGATAGTAAGAGACGGATTGAATGAGGTGCGTGATTCTATTGCACGCATTCGAAATGTAGTTAGATATGTGAGGAGTTCTCCGATGAGAGCCAAGACATTTAAAGCTTGGGGTTCAGTCTGTCTTGATGTTGCTACTAGATGGAACTCCACTTACATGATGTTGGACACTGCCATAAAGTTCAAGAAAGCTTTCTTAAGAATGGAAGAAGATGATTTATTTTTCTTAAGGAAAATTGACAATGATCCTCCTCAAGATGAAGATTGGGAAAATGCCATCATTCTTTCTAAATTTCTAAGACGGTTTTAGATGCAACCAAAAGGATGTCGGGTAGTGCATATGTTACTTCAAATGATTATTTTGAAGGGATAGCTATGTTGTATAAGTATTTGAATGATGTGGCGAATTCTTTAGATTCAAAGCTTCAAGCTATGGGTTTAAAAATGAAAGAGAAGTTTGATAAGTATTATGGGAGTTTGGATAGAGTTAATATGATGGCATTGATTGCGGTTGCATTGGATCCTACAAAGAAGTTGAATTATGTAAAGTTTTGTTTTGAACAAATTTATGATGATGAAGCAAAAATTGATGAGATGCATGATAAAGTGAAGGTCGCCTTGGAAAATTTGTATAAGTCTTATGAGCGATCTTTTGTTGGCTCTTCTATTATAGAAGAATTTGGTTGTTCAAGTGTGAGTAATAGTAGTAATGCTTCCAATGCCGATATTGATGACAATAAGTATGAAATCCATGCTTGGCGCAAAAACTTTCTCCATGCGAAGAAAAAAGTGTTGGATGAAAACAAATTTGAGCTTGATCGGTATCTTGAAGCTGAAAATGAAGATGTCCTTGATCTAGATCTTTTAATGTGGTGGAAGAGTACCGGATCAAAATATGAAATCTTATCTTTGATGGCTCGAGATGTTTTGTCTATTCCCGTAACTACCGTTGCTTCAGAGTCGGCTTTTAGTACATCGGGACGTGTACTTGATGGCTTTCGAAGTTCTTTAACTCATAGAGTGGTGGAAGGTTTGATTTGTACTCAAGATTGGTTGAGAGCTATTCGTGTGCCAATTAATATTGAAGAGTGCATCGAGAATGCGGATAAGTTTGAGACGGGTAAGTCATATATATTTCATTCTATCTTGTAATTCTATTGCATAACTATCTATTAAGTGAAGGCCTTATTTAATCTCTCTTTGTTTTGTTTTTAGATTTGGATTGTCTTACCGAGGACACTATCATTGGAAAATAAATTTCATTTAGTAGAAACTCCAATTTTGTGGTAAGTAAATAGACTTCATTCTGTGTATATTATACATTGGTCTGATGTTCATTTTATGCAAAATGTACACTTATTTCTAATTTTGTGGTCCAGGATGTGGTATGGTTTTGGCTTAGGAGGAGTTTGGTGACATGCAATCTATTATACTTCTCGATCCACGGAAAGATGGTAGAGGATAAGCCTCGCGTCGGCGTCAATGGTGAAATTGCAGCTTTGAGCATTGTTGTATTAGCTGTGAATCTTAGGATTTCTTGGGAAAACTTTCGTTATTACGAGTTCATTTGCTTAATTGATGATTTATTAGTTCTTCTTTGAATGCAAATCGAGTTTCATCTTTACTTTTGTGATTAAATGATGGACTTGAGCTCTCCATATTGAACGAGGGAGTTGAGCTCTCTTTGGATCTTGATTTATGAGTTAATTACAAGTGCTTAATATTAAATAGGTTGCAAAACAGGTTCCAATATAAACAGGGTTAATCCTAAAATTGGACCGGAAAAACAGGGTGGGTAGGGTATAGGGTCTAAGACAAACAGGGTAGGGTACATGGTCTAAAAAATGGGAACCGGTTATAATAGGGTCGGGTACAGGGTCTAGGTTTGGACCCGATCACCCCTAATGAATAGTAAGGCCGAACATGGCTATTTAAAAGGTAATAAGTGTTTGGGTAGAAAATTGTTTACTCTTAAATTTTCATAATTAATCACTTGAAATCACCACAAGAAAGTCGATAAAAGTAAAGGTAATAAAATCTTTCTTAATTGTTATTCTTAAAATATTTTAAACCTTAAACTCCTATTTACCCAGATATAGGGTAGTTCATGATAAGGGTATTTTAAAAAAAATTATCCCTTTTGAGATTCAAAATGGCTAGCAACGGTCATTCTTGGTGTTTGGATAGAGAATATGAATGCCCTCCATAATTTTGATCCATGTATTCTTTAAGAACAAATCGTCTATCCTGAGACAAGCTTTTATTTTTCTCTCCAATCAGGTTTCTTTTTTCTGTCCAATCTCAAAATGTGTATTACAGACGTGTTAAGGTATAGCTTGCCTATCACGATACTAAAATGCTTTCACTCAGCATATTTAAAACTCCAAATTTCAGATCGTGAGAGTGCGTGTAATTCGTTCAAGCCTCCTTCCTAGATAGTCGTTGTTTTCATCTTCTTCTTCTTTTTGTGGTTGGATGATCTACGAAATCTGAAAAGGTGACACATAATCCCAGTTCCCAATATGGTTATGATACTCTAGATTAAAAAAACATGGTCTTAGTGCCAAAAATATGATGGGTAAGCCTTTGACGGACGGAGGATCAGTTCAAGTCCATGATCACTCGTATTACTCTTTCTCTCTCTCATGGAGAGCTCTCTCTGTCGTATGGCAACTCCAAAATCCAAAGGGAAAAACTCTAATCCTTTGAACCACAAACAATGTCCCATCCATCCTACTTACATATTCGTATGAGCACAATATCACCTATTTCAACCTAGCATCATAGCTACAAAACCCTACTTAACCCCTTCCAGTACCACTTTCCCAGTTTCCTTAAACCTAGAAAACCCTAACCCACATTTTTCGATATACAGATCAGTATGATCACAATTCTAACCTAGCACCAAAGTTTACGAAATCCCAATGCATCCTATCCAGTCCCTTTTTCCCATTTCTACTAAACCTAAAAAACCCTTATCACATGACCCCATTTAACCTGGTAGGCATCCCATAGAGACACGGCTTTCCCTCAAGTCTTGACCTCAGTCTTCTAGCAAGATTCGTCTGGTTCTATGGAAGAAGATAAGGAGAATGAAGTATGTCTGGCGGCGTTGTGTAAGAGACTAGGTGGTCTATGGCCCCAAAAGTAGATTGTTGAAGTAAATGAGGTGATTTCTGTGAAGAAAATCAATGAATGTAAGTTATCCCTCATAGGCCAGCTTTATCAATTTCCAAAGATCAACATTCAGGCATTTCAAAACACTATGCGTAGAGTTTGGAAATTGGCAACGGTCGAAAATTTCCAAATAGATCTAGGCACATTTGAATTTAAGTTTTGAATAGAGAAGGACATGGATAAAGTGATAGAGCAGGGTCTGTGGTCTTTTGCTAATCACTTACTATTATTGAAAAATTGGAAGCCAAATACCCCACCCTCTTATTATCATTTTAGTCTATGTGAGTTTTGGGTACAAATCTCTAGGTCGCCAACGAAATGGTTATCAAAAGTTGTCATGCCAAGGTAGCAAGTGAGATAGGCAGTGTGTCAAAGATTAAAATTGAATCACGAGGCTATACGACAATTAAAATAGGGAAGGCAAGGGTAACTTTGGATATTTTGAACCCTCTTCTACCAAGGTCACTTTTCAGTAACAAAGGAAATAAAATATGGCTTGATTTTAGGTATGAAAGATTACCTCATTATTGTTACTCCTACGGAAGGGTGGGGCATTATGCACAACACTAGGAAGTATTTCCTTACACTAAGGAACAACTAAAAGGAATGAAAGATTTCCCATTTGGGTCTTGGTTAAAAGCAGAGGCTAATGAATCTAGTCCTTATTGGGAAGTCTATTATGGTAAGAAGATAGAGGAAGCAATGGAGGAAGAGACTATACTTGAACCCTCCAAAACTTCTGGGCAGATAGTTGTGTATGAGGGGCTAGCAGAGGCTAAAAAGGGTAATAACAATATTGAGAAGGGGGAGGCAAAGCTAATAAAAGAGGTTAGAGAGGAGGATCTTACTCTGTACCTACTAGAATCAACCTAATCTTGCAAAGTAACACAGGCATCCATCGTGGAAATCTTTGATAGGGTACTGCCACAGCAGGTATTAACAAAAGGGGAAAATCTCCAAAAAATCATAGTATGTAAGAAAAAGAAAAGATACTCTCCTTACTAGTCTCAAAGGGCTAATATGAATGAGATGGATGAATCCCAACTATTGGATACTCAAGTTCTGCTAAGTGAGAAAGTTTGTACCCGGGCTCTAATAGTTAGCCCTAATAAGCCATTAAGGTACAAATGAAATTTATCTGTTGGAATTGTCAGGGGGTGGGCTCGCCCCTGACAATTCAAGCTATTAGAACCACAATGGTTCGAGAGAAGCCCTCTGTTTTATTTTTAATAGAGACCAAGAATAAAGAAGAAGTTCTCAGGAGAATGTAGAAGAGATTGAGATATAATGAGTATTTTATTGTGAATCCAAATGGCCTAGCTAGGGGTCTGGCTATTTTATGGGATGAATAGGTTTCATAAACCATAAATTTCAGTTCTTCTCATGTGGTAGATGCTATGTGTATATTGGGAGGCAGTAACCAAGCTATGCGACTTACTTGTGTTCATGCCCCTACTGACTTTCACCATAGACTGAAAGTGTGGAATGACATAAAAGTATTAAACCGAGAAAACCCTATCCTATGGGTAAGTATGGGGGATTTCAATGAGATTCTGTATCATTGGGAGAAAGTAGGAAAAAGAATGGCAGACAATCACGGAATTACATCATTTCAGAGTTTCCTTCATGATTGTGATTTTATGGATATGAAAAGCAAGGGTTGCTCATACACATGGAGTAACAATAGAAGTGGAGATGACATGGTTAAATAAAGATTGGATAGAGCTGTGTGTACCTTTGATTGGCGAGTTAAATTCCTAGAGGTAGAAGTATATGCTCTACCTACAATTGGCTCTGATCATTGCCCCCTCCTCCTGAACATTTTCCTTGAGTATCAAAGGAAAAAGAAAGCATTTAAATTTGAAATTTTTTGGCTTGAAGACAATGAATATGATCAGGTAGTGAATAATACCTAGCAAGCATCCTATGGGCATCATATAATTTGACTACACAACTAAAAAAAGTGGCTGAGGAACTCTCAGCTTGGAGTAAAAGTAGGTTCTCAAATGCAGCCAAAAGAATTATCCAGTTGAAGTAGGAGATGCAGGAAATCACAAACAGTCAAGATCTCATAGCTAATCAAGACATAATGAACTTCTTAAAAGGAGAGGTAGAGAGGCTATGGAAACATGAGGAAATGTTTTGGGTCTTGAGGTCTAGAATTCAATGGCTACAGTGGGGGGACATCAATATTAAATTCTTTCATGCTACAATAGTGTAGAGGAGACTAAGAGACAGAATAATGATGCTAAAAAATGAAAACGAGGAGTGATGCATGTTAGGGAAAGATCTATCGCTGATTTTGAAGATGACAAAACTCTACAACAAAAGGGAAAACCCCATGATTTGATATGGAGATAAGTGTTTAATCGTGTCAGATCTTTTCATCTAGAGAGTTGGCAAATCTTGTATGATTTGAGAAGTGGCCAGATCTTATCATCTGAAGGTAGCCAGATCTTATCATCTGAATGTAGTCAGATCTTATGATCTGAGAGGTTGTTAGATCTTATGATATGGAGAAAGTCAGATCTTATCATCTTGAAGATAGATTTGGTAAAATCTAGGAAGTCGGAATTATGATGACTGTTTAAGTAAGAGGGATATTCTTACGACTCTGATGCTCGTGGATTTTAGACAGCATATTTGTGGATCAATAGGATTGATTACTTCCAAGAATATGAAGTTTATTATTGGCATATTGGATTCTCTAAAGATCAGGTAAATATGATAAATATTCACTTATGGAAACCAAGATCCTGATTGTATGGGCGATCAGGATTGACGGACTCTTGACACTATGTAAAGATTGCTTGATATACTCTTGATTTGTCCAACGGGTTGATTGGAAGAACTCCTTTGGAAAGTGCCAACGGTCGTATTGGCATGAATGAGTATTTAAGGGAGATATTTCAAAGCTGTAAGAAAAGCACAAGAACGACAAGACGACAAGAGTTTAATTCCTAAGTTCAGAGCGGCCTGTTTACTGTGCGTATATTGTAAACAAAAGAGTGTTACATATACTTGCTTTGTGAGAGCAAAAGACTTTATGAAGTCTTTGAACAGATATGTAACTCTTTTGATTCATAGTGGAATCCAGCCGATAGGTTGTCAGCCCGAGAGAGTGGACGTAGGCTTGAGCTAAGCTGAACCACTATAAACCTTGTGTTATGATCTTCTCTCTTATCTCTCTATTATATCACTCGTATATCACGTTTCACACGCTGTGTTTTACTTACTTCTGCAAAAGATTTTGAAATCACCGATTCACCCCCTCTAGGTGATCTCATTAGATCCTTCAATTGGTATCAGAGCCTTGTGCTTGTGTTTGAAGTTTTCTTACTTATGAGATAAAGATCTATGTCTAGTATTTTTTTTTTCAAGTTTGGTACGAGGATATAGCACCACCAGACCTCCTTACTTTGACGGGTTTGATTACAATATTTGGAAGAACTATATGAGGGCATTCCTAAGATCAATAGATCTTCTAGTATGGGATGTGGTTGACAGAGGGATAAATCCTAAAGCTACATCAAATTCAGAGAGAAACGCTACAGAAGCTAGGGAAATGACACAAGCTGATTTCACCAGAAGACAACATTTTGATGCTAAAGCTATTCATATTTTATATTGTGCTTTATCTCCTAATGAGTATAATTGTATTTGCTTATGTGAAACAGTGAAGGAAATATGGGACACATTAAATGTCACATATGAAGGAACCGACCGTGTAAAGGAGACAAAGATCAATATTCTTCTCGGTCAATATGAAGCATTCAAGATGGAACATGGAGAGAGCATCTATGACATGCTCAACCGATTCATTGAAATAGTAAACGGTCTTGCATATCATGGCCATCCTATCTTTGGACCTATGAAGGTCAACAAGTTATTACGTGGATTATCCAATGAGTGAAATCACGTGAAGACTTCTATTAGAGAAACACAGAGGATTATGCCTCTCTCTATTGATGAACTTGTCGGAACTCTTCAATCATTGAAGAAGATCCAAAAGAGTTTGAAGACAGTGATGACGAGTATGCAAGTATATGCCTGATGGCACATTCTGATTCTGAATCAAAAGCAAGCTTGGACTCAGATTTAGTTCGAGATGACCAAAATCGACAAAGTCTCAGACATCACAATATCTCAGACGATACAACATTTAAGGTAACTCGTATCATGTCATTATATTTTAAGCAAGTTAAGGTACGTTTCTAAAAACGTCGCTTGCCTAATATATGATATGAGTTATTACTTGCTTTATTTACTTGTCAGAATATTGTTTGAATCTTTATTGATTGTTTGAATATTATAGGAATCATTATTTTTAGAAAGTTTTACTTTTCGGTTTTAATTTCTTTTTGAAATTTTAGAAAGGACTTTCTCTTAAATCCGTTCTATTCTCTTTGTTACTTTCCATCTTTAACTTTAAAACCCTTGAACTTCATTTTTCTCTCAAACATTCTCTTCAAAGTTTTCATTTTGTTTGTGTTCTACCTCCTCTTAAACTTTTCGATTATGACAAAAAGGGGGAGAACAGTGCAGATTTTGTCCTCTGACTGTCTTTGATTTGATTTTGTGGGGATATGGATATTATTTTTTGATGTGGTGAATGATGATTGATTGAATGGATGGCTGATTCAGGATTTTGTTTGACTGTGTTGATTATTTTATCATCTGTTTGAATGATAGGGACATAAATGATATTGTTTATTATGACTAATTCTATTCTATGGATGCAAGTCATATAAAAAAGGAGGCTTTTCCTTATTATGTGATATTGTTTTATCTAACATGTTTCTGTTGGTACAATAAGTATCTCAAAAATCTGCATGAAGCTTTTTATCTTTTTCGAACAGGGGGAGATTGTTTAAAAGATGACAAAAAGCAAATTTTATCAGTTTAAATATTCCCTGTTGAAGTGTTATGTTGCAGGAAATAAATATTGAAGGAGATACAATCCAAAATCTGCAAGATCGTTTTGTCATCATCAAAAAGGGGGAGATTGTTAGGGAAAGATCTATTGATGATTTTGAAGATGACAAAACTCTACAACAAAAGGGAAAACTCCATGATCTGATATGGAGATAAGTCTTTAATAGTGTTATATCTTTTTCATCTGGAGAGTTGGCAGATCTTGTATGATCTGAGAGTGGCCAGATCTTATCATCTAAAGCTAGCCAGATCTAGTCATCTGAAGGTAGTTAGATCTTATGATTTGAGAGGTTGTCAGATCTTATGATCTGGAGAAAGTCAGATCTGATCATCTAGAAGATAGATTTGGTAAAATCTGGGAAGTTGGAATTATGACGACTGTTTAAATAAGAGGATATTCTTACGACTCTCATGCTCGTAGATTTCAAATAGCATATTTGTGGATCAATAGGATTGATTACTTCCAAGAATATGAAGTTTTTATTGGCATATTGGATTCTCTAAAGATCAGATAAATATGGTAAGTATTTACTTATGGAAACCAAGATCCTGATTGTATGGGCGATCGGGATTAACGGACTCTTGACACTATGTGAAGATTGCTTGATATTAATGGTAAGTTCTATCACCACCATTGGCCAAAGATGAAAGAAGCAATTTTTTAAGAAGTTAAAATGTTTTTTACTTCTAGAAAAGCCAATCCAGAACTGAATAGAACATACATAACCCTAGTTCCCAAAGTCCCAAACCCAAAAAGATTGGAGCAGTATAGGCCAATCAGTTTATGCAACTATGTATACAAAATTATCTCCAAGGTTCTAGTAAATAGGCTAAAAATGTGTTTCCTAGAATTGATAGCTAAAGAGCTGAGTGCCTTTGTGGGTGGTAGACAAATACAAGATAATATACTAATTGTGCAAGAAGTTCTTCATCAACTCAGAATTCGAAAAAGAAAGAAGAAATTCCATGTTGTGATCAAAGTGGACATGGAAAAAGCCTATGATAGAGTAGAATGGGACTTCCTACAAGATTGTATGAAGAAGATGGGCTTTAATGAAACACAGGTTAAATGGACAATGCCATGTGTCTCAACTGTGTCATATAATGTGAAAGTTATGGGGAATCCTTACCTTTTTTTAGCCTTGTCGTGGAATCAGACAGGGTGACCCCCCCTCTCCCCCTACTTGTTTATCATTGTGTCCAACACACTATCAACAATGTTGAAGAAAGAAATTGATAATGGAAACATTTGAGAAATTTGTTTGAACCCCTACTGCCCTGCCTTATCACACTTACTATTTGTAGACAATTTAATACTTTTTATGGAAGGAAGAATAGCAGAATGCCAGGTAGTCATAGAGGTGTTGAACCAATATTGCTTTGCCTTTGGGCAAACAATTAATTTGAACAAGTCAGGAATGTTTTTTTGTAGGGATTGTCCAAGGGATTTGAAGAGAAAAATGACTTATGAAATGTGAGTTCCAGAAATATCCAAAACAATGAAGTACTTGGGCATACCTTATGACTGGGGAGCCTCCAAGAAGCATATGTTTGCCTGGATCCTTGCCAGGGTCAATAAAAAACTAGAAGGATGGAAAGAAAAATTCATCTCCAAAGCAGGGAAAGAAATTCTACTAAAGTCAGTGGTGCAAGCACTTCCTTAGTATGCAATGTCTGTTTTTAAAATTCCACTCTCTGTATGCAGAGAAATAGAATAGAAAATAGCAGCCTATTGGTGGAAGAATAATGAGAATAGTAAAGGTATACACTGGAAGAACTGGGAAAGCCTGAAAAAGAGGAAAGATGAAGGAGGCTTGGGTTTTAGAGACCTAGTTGATTTTAACAAGGCAATATTAGGTAAGCAAGCATTGAGGTTACTTCAAACCCACATTCTTTATGGGGCAGATTATTTAAAGTACTCTACTTCCCTCATATTGATTTGGCACATGCAGAAAAAGGGGCAAGACCATCATGGAGATGGCAAAGTTTATTAGTAGGCTGGCAGTCAATTAATACTCACATAAGATGGGTGGTCGGCAGAGGAGACAAGATTAAAATTCATGAAGATAAGTGGCTGCCTAGAGGTGTTATTGGTGGTCCAGCAAACAGAGCTGATCCTATATGGGTAGCTGAGCTTATACAAACTGAAAGTGGGACATGGGATAAAACAAAATTACAAGAGATCTTTGATGCAGACACCACCAAAGATATCCTGGATACCCTTATGAATTCGAGGGGGGTTGAAGACAGAGTAATATGAGAGCATACAAAGTCTAGACAATTAACAGTGAAGAGTACATATAATATAGTTCGATCTAGAACTATGAACCAAGCACAATTCCAGCCATCCACATGATAGCAAACTCCCAGAGTTCTTTGGAACAAGATTTGGCAAGCTAGAGTTCAACCAAAGATGCAATTTTTCCTTTGGTAAGTATGCTAGAACGCCCTAGCCACCAAAGCAAGTCTAGAGCGAAGAGGTATAACTTAGCAAGCCACTTGCACAATATGTCAACAACAGCCCGAAACTATAGAACATTTATTTCTATTTTGCCCATGGACCCAAGAGATATGGAGAGAGCCCTCAACATGCATCCAGATAAATAGCCACAGTATTTCAAGGATGGAGGAGTGGTTGTTACAGTTTCAACATACCTCAGTTTCCTTTAATTTATTAGCATGCTTACTTTGGCAAATTTGGAGGGCCCGTAACAATTTCCTCTTCTGAGGTCAGCATCTCAACCCTTATGACATTATCTTGACAACAAGAGTAGATGAGAGGAAAATGAGTAGATGCTTGATAAAAAACCAGAAAGGAGAGAGCAAAGTTGAAGATTTACCTCAGGATTGGAGACCCCCTCCCCCTGGGGTTTTGAAAGTAAACATTGACGCCTCTTTCGACCATGGAACAAATGAAGCTACTGTCGCTAGTGTGTGTATAGACAAGAGGGGATTTCTAATTGAAGGAATGGCTCGATCTATAAGGGTTTCTTCATCAACTCAAGCGGAAGCAATGGCTTTTGTTGAAACCCTAAAGACTCTTGAGAGACGAAGAGATGAAGAGATTGTACTTGAGTTGGATAGACTTGATCTGGTGAATGCGATAAGCGCAGGTGCAGATCAAGACATCTGGGAAGCGAGTGTGCTGATTGAAAAAGCCCAAGCCCACATAAAGCATTTTCGGAGCCTTACTTTGGCCCATTGCCCTAGAAATGCAAATCAAGTCACAGAGTAGGTTGCTAAAGCCCAAAGAAGAGGATATTTGCCAAAGACTTGGGTAGACTTACCCCATGCAAGCCTTCTGGATTTAATTTCTACTGAATCTATGTTTATGTCTCATAGAACTTCCATTCAAATGAGAATATAACTATGAGTTTTTTCGACAAAAAAAAAGCATATTTAAAACTCCATTTTATTTTGTCAAAGTCACTTGTTCAAACTATCCCCTTGGAGATTTTATTTGAGATATGTATACCAATGCATGGAGGAGAAATTTTAGGATAAAGATTATCGTTCAAAACTTCCGGATAAAATGATTTTAAATTTCTTTGATGTTCATTTTGAATTTGAACTTGGAAAGGCCCAATGACTTTTTTCTATGAAAGATTTTTCTTTAAAGTTTTTCATTCAAAGAATTGTAAAAGAGAGGGATACTTACCTGCTCTATGGCAACTAGGCAACCCTACAAACTGACTAAAAGAGACTATGCTAATGAATGGCTCTTGAGAAATATAATTGGAGAACAATGCAGTGTTACCCTTAAGTTTGCTCTTCAAATGCTGACATCGTCTATCTAAAGAGGAAGGAAATTACACTAGAGATGATACCAAAGTTTGTATATTGAAATCAAGTTACCCTTCATTTGAGTTCATGTTTACAATTCTTTAAACTTTTTGATATATCTATCAAGAATAGAATAGACTAATGTTAGAAATGAAACGACTAAAGATAAATCGAAAAGGATACTAATTTACCCTTCTTCCACATTGTCACTTGGACTTTTTATTTCCAACTCCCCTTGAAGTTACTTGATACATCATGTTTTGAATAAGTATTGTGCTCCTCTTTATCATGTTGGAGTTTATTATTTGGCTCTATGATGTTCTTTGGGGAAACATTGCCTGCAATTCTTAAAAAGTTTATGCTTCCTTCAAATCCATCAACTTGTTGGAGATAGAAGGGTTTGCTCCTATAATTGATTGCACTAAAGCCACTTGCCCGAGCTGGATGCTTTTTGTTGAGGAGGCTTCAACATTCTACTCGTCTTAAATATTTTATTGTAATCTTTCATTTCATTTCCGTTATCCCTCATTTGAGTCTCTCTCTTTTTTCACCTATACATAGAAAAATGGTGTGCTAATCCCCATTTTGAATCAACTGGACTCTAGGAAAGAAGCACTCCCTTTGATATTGAAAATGAGACATCATCCCTTTGACATATCGATTATCTTTAATCATCCTGACTACTTGTTTTCACCTACACCATAGAACACTATGACAACTTCTTGAAATGAGAAAGTTCTTAATGAGTAAGGGACTTTTTGGATGTAGCAACGTGAATGCCTTGAAAAGGTAAAAATGAAAATGCACATAGTAGGTATACAAAAAAGTAGAATAACTACAATCCTTTGGCAATAGTATCTCTTGTAATGAAATAGGGACAAGAGAATTCTTCTAAGATCCTAGTGTCACGAACTGAAGTTCTCCTGTACTCATGCATCATTACAAGTGGAGCTGAGGATGTTGTTGTAATGAGATAGGGATGCAGTAGGGAAGATACAACTGGTTCGTGGGAGTAGTATTAGGGTGGTTTGTACTAATAATCCATGAATATTAGCATCAAGGTGGTCTAAAGGCAAGGCTGGCCTCCCGTATACAAACTAGTCGGGAGTTTATGTCGCTCTCCTGATGAGGCCATGGCAGGCCGAAACAAGTTGCTTTTCCAAAAAGGTATTGCAAGTCTCATTACAAGAGAGTCCCTTGAGCTAAGCTAGGCGTCCTATAATCTGATACCATGTTGCTATTTGCCGTATTGTTCCTCAGAAAAACTATAGGAAGAAGGCAAGCCTAGAGGCCTTGATGCTTCCAAGCACCGCATGGGCCTTTATGGAATTTGTAGGTCCGTGAGAAGTGGTATCAGAGCAGGATCCCTCCAGTAAGTGAGTGAGTCAGGGAAAACATGTGGTTTACCTAGTCTTGCAAGGGCAGAGAGTGATTGCCGAGGTGAAGGTGCTCAGACAAAGTGCGGCTCTCGTAAGCTTTTAGGATGACAATGGGGACATAGAAGAACTAGTTCTTCATTGAATAGGGTAAGCGTTCTTGGGTCAATTAGGCAAATCTCAAGATAGGATTGTTGTCACGTTTTTAGCAAGTGGAGAATCTTGTTGGTTTGCCGAGTCCAAGAGCCCAATACGCAAAAGGTGCTGCCAATAGAGTGTAGTTGGCTAGGGATGCCATGCTTGTCAAAGAAGCACAAGCGACTAGCTGCGCGAACAACTTTTGGATTAGGAATCAACCAATAGAGTGGTTTGTTCTGTTGGGCGAGCGTGGTAATGAAAGGCCCTAGAGAGTGGCGGTGATGGTTAGGAATGCAAGGAAGCAACATAATAACCTGCAACGAGGGCGTTACAAAAATAAGTAAGGGAGAATGTCACGAACCGAAGTTCTCCTGTACTCATGTACCCTTGTGAGCGAAGCTAAGGGCGTTGTTGTGATGAGATAGGGATGCAGTAAGGAAGATACAACTGGTCCATGGGAGTGGCATCACGGTGGTTTGTACTAGGGATTCATGAATAGATAGATTATATCTCTAGGAGTTTTGAAGGTGGGGTTGGCTTCCCGTGCTCAGAAGCTGATGTTGCTCTCCTGATGAGGCCATGGCAAGCCGAAACTAGTTGTTGTGACAAAAGGGTACTGCTATTCCTATTACGAGAGAGTCTCTTGAGCTAAGTTAGGTGTGCTATAATCCAATACGAGGTTGCTATTCATCGTATTGTTCCTTTAAACAACTACAAGAAGAAGACTGGCCTAGAAGCCTCAACCCTCTTAGGAGCCGCACGGGCCTTTTGGGCTGTGGAATTTGTAGGTCCATGACACCAGCCTCATAGAATTAGGCTATTGTCAAGATTCCTTTGTATATAAAAAATTGAAGGCGCAATACATAGAAATCAACTAATTACATTTATTCATAAAAAAGTAGGTGATATTCCACTAAGAACAAGTTTGATTCATTCTATATAAAAACACTTACTTTCAACAAAGCTGATACAATCAAGACTTTTAGAGGAAGATCTATCGATGATTTTAAAGATGACAAAACTCTACAACAAAGGAAAATCTTTGTAAGATTACATGGAGACAAGTGGTTAATTATGACAAGATCTTATCATCTGAAGAGTTGACAGATCTTGTATCATCTGAGAGTTATCAGATCTTATCATATGAAGATAGTCAGATCTTATCATCTAAAGGTATCAGGCACGTATCGTTCGGAGTCAAATTTGGTAAAATTTGAGAAGTTGGAATTACGACGATTGATTAAGTAAGAGGATATTCTTATGACTCTATGCTCATGGATTTCAGACAGCATATTTATGGATCAAACAAGATTGATTATTTCCGAGAATATGAAGTTTATTTTTGGCATATTGGATTATCTGAAAATTGGGTAAATATGGTAAGCATTCACTTATGGAAATCAAGATCCTGATTGTATGGGCGATCAGGATTGATGGATTCTTTACACTATCCAAAGATAGCTTGATATATTCATGATTCTGTCCAACAGGGTGATTGGAAGAATTCCTTTGGAAGTGCCAATGGTCGTATTGGCATGAAGAAGTATTTAAGGGAGATATTTCAAGCTACTCAAAGGTGAGAAGAGGCGAACTGAAACGACAGTACGAGAGTCCATTTCATAAGTTTAGAACTGGTCATTTACTATGCTTACATTGAAAAAAAAAGAGTGTTACATATATTTGTGTTGTGAGAGCAAAATACTTAGAGTAGTCTTAGAGCTGATTTGTAACTCTTTTGATTCATAGTGGAATACAGCCGATAGGCTGTCAGCCTAAGAGAATGGATGTAGGCTTGAGCTAAGCCGAACCACTATAAATTTTGTGTCTCGATCTTCTCCCTTTACACTTTGTGTGTGCTGACTGTTCTTCACATATCATTCACATATCACGCTTCACATGCTGTGTTTTATATACTTTCGCAAAAGATTTCGAAATCACCTATTCACCCGCCTCTAGGTGATCACACTAGATTGTTCAAAGACTAATTTTAAGAACACGAAACATGACGTATAAATTTTTTACATGACTTGATCTGGATTCAATTAAACCACCATTACCTCAAGTGAAGCCATTTTTTCTATGTATAAATGAATGTCTTCAATGTGTGGTTGATCCTAGTCCCTATTGTCGCTTGAAAAGTGCTTTCCTAGGAATGGAGATGGTTTGAAGATCCAATTGTTCCATTCTAGATTTGCAAAGGTATGTTTCTTGATTGATCTAAAATAAACAAAGATGGATTTCATTTCAATCACAAAGACATGTGTCAACATGTGAGGTTTGACCTTTAAAGGCCTAAGACCTCCATTTCAATTAAATAAGAAAGAGTTTGCCCTCCATATGATCTTTGAATAATGCCCTTTCCTCTAATCAAAATGAACGAAATTGAGAATGGGTTACCACAGGTAGAATTCCATGTAGATTCTACCCTCAAAACCTTTTATGAGTATAATTGGAGCTTTTTTGCCACTGATTGTTTTTGCAAAAGTATAGTCATAAAGCAATAAAGGCATAAATGGTAAATCTAAATCAAACACTATTTCTAAATAAACTCATATATACATATAAATCCTTAGTCACACCTACAAAACTTAGTTTGACACACAAACTCCCACCTTCCATTATAACTCACATCCTAACAAAATATTTAAGACATAGTAAGCAACTAAAATCTTTCTTCTCATGGCTTTGAGGTGCTGCTATGAAGACCATGTTAGTGACAAACAGTTAAGTTAATTTAGGCCTAAATCCTCTTCAATCTATAATTAAGTCCTTAATAGAGTTATCAAGCTATCGTGAACCTCACTGACTTAAGTGTCAGGGAAAAGACAAGTTTAGAGGTAATACCCAATAGGTGAGCTAATGAACGTGGGCTATCCCAACCCCTTATGCATGATGCTAGAGTCATTTTAAGTTTTGATTAATCCTAAAAGATTCTATGTGAGTCGAGAGTCACCACTAGCCTTGTAGGGTGTGCTAAAGACCAAGTGAGGCTCGGAAAAATATCTTACTTCCTACACAACTGGGGCTTCGAAGTTTAGAGACTTGATTACACTAGCAATTTTATTTAGTGCTTTTTCAGTGCCTCTAACTTGATCGGAATGCTCACCTAAGTGATCAAATGGTCTTTGTTACTAATTAATAGTCTTGAAGCCCATTTATTTCCCCAAAGCCCATTCAGAAAGTTGAACTAAACATACCATTAATCGTTGAGCATTCATGCAATTTTATTTTAAGGATTTATTATGATCATAAGTCTTATCTTAACCATTCTAAAAAGTAAAAGAACAATCAATATATTAAAAGTGTTGGAGTTAAACACTCAAGGATTTAAAAGTTGAATGTAAAGTACAAGAGAGAAAATCCGATACTTGTCAAGTAAACAATGTACATGGTTTAATTCTAAGCCCCAAGACATGTTAGCTTGTTCCGATACCAAGTCACACATGGAAAATACAAGCTCTGCTCATAAGCCTCAAGACATGATTCCTTGTGTGATTGAAGCTTAAGACTATAATAGTTTCTGAATCTAGGCTAGATTGAGGTGGACCTAACTTCTACTTATGTTATTGGGAATGCTGCATTAATATAAATTGAGCTACATCTTCATTGAAATAATGGTTATAAGTCTCAATTGAGTTTTTTTTTTCAAATTAGACTATTTTAACTCACTTCTAAGATGTTTTGATTTTTAATTTCTATGTCTATTAACTAAATTAGCCTAATTACTACTAGACTAAGCTAGTGAACCCAAACCTAATCACTACAAAGGACTGCTGTTTTGAGCTCTTGGCCATCCATCTTCACAGTCGATAATATCATTCATCCATCCAATCACTTAAATCACATATTACTAAGTTCACTCAATTCATTAATCACCACATAATCGGGTGGAGCTCGGGAATTGGATAACAAGTAATTCGATTATCCATCCACCTCATAATGAATTATGGGTTAGTGAATAATGCCAAGTCACTACTAATTTCCATATATGAATCGTTAAATGGTGTGCTACGTCACTTAATACCTAATTTAGAACTAATTCCCATTCTTAAGCTACCTGCTAAAAGATTATGCATCATTAATTGAGAGTAAAAGTAATCAGTTGACCAATCAATCACAAATAAGGTTAAGTAGGCAAGCATTGAGGCTACTTAGGCTTAGAGACTAAAAAAAAGCCTAATTGACCAAAATGTTAACTTCTTTGTCTCACCTTTAATTCTAACCTTCTAAGTTTCAATACAATTGAAGGCTTGAATGAATTCAAAATTGAGTAATTCTAACCCTCAACTAAAGCTTATGATAATCTTTTTAACATACACTACAATCATCTTTCCTAATTTTGACCTAATTATTATAAAATGTTCTATTAAGCTCAACTACTCTAGATATTGACAATACCAAATAGCACAAAATTTATGGACAAAAAGCTTATTATGGGGTCTTCAACTTTCTATTTTTTAGCTTTTACTAATCCTCTCGCTATATGAAATTATGCAATTTATACCAAGGACTCGATATGTATTGGTTTACTTTCACTTGTTCAATTAAATTGACCAGCTTATCCTAGATAGACTTTCGTAATATTTTGGGTATTTTTAGTTTAGGACCTTCTCTACTGTTTTCATGGTTTGAAATTTTTCTAATTAGTTCTCCAGCTATTTATTATTGGCAAAACAAGATTAGTCGATACAAGGATCGAAATTTTCAGATTTAGCTCCTAATTACTTCAATATCTTTAGACTTGGTATTCATAGCTTTAATGAACTTCATGTCTTATAATTTTATATTAAAATAAAGTTATGAACTTTTACTTCAATTCATTTGAAAACAAGTTTTCTTAATTCTAGGCCAATTTTTCAGTAAAAATCAAGATACACAGTAAGCACATAGCTATCTTGAGTTTTCTAGACTACATTCAAATGATCCAACCCAAAAGCCTAAGCATTCATATACTCCTAAAACACCTTCGACTCAACTGTTTGAATATTCAAGCACATCTTGAAATATTCAGACATTGATGCTTATCATAATTGCTCAATTAAATCACAAATCCTAAAGATTTACTATAAAATCACCCTAAATTACTCTTAGGTAATCATACATGCAACATACGTCAAATTAGGACTAGTTAGGATTCAAATCATCATCAAAGTCATGCTCTAAGTGTCACTACCAGCAAAGAAAACTTCAGATCAACGTATGAAGCTTCAAAATTGAAGTTGAACTATGATCAATTTCTAAGAAAAAAAAACACCTGAAGTCATAAAAATCAAACTCAAATTCAGTCAAAACTTATCATCGATTCTTACCTAAGAGGTTTTGGCTAAGTGGATTTGAGCTAAGTGAATTTAAACATGCTAAGGAGTCTAAAACATCCATTGACAATCAATTTCCTAAATTAAATGTTATGCTAAAACTATAACTACTTGATTCCATCTCATCCTACCTTGAACGTTTAATAAATCTCAATGTTGAACTATGGTTAAGTCAAGGATCATTGGACGATCCTTTGAAAGCAATGTCACAGAATTGTGAAAAACCAACCTCAGAATGATTTCTGGCGAACTATCTAGAAAAGCAAATATTGGAGCGCCTCTAGCGATGATAAGGAGGTGACAACTACCACGTGGCCAAAGATGAGCCAAGGAGCATTGTCGCACAACAATTCCAAAGGATCAGTGTTGACATAGCACCAATAAATGGACAGAAAGTCACTAGCAAGAAGAACGCCCACGAGAGAGATTTTTATGCTCGTCCGAGAAATATTTTATCTTGAGATTTTTTAAATAAGACTAGCTGATTTAGGAGGGTAATTTCGTTCCTAGTGATTATGAAGGAAATTTGGAGGGAAAGAATCAAATTAGGAACTAATCCTAGACCCACAATTCACCTATGATCATATGGCTGAAGTTTTTTCCTTAGTACAGATGGAAAGAGGTGATTGACCCTTATTATGCCACGTGGATGGGAGACACAACATATCCTAATGTTGGGTAGAAAGGAAAAGGATGGCTAAATTGGCTCTTATTAATGATTGATGACGTGTAATTTAACTTTGCTAATTGATAATAATGGCATTTTGGTAATTATGTGAAGAGGTGGGCCAGCCATGGAGGTCTATGGGCATGACCCAATACTTCCCAATTGTCATAATTATCTTTGAATCGTTACATTAGATGGACTATCTTGTTTTGTTCGACCCATTGGGCCAATTGGGCTTTGACCAATGGGGCATGACCGGGTCGGGTCAACCGAGTTTATCCAGTTCATCCCAATGTTCCTGACTCATTGTTTAATGCTCAATTTTCTTGAATTACTTTGATTGTGACCAAATTGGTATTGAAATTGAATCAATTTGGACTAGTAGTATTAAAAGTCAACCATAGCCCTAAACTTGTGTTTGAATGCTAACCATCCCATCCATGTCTAGAATCATTAAGATTAAGCTTGACATCATGAATTATTATAGTTCCCAAATCAAACCTCTATAATACGAATCAGAACAATGACTTTTGAAAATTTTAATCAAGGGTTGAAGTCTTCATTTCCTCAATCGTTTTTATAAGAAATTTATAAGCCTAATCATTCGTGTAAGAATAAAATTGACGTTTCTTTATGATTGTTACAAATTTTAAGGGCGTTGATCAAGAGTTGGCTTTTTAGGTTTGATCAACAAGTCAACCTTTGGTTTATGGTATAAGTTCAATGTAAATCTTAAAACTTATTAGGAAAATATAGTTAAGTTATAAAACTTTCAGAAAATGCAAGCAAATCCTTAAGCTTATAATAAAAGTACAATTAAATCCTAAAACTTTATAAAAAATGCATTCAAATCGTAAAATTTATCAAGTTTATGCCTTCATATCCTTAAATTTATCAAGTGGCACCAACTTGGGACAATCAAGTCATAAACTTGTCAAGTTAATACAATCAAGTTGTAAAACTCGTCAATTTGGTGTAATGAAGTCCTAAAACTTATTTTTGTTTTCTAATAGTCAAGTTGGAAGGACTTAATTGTACCGACTCATTAAGTTTTAAGACTTCATTATACTTTTTTGAGAGTTTAAAGAGTTTATTGTACTATTATGACAAGTTTTCGTAGTTGATTATATTTCTTGGAAGTTCTATGACTTATTTGCAATATCCTAATAGGTTTTAGGACTTTAATACACTTATCTCTTGATTTATTAAGAAAATGATACCCCAATACAAATGAAATGAGATGCTCTTAGTCTCTATATACAAATGGAACTCTAATCACGCCTTAATTTTTTTTTGGCCAAGAAACAAGTCATGTCGCTGTTAGAAATCCCAAGTCTTGAGTTTTACCCTTATTGAACTTGTAGGCAAAAAATCGAATGTCAACAATCAAACACATTATCTTTTATTTCCTCCTTTTCTTCACAATCTCCTTTATTCGAGTGAGCTAAGTCACACGCTCTATGCATTATCTACCCTGAGAAACGGGATCTATATATTTGTTGATTCCTTAATTTGGTCAAAATCCAATACGCAATATGACTAATTTTTAAGCATACTATTTCCTAATTATTTGATAGGGATATAGAAGCAATGAACTCATCGCACCAAAATGATAGCTACTTGAAAGAGAGCGACGACCATCAAGATTTCTCTCAGAAGGTTCTGCTTCCATGACTAAATCGCTTTTACCCTGTCATATGGGTTTACATGTACTTTGACAAGAAATCGAAATTTCAAACCGGACTCAAAAAATGATGAATTTACTTAGTGATTTCGGGGCATTTTCTTCCGTATGAAATGGAACTTTCATGGCTTAAAGTTTTAGTGGTTTTAAAATTTGCGATAAAAATTTGGGTTATACTTCCATTGAATGGGCAATATTTTTAATTTTACATTCAGCAAGTCCCATTAAATGGAATCATCTTATGGGGAAGGTAGGCCGGCAAGAAAGAGGAAAAAGACTTCTTCTTCTTCCTTTTTTCCCCGTACATTAGTTTAAGAAGAATCTGAAGAAAACATTAGTTTAAAAAAACGTAACAGATTTGATGCGGACATTGTCGTTAATGTCTTTTGGAGCGTTCAGACAAACAATCCAACAAGCGGATCTGGAACAACAGTCTGCATAGTGCACGAGTAAGAAGAGTTACGGGAAAAGCTCCTTCCGAGAAATATATCTCTATATGACTGGGTATTTCGTTGACAGTGGTTTCGGACCTCTACATCCATGGTTTAGCAATTTTCTGGGCATTTTTCCATTTTTATCTGCATCATTTAGGTCTTTTTAGTCTTCCAAATTCTTGTCCAGACCTCCTAAGTGAATCACTAAACGGAAGCTAATGGACCACGAAGTGAGATGCTTAACATGGGCTCTTCCAAGTCCGACCAATCGTAACTTACTACTCTTGTTAGCTTACATTTTATTCACCTTATGAAGCTGCTATTAGCCGATTATGGATTGATTAGATGCTCAAGCAAAATATGAAAGTACATTTCATTTTTACGAATCAAAGATTCTATAAATTTACATATTTAATTACACTAGATTAATATGTCTTCATCTCGAGATGATTGCGAAGCCACTATTTGAAGATCGAGAATCCCCAGTTTTCAAAGAGTTAAGATTTTCTAATATTATTAGGAGGTAAATTTATGTATTAATTTCTTCTCACTTGAAAAATTGATACCTCATCACATGCGTCATTGGACATTCTAGATCTATTCTTCTTTTTATTTTTTTATTTTTTTCCCTTTCTTTTTCATCCCTTTGTTTTCTTTTTTCCTTGTCCCCCTCTCTCCTTGGATCTTCAACCTTTTGGGGTTAACAATGGATGATGTCACCAAATGGAGAGGGAAGAGCTAAGAATAAATTGTGAGCATTAACTAACAGAGTTTCTGGTACTTACTAAGATTAAATCTCTAATTTTCTAGCAATCATCTGTTGGGGACTTAGTGTCCAAGTCCCTTAGAAGTTTGTAAATGAGAAGTGAGGGATGAGGAGTCCCAAATTAGACAAGAGACAAGCAAAGTGAGGATATATATATATGGGAACCTAACAATTGGGGTTGGGCTCCAAAGGGTACCCCTCTTTTATGGAAGAGGAAAGACCTAAGCTAAGCCTAAGACCACCACGCGCCCGACGGCTTGGATTGGGCCGGGCTAGGGTCCGGTTATTATAGATTTTTTTCCTCCCCTCATGTTTAGCTTATTAGAAGTCATGACTCTTCATTTATCATTTTTTTTATTCGGTCTTGGTGACCATTTGACTCAACATGCATCATTTATACGGGAACGGGTAAAAACCGAATCTTATTATTCTGAAAAGGCATCAATTTCATTCATTCACTTTTTCGAGTCTTGTGTCATTAATCTGAAATACTGTTGAGTTCGAAGAATTCTCCTTGAATTACCGCAAAAGAGAAAGAGATTCGTTCTAGCATGAGAGACATTTGTTCGGCGGCTGTGGTACCCATTTGAGGCGAACAAAATTGTCTTAAGGAGACAATGTGCATTCGTTGGGCTCGAATCAACCTTGAAGAACTTTCAGATTTGTCCAGGTTTTGCTAATCTTACTTTGTTTTTTCTCCGAACATAGTTCGCTTGATTTATCCAACACATCTTACTTTGTTGTTTTTTCGAACATTGTCCTATCTTTTTTCTAACAATCTTAAGACAATTCTCTACGAATTAGTGTTTGGTTCTTAATATTTTTCCTACTTTTACTATTCAGTTCTTAGACTATTATTTGTTTCATATTACTTAATTAAACGACTATTTCTTCTCGAATTAGTGTTCTATTCCGATCAATGTTTGGTTTGCGGATTAATGTTCAGTCTATTTGTATTCTGTTTGATTCTTAGGATTATTACTTGTTTCGGATTATTGTATTGAGACAATTATTTGTCTCTGATCAGTATTCTATTTTTCCGCATTAGTGTTTAGATTAATACAATAGTATTCTTTTTACTGCTTTGCTCTCGGATTAGGGTTCTGTTTTCTCATTAGTGTTCGGTCCTAATACTATTAGTTTTCTGCTTGTGTAGAAATGGAAACTACATTAGTAACACTCGTTGTTGCGTCTGTTCCTGTCACACCCCAAACCCGAGCATGCGACAGATCTTGTAATTACTTTTACCAGTTCTTATATTTTCGATAATCCCAGGTGTTATCGATTAACCAAATAAATTAACTAAGGATATAAAATTAGTACAAAGAAATGCAGCGGAACATTCTAAATAAAACCCCGACCAAAATCCTGAGGTATTTCATTTATTACAATGATATCAATAAACTGATTAAATAACTAAAAAGGGTTCACAAATTATCAACATTATTTACTCGTTCAACTAAAAGGATAAATGTGGAAAATAATTTCCTCACAATTAAATAAAATCTCCTAATCAAAACTAAATCAACTGTGATTATCTCGCTACGCCTCCAGCTTCACCTGGTCCTCGAGGGAGAGCTGCAATATTAGGACCTGAACAAATAATTTTAAGATGAGATAAACTCATTGAGTTTGCCTCCTACTTCTTAATTATGTTGATATTCACTCTAGGGTCCTTAACCAGCTAATCAATTTAATCCTCACTTCTCCCAACCCGTGATCTGTCACTAAACCCTTTTTATAAATTGTTCTCCAAATAATTTAATATAAATGTCACATTAAAAATTTCTAAGATAACCTAACATCAAATCAATTATAATGAGCACCAAGAATTTAAATAAATAAATCACATTATGAAACAATCAATATCCAATTGCAATTAATAAATCAATATCAACCAATCGATCAATCCAGAATAATAAATAAACATCCACCACTAAGCCATAAACAAATTGAGATAATTTCTCAAAGTAACCAAAATCGACTGCCTGGACCTACCAATTAGGGATTCACCCGGGTCCCTAAATTGAATCCAGGGTATTCGATTCGATCAACTACGAGTGATATCACCTTAATTAGCAGCCACTTAGTCAATCACGCAATTTCTGGAATTAATTCCAAAATATTGCAAAATTGCATAATTTAACCCTATCTAAGCATAACAAAATTAAAACTCGTAATTACTCGAATGTCAATCCAAACCCTCACAATGATTCGATACCACTGCAGCCAACGTTTCTCAAATCTTCCTCCAAATTGTCAAATTTACACTTTTGCCCTCAAAATTTCCAAAATTACATTCTTACCCCTAAAAACTCTAATTAGACTATAACATGACATAATTAACCTCAAAATAATCCGAATTTCATATTTTCTATTGTCCACTAATTAATGATTTCCAAAACTAATTTAATTAGCAATCGTCCTCTCCGCTAATTAAATTTATCAATTTACCCATAATCTCTAATTTAGGCCTAATTGGACCAAAATTAATAAATTGTCTCTAGTTCCTCAAACTTACAAAATTGCACCTCCTTAACCAATAATCCACATTTCTAAATATATTAATTCACCAATTAATCCTTCAATTATCTAATTTCTCAATTCTACCTCTAAATGGCTAAATTTACAAAAACGCACCTATTTCATTCATTTCTTCCAAATAGGCCCTACTTTCTAATTTAACTATCAAACAAGTCTAATCACATCAAATTACAACTACTAGAGCAATTAACAGCCCTAATTAGGAGTTAGGGAGCAAACTCACCTCAAATCCTAATTTAACGGCGATTGAAAATTTTCCGGCGAAACTCCGGTGAGGGTTCGATGCTAATCGGACTACTGATGAGTGGCCCAAGCTTTCGGATTGGGCTGCACTAGTTGGACCAAGGCCCACAATGGCCTGTTTGGCCCACAAGAGTTGTTCACAGTAGCTGTTCACAGCTTCTACTTCTCGATCCTGAGCAAAAAGAAGCTTAAGTGAGCTGTGGGTTCCTCTCCGACGAGCTGAAGGCACGAGCTAACGGACGGACGGTTCGAGCTGAAGATCCAGCGTCCACGTTCAAGGAAGAGCACGAGCTGAAGGTTCGGCTTGCCTTCGATAGACTCGAGCTAAGGGCAACGCTGGACGTCGGCGTTGAAGACGGCGCGAGCTGAGGGAGACACGGTGACAGTGCGGCGGCTTGGCGAGCTGTAGGCGAGCGTCGACGACTGGACGTGGACGGCGGCGTGGCTTGACGAAGCGAGGAAGAGGTCTCAGGTCCTCTGGTTTTAACCCGAACCAAGCTGGAGATCGGCGGCTGATTAGGTTGATTCAAGCTAAGGGCGACGGTGTTTGGGTCGCGGAGGGGTGTTGACAGCGAATGGTGCCGTGACGTCGAGAAGGAAGGGGCCTCGGCTCTCGGTTTCGTGGGTCTCAACCCGAGCCGAGTTGAAGATCCGTGAGGAAGCGAACCACCCACGTCAAATGGGAAACGATGAGTGGCTGGGCACGAATCAAGGGGCCTTCAAGGAGCTTCTCGAGTGACGACGATGGTTGAAAAAGCTTAGGTGGCCGACGAAAACAAGAGCAGAACAGGGGAGCTTCGGGTTCGCGTTTTTGATTGATTGAAAATGTGTGGGAAGCATGGAGAGCAGCGACTAGGGTTCTATAGGGTCGATTGCGCGAAGAATCCACTGAGTTCGTTGTGGAAAGAGATCGTGGGGCGAGCCGTTGGTGTAGTCGCGAGAAGATCGAGTTGACTGGTGTGGTGGCGGCTAGGGTTTTCCTTGCTGCAGCTTGCAGAGGAAGGAGATGAACAGGAAGAAGAAAGAAGGAGGTGGGCTAGGCTAGGCCCACGCGTGGAGGAAGGACGCCGGGTGAGCTCAAGCCCATGCGCAGAGAACAAAAAGGAAAATATGGAAGAATAAAGCAAGAAAATTGGAAGAAATTTTTATTATAGAAAATCAGACTGTTACTGTGCCAACCCATGGAGAAAAGCCGAAAAAATTCAATGGGATTGAATTCAAGAGATGCCAACAGAAGATATTGTTCAATCTCACTACATTAAATTTGGCAAGGTTTCTCACGGAGGATGCCCCAAAGTTGGATGATGGAAAGGCAGACAACGAAATGTTTGCTACAGTGGATGCGTGGAAGCATTCTAACTTTCTATGCCACACCTACATCCTCAATGGTCTAGACAATTCCCATTATAATGTGTATAGTTCGTTGAAGACGGCTAATAAATTTTGGCAAAGGGAGAATCAACATGGTGGCATATGCTCTTAGTTGTAAGTCCTCTATGGCGTTTTTTTTTGGTCAAGGAATGGCATTTGTTAGAAATGATGAGAGATTTTGACTTCAAATTCGAGATAGGTCACCTCACTTGTTTGATGGCCACCTTGCAAATTGAATCTCAAATCTAGTCGTTCATTAAATCGCTACAACCTCTAAACCGTAACCTTCAAAAGATCACTCAGACTGATGCCAATCAAAAGAAACCAGATTTCCAAGTTTTGAAGGATGGGATACTTAGGTTTGGAGGAAGACTATGTATGTCTAATGATACTGCATTTAAGGATGAGATTTTGGCTTAAACACACAGGAGTAACTATTGTATCCATCTTGGAAGTACGAAGATGTACCAAAACCTGATACCATACCATTAGTGGAGTGGCATGAAGGCCAATGTGGTAAGGCATGTGGCCAAGTGCCTAAACTGTCAACAAGTGAAGGCACAATATTGTAAGCCTAGAGGCCTACTGAAGCCACCAGAGATTCTAGAGTAGAAATTTGAACATATCACGATGGATTTCGCGATTGATTTGCCAATAAGTTAGCGAGGCATGATATAATTTGGGTCATAGTAGCTAGATTGGACAAATTGGCTCATTTTCTCATCATGTGCAAAGACTTCATACTAGATCGATTTGCTGAGCTAAACCTTCAATAAATAGTCAAACTTCATGGAGTGTTTATGGCGATTATTTCTAATCATGAGTCAAGGTTCGCAGCATCCTTGTAGAAGAGCTTATAGACTATGTTGGGTACAAAATTTAGTACATCCCAACTTATTAGCCACATATAGATGGACAGTCAGAGAGGACCATCTAAACATTGGAAGGCATGTTGTGAGCCTGCGTGTTAGACTTCAAGGGTAGCTGGGAGGACCAACAACAACTAGTTGAGTTCGCTTACAACAAAAGCTTCCAGCAAAGCTTAGGGATGGCTCCCTTTGAAGAATTGTACGGTCGTGCCTATATGACCTTGGTCTGTTCAAATGAAGCAAGAGAATGGAAGATTTCGAGTCCAAAACTTGTACAACAGTCACCGGATTCAATCAGCATGATCATGGATAGACTAAAGACTACACAGAGTCATCAAAAGAGCTATGCAGACACAAGATGCGAGCCTTTGAAATTCCAAGAAGTAGATCACATTTTCCTGTAGGTATCGCTTAAGGATGTCTTGCTTTGGCAAGAAAAGGAAACTGAGTCCTAAGTGTTGGGTTTCTAGGTTTCTCAAACGCAGCGGAAGTCTATTAAAAAATGAAACCCATATAGGATCCATGTGTATATTGAAATCGAAGTGTAGTTTTCTAGACATACCTTTTGTTGCATGCAGACAAATTCGTGATTGGTTGGACCTGAATCAGCGCCCCAAGTGTTGTGCCTTTGCCGACATTCACACACACAAACTGAGATCTCCAAAATCCAAGTGCTAACTTATAGATTATGGAGTTTCTTCTACTTGATCGCCTGTAGTCCTCGAGACTGTCTCATGGATCTACGAGTACCGAACACCTCTGTATGTTTTCTCCTTGATATGTGACTTTCATGAAAAAAAACTTATGGGGTTTCTTCCACAAAAAGAGCATATATATTATCAAGCAAAAAGAGCGGGATCCACTTAAGTCTTTGGGTCATTATCCACAAAATAATATAAAATTAGTTCGATATATTGTGTGTGACCTTGTAAGTTCACTAGAAATTAGCAACATGCTCAACCTCTTTTAGCCCACAAATCATAAGCGATCTCTAGCAGGACATTATGACTACCTATGAATAGTGAATTTCGATATTGCCGACACAACTTAAATCACAATTATTGTTAGAGTATCATTATTAATTGGTTCATAGGGTAGACCACAAACAATCTCCCACTTGCACTAGAACCAATCATACAAACTAATTCCCTTTGTCACTTGATGTCCGAATGAAGCATAATGCAGGATAAGTGTCAACCTTATATAGCTTAAACTCATTTTCCCAATACCATAGCTGGAATGTCAAACCAAGTAGTTGACTCTTCAACTTACTTGAGATGGTCATCTTTTCACAATCTCAACTCTACGGGAGGCTAGGATATCATAATCTCATTATATGAGAGGGACAATCCCATCTTGTCTACACATATCCCTTAGCACGATTCATGGCATGCCCAATCAAAAACTTTACGGTCACTTGTTACAGCTGACGTTTGATAATCTTAAAGCACTACAATTCACGTCTAGGAAATCATGGCAGACTTAGGTTAAAGTACTATACTCTATAGTTATGATGAGAAATACTGATGACATTATATAACAATCCTTCAGTATTCTCATAGCGGGTCTATCAATGTTCTCCAACATGTGTTCCATGTGATCAACTTTATATCTTTATATTCATAACCTGTGAAATTTGGTCATTAGTTGACTCACATGCTAGTCTCAAATGTCATTGACATCACAATGCACAATGACAATTGACTATTAGAATATTAATATCCATTCTATTAATAGAATTTCACGATCAAATCATGCATTTAATTATCTATTAAGGATATTCAATATTGAAGGGATTAAAATTTCTCATTTAATCACATAAATAAATCGAAATCAAATATGACATATATTCCACCAATGAACAATGAAATCGTATATTACATATGCTCCTACTCACATCAAGACCACTCACTAGTGTGTCTAAGACCTAAAACGTTACAATGATGCTCTTGCTTAGGCTGTGGAAGAGCCTTTGTCAACGGATCAGTAATATTCAACTCAGTTGCAACTTTGCATATCTTGATATCACATCTCTCAATAAATTCTCGAATGAGGTGAAACTTCATGAGTATGTGTTTGGTTTTCTGGTGAGACCTAGGCTCTTTAGCCAAAGATATAGCCCCATTGCTATCACAATAGAGATCACCAGATTCATACTAGGGGGAATGATTCCAAGTTCTTGTATGAACTTTCAAATGCTTATGAAGCAGCAATATACTCAGCTTCTGTTGTAGAATCTGCAACATTGTCTTGTTTGGAACTCTTTTAGCACACCACTCCACCATTTACGCAAAAAACAAATCCTGACTGTGATCGGAGGTCATGTTTGTCGGTTTGGAAACTAGCATCTGTGTAACCACTTATAGTGATCTATTTTTCACCTCCATAGACTAAGAATAGATCCTTAGTTCTTCTTAAGTACTTAAGGATATTTTTAACAGCTATCTAGTGAGGTTCTACTGGATTTGATTGGTATCTGCTTGTCATGCTCAAAGCACAAGCAACATCAGGACAAATGCACAACATTGCATGCATGATGGATCCTATAGCTGATGTATAAGGAATCCTACTCATGCGGTCTCGCTCATCTTATGAGGGAGGACACTGAGTCTTGGTAAGACTTATGCCATGTGTCATCGAGGGAAAACTTTTCTTGGAATCTTGCATGTTAAATCTATTGATAGCTTTGTCAATATATGTACTTTGACTTAGTCCAATAAGTCTCTTTAATCTATCTCTATAGATCCTGATTCCCAAGATATAGTTTGCCTCTCCCATGTCCTTAATAGAGGAACATTTTCCTAGCCATGTCTTAACTGACTAAAGCATATGAATGTCGTTTTCAATGAGTAGCATATCATCCACATACAACATTAGAAACACAATTGTGCTCCCACTAGATTTCTTGTATACACGAGATTCTTCTTTATTTGTGATGAAGCCAAATTCTTTGATAGATTCATCAAAATGAATATTCCAGCTCCGCGATACTTGCTTCAGTCCATAAATAAAATGTTGAAGCATGCATATCTTCCTAGCGTTATCAGGTAATGTAAAGCCTTTAGGTTGTGTCATATACACATCCTCCTCTAGGTTTCCATTGAGGAAAGCCATCTTTATATCCATTTTCCATATCTCATAATCATAATATGCAACAAACGCTAGGACAATCAAAATGGACTTAAGCATAGCAACTGGCAAATAGGTTTCATCATAGTCAATACCATGAGTTTGTTTGAAACTTTTAGCGACTAGTCTTGCTTTATGGATGTGGACATTTCCATCTGTATCAGTTTTCTTCTTGAAAACCCACTTACACCTTATAGGTTTGACACCTTCGTGTGGATCAACCAAAGTCCAAACTTATTTTTGATACATTGAGTCCATTTTGGATTTCATGGCCTGAAGCCATATATCGGAGTCTGGGCCCATCATAGCTTCTGTATAATTCGTAGGCTTGTCATTTTCAATGAACAAAAGATGACGTTGTTCGGTCACATGAAAACCATATCTCATTGGCTCATGGCATGTTCTTTCAGACCTACAAACTATAGGTACCATTGGAACAGACTATACATCTCTTTGTAGATCTAATCAAGGTTTTTCATGAACTGGAATATCCTCTTGTGGCACAATAACTTTTTTGAGGTTTACCTTACTCCCACTAGTTCTTTTAGTAAGAAACTCTTTCTCTAAAAAGACATTGTTTTGAGCAACAAATACTTTGGTCTCTAATGGGTTATAAAAGTAATATCCTTTTGTTACCTTAAGATATCCTACAAAGAAACATTTATAAGATTTGGGTCCAAGTTTATCAGAAATTAAACGCTTTACATAAGTTTCGCAACCCCAAATATTTAGAACGACATACTAGGAATCTTTCTTGTCCATATCTCATATGGCATCTTCTCTAAAGCTTTTGATGGACTTCTATTTAGTGTGAAAGCAGTTGTCTCAAGCGTATATCCCCAAAAAGATAATGGAATATTTGAATGACTCATTTTTGATCGAACCATGTCTAATAAAGTTTGATTTCTCCTTTTAGAGACACCATTCCATTATGGTGTTCTAGGTAGAGTAAGTTGTGAAACAATTCCACATTCTTTGAGATGGTCATTGAATTCTTGGCTTAGATATTATCCTCCTTGATCAGATCGAAAAGCCTTGATATTCTTGCCAAGCTGATTTTGTACTTCATTCTAAAATTTCTTGAACTTTTCAAAGGATTTGAATTTGTCTTTCATCAAATAAACATATCCATATCTACTAAAATCATCAGTAAATGTAATGAAATATTGATAACCTCCTCTGGTAGTAGAACTTAGTGGTCCACACACATCAGTATGTATAAGGGCTAATAACTTTTTTGCCATTTCACTTTAGTTAGTAAAAGGAGATTTTGGCATTTTGCCAATTAAATAAGATTCACATATACTAAATGATTCAAAATCAAATGAATTTAATAGCCCATCATTATGGAGCTTGTGAATTCGTTTCTCATTTATATGACCTAGTCGACAATGCCATAGGTAGGTTGGATTCAAATCATTAGATTTGAACCTTTTTGTATTCATGTTATAAATTGGTAGATTAAAATTCAGAACATATATCCCATCCATAATATGGGCGCTATCATAAAACAATCCATTAAGATAAATTGAACAACTATTGTTCTTTATATCAAAACGGAAATGATCATTGTCTAAACAAGAAATAGAATTAATATTCCTACGTATAACAGGTACATAGTAGCAATTATTTAGTTCTAAAATCATGCCGGAAGGTAAACTTACATCATATGTTCCTACGGCTAATGTAACAACTTTTGCTCCATTTCCAACACGCAGCTTCACTTCACCTTTTATAATTGTTCTACTCTATTTTAGTCCCTACAAATTCATACAAATGTGAGCACCACAACCAGTTCTAATACCCATGAAGTAGAATTAGTAGTAACATTTACTTCTATAACATAAATACATGAAGGGGAAGTCTCACTTCCCTTCTCATTCTTTAGATCCTCCAAATATTTCTTGCAACTTATCTTCCAATTTCCTTTGCCACCATAATGGAAGCAAACAGCATCAATAGCCGAACCCAGCTTGGTCTTGGGTTGAGGCTTAAGCTTAAAACCCTTACCTTTTTCCTTGACCTTACCAGTTGGTTGCTTAAAGCCTTTCCCCTTTTGAACTATGAGGACACTAAGGGTGGGGTTCTTATTAATATTCTGCTCAACAGTTTTGAACATCCCATGAAGGTCAGTCAAAGACTTATTCAGATTATGTGATAGTTCATAACAAACATGTCATAATCACGAGGCAAAGACTGAAGAATAATATCAGTAGTCAATTCTTGGCTAATGGGAGAGCCCAGCGGCTCTAGGTTTTCAATGTAACCAATCATCTTTATAACATGTGGGCTAACTAAGCTCCTACTAGCTAACTTGCACTCAATTAAGGCTTTTACTGTCTGGTACCTTTCAGTGCGTGCCTGGTCCTTAAACAAACTTTTCAGGCTCGTGATCATATCATAGGCATCCACGTTCTCAAACTGCTTCTGAAGGTCTGAGTTCATGGTAGCTAGTATTAGACAAGATGCATCCAATGCATCATCTTTATGCTTCTGGTAAGCATTCCTTTCAGTATGGGAATTATTGGAAGCAACTGCCACATTGGGGAGTGGTTTCTCTAGGACATATTAATTTTTCTCTTGCTTAAGAACAATTCTCAAGCTTATATACCAGTCCAAGAAGTTTGAACCATTCAATCTTTTCTTCTCAAGAATAGAACATAGTAAAAAATTTGATGTAAAATTGCTAGCCATTATCTACAACAAACATGCAAAGTGAATTTTTCACTAATACTATTTACTATAAAAAATCCACTATATTTCACAAAAACTCGAGTAAACTTTGGCTTACTGATTAAGTTTTAGTTATGTAGATAGACAACTCTTTGTCAATTATATCAAATACAACTCTCGATTATTGGGTTTGACATCTCATGTCTTATTCCAAACTCTATGCCTCAAGACCCAAAACTATTTTGATAGTCTCCTTAAGTAAACCAATCTTAACAAATTGATAACTATTATCAATCCCATCTTACTCAAATAGTTAAAGACACACTGCTTTGGCAGACCTATCTTTTGACGATTCAAGTCATGATATGCGTATGATTGGAAATGCATCAACATATTACTTAATTTTATAAGGGACTTTTAGTATTTTTATCAAGTGATGAATGCATGCATAACACAAACATAAACAAAACATCAATTATCAAAACAAGTACATCAATCATATTTAAAAAAAAGCAAGCAAACAAATAATTCTAGTGCTCCTTGTGGGGTCCAGGGGTAGAGCCCTTTGCGGTGGTCTCATAATTTTGTTTCTTAGGAAATTGCATTATCTGAAGCCCGTTGGTGCTTTGAATTCATAGTTCTAGTTTTCACAGATGAGCCATAAATAGAATTCAAAATTCTACTTTCTTTGGCGGTCATTGATTTGAAACCAAATCCCTAGATAGAATTCGTAATTCTATTTTCTTATCAGATCATATTACTGTAGGAATTCAAATTCGTTAAAATATTCGAATTGATCATATCAATCTATATTCCAAATTCGCTAACCCTAATTTCTTTTTATACACATAGAACGATTTGACATGATCGTTTCAAGCATATACCATATGTATAAACAATTAGGGTTTCCTATTTAATTTAATCTAATTAAATTACGGAATTCCACTTCAATATATCACATGGTTGGCTCTGATATCACTGTTGGGTTTCTAGGTTTCTCAAACGCAGCGGAAGTTTATTACAAAACAAAACCCATATTGAAATCGAAGTATAGTTTTCTAGACATACCTTTTACTGCATGTAGACAAATTCACGATTTGTTGTATCTGGATCAACGCCCCAAGTGTTGCGCCTCTACTGGTATCCACACACACAAACTGAGATCTCCAAAATCCAAGTGCTAGCTTACAGATTATGGAGTTCCTTTTGCTTGATCACCTATAGTCCTCGAGACTGTCTCGCGTATCTATGAGTACATAATGCCTCTATATGTTTTCTCCTTGATATGTGACTTTCACGAAAAAACCTCTAGGGTTTCTTACACAAAAAGAGTATCATGCAAAAAGGGTAGGGACCCACTTAAGTCTTTGGGTCATTATCCATAAAATAATATAAAATATGTTTGATATATTGTGTGCGACTCTGTAGGTTCAGTAGACATTAGCAGCGTGCTCAAACTCTTTTAGCCCACAAATCATAAGCGGTCTCTAGCAAGACATTATGACTACCTAAGTATAGTGAATATCGATATTGCCGACACAACCTAAACCACAATTATTGTTAGAGTATCATTATTAATTGGTTCCTAGGCTAGACCATTAACACTAAGTAGGTGGGACCTTTTGAAATCTTGGAAAGAATAGGAGTCGCGGCCTATTGTCTTAACTTTGCCACTGAATTTAGCTCAAATCCAAAATGTTTTCCACCTGTCGATGTTGAGAAAGTATGAACCTCACTCATCCCATGTGTTGAGATTCGAAGAGATCAAGGTCGACGACAAAGTGTCGTATGTGGAGAAACCAATTAGAATAAAGCATCAAAGAGAGTAGAAGATAAAGAATAAAGTTATTTCTCTAGTCAAAGTTGTCTAACAATATCATTAAGGAGAAGGTGCAACTTGAGAAAGTGAAGAGGCCATGAAGCGCTAGTACCCCCATTTGAGGAGTTGAGTAGTGCAAATTTTGAGGACGAAATGTCTTTAGTGGAATATTGTAACGTCTAGTGTTTTCCTTTTTTGAGGTATATGGTGCAAATTGTTTATGTTTTGTTAGTGACCCGTGAGTGCCAGAAGTCCCTTAGTCTTAATCGTGAATTCTTGTTCCAAGTGGTTCTCGACTTTCAAAATTTCAATATGCTCCTCTGGCTTTTGGTTAATTGCGTTTTGACCTTAGGATTGGAATTTCTAATCCAGGGCATTTTTGTAAATTTATTTTTTATCCAGGGTTGACCGGGTCAATGTTGATTGTTGATTGGTCAACTGGTCCACGAGCAAATTGGTCTGACAGCGAGCTGACTGGTCAATGCACCCACAAATCGCCCCCAACCCCCATGATTTTCTCTTTCTTTGCGGCATTTCCTAAAACAATTGGCGTGTGTGCAAATGGGGGAACCATACCGATGTCCAATTGCTAGCAGGCCACCCTGCCAGCCCATATGATTTGTCGGATGTCCCATTTACGCATCCCAACCATCGGATGACCACATCAACTGCCTTCCTTTCCTCGGATTTCTTCTTTGCAAATGGACACCCTGTTTTGCGGTAACCTTATTGTTTGTCGTCTGATCTTCTGCCTTCGACTATTACTTGATGCCACCAATAGTTCCTTTGACCTCCCTACAACCCCATCTACCCATTCGAAGCGGTCGCCGTTGTCACTTAAAGTCTCATGAAGTACTTACCATGATCTGCCCTGCCTCTTGATGCACTCGTCGTTTGAGCGTTGCCTACTGCTCTGCCACTACTAGCCATTTGGTGGCAATTCGTGGAGTCTTTGAACTCACCCTAATGTCAGCCCTGCCATTCTCGGCCATCGATTTGTTTCGGTGCAATCTAGCCGGCGACATTGCCAATGCCTCACCGCCGCTTGCTGTCGCTTGTCAACTGCTGTGGTATGTCCCCATCATCGACCCACGTCACCAGACGCCACCTTGAGCCACCCACCTGTCATTCCATCACTGAAGCCACGTCGGTCAACCAAATCAAATCGCCGATCGGAGTTATTGGCCACCGATCAGAGCCATTCTATCGACCACTAGCCTCTACCACCTCATCTAGACTATTGGCAACATCAACACTACTAGAAATCACCGCCATGGCCGTCGCCGAGCCACTGTAGGAACCTCACTGGAGTTTCGCTAAAGTTGCGCCATCGCCATGCTGTGGCGGGCTAGATTATGCCGTGCCACGCCAACGTTGTCCGTACCCTCATGTGTAAATTTCGCAATGTCATGAACTCAGCCGTGGGTTGTCTCGCCAACACAAACGAGGAATAGCCTGTGATTGGACATAGTAATCTTATACTAAGGTTGTTTACTGCTTTAGTAGAATTATTAAATTGATTGGACTATTAAGTTGGTAAATGGTAGTCAGGACCGAGTGGGGCTGAGTGTAGTGACATCATATATTGTGTGCAATTTGGACCAATTAGGTGGTCAATGAGCTACAATTGGCTTAGTGGATCGATTGCGCCTATTAAGGCATTGACCGGTGATTCATGATGCGAATAGGCGTGTTAACAAGTTAGCCTGAATCACTACTGACACTAACCCGCTTTAAAAGGATTGCAACGTGTTAATGGTCCCGATCTAAGGGATCAGAATGATCGTAGACTGCCTTATTTGATTGGTGCGTGCTTGCATATTTGTGTGACTAGTGCGAACACAAAAGTGATGTGATGGATCACATGACCTTGGGCCAAGTCTTAGTTGTAGACCAATTGACCAATAGACTTAGCTAATAGATGTAGATGAGCGTTGTATGTGGGCCGTATTGTTAGGCCAATCGCATTGTTTAGCCAAGAACAAGATGAGTTAGCCTATAGAGAAAGTAGGCTTGGATCTCATGAGAGTTTGGACGATGTTTTAGGGACCTTGAAGCTAATAGATATTTATTTCATTTGTTGTTTTAACCCATATTTCAATTGTCGAGCATGGATGACATGGATGTGGTCTAGTCATGCCAAGAAAACATGTTGATAGTAGGTGGGTGATCAACAATGTTGTGACCATCAATGGTCATATTTTTTAGAAGCACGAGAGGGCCTTTTGAGAGATCTACCACCTCTAGTGTTAAGTGTCACACTAGTATTAGGTGAGATACTCCCAAGACAATGGAGGTCCACTGGTGTAGGAGCAGGACCACCATGAGGATCCTTAGGAAGGATAAGAGATGTGGAACCTAGACATATGGAGAGATGATCCTCTTGGCGATAGTGTGGTGGACCCTTAGGATACCTTTCTCCTGGCTGATGTAGATAGAGAACTAACCTTTACCCTATTTAGTAAGGCTAGCTAGTGTCTCTGAACCCACCCTTTTTGATCTATATGTTTGTGGGTTGTAGTACGGTAGCTGGCTCATACATTTAATACTGGTTTGAGTAATGAGATGTATAGTTCATATATGTTCCGGCATTGTCAGCGGTGTTTATTTAATTGCTTATGTCATGTGTTTACCTCTTATCAAGTGAAGAGCCAGCAATAAGTCATGGGACATCGCATTTAACGATTAAGGGTGGTAAGTGACACCATGGACTATTGTGCGCTCGGGAGCAAAGTGTGACACACTGCCAATATGATACTCTTATAAGCTTGTCACTTAAATCTTGAATCTTGAATAATAATAATTTGAAGTTCCAATCTAAAGTCTTGGAAAGATTCTGCACTTAATTGAGAGATAAGAATATTCGTCTTTTTATATAAAGAATATTTTACTAACATACTATAAATTTAAGTTCCTATTCATGACCTTTATGTTCCATGCCACACTTCAACTCTCGTTGAATTCATAACAACTCTCCTTCATTAATTTTAGTTGGATAAAGAGTTTAAACTCCAACTTTCAAATGCTTGATTTCTGTAAGATTCAGACTTTTGAAATCATCTATTTTGTTTATAATCATGCTCATCTTGATATTAGGAGAATTTCACAAGTTTGAAAGTCAAGTTAAGAACATAGTACATTGAAAGAGTTATATGTTCCTTTGTCATTGATAAAAAAAATTCCTAGATGATGATAATTAAATATTTACATATAAGATATACATTATATAATTCCAAAGAAACATAGTCAATTCACAACATCTTCCTTTACTTTGGGTTTTCTTTTTTCTTTTTGTGCTGGACATATCTCTCCAGAAACAAAGTCAGTTCAATTTTCTAAATATCAGAAACAATTATACAAAAGATCGAGTGTAATGAGCAAAAATATTCTCAGAAGACAAAAAAGAAAATTTCTTCTCATAAAGTGTGCTACTTAGTTATCATAATTCTAAAAATATATTGTTTTTGTGTCAACTATGGTTTGTACAATATTTTTCCTACTTTTGTGAAGTTTCAATCTTGAGCTCGACCAAGGGACATTACTATCGAGTCTCATTTTCTATGTCCTATGTAATTTATCATTTTGCGTCCAATTCTTGCTTGTCATACTCTCTAGTAATTCATTCCACTGCCCGCTCTTCATGTTCTATTCACTCATGAGAGGGTTTGTTTACAAGTTCAATAACGATTTTCTAGTTATGTAGTCACCTTCCACTTAATATCATTCAAGGTTTAACATATTCATAAATAAATATAAAGTAACCCATGATAACAAAAAAATTTAGATTATTCCGACACATCTTTCTCTCAATAAAGCAGCTATATAAATGACATATACTCTGGCATCTAAAGATGATTAAATTTATGATCCTAAATAAATCCGATCAGTTTTCTATTTATGAAATCAGATATAATAAGATGAGGCTATTCTAATATCATGAATCTTTTATTGGTCTAAATAAATGAATTTATGAAACCAAAAAGACATCGATCGGAACGAAACGAAGTAGGTACCAAAAACGGTTCCAAAATAACTGTCTTCCGCGCGAGGAAGGGGATAAGCTTTTGATGAATGGATCAGCGGAGAGTCTCGTTACGGTACAATTGTCTAAGTCCTCATTGTGATGGTCATCGGTCAGCCCGAAGTTTCTTCTCCGAAAGACAACCATGACATGGAATGTACACATTGTGAAACCTTAATTTTCTTATTTTGTTTTGTTGCCGAACAACATCAAAAAGACAAGTAGTAGGAGAGTTTGTCTTTTTGACCCGTACGAGGACATTTCGAATCACATGGCCTAGAATGCTCCCGTGAATCATGGGCAGATAAACGAAAATGACTACTTCAAGTACGAGGACAGCGAAGTGAAAAGAACTCTTGTGAATACCTGAAAGTTTGAATTGGCCATTTAATAGACATCTACTCAATATCAACCATCATATAACTTTGACTAATCGTATGAACTAGATAATTGTTGTTCGATCTAGATTTCCTTGTTGAACTCCACAAAAGATACAAATTTTCCTCATTCACTTAGTCTGCACGACTTGTGTAACTGACCGGTTTGACAAATTTTCCTATCAGGTAATTAAGATATGATCCAATGAATGAGATCGGATAGTACATTGCGAATCAGTTAATGCCCACTTATTCGGATAGTACATTACCTAAATCAAAGAATTTAATACTTACCAAAAGCTTATGATACTTAAAAAAATTGTACTCCCACGCAAGAAGCAATGCACTGGTGCTTACATATGCATCAAATGAGTCAAGGTTAGAGAGAATTCGCTCCCACCGTCATCCATCACATACAAATGCGATCATATCCCTCCTTGTAAACATATGGAGAATCTTATTGTTAGGGTTCATAGTTCTTTTTCTTATTTCTTGGACAACCTCATCGAGGGTCGATGTACTATCTCGTAGCTAAAGTCAACATTCAGCTGGCCAGGTACTTAGTTTCTCCTAAATCAACTTTTCCCTTCTTTCCCTTCTTATTTACTTTTTTGACAACTTGTAAATTAATTGCCGGGTGAATTTTTTAGAGAAATGTAGTGAATACACGAACTCATAATATTGATATAATGCTCTAGCTTGCTATGTACACATTCAATGGAATAGTGCCGTCCTCACTAGAGCTATTTTAAAACTGGGACAAATTCAAGTAAAAAGGCATGCGCAGCTTCTTGGAAACTCACAAATATCACTCAATCAATACGTAATATAAAGCCAATTTAGAAATGGTAAATAATAAAATTATTGTTATTATCGTTATCATCATCATCATCATAGTAGTAATAAATAACAAGACAAGAATAATAACAATAATAAGATGACCATGCGATACTTTTGTTTCTAAGGAGATGTTATTTGGTGTAGATCATATCCACCAATATCAACAAACCATAAACTATTAGGACCATACCTTGGCACCAACATTATCAGCGATTTAGATAAGCTTGGTATATACATTCTTGCTAGCTATGTGAGCGACAATTTAGCGATTCTTAAGCAAAAGCATGGTCCTAAAGATTTTCTGGAGCATCAAAGTCAATATATATCAAAATGACAAACTTTATAGATAGGAGATAAATTGTTTATAGGGACTTCCATTGGGACTGTTATGCTAATTGGGAAAACCTATCAGATTTCAACATCGTATCATGTATCTTTGCATAATTTTAGCCCATTTGGTTTTTATGTATAAGTTAAACTATCGTCTATTGATTAAGGTTATAAAGGATTTATTTAGTACGAATACTTATTTTATTTTAAAAAATGACAACTTAATTGATTATTATGAAGAATACAACCAAAAAATTCTGTCTTTTCTTGCACAAATTCATTTAGGAGAATATATTGTGCATGAACTTAAGGTCCATTTGTTTCAAAGAAAATTATTTGTAGGAATTTATTTTCTGATTTTCTAGTATATAGATGACAGAAAACTAATTAATCTACTGAAAAATTTATCCATGGACCAAAAATAGCAAGTGTAGATTGAGATAAAATGATTTATATTTTAGCTAAATGACAATTACTTTTTCTAAATCACCAAATAAAAGTAGTCATTGTTTCTATAGAACATATTTTATTTTTCCATGAGAAAAATTACATCGACAAAGGACCAAAAACAAGCTCTAGAAGTACCATTGTTAGACATAAATATAAACCTGAGTAATCTATGCTATTAACAAAAAAATTTGAATTAATATTTGGTATGGTGGATGTAGCTTAATAAGTTCTAATAAAGAATCACTACATGTATCACGTATTTATTAGATTCGAGATCACAAGTTTAATAATCTTAAATTCGAGCAGTCCCTCAAGCCGTTCCAGCACTCGAACCAAGTTTCATCATGAGCTGTTTAACAAGATGGCAGAAGCAGGCAAGAGATTGAAAAAACAATCCTGGAATTCAAAGAAAGAAAACCGACTGTCAGTATCGTCGCAGGTCGTAGTATCATTCTGCGTGGCCCGTAGGCCCAGAGGGGTCCCGTCCACGTTGCTCAATCCTTGCACGGAATATTTCCACGCCTTGTTTTACTTTTCAAAGCTCTTCCCTATTATAAGTACATCGTCCTCATCATCATATCGTCCAAGTCTCTCTCTCTCTCTCTCTCTCTCTCTCTCTCTCTCTCCCTATTCCGCAACCTCTTTCCCATGATTCCTCCAAGATTCTCACTCGATGCTCGAAAGCTCCTCCTCTTTGTAGCTCTTTCCTTTTTTGCGATATTCACGACTTTCGGCAATGGCCCTCGCATCGCGGTGGCGCAGACCACTGACAACAACAACCATGCCCAAACGATCCCGGTGAACATTGGGGTGGTTCTTGATCTGGAGACGTGGGTGGGTCGGATGGGATTGAGCTGCATTAAAATGTCGCTCTCTGACTTCTATAGTTCAAACCCTTCACACAGGACCAGGCTCGTCCTCAACGTAAGAGACTCGAAACGAGATGAGGTTGCTGCTGCTGCCGCAGGTTCTCTCTCTCTCTCTCTCTCTCTAGCGTACTAACCGGTCATAGAAGATAAAGCACTTTATGCAGCTGTTTGTGGGATCCATGATAAATCTAAATATAGATCAAAATGAGCTATTCGCCAATCTTCTCTCTCTCTCTAGCGTACTAACCGGTCATAGAAGATAAAGCACTTTATGCAGCTGTTTGTGCGATGCATGATAAATCTAAATATCGATCAAAATAAGCTAATCGCCAATCTTATGGACCTTTCAGCTTCAACATATTTCCAATTTGAGAAAAATTCCTGGTTAAATTTTCAAGGGCACAACGAAAAAATGTACGTGAGTTCCATTCAAAGCAATATGCATTCTCGCAGCAAATATCCTCAAATCCCTTATAATGGAGCTCCGAGAAGAAACGAGCAAAGTTAATTTTACGGAAAAATAAGGAAAGATAGATATTTTGGCTCCCATCCTCAAGAACTGTCTGTCACCAATCTGTGCTCACTGTCTTAGCTGCCTGGCGCGCATACTTGATTTAAACAGATGGAATCATTTGATTTCAAGGAATTTTTATCATTGTGCAAAAGAAGTCGTTGTCATCTTCTAATAGAATCAAAGCTAATTGATCTCTTTCCCGCTGGGAATGAGGAGGCTCTCGAAGTCAGAGACCATATCCATACAATCTCTCCCCAAGTCTTGCGGTCGCATGAGACTGACGGTTTGACGCTTAGCTTGAGAGCTGATGAGGGTTCGTGGAATTTGGTCAGTCCACGCCATGCGGTGCTTCATAACTAGACTCGTCTTTGAGCGTAACGTTTGACCGTAGAACCGTCTAACGATATTGCGAGTTACTATCTAAGCCGGGGGATTCAATTGTGAGAGCTTGATGGAGATACTTACTTCACGGTCATCCAAACCGAACATCTCTAATCTGCTAAACCTTTCCGTGTGGTGTCGTTTTTTGTGGTTTAAGGGTGCAGCATCATTGAAATAGTATTGTATTGGTGTCGGTCAAAGTTTGATCTTTGAAATGAGAAGTCCGCCTTCTCTATCATCCCGTATTTCAACAACATACTTACATACATAGATTCATAGATAGAGTTTTATCTTGAGAAATATGTGTGCATGGAGGATTTTTCTTTATGGTACTATGGTTGGACTACTATTGTCTATTCTATTCTTTGAAGAATATGTAGTAAAATTCTATAATGTCTACATAATGAACCTGGTTAGAAATCATATCGCAAAGTACATATGCTAAATAGCATAATAGTCATTTCAATGAGGAAGTTTGATAGAGACAATTTTAAATTCTTTTTCTTTGGGAAAATAAATGTGGTATATCACTACATAATTTGGCTGATTTTCAATTTAGTTGAGCCAAACATCTTGGTTAACAAACCTACCCATGGGTAGACCAACTAGTTAGGGTGAACTCGGGCTTCATTGAGGTTTTGGGTTCGATTACCCAGGGAAGCGCCTGTGATTTAAGTGGGGGGCCATGGCGGTGGCTTGCTGTGCTAGTCTCTCCCAAGAAATAGTCGAGGTACGCGCAAACTAGCCCAGACATCTCGGTTATCAAAAAAAAAAAAACAACTTGGTTTACAAGTCTCCCTCGAGATATAGGAGCCCGGCCCTTTGGTGCCGTCCGGGCATGGGGGCACGTGGAGCAGTCCTCGATTACAAAAAAAAAAAAAAAAACATCTTGGTTAACAAGTTTGGTGGGGTTAAGCAATTGATTAATTATTTCCATGGAAGTCGTCTAGTACTACTGGTCAAGTGGAAAAAAAAAAACTAAGAATTCTAGTTTGCGGCTTGACTTCACAAAATCCATACAATTGAAAATGGGACTTGGATTTTAGATTGGAATTTTCTGGTGCCACGAGAAAAAAAGAAGTCAATTTAACAATAAAGAGAATTGAATTGATCATGTTTGGGCCAAGTTATCGAATTAATTTCTGATTGGTTTGCAATATCACATGCCAAACAATATCAAAGACAAAAATTCCTGCCATTTGGTAATTAATTATATCTTTCAAAAATATTAACTACTTCCAACTTCAAAATCCTATTTTACTTTTTCTCAACATTCTGTAGTTATAATATTGCATCAAGTTTTAATTGGCTTTTGATCGTACTATGCCTTTTCCACCAAGAATTTCGATTATCTGCCGTGCTGTTATTGTTTCACCGTGTTCTCCGGTTCACCTCTGCAGCACTTGATTTGATAAAGAATAAGAAAGTCCAGGCCATAATAGGCCCTGATGATTCAGCACAAGCAGACTTCATCATTGACCTCGGGAACAGATCTCATGTGCCCATCATCTCTTTTTCCGCAACCAGTTCGTCCCACAGTTCGATTCGGAGCCCATACTTCATCCAAGCCGCACCAGACGACTCGTCCCAAGTGAATGCCCTAAGTGCAGTCGTGCAAGCTTTTGGCTGGAAGGAAGCTGTCCTTGTATATGTGGACGATGAGATCGGAGAAGGCGTCATACCTTCTCTTACCGATGCTTTGGAAGAGGTCGACACGCGAGTACCCTATAGGAGCCTCATTCCTCCTTTGGCCACTGACGTTCAAATCCTACAGGAACTCTACAAGTTAAAGATGATGCAAACGAGGGTTTTCATCGTGCACATGTTACCTACCCTTGGTTCTCGGCTATTTGCCAAAGCAAAAGAGGTAGGAATGGTGAGCGAAGGTTATGTGTGGATCTTGACTAATGGAATCACTGACCAATTGAATTGGGTGGATTCATCTGTCGTTGCTAGTTCGATGCAAGGAGTACTGGGCATCAAGACTTATGTCCCGGCCACACACAACCTAGACAACTTCGCGCAACGGTGGAAGGTGAAATTTCAACAGGACAACCCATCTGTCCTTAATCCTACGTTGAACATTTTCGCATACAGGGCATATGACGCTGTTTGGGGTCTGGCAATGGCTGTCGAGGAAATGGGTGCAACGAATTTTACCTTCCAGATGTTGAATGCTTCGACAAATGCAACGGATCTCGACACTATTGGGGTCTCTCAAAATGGTCAGAAACTTCTCCAAGAACTAGCCAATATGACATTTGCGGGCCTCACTGGAAATTTTAAACTTATCGATGGGAAGCTAGAGTCGTCAGTGTTCCACATTGTTAATATCAATGGAGATGCAGCAAGAGGCATTGGGTTTTGGAAACTAGAAAATGGGCTGTTAAGACATTTGAATTCATTCAACACAAGCAAATACTCCACTTCAAAGAGTAATCTTGGATCAATAATATGGCCAGGAGATTCGACCTCTTTTCCTAAGGGATGGGAGATTCCAACGAACGGGAAGAGGTTAAAAATCTTAGTTCCTGTAAAGGACAGTATCAATATATTTGTGATGGTGACTCAAGATTCCAGTATGAACACATCCCAAGTCACTGGATACTGTATCGACATATTTAAAGCCGTGATAGAAAAACTACCTTATGCTGTGGCTTATGACCTAATTCCGTTTGCCTTACCTGATGGAAGTAGCGCTGGCAGTTACAATGACATGATCGATCAAGTATATTACCAGGTGAAATAACTCATTGGAAGCGATTGATTTCATTGTGTTTAGATGTTGAAACTAACTATGCAATCATGTGATTAACAAAGAAAATATTTCCCTTCCTTTTGTTTGAACAGAAATATGATGCAGTGGTGGGGGATACAACGATCATTGCGAACAGATCATTGTATGTGGATTTCACCTTACCATACACCGAATCCGGGGTGTCGATGCTTGTGCCATACAAGGACAACAAGAGCAAGAAAGCTTGGGTTTTCTTGAAGCCACTCACTTGGGACCTTTGGCTGACAACCGGATGCTTCTTTGTGTTTATAGCATTGGTCGTGTGGATTCTTGAACATCGGATCAACGAAGATTTCAGGGGTCCAGCCTCGCATCAAGTTGGCACAAGCTTCTGGTTTTCCTTTTCAACCATGGTCTTCGCACAAAGTAATCATCCTTCACTTTCATAGATTAATCGAACGTTACAATTGAAGAATTTATTTGGTTACCCTTAATTTGGATTGCAGGGGAGAGTGTATTAAGCAACCTAGCGAGATTTGTTGTGATTGTGTGGGTTTTTGTGTTACTTATACTAACGCAAAGTTATACGGCAAGTTTGAGCTCTTTCTTGGTGGTGCAAAATCTTCAACCAACTGTAACTGATGTGGATGAGCTCCTAAAGAGTGGAGAAAAAGTGGGATACCCGAACGGCTCTTTTGTTTATGGAATGCTAAAGCAAATGAAGTTTGACGATTCCAGAATAATATCTTGCAAGTCCCGTGAAGAATGTGCTGAGCTTCTTTCCATGGGAAGTGCAAAGGGCGGGATCGCAGCAGCATTTGATGAAGTACCCTACATTAAATTTGTCCTTTCTAAATATTGCAATATATTTACCACAATCCCGATCTTTAAAACTGCTGGATTTGGTTTCGTAAGTCCTTAATCTCTGAAGTTTTCCCCTTCGAATTTTCAATTACTTGGAATATTCGTCATTTCTTTAATCGAAAAATACCATGTCCTGCTTCTTCGGGTTTACAGGTTTTCCCCAAAGGGTCTCCATTGGTGCCAGATATTTCGCGTGCAATCCTCAACATAACTGAAGGGCCTAAAATGACGGAAATTGAGCATGCATGGCTTACATCAAAAACCAGTTGCCTGGATTCGGCTAACTCAATTTCTTCCAACAGCTTGGGTCTTGACAGTTTCTGGGGCCTATTCTTGATTGCTGGAGCTGCTGCTGTCTTAGCTCTCCTCATTTTCATGGTCATGTTCATCAAAAGAAATCGGCATGTTATCACAAATTCTTCAGGTTCGTTGTGGGAGAAAATTGTTGCATTGGGAAGAATATTTAACCAAAGAGACCTCAATTCTCATACTTTTAAGACAGCCAGATTTAGAGATAAAAATATGGAAGATGGTGCCAATGAGATTGCAGCTGTTGAAATCATAGAACACTCTAACTTCCCCCCAAATCCGTCATGCGACTCCAGCTAAATCGACGTTGTCTTAACCAATGAGCAAGGGTCACCATCTGCAGAGCAAGGACATTGTAATCTGAAGTCGAAGGGAGTCCCGAGATAGCGATAGATGTCAAGCATACAAATGTAAACTAATTGATGTAAACGCCTAGAAACTTAGTTACTATAGTTTAATCCTTGACTAGTTGAACACCGTTTTTCAGATTACCATATCTTTCCTCTCATTCTAGTCTTCTCATCAAAGGGATGCTTTTCATTCAGCATAGCCCGAGTAGAGATGCTTGTCATTCGGCAAGCCCGAGCTTTTTTTTTTTTTTTTTTGATAACCAGCAAGCCCGAGCTTTTCACCACATGCTAAACTAAAAAAATTGGTTGCTTGGGGAAATACAGTACTAGTTCACGCAAAAAAAAAATTAAAAAGAGCACATGGGCTCATCAATAATTTAGTAACTAAACAGTATATCTTGTCATAAAGATATTTTCTTGTTCGATATTCTACGCGATGCATTTTAATGTCTATATATATCTTGACTTTATAGATTTTTAATTGAAATGACCTTTATTATGGGGTACTTTCTCCTTTCATTTAATGAACTTCCAATATAATTTGCACAATAAAAACTAACACTATCTTTTCATACCCATGTTGACATTTTGTTCTTTCATTAATTTTCAAGTAGCATTTAAGCTAGTATCTTCATGTCACTGGTGACTCATAATAGCATGAGCCTATTCGTCACAAGCTACTCTCAAAAGTCAGGCCCAAATGTAAGTGCCATGCAAATGTGAGAACAAAATAAGTTTTTGTTACCTTATAATGAAAGTCCTCCTCCGCATTGCTTTTTTTTTTTTTTTTACTTACTACTTTGTCCCATTTAGTAAACTAAGAAAATAATTTTTGCACTTGTGGTTATTTAGAGTCATCCTTTGGGAAACTTAATTTGTATTTTCTTGATGGGTCGATTAAAAACATTTGTCCCCCAAAATATCAGTGTCACGACCCGCTTCCCAAAAGCACGGTAGTCCCCGAATAAAATCGTTTCCTTCTTTCTTTGGGCAAAAAATGAATATGCGACGTCCCAAGTAGGTCGCTGACATTTAATTATCAGCGATAAGTGCAAATTGAAGTGAAATAATTAAATTTTAATAACAACCCTCTTGTACCATAGACATCCACCCTTAACATCGCTCAAACCACTACTTAATTTACAAACCGCTTCTTACAACAAAATCTACAACTGTATGCGCCAACGAAAAGATGGCCTAAGGGTCCACTACATTGTCATGGGGGATCGTCTTTCCACATATTTAAATACCAATCCCCGTATCCTCCTCATGCTAGCTCATGGTATTCCTGCTAAATCTTTAGTGGCCTACCCAACACTCCCCTGTACTCTACCCAGTACTAGTGGGGTACCAAGCACTATAGATGGTAGTCGAATTCCCAAAAAGTCTTCTCATGCTTCTCAAAAACCCACCTACGCTTTGTCTTGACTCTATCAATCAACCACCCACCAGCTATCAGCGGATTTCTCTGAGCTAGGCGGGTCTGTGTCTGCGATCTTCATAATCAACATCTGAAAAATGGTTAAATACAAAGGGTTGAGATATATTAATATCTCAATGAGTCTACACCATAATCTATGATTAGGAATGCAACCACTCTAGGGTGCTTATCACTCCTTCTAGGCCTCACTTGCCATTACTGGTCAACTCTCGTTACTACTTGGCTAATTCCATGCTTGGCCCTGCATTCTAGCCCACATCCTAAACTCGTCTTCCTCAATGAACTAGAACTATTAGTCAATTTGTCTGCGACTAGGACTCGACCTAAAGCCGTTCAACTTAGCTATCATCACAATTAAATATGATCCATCGATAAAATAAGACAATCCACAACCAGTCTGATCTCTTAGATCGATCCAGAACACCATACACCGTAATTCTTTTAAAGTGTGCTGGTGTCATTGGCCATTCGGGCCAACCCATGAAAACGACTACTCATGTAAAGAGTCACTGGTTGATGTAACAGTCCAAATTTTGGTGTTGTAATAAAAAGCCTTCTATCTCTTATTTTTCTTTATTTTCTTCACGCATGGGCCAAGCTCATCCCACGCCTTCCTTTCTTTCTCTCCTTCTCGGCCCAGTCTGGCTCTTCTTTCCCTTGGCCCATGCGAACAGCAGATTGGCCGACCCACTCCATCACTGTTCATCATCTTCTTCCCCTGTCACGTGAGGAAACCCTAGCCGCCACCATCTCCATGCCGACGCGAGAAACTCGCGATTTCATCCAACGGCAAGCCACATGGCAGTCCCACGATCACTTCCCCTCAACCGATTCCGTCTTCCTCGCACGAACTCCTCTTGAAAACCCTAGCCGTCGCCTCCCTCGTCTCACACGCGATTCAGTCAAAGGAGAACGCGAATTCGAAACCCCTGTTCTACTCTAGCTGAAATCGTGAGTCACGGACGAGCCGTGACCTTACACGAACTCGTCTTCACCTGGGATTCACTCGGACGTGACCTAGCTTCCTTCGGTCACAGTGCTTCGTCGCCCGGTTCTTCCTCGGCTCGTCTCCCATTCCGTCCAGCCACGACGCCCAGTTTCCACAGGCCACGAGAAACAGCAATAATAGGCCAAGGAACCGCAGCCACAGTTCAGAAACCGCAGCCACAAGCCTGAACAGAGCAGCTTGGTTCACTGCTCGGTCGCGGACAATCCCTCGTCCGGTTTCGATCTCGTACGGACTCGGGTTGTTGTTGATCCGAGGCACCCACTCGCCCAGGCCGTGAACCATCTTCTCCGGCCACGAGCTGCTCTGGTTCGACGCGATCAACCTTGTCCGCCGCGGATTCAACCCATCCAGCCGCCACGCCGTCGAGCTCGTTTAGCTCGAGCCAACCGTCCACGACCCAGCCGTCCACGCCGTCGCAGCTTCTCTGTCAGCTCGCGCCGCCACCAGCTCGTGCTGTCCGCTCACGAACCTGCCTCCAGCTCACGCCGTCTTCAACTTGTGCCCTTAGCTCGCGTTGTAGTTCACAGGAGAGGAAGCCAGCTCGCCGTGCCTCCCTTTTTGCTTGGACCAGACGATCAGAAGTTGTTTGCAGCTTCTGTGGAGCCCAATAGCTCCTGTGGGCTTGAGATAAGCCACGGTGGGCCTTGGCTAGCCAGTCCAGCCCATTAGAAAGCCCAGCCCACTCGCGAACAGCACAATTAGTCCATTGGAAAACTCACCGTCGTCGATTAACTAGACGCCAAAGCTTGGAATTAGGTGAGTTTGCTCCCTAACTCCTAATTAGGGCTGTTAATTGCTCTAGTAGCTTTAAATTGTGATGATTGGACTTAGTGGTTGGTTAAATTAGAGATTAGAGCTCGTTTAGAAATACTTATCGAAATAGGGGTAATATTGTAAATTCAATTTTAGGAATGGAGTGGTGAAATTGTACAATTGGAGGGTTAATTAGTAAATTGATATATTTAGAAATGTGAATTGTTGGTTAAGGTGGTACAAAATTGTAAAGATATTAAGTTTGGTCCAATTAGGGACCTATGAGTAATTTATAAATTTAATTAGCGGAGAGATTAATTGCTAATTAATTTAGTTGTGATAAACCATCAGTTAGTGGCGGTGGAAAATATGATATTCGCATTATATTGTGAAAGATAGGTTGATTATGTCATATTATAGCCTAATTTGGGTTTTTAGGGGTAAAAATGTAATTTTGGGAATTTTAAGGGCAAAAGTGTAAATTTGACAATTTAGTGAAAGATGTGAGAATTATTGGCTGTAATGGTACCGAATGATTATTAGTGATGGATGGGATTTATATTCGGATAATTATGAGTAATTACTCTATTTTGTTTAATTAGGATTTAATTACATGATTTTAGGTAATTTGCAATATTTTGGAATTAATTCCAGAAATTGCGTGATTGGCTAAGTGGCTGCTAATTAAGGTGATGTCACCCGTAGTTGATCGAATCGAACACTTGGGATTCGACTTAAGGACCCGGGTAAATCCCTAATTGTAGGTCCAGGCAGTCAATTTTGGTTATTTTGAGAAATTACCTCATTTTGTATATGACTTCGTTGTGGATGTTTATTTAATACTTTTGATTGATCGATTGGTTGAGATTGATTTATCAATTGAAATTGGATATTGATTGTTTCATAATGTGATTTATTTATTTAATTCTTGGTGCTCATTATAATTGATTTGATGTTAGATTATCTCAATATAATTGATATTGTGATGTTTATATCGAATTACTTGGAGAACAATCTATCTAAAGGGTTCAGAGACAGATCATGGGTTGCGAGAAGTGAGGATTAAATTAATTTTACGGGTAGGAACCCTAGAGTGAATATCAACCTAATTAAGAAGTAGGGGGCAAACTCGATGAGTTTATCTCATCTTAAAATTATTTGGTTCAGGTCCTAATATTGCAGCTCCCCCTCGAGGACCAGGTGAAGCTGGAGGTGCAGCGAGATGATCATAGTTGATTTAATTTTTGATTAGGAGATTTTATTTAATTGTGAGGAAATTATTTTCCGTATTTATCCTTTTAGTTGAACGAATAAATAAGGTTGATAATTTGTGAACCCTATTTAGTTATTTGATCAGTTTATTGATATTATTGTAATAAATACCTCAGGATTTTGATCGGGGTTTATTTAGCATTTTCCGCTGCATTTCTTCGTGTATTAAATCTATTGGAAGTTAATTTATTTGGTCGTCGATAACACCTGGGATTATTGAAAACTTATCGACTTATGTGGATGTCTTCAAGACTGTCATGTTCTCGGGTGCGGGGCGTGACAGCTCCTTGTTGATTTGGTATCAGAGCGGGGTTAAATTGGAGTGATAAGGTTAGGGTAGTTATTCCTGGGGTAAAAATTACTAATTAATATAATTGTTATAACTAATGTGCTATTTAAAATGCTTAGATGTTGCATGCATGCCTTAATTATATACGGTATGGGACGTGTATAATTAAGACATGAATGGGTATCAGAAAAATGCATAGTCTTATGTTTAGCCAAGTTGGCATGATCCGGACATGTGCAGCAAGGCCGGATGTTTGACATTGTATTTGTTTGATTGGGTGTTGTGGTCTTATGTCTAACTGAGTTGACACGGTATGGGACGTGTGCAGCAAAGCCGGATATTTGACCCTGTTTGTGATTGGTTACATAATAGCACTAATTAAAGATATTTGTAGCACTGCTGTGTAATCGCGTGCTTTTTGAAGCGTTGCTGTGTGATCGCACGCTAGCGTTGCTGTGTTATCGCACGCTTTATCTGACATTGCTGTGTTATCGCATGTCCATGGAGGCGTCGCTGTGTTATCGCACGCCAGCGTCGCTGTGTTATCGCACGCTTCATTATGAAATTGATGTATTTTATTTACTAACTTAAAAATTGATTAGGCTGTAAAAATGAGCGGGGACGGAAGACCGCCGAGAAGAAAAGCGACTTTGGGTCGTTTTGGAGTAGGAGTTGAGACTCCCACTGATCCGAGGATCGACGTTCTCATGCAGTCTCTAAGTGATCTTAGGGACAGAATGGATCAGCAGGCCCAGCATCAGGAGGCTGCTAATGCAGCTGCCGCTGCCGCTGCAGCGAATACTGCACAAAATCAGGAGGCCACTATCGCAGCTTCTGTTGCTGCTGCGGTAGATGCTGCTGTCGCTGCTATGTTGAATGCTAACGCCGCTCCTCCTACTGATGGTGTCGCCACCCGTGTACGTGATGGGGTGGCGAATGTTGGAGAGATAGCTGTTCCTGTCCCAGTAGCCGTTCCCGACGCTAATGGCGGGAATGAAGAAAGAAGAATCCAGAAGCAAGTGGAACAATTCCTGAAACTGAAGCCCCCAAAATTCAATGGGGGAGGTGACTCGGAGGCCGCTACTTCGTGGCTTAGGAGTATCGAGAAGGTGTTCTCGGTACTGAGGTGCTCAGATGCTGATAAGGTGGTTTTAGCAGTGTATCAGCTGGAAGGCAATGCTAGCCATTGGTGGGACGCCATCAAGAATAATGTGTTTCCAGTAGGAGTAGCGCCGACCTGGGGCGCATTTGTGGAAGTTTTTAACCACAAATACTTTTCGAATGCTGCAAAGGATCAGAAGATGGTGGAATTCTTGGGACTTCATCAGGATCATATGTCGGTGACCGAGTACGAGGCCAAATTTGCTGAGTTATCCCGGTATAGTCGGAGGATTGTGGAGGATCCGGAGGACAGAGCCGTCAAGTTTCGAGAAGGATTGAGGCCTGACATTAAGAGTAGCTTGGCGCCTCTAGAGTTGCGCAGCTATGATGAAGTACTGAGTAAGGCCCTTACTGTGGAGAGGGACATAGCCGATAGAGCTGCTGCATCGGGGACACGTTTCGTTCCCAGTAGAGACGACCGAAGGTCAGGGAAGAGGCCCATGACTGGAAATAAGTATCCGATACCGCCCAATAGGAGGAATTTCAAACGACCTGCACCTCCGCCAGCCAACAGGTGCTATAATTGTGGCAGGTATCATAGACCTGGTGCTTGTCCTCGCACCACCGGAGCTTGTTATGGATGTGGCCAACTTGGCCATCAGCAGAGAGATTGTCCGCGTCGCCCAGCTGGGGCACAGCCACTGCACCGTATGGGACCGCCAGCTAGAAACATCGCTCAGGGCAACACGGAGCGACCACCAGCTCAAGGGAGAGTATATGCTGTGAACCGTGCGGAGGCTCAGAATGCGAGTGGAGTTATCACAGGTACTGTCTCCCTTCACCAGCATGCAGCTTATGCTTTGTTTGATACTGGAGCCACTCATTCGTTTGTAGCTGCCCAATTTGCTAAGTTAGCCGAAATGAAATTGGAGCCATTAGGTACCATCCTTAGTGTGACCACCCCTATGAAAGATAGGATATTGTCGGTTGAGGGGTGTAAGGGGTGTGATATAGTAATCAGTAGTGTGAAAGGGGTTATTGATTTGGTTGTTCTGGGTATGCATGATTTTGATGTAATTATTGGGATGGATTGGTTGCGAGAACAAAGAGCCACGGTGGACTGTTATAATCAGATGATTCAGTTCCAGCCGTTGGACCGTCCTAGTTATGAATTCTTGGGAAGTAGAGGAGGTCCTTCAGTACCATTGATCTCATCTCTCGAGGCAGTGAAGCTACTCGAGGATGGATGCCAAAGTTTCTTGGCCACGGTAGTAGATATGTCGGTCGAAGGACCGACAATTGATGAAATCGCCGTAGTGCGTGAGTTTGCGGATGTATTTCCTAAGGAACTACCAGGATTACCCCCGGAGAGGGAAATTGAGTTCGTAATCGAACTGGCTCCTGGTACAGAACCTATTTCCAAACCTCCCTATCGAATGTCGTTGTCAGAATTAAAGGAACTGAAAGTTCAGATGCAGGAGTTGTTAGACAAAGGATTCATTCGTCCTAGCGCGTCACCATGGGGTGCACCAGTACTGTTTGTGAAGAAGAAGGATGGATCAATGCGATTGTGTATTGATTATAGGCAACTGAATCAGGTGACGGTTAAGAACAAGTATCCTCTACCGAGGATTGATGACTTGTTTGATCAGTTGCAAGGAGCCTCAGTATTCTCTAAGATCGATCTGAGGACTGGCTATCACCAGCTGAGGATTAGAAAGGAGGATGTCCCGAAGACCGCATTTCGTACGCGATATGGTCATTATGAGTTCACGGTGATGCCGTTTGGGTTGACAAACGCCCCTGCTGCTTTTATGGATATGATGAATCGAACTTTCAAGGAGTATCTGGACCGGTTTGTCATAGTCTTCATTGACGACATCCTGGTGTACTCGAAGAGTTCAGAGGAGCATGAACAACACTTGAGGATTGTACTGACGACTCTTCGACAACACGCATTGTACGCCAAGTTCAGCAAGTGTGAATTCTGGTTAGGTCGTGTAGCTTTCTTGGGCCATGTGATCTCAGGCGAAGGAATTTCAGTGGACCCAGCTAAGATTGAAGCAGTGTCGGACTGGCCAAGGCCTACTACGGTAACTGAGGTTAGGAGTTTCTTAGGCTTGGCCGGATACTACCGACGTTTCGTGGAGAAGTTCTCGAGTATAGCAGCACCATTAACTAACCTTCTGAAGAAGGAAACAAGTTTGAATGGACAGATAGGTGTGAGAGAAGCTTCCAGGAGCTGAAGAGGAGATTGACCACTGCACCAATATTGACGATTCCATCAGGTCCAGGTGGTTATGAAATTTATAGCGATGCATCTTATCAAGGATTGGGGTGTGTTTTGATGCAGCATGGACGAGTTGTGGCATATGCATCGAGGCAGTTGAGGCCTCACGAAAAGAATTATCCGACACATGATCTAGAATTGGCTGCAATCATCTTCGCTCTCAAGATCTGGAGACATTACTTATGTGGAGAGAAGTTCCCGATTTACACGGATCATCAAAGTCTTAAGTACCTGTTTTCTCAGAAGGAGTTGAACATGAGACAACGTCGCTGGATGGAGTTGCTGAAGGACTATGACTGCGATATATTGTACCATCCAGGAAAGGCCAATAAGGTAGCCGACGCCCTCAGTCGTAAATCGTCGATAGCGCACTTGATGGCGAAGGAGTGGCATCTTCTAGAAGAGGCGAGAGACTTTGACTTTAAGTTCGAGGTAAGTCATCTCGCGTGTCTAATGGCCACCTTACGAATAGAACCGCAGATTCAGACAAGAATTAAGTCTTTACAGCCACTGGACCCAACTCTTCAGAAGATTATCCAGGAAGTGAGGATCAGAGGAAACCGGACTTCCAGATCTCCGAAGATGGGATATTAAAGTTCAGAGGAAGGCTATGTGTCCCTGATGATGCTGTACTTAAGGAAGATTTGTTGGCGGAAGCTCACAGGAGCAACTACAGCATTCATCCTGGAAGTACTAAGATGTATCAGAATTTGAAGCCGCATTATTGGTGGAATGGCATGAAACTTGATGTGGCGAGACACGTGGCTAAGTGTCTGACATGTCAGCAGGTAAAGGCGCAGCACTGCAAACCAGGAGGCTTATTAAAACCATTGGAGATCCCGGAATGGAAGTGGGAGCACATCACGATGGATTTCGTGACAGGGTTACCTAGAACTCAGCGAGGCCACGACGCGATATGGGTTATAGTGGATAGGTTGACCAAGTCTGCCCATTTCATTGCAGTACGTAAGGATTTTGCTTTGGATCGATTGGCTGAGTTGTATGTTCGACAGATTGTTAGACTCCACGGAGTACCAGTGACGGTCACATCTGATCGTGATCCGAGGTTCACAGCCGCCTTCTGGAAGAGCTTGCAGACTGCTTTAGGGACGAAGTTGCAATATAGTACTGCTTACCATCCACAGACAGATGGACAGTCTGAAAGGACCATTCAGACTCTGGAAGACATGCTGAGAGCATGTGTCTTGGACTTCAAGGGTAGCTGGGAGGATCAGTTACATTTAGTGGAGTTTGCATACAATAATAGTTTCCAGCAGAGCATTGGAATGGCTCCTTATGAGGCATTATATGGTCGTGCCTGTCGAACTCCAGTTTGTTGGGAGGAGGTTGGAGAACGAAAAATCACAGGTCCAGAGCTGGTTCAGCAATCTGTAGAAGCTGTCAAAGTCATCAGGGATAGAATGAAGACGGCTCAGAGCCGCCAGAAGAGCTATGCGGATAAAAGACGAAGGCCTTTGGAGTTTCAAGAAGGTGATCACGTGTTCTTGAAGGTGTCACCTAAAAGAGGATTGTCACGCTTCGGCAAGAAAGGTAAGTTGAGTCCTAGATATGTGGGACCATTTGAAGTTTTGGAGAGAATTGGAGCTGCAGCCTACCGTCTAGCCTTGCCACCGAATTTGGCTCATATTCACAATGTCTTCCATGTGTCGATGCTGAGAAAGTATGAACCCGATCCCTCCCATGTACTGAGCTTCGATGAGATAGAAGTTGATGACAGGGTGTCGTATGTGGAGCGACCGATCAGGATTGAAGATCGTCGAGAACATCGCTTGAGGAATAAAGTGATTTCTTTAGTCAAGGTGGTTTGGCAACATCATGACACGGAAGGTGCAACCTGGGAAAGTGAAGAGGCTATGAGGAGCCAATATCCTTCTCTGTTTGAGGGGACTACTGATGTAAATTTCGAGGACGAAATGTCCTAAGGGAGGGAGAATTGTAACAGTCCAAATTTTGGTGTTGTAATAAAAAGCCTTCTATCTCTTATTTTTCTTTATTTTCTTCACGCATGGGCCAAGCTCATCCCACGCCTTCCTTTCTTTCTCTCCTTCTCGGCCCAGTCTGGCTCTTCTTTCCCTTGGCCCATGCGAACAGCAGCTTGGCCGACCCACTCCATCACTGTTCATCGTCTTCTTCCCCTGTCACGTGAGGAAACCCTAGCCGCCACCATCTCCATGCCGACGCGAGAAACTCGCGATTTCATCCAACGGCAAGCCACATGGCAGTCCCACGATCACTTCTCCTCAACCGATTCCGTCTTCCTCGCACGAACTCCTCTTGAAAACCCTAGCTGTCGCCTCCCTCGTCTCACACGCGATTCAGTCAAAGGAGAACGCGAATTCGAAACCCCTGTTCTACTCTAGCTGAAATCGTGAGTCACGGACGAGCCGTGACCTTACACGAACTCGTCTTCACCTGGGATTCACTCGGACGTGACCTAGCTTCCTTCGGTCACAGTGCTTCGTCGCCCGGTTCTTCCTCGGCTCGTCTCCCATTCCGTCCAGCCACGACGCCCAGTTTCCACAGGCCACGAGAAACAGCAATAATAGGCCAAGGAACCGCAGCCACAGTTCAGAAACCGCAGCCACAAGCCTGAACAGAGCAGCTTGGTTCACTGCTCGGTCGCGGACAATCCCTCGTCCGGTTTCGATCTCGTACGGACTTGGGTTGTTGTTGATCCGAGGCACCCACTCGCCCAGGCCGTGAACCATCTTCTCCGGCCACGAGCTGCTCTGGTTCGACGCGATCAACCTTGTCCGCCGCGGATTCAACCCATCCAGCCGCCACGCCGTCGAGCTCGTTTAGCTCGAGCCAACCGTCCACGACCCAGCCGTCCACGCCGTCGCAGCTTCTCTGTCAGCTCGCGCCGCCACCAGCTCGTGCTGTCCGCTCACGAACCTGCCTCCAGCTCACGCCGTCTTCAACTTGTGCCCTTAGCTCGCGTTGTAGTTCACAGGAGAGGAAGCCAGCTCGCCGTGCCTCCCTTTTTGCTTGGACCAGACGATCAGAAGTTGTTTGCAGCTTCTGTGGAGCCCAATAGCTCCTGTGGGCTTGAGATAAGCCACGGTGGGCCTTGGCTAGCCAGTCCAGCCCATTAGAAAGCCCAGCCCACTCGCGAACAGCACAATTAGTCCATTGGAAAACTCACCGTCGTCGATTAACTAGACGCCAAAGCTTGGAATTAGGTGAGTTTGCTCCCTAACTCCTAATTAGGGCTGTTAATTGCTCTAGAAGCTTTAAATTGTGATGATTGGACTTAGTGGTTGGTTAAATTAGAGATTAGAGCTCGTTTAGAAATACTTATCGAAATAGGGGTAATATTGTAAATTCAATTTTAGGAATGGAGTGGTGAAATTGTACAATTGGAGGGTTAATTAGTAAATTGATATATTTAGAAATGTGAATTGTTGGTTAAGGTGGTACAAAATTGTAAAGATATTAAGTTTGGTCCAATTAGGGACCTATGAGTAATTTATAAATTTAATTAGCGGAGAGATTAATTGCTAATTAATTTAGTTGTGATAAACCATCAGTTAGTGGCGGTGGAAAATATGATATTCGCATTATATTGTGAAAGATAGGTTGATTATGTCATATTATAGCCTAATTTGGGTTTTTAGGGGTAAAAATGTAATTTTGGGAATTTTAAGGGCAAAAGTGTAAATTTGACAATTTAGTGAAAGATGTGAGAATTATTGGCTGTAATGGTACCGAATGATTATTAGTGATGGATGGGATTTATATTCGGATAATTATGAGTAATTACTCTATTTTGTTTAATTAGGATTTAATTACATGATTTTAGGTAATTTGCAATATTTTGGAATTAATTCCAGAAATTGCGTGATTGGCTAAGTGGCTGCTAATTAAGGTGATGTCACCCGTAGTTGATCGAATCGAACACTTGGGATTCGACTTAAGGACCCGGGTAAATCCCTAATTTGTAGGTCCAGGCAGTCAATTTTGGTTATTTTGAGAAATTACCTCATTTTGTATATGACTTCGTTGTGGATGTTTATTTAATACTTTTGATTGATCGATTGGTTGAGATTGATTTATCAATTGAAATTGGATATTGATTGTTTCATAATGTGATTTATTTATTTAATTCTTGGTGCTCATTATAATTGATTTGATGTTAGATTATCTCAATATAATTGATATTGTGATGTTTATATCGAATTACTTGGAGAACAATCTATCTAAAGGGTTCAGAGACAGATCATGGGTTGCGAGAAGTGAGGATTAAATTAATTTTACGGGTAGGAACCCTAGAGTGAATATCAACCTAATTAAGAAGTAGGGGGCAAACTCGATGAGTTTATCTCATCTTAAAATTATTTGGTTCAGGTCCTAATATTGCAGCTCCCCCTCGAGGACCAGGTGAAGCTGGAGGTGCAGCGAGATGATCATAGTTGATTTAATTTTGATTAGGAGATTTTATTTAATTGTGAGGAAATTATTTTCCGTATTTATCCTTTTAGTTGAACGAATAAATAAGGTTGATAATTTGTGAACCCTATTTAGTTAGTTGATCAGTTTATTGATATTATTGTAATAAATACCTCAGGATTTTGATCGGGGTTTATTTAGCATTTTCCGCTGCATTTCTTCGTGTATTAAATCTATTGGAAGTTAATTTATTTGGTCGTCGATAACACCTGGGATTATTGAAAACTTATCGACTTATGTGGATGTCTTCAAGACTGTCATGTTCTCGGGTGCGGGGCGTGACAGTTGATGCTGTAATAGGCTCAATCAAAGATCTTGGCCAATCGTAGCCTGATGGCCACCTAATTGGTCCAAGTCTAGCTCAATCATGCAAATTCCATGCACACAATCCTAATTGGCCTTATCCATTGTGGAGACCCAATTAATCTACTAAAGCAGTAATCAATCCTAATCTAAAATTAGGATGTCCACTCACCTAGATTTCCTCACGAATTGACAATCAATGGTGGGGATCCGCGACGACGTGAATCCAAAGCTTCGGAGGACGATTTGGGCTTGGTGCGGCTTTGCGAACTCCGATATGACACCACGAATGGATGGCCTAGCCTTGGGACAGCTTGGCGACGGGTCTGGTGAAGTCCGATGAAGCTCAAGTGAGCTTCTGGTGATGTCTGTAGGAGTGGCCCTTAGTTGTCGAAGGGTGGCCAAGCATGTCGCTGAAGCGGCGGGACGAATGACGAGCTCGAACAGCTTTGGCGAGGGATCCACAAACCCCTTTTGGGCCCGAATAGGGCATATCAAACCATTTTCCAATGATCGAACGGCGGTTCGAGGCTCAATGGTGGCTACGGGTGTTCGAGGCTCAATGGTGCCTAGGGGTGTTCCTAGGAGGCATTGGGAGGTCTGGTGGGCCGTGGGTGGCAGCAAAATGGCTCCAATCATGTTGATTTCACGTGAACAAACCCGATCAGAGAAACTGAGTCTTTGATCGGTTCAGTGGGGAACCCAATTAGGTAGAGGGTTAATTCTCCGTTTATGGGCCAAATTGATTGGGGCAAGGGGTTGTGCTTTGAAGATGACTCTCCCACGAGTCGATTGGTGGTGGCGATGGTGGCTAAGGTTGCTGGAGTGGTGAAATTGCTCTTTGAAGACTACAGCTCGAGATTAGGGTTCCCAACAAAAAGGGGGTTGCCATTCAAGGCAAAATTCGTGGCTTCTAAGCGATATTGACAGCAACGATGGGTCTCTTTGTGTTTTTGTGGGACTCTCAACTATCGATTGAAGTGGCGGCGGCAGCTGGGTCTCACCAGAAGAAGCTCAACAGTAAGGCAAAGCTCTAATGGCAAGAAATTCGAGTTAAGCGGCGATCAAACGCAGATTCGTTAATTTTAGGTCAAATCAATTGCAACCAAAGCCAAAACTAGGGTAAATTGGTACCTAGGAATCAATTGAAAGCAACGATGTGGGCCTTAGATTGAAGGATTGGCCGATCTCTAAGGATGATGGTCACAACCAAAATAAGGAAAAATTGAGCTGAGGGACCACCTTTTGAGGGCTCCTAGTGGTGCTCAAGGTGGAGACGGGGGCAGTGCTTGGTCAAAACGGAAAGAGGGAATAATGGGGAAGCCAATGACACTAATGGCGCGACAAATAGAGGTTTAAGTAGCAAGTTAGGACAACAAGAAGGGAGGGTGATGGCATGGATGGAAAACAGGGGAAGCTCAAGCTTGAGGGGGAAAATGGGCTTGCCGACGATGAATGGAGGTCGTCCATTGGCCGTGATGCACGTTGACGGGATGTTGGAGGCGGCTAGCAACCTATATTGGTGGTTGGCCTACCATTTGGCTAGTGGTGGGCCCATTCGATGATGTGCCCACCACTCGTTCGTCTAACTGCCCGAGAGAAAGAGGGAGGGAGCGCGGGCTTGGGCCGGGGTCTACACGTAGACTAGATCCAATTTGCTGAAAATGAATAAATGAATAAATTGAATAAAATAGTAATTAATTAATTAATTAAAAATTAGAGAAAATTCCAAAAGATTTAGAAAATTTCCCAAAAATAAAAATAAATATTTTTGGAGTTAAAACATGATCGAATCAATTTTTGGGAACTCTAAGCTAATTTCAGAAATTCCTACATCCGCCTGAAAATTATGATATTTACCGAGAGAATTCTTGGTGCTCTTAGGTCACAATCTAAACCCGTACAATTGCACGATTAACATCGAAAAAAGGGTTGGAAGTAGGATGTTACAATTCTTCCCACACTTAAAAGAATTTCGTCCTCAAAATTCACCTCATCTAATTCTCAAGATCTAATATCTTCGATCGCCTGTCCTAATCGAGTGTTCCCTACTTACAACATTAAGTGGTCAACCTCAAATTTCTCTAATTTGATACCAGGGACATACCTTGTCCAAACTTCCCTAACTTTAGCCACTCAAGGGTAACTCTAGTTATTCCTATCCTACATAGTGGTACCCAACAATCCCACTTCTAACTCATCCATCTCAACAATTCATTTTACAACAAATAAATAAGGCATCAATGTAAAGAGGTGGTACCTGAGCTATCTCCTTTTGCGTCCTGTGCTTCAGGTCGGGTGATCACATAAACCCTTCCCTCAGCTGGGGTTGATCCATGCCAACTTGAGGTGTATTCCCTAATATGCGCTATAGCAGCTGCATTCCAGTTACACAATAAGGATAGTTCCTCAGTAGGTGACCTTGCTGGCCACATCAATAATAGGCTCTATTTTTTATGGGGTAGGCACCTACTTCGTGGTACCTCCCACAAGAATTGCACTTAAGATCCGGGCAAGGTGTAGAATCTCTTATACTTCCTCTCTTACTAGGAGAGGCGGCTTGCTTGTCTTCTAACATTGGCCTTTTTCTTGATTGGTGGTTCTCCCAATCTGAGGTGGACCACGATCCAGATGCTCTTCGCCAAGTCCCTTTCTACCAAAAGGGCTCTCTTCAACACATCCTTATAACTACGCAGGTCGAATGGTGCTTGTTGACTCTTGATATCGGGCTTCAGTCATTCCCTAAAACCAATCCCTTGGCAGCCTCCTACCTATGACTAGCATTACCTTCCAACTGGTAAACTGCCAATGCCACTTTATCTACATTGGTGCATCTCATCACTGAGAAGACCTTCTCGATCCCTTAAAGCCAAGAAATGACTGCTTCCAGATCACCCCTTCCCAAAAATTGTAGAGGTTTCGACTTCAGAAATTGCTATACTTGCTTCTACACCCTTATTTCCTCTTTACCGCTTTTAGCGATCGAAACAGGAATAGAGGCAAGGGCCTTAACCTCATCTTCAGTAGCACCTTCAGTGGGTGTCGGGGTGGCAGCAGCGTTCATCACCATAGTAACAACGACATTTGTCGCAGCAGCAGTAGTAGCTGCTGCAATGGCAACCTCTTAATTCTGGGCCTGTTGTGTGACCTTGCCTTTGAGGTCCTTAAGAAACTTAAGCATCCCTTCGATCCTCGAGTCTCCTTGAGTTTCCTTTCTAACGCTGAAACTACCAATAGTCGCCCTTCTTCTCGACGGTCTCTAACCCCATTCCATCCTCAGGATCTACTCAAGCCTGATTCCACAACCCCAATAACACTTGTCAGGCGTTTGGAATAGTAAAAGTCAACAATCATCTCTTAGCAAATCATTCATGTGCCTTAATTCTAGCATATTCTCATGTCTAAATCATATATGTCCCATATCATGTATCACCAAGACATGCCTACAAGACTTAGTAGTTCCTTCTAATAAATCCAACAAACTAAAGCAAGTCCCTAACTTGCTGCTCCTAGCAAGCGTACTTCCACTTTATCACTCCAATCTTAAGCCGGGGTATGCTCTGATACCAAATCAAATGAGTGTTGTCACGCCTCACTCCCCGAACACGCGACATCCCCTAAATAAAATCTTTTCATTCTTTATTTGTGAAGGATCTAGTGCGATCACCTAGAGGGGGTGAATAAGTGATTTAAAAATCTTTTGCAGAAGTAAATAAAACACAACATGTGAAGTGTGATATACAAGTGATATACGAAGAACTATAAACACAAACAGAGAGTTAAGAGAGAAGATCAAGACACAAGGATTATAGTGGTTCGACTTAACTCAAGTCTACGTTCATTCTCTTGGGCTGACAGCCTATTAACTGGATTTCACTATGAATCAAAAGAGTTACAAATCAGTTTCAAGACTTCACAGAGTATTTGGCTCTCATAACAAGTATATGTAACACTCTTTTGTTTACAATGTAAGCGCACAGGAAATGGGTAGCTATAAACTTTGGAATTAAACTCTCGTCGGCTTCTCTCTCTTTATGAATAGCTTGAAATATCTCCTTTAAATACTCCTTCATGCCAATATGAGCGTTGGCACTTTTCGTTCTTCCAATCAACCGGTTGGACAGAATTAGAAGTATATCAAGCAATCTTCAAATATTATCAAGAGTTCATCAATCTTGGTCGCCCATTCAATCAGGATCTTGGTTTCATAAGTGAATACTTGCCACAATTACCTAATCTTCAAAGAATTCAATATGCCAATAATAAATTTCATATTCTTGGAAGTAATCAATCTTGTTGATCCATAAATATAATGTCTGAAATCCACGAGCATTAGAGTCGTAAGAATATCCTTTTACTCAATAGTCATCATAAATCCGATTTCCAAATTTTACCAAATCTACCTTCCAGACTATATTTGTCTGATACCTTTAGATCTTAAAGATTTGACTACCTTCAGATGTTGAAAAGCTGAGAACTTTAGTTGTTAAAGATTTGAATACCTCTAGATGTTGAAGATCTTAATACCTCCAGACTGTAAAAGTCTGACATATCTCCAGATGATAAAGATCTTGCGACTTCCAAATCATACAAGATCTGCCAACTCTCCAGATGATAAAGATCTGACCATGACTAAACACTTGACTCCAAGTCAAATCACAGAGTTTTGTCCTCTTGTCATAGAGCTTTATATAGAGTTTTGTCATCTTTAAAATCATCGATAGATCTTCCTCTAACAATCTCTCCTTTTTTGATGATGACAAAACGATCCTGCAGATTTTGGACATATATTTTGCAACATAAAGTGTTAGATAAAAATAGTTTCTCATAAGCTGATATAAGGCATGATCCTCTCTGTATAAACAGCATCCACAAGACAAGGTTAGTCTTGACAATTTATAAATAAAACAATATCCTTATATATATATCCCTATTATTCAAACAGATGATAAAATATTTTCACAAATAATGCAATCAATCAGCATCATGAATCATCCATCCATTCAACCAACCAATCAAGCAATCATCCATCCACATCAAAAGTATCCACACAAGGTCAAGTCAAACAAGTCAAAGACAAAATCTGCACTTTTCTCCCATTTTTTGTCATAATCAAAAAGTTTAAGAGAGGGGTTGAACATGAACAAAATGAAGATTATCCAACGACTGCACAGTTTGCTCCATCTTCTTGATTGACTCAATCCACTGATCAATATCTACCTTCTTGTCAATTTGCTGAGAAAATTCTTGAACCAATGAGTAAAGAGCTTGAATCTGCAGATTGATTTGATTCCGATATTGCGATAAAGTAAGCTCCAAATTAGATTGTCGAGACTTTAAACCAATAATGAGTCCAACCAATTTTTTGAACTCGTCAGAATGATTTGATTGTACTATGGCTTCAGCATAGATAGACTGAGGAATATGATAAAAGCATGGAGCATCAGCTTGTTGAAAAGTGGGAAAGAAGGTACTAACTCCCCCTGTCTTGGTGCTACTCAAATTGCATTAATCAGTCCAAATTCGAAAGGTAGACTGTTCAGCTTCAACTGGAATCTTTCTTGAGTTATGTGGAGATTGAGTAATGATCGATTTCCCATGACGAGACATGTATTCAACAATAGTGAGAGTATCATCATCATCATCATCATCATCATCAGGAAGAATTATGGATTCCTGGTCGGAATTGGTGCAAACACAACTGTTTTTCCTTTGCCCAAGTGCTTTTCGGACATAGTTGATGTTGACGAAATTCCGGGCCTACTCGTTTGAGGAGCATCAGCAAACGTCACCCTTCTCAACAGAACTTGAAGTCTTCCTTGACAAAGACATATTTGTAGTCATAGATAAAATCTTCGTTTGAACAAGCAAAAAGTTGAAAACTTTTTGGCAGAAAGAAAACAAGAGGAAAGCAAACTGCTAGGGTTTCAAATGAACGAAAAGTTTTGAGCGAAGAGGCAGAATCTCAATCGGTTTGAGGAGTGAGAGACTACCTTTTGAAATTCAAAAGAAAACTATATTTTTGGAAAATAAAATTTCCAAAACAACGATTCGACAATCAAGTGATGCATATATCACACAACGATTCAAAGAGGCAAGTGAATATTCGCTAAGTAACGATCATACCTTAACATACTAAAAATAAAGATACGATAGAGTTTCCTTCATAAAGATCTGCAATGATAAGATCAGTTGGATGACTGGATTTATGTCTCCAATTTGAACTCAGATGATAGAGTTTCATCTTCTAGTTGTTAAGCTTCCTCATGAGAATTAACGGTTGAGATGTCTTGAGAGTACTTTGGAATATCAAGTTGTGGTTGAAGTGAATGCAATTGAGTATTTTCATGAAACTTGACATTCATTGACTCTTCCACCATTTGAGTTCTTTTGTTAAAAACTCTGTAGGCTTTGCTTGTCATTAAGTATCTAAGAAAGATTTCTTCATCTGACTTCATATCAAACTTACCAACATTATCATTAGGATTCTTCAATATAAAACAGTTGCAGCCAAAAAAATGAAAGTAGGAAACAATAGGTTTCTTATCATTGTAAATCTCATAAGGCGTTTTTGCAAGGATAGGCTTGAGATAAACTCTATTGATGATTTAACAAGCTGTAGATATAGCTTCAGCCAAGAATTAGGAAGGCATGTAACTCTCTATTAGCAGAGTTCTGGCCATCTCTTGCAATGACCTGTTCTTCCTTTCCACAACACCATTTTGTTCAAGTGTATATGGTGATGAGAACACATGTTGAATCCCTGTATCATCACAAAACTTGGCAAAAGCTTGATTTTCAAATTCTCTACCATGATCAGTACGAATCCTTGAAATAATATAACCTTTCTCATTTTGAACTTTCTTGGCAAACTTGAAAAAGTAAGAGATAGCATCAGACTTACTTGCCAAGAAGTAAACCCAAGTAAACCGAGAATAATCGTCAACTATTACCGGACAATAACTTTCCCTCTAATACTCTGAGTTCGAGTAGCTCCAAACAAGTCCATGTGAAGCAGCTGTAGAAATTGGTCAGTTGATACTTGATTTATCAACTTATAAGAGCTTCTGATCTATTTTCCCAACACACAGGATGTGCACATGTTGTTCTTTTGAAAAGCCAATCTAGGAAGGCCATGAACAATCTTCTTGGAAGATATCTTGGCAATCTGTTTCATGTTAGCATGTCCAAGTCTTCTATGCCATAGATTTATCTCATCTTGAATAGATAACAAATACTGCAAGCTATTTGGATTTATATCAAGTAGATAGATATTTCCATAACGCTTACCCGAGAAGGATTGTGAAGTTTCTTTGCTAGAACCATAGCATATACCTTCTTGAAACTGAATTTTGTAACCAGCATCATACAATTGACTTATACAGATAAGGTTATAGTTCAAAACTTTCACCAAGGAAACATCCTTGATAATCAAATTCCCAATTTGCACAGTTTCACGTCCAACTATCTTTCCTTTGCTTTTACCTCCAAAAGACACTTTTCCTCCTTCTGTTTTGATTAACTCAACAAAGCAGCTCGAATCGCCTGTCATATGCCTTGAACATCCACTGTCCAAGTACCATTTGTTTTGCTCTTGATGGTAACCTGTTAACAAGAATAGTACTCACTTTTTCTTTGGTACCCAGACTTTCTTGGGTCTTGTATAGTTAGTATAAGCAAAGTTTGACCAGTTTTTCTTCACTAATGTTTTTAACACATAACAATCTCTTTCAAGATGTTCTGAGCTATTGCATTTAGAGCACTTTAAAGAACTTCTTCCAACAGAATTTACAAAAACTTTTTAAAAATGATTTTTGTAAACAGTCTTTGAAGGTTTTTGCTCAAGCTTTTCCTTCACCTTTGGAAAATCAATCAAAGAAATAATTTCAGGGGTCATACCTTATTAAAATAAGGTCTTTGAATTGAAAGAAGTTTATCAAGCTTTTTAGAACCATTTGAAAACTTCTTTGAAAGATTTGAAAAGTCTGCTTTGAGACAAACAACCTACTTCTCAAGAGAATTGGACTTCTCCTTCGTAGCAGCTAGTTTTTCACTTAAGCTTTCAAAATTTTCAGACCAAATATTTTCCTGCTTTTGAAGTCTCAAGTTCTCTTTCTTTAGCTTAGAAATTCTTTTCAGAGAAGATTCCAGACTTGAGCATTACTCATCAATGTACTTAGATACTTTTACAGTAATTTGAAAGTTACTGACCTCATCATCTTGATCTGAATCTGAATTAGAACTTGCTTCTAAATCCAAATTTGATAGTGCCATCAAGTAGATGTTCCCAAATTCATCATCACTGTCAGCATCACTCCAAGATTCTGCTTTGAGTGCTTTCTTATGTTTTTCATTCGTCCCATTGCGACAGTTGGATTTAATATGTCCTTTCTGCCTGCAATTGTAACGCATTACTTCGTTATTGGGTTCTTTGTTCCAAGACTACTTGTTCTAAAAGTTTTGTCTGGGCTGTATTCTTTGAAAATTTTGCTTAGGTTGTCTTCTTTGGAAATTTTGAGAGCTAGAATTTCCTAAGTTGAATCTTCTTCCTTTGTTGTTCAATTTCTTGAACTTCCTCATTAGAAGAGCCATCTCTTCATCATCTAAAGTCTCATTTGATCCTGCATCATGAAATTCTTCATTAGATTTTAAGGTTATAGATTTCTTACATTTCAAATCTGATTGTTCATCAGATTTTTCCACTTCGTAAGATTGGAGAGTTCTAATAAGCTCATCAACAGATAGAGATTGAATCATCTATGTCTCTCTGATAGTGATTTTCACTTGGTCCCATTCACTTGAAAGTCCACGTAGTAACTTGTTGACTTTCATCGGTCCAGAAATAATTTGATCTTGATATGAGAGACCATTAATAATCTCTATGAAGTGACTGAACATATTAGGAATGGTTTCTCCAGGTTTCATTTTGAAGGCTTCGTAGTGACCAAGTAGAATGTTGATTATTGTCTCATTGACTCAGTCAATTCCTTCAAAAGTGATGTTCAACATTTTCCATATTTCTTTAGTTGTTGCACAAGAAGAGATACGATTATATTCTGTAGGAGACAAAGCACAATATAAGGAATAAATAGCTTTAGCATCAATGTGTTATCTTCTGGTGGGTTCAGCTTGATTCATCTCTCCAGCTTCTACATCATTTCTCTATGAATTTGTTGAAGATTTGGGATTTACTCATCTTTCAACAACATCCCATTCCAGTGGATCTTTTGATCTCGGAAATGCTCTCATTTTGTTTTTCTAGATGTTGTAGTCCTTTCCATCAAAGTAAGATGCTCTAGCAAAGTTTTGTCCTTCCATCACACCTGGTACAAACACACTAGACATAGATCTTTAGCTTAGAAGTAAAACACCTTATAAACAAGCATGAGGCTCTAATACTCACCTATTTGCAGAAGTAAATAAAACATAGCGTGTGAAGCGTGACATACGAAGAACTATAAACACAAATAAAGAGTTAAGAGAGAAGATCAAGACACAAGGATTATAGTGGTTTGGCTTAGCTCACGCCTACGTCTACTCTCTCGGGCTGACAGCCTATCGGCTGGATTCCACTATGAATCAAAAGAGTTAAAAATGATTTCTAAGACTTCACAGAGTCCTTTACTCTCACAGTAAGTAAATGTAACACTCTTTTATTTACAATGTAAGCACACAGTAAATGGGTAGCTCTAAACTTTGGAATTAAACTCTCGCTGGCTTTTTTCTCTTTATGAACAGCTTGAAATATCTCCCTTAAATACTACTCCATGCCAATACGACCGTTGGCACTTTCCAAATGAGTTCTTCCAATCAAACCGTTAGACAGAATCAGGAGTATATCAAACAATCTTCAAATAATGTCAAGAGTTTGTCAATCCTGGTCGCCCATACAATCAGGATTTTGGTTTCCATAAGTGAATACTTGCCACAATTACCCAATCTTTAGAGAATCCAATATGCCAATAATAAACTTCATATTCTTGGAAGTAATCAATATTGTTGATCCATAAATATGTTGTCTGAAATCCACGAGCATTAGAGTCGTATGAATATCCTCTTACTCAATAGTCGTCATAAATCCAACTTCTAGATTTTACCAAATCTACCTTCCAGACAATACATGTTTGATACCTTTAAATCTTAAAGATCTGACTACCTTCAGATGTTAAAGATGTGAGAACCTTCAGATGTTAAAGATCTGAATACCTTTAGATGTTAAAGATATGAATACTTCCAGACTGTACAAGTCTGACATTTCTCCAGATGATAAAGATCTGGCGACTTTCAGATCATACAAGATCTACCAACTCTCCAGATGATAAAGATTTGACCACGACTAAACATTTGACTCCAAGTCAAAACATATAGTTTTGTCTTCTCGTCATAGAGCTTTAGATAGAGTTTTTTCATCTTCAAAGTCATCGATAGATTTTCCTCTAACACTTTGACCAAGAAATAAATGTGCGATGTCTCAGGTAGGTTGCTAACCTTTAATTATCAACGATAAGTGAAAATGGAAGTGAAATAATTAAATTTGAATAACAACCTTCCTGTACCACAGACATTGTCACGTCCCGAACCTCAAGCATGCATACATCCTACGGTGGTCGACTAAAATGTGACGTTCCCAAGTGGCGTCGCCGACCCAATCGTCTATGCACATGCGAAAGCGTAATAAGAATCCATGGACAACAACAAACTTATGATAAGAAAGTAAGATAATCAAATTACACAAAAGCACATATCATAATATAATCTCGGGTTCAAATACACAAGAGACTAAACCAAAAGAAAGGTTTATTTAACTTTAGGATCTATAGCCACGAGCTCTAGTTCCACCAAAAAGGCGTACTCCAAAACTATCGCCTAAGTAACCCCATGATGCACGTATCGTACTTCCATCTAGGTACTTGAAAAATAGTTCAACGAGTCAACTCTACAAGTCTCGATTAGGAAGAAATCCACCCAAGGATAACCTAATCACAACAAACAAATCAAGGTCTGGAAACTGTCAGACTATCTAGCGTCTGAGACTCTATAACGTTTGAGACAACATGACGTCTGAGACTCGATAACGTTTGAGACGATGTAATGTATGGAGATGATTAAACCTCATAGTTCATGTACATACACATACAACACACATCTGTAGCCACTGAACCACTTCACATCAATCATCATAAACTCACAAAAGTCCTAATTGTAAGGCCAAATTGTTATGACACGTCCCATACTATGTCACACAATTCCGTCCCATAATAAGGTTCATCATATCATCAGTTCAATCAAACATTTAGATGTTTCTCAACCAGCGTATTCAACACCTCAAATTCTTGCCACAACCCTTGAAGATTTTCGCCTTAGGTATGCAATTGTTTGCCTCGTCAGGCATATACCTCGCGATAAGTTCTCATCTCAGGGTAGTTTGACCCGCGTAAACATGCCTCAGTTCATTGCCACAATCACACACGTATGTGACGGTCTTACCCTCAGGTCCCTGCCACAACCACATAGGTATGTAACGATCTGACCCTTAGGTCCTTACCACAACCACACAGGTATGTGACAGTCTAGCAAAACTTTAGGCTAAGCTTTTACCTCGCGAAAAGTTCTCGCCTCAGGATGGTCTGTGGCAGACGCCAATCATCACACAATTTGAATATATCATATTCACACACCATCCGACCAACATCAAGGTGGTCGAACATCTAGCCTTGCTACATACATCCTATACTATGCCAACTTAGCTAAACATCGAACCACCCTAACTGCAAAACTAAGTTATTCATGTGTCTCTACGTCTAAATCCAAAAACATAATCAAACGATTTCATAAAATCCTCAAATTTGAATATGTCATAAGGACACATAAACCAACATTGTTCATGAGACACTTTGATTCAAATCCTTATGTACAAAGAATAGTAAATCACTCAAACTGTTACAAAAACAGCATATGTTTTCACGTTCTTCAAAACCAATTAGGTTCAAAGTCCAAAACTCATTTTCTTGATCTGAAATTCAACTATGTTATACCAAAAGAAGTGACAAAAAACTTTTGTGAAGGAACTCTTACGAAATTCAGACTCCAATCCATTGAACTTCAAAAGGTCACAAGTTCCAGGAAAAATAGAGATTCTGTTTTGTTCAAATGAAGTTGACATAATTCCCTTTTAAATCCATAAAATCTTGGGTAAAATATATGTCAAAGCTGAAGATGTATAAAACATTTTGCATGAAGGAACCAACTTCATAATCTCATCACCTCTCGTTCCACAAAATCAGCAAACAACAATAGTCCAACAAACATATTCTAGAGAAATCATTTGTTCTGAACTAAATCACTATCACTTATGCTAATCTAGTTTAACACTCATCTCATCAAGTGATTAATACTCATCTAACCCTCTAAGTGTATTCGCAACCTAAGAAAAATTTGGAAGTTGACTCACTTGATCAGTAAACTAATAAGTCCACGACGACAATGGCGTGAAAGCGACTACAACTCACGTTTACTTCAACTCCAAAAGAAGTTTGGATGATGATGAAAAAGCCTTGTAAGTCGTTCTTGAGTTGCTGGTTTGAGAGCAACATATCTCAGCTAGATGAATGAAGGTGGTAAGAAGTGAAAATATCTAGAAACAGCTGAATGAGATATAGCTGTAATCTCCAACATTCAGCTGTAAAGGGGAACAAGAAGCCTTAAAAAGTCAAACCAAAATATCCAAAACACTTGAGTACTAGCCCCATAAGTCTTCAACTCCATCCAATAGCAATTTCTCCTTTCAATCTTCTCCAACAAGCTAAGAATGAAGAATGTAATGCAACAGCCTCTCATACATACGAATTTGCACCAATTCATCTTAAGTCATATTCAAATCCTCATCCATTCAAATTAGGCTTGAATCTTTTCCACAAAATCTCATCTCATTTTATTTTGGACAGGATCGAAAACTAGGATGTCACAGACATCTACCATTCACATTGTTCAAACCAGTACTTAATTTACAAACTACTTCTTACATCAAAATCTTCAACTGTACACAGCTAATAAGAAGATGCCCTAAGGGTCCATTACATTACCATCAGGAGGATCAATTTTCCACATATCTAAATACCAATCCACGTATCCTCCTAATGCTAGCTCATGGTGTTCCTGATAAATCTTAGTGGCCCACGCAACACTTCCATATACTCTACCTAGTATTGGTGGGGCACTCAACACCATAGATTGTAGTTGAATTCCCAAATAGTCTTCTAGTGCTTCTAAAAAATCCACCATCGTCGTGTCTCGACTCTATTAATCACCCACCCACCATCAACGGGTTTCTCTATGATGGGTAGGTATGCGTCTGCGATCTCCACAATCGACACTTGAAAAATGGTTAAATATAATGGGTTGAGATATATAAATATCTCAGATCTGCAACCTAATCTAGGATTAGGAATGCAACCATTATGGGGTTCTTATCACTCTTTCTCGGTCTCACTTACAAATACTAGCCAATTCTCGTCACTCCTTGGCTAATTCCATGCTTGGCCTCGTATTCTGCCCCACATCTTCTGCTCGTCTTCCTCAATGAACTAGAACTATTGGTCAATCGGTCCGTGACCAAGACTCTACCTAAATTTATTCAACTAAGCAATCGTCACAATTAAATGGCATCCACAAATCATATAAGATGGTCCTAAAATAGTTTGATCTTCTAAATCGATCCAAACTACCAATAAGCCGCGAGTTTTTTAAAGCGGGTTGGTGTCGTTGGCTACTTAGGCAAACCCATCAACACAATTACTCATGAACAAAGTCACCATTCGATGTCATATTAGGCTTAATTGATGACCTTCGCCAATCGTAGCCTAATGGCCACCTAATTGTCCAAGTCCAACTCAATCATGTAAATTTCACGCACACGGTCCTAATTGGCCTTATCCGCCATTCTCCACCTAATCTCCCAATCAATTTACAAAAGTAGTAAACAATCCTCATAAAAAATTAGGATGTCCACTCACCTAGATTTCCTTGCGGATTGACGAACGACGGTGGTGGCTCACAGCAGTCGGAGGGTGATTTGGGCTTGGCGTGGCTTGGCGAACTCCAGTCGGACTCCATGGATGGATGGCTCAGCTTTGGTACAACATGGAGATGCCTCTAGCGAATGTTGGGCAAGCTTCCAGCGAGGTCTCCTGGGGCGGCCCTTGGTGGTAGAAGGGTGGCCAACCCTGTGGGTGAAGCGACGGGCTTGAACTGCACAAACGAGGGGTCCATTAACCCATTTCAGTCCCAAATAGGACTGATCGAATGGTAGTTCAAGGCTCAACGACGGCTAGGGTCATTCTTGGGAGGTCCGATGGGCCATGGTTGGCAACGAAATGGCTCCGATCACATTGATTTCATGCGAATAAACTCGATCAAAGAAACCGAGATTTAGATCGATTCAACAGAGGACCTAGTCGGGTCGAAATTTCTTTCTCCGTTTTTGGGCCAAATCAATTGGGGCAAGGGGCTGAGCTTTGAAGAGGACTTTCCCACGAGTTGATTGGTGGCGACGACGGTGGCTAAGGTGGCTAAGGTGGCTGGAGCGGCGAGAAATTGCTCCTTCAAGACTGCGGTTCGGGAATAAGGAACCAGGCAAAAATGGGGCTATTGTTCGAGGCAAAATCCAAGGCTGCTAGGCAACGTCGATGGCAACGACAAGTCTTTTTGTGTTTGGGGGTCTCAGCTATAGATCGAAGGTGGTGCTGGTGGATGGGTCTTATTGGAGGAATTTTGATAGCATGGCGAAGCTCCGGTGGCGACAAACGAGGGTTAAATGGCGATCGAACATATATTCGTCGTATCAATTGCAACCAAAGCCTAAACTAGGGTAAATGAGTACATAGGAGTCAATTGGAAGCACTAGATTGAAGGATTGGCCGATCTCCAAGGATGAAGGTCATGGCCAAAATAGGGGAAATCGAGCTGAGGGACCGGCTTTTGGGGGCTTCAGGTGGCGATCAAGGTGGAGATGGGATCGGTGGCAGCGGTTGGTTAGAATGGAAAGAGGGAATGACGAGAAAGCCAGCGTGCCAAACAGAGGTCTAACCAGCAAGTTACGATAGTGGGAAGGGAGGGTGATGGCACGAGTGCAAAACAAGGGAAGCTCGAGCTTAGGGGGAGGGGGGAATGGGCTTGCCGATGATGAATAAAGGCTGGCCATTGGCCATGACACACACCGATGAGATGTGGGAGGCAACTAGTAGCTTTTGTTGGCATTGGCCAACCATTTAGCCGGTGGTTGGCTCGTTCGGCGACGTGCCCACCACCCATTCGCTGAAATGCCCAAGAGAATGCAGGAATGAGAGAGGGGCTAGCTGTTCACGTGGGCTTGGGTCGGATCCACACATGGACTCAGTCTAATTCTTCGAAAATGAATAAATTAATAAAACTAATAATAATAATAATAATGATAATAATATTAAATAGTTAAATTTATTTAAAAAAATTATAGAAAATTCCCAAAAAATTCAAAAAAGCTTCATAAAAATAACATTAAATATTTTTGGAGCTAAAATGCTATAGAATCAATTTTAGGGAACTCTAAACTAATTTCAAAAATTCCTACATCTGCACGAAAATTTTGATAATTATTGAGAAAATTCCCGAGGTCTTAGGCCATAATCTAACCCCGTATAATTGCACAATTAACCTTGGAAAAATGGGCTGGAAGTGGGATGTTACAATTAGCATACATGCTTTAATTGCATAAGTTGATACTCAAGATCATTATACAAAATACAGGGACATATTCTGGAAGTTTGTTGTGTTATTTACTAGATAACGCTATGTGGGAATGAGTCCCATGGAAAATTAAGATGAAAGGACAAAATGAGAAAAATTAATATTTTTATTTTCCACATAAAAGGGGAAAAAAGGGTCCTTTATTTAAAAAAAAAGAGGTGAAAGAGCACCTTTTGGTTCTTTTGTAGATAGAAACAACGATATAGACTTTAGGCTGACAAAAGAATAGTACATAATCCACACAAGTAAGATATGATAATAGAAGAACAAAATAGAATTGACACATAGAAAATTTGTTATTGGGTTTCATTAGTTAGGCTACCTCTTAGTGTAGATTTACCATATGAACCCACTAGACTTTGAAGAAAGTAGCAATCCAATGGTTAACTTCTCTCAAGGTTAGAGTAAAAAGACATTAAAAATATTCACAAGAAACAATCACCTTACTTTCTCTCATTTGTACAACGAGTCACATTTTGCTCCTTTCTATTCGTTAAGGCCTATTTATTTCTTTTTCTCTATGTTGTTCTCAGCACTACACAGATGCTACATCTCAACAGTTGATATATGAGATGTAATTTTTTATCTGAAAAACAAATTGAAGAGAGAACATAAAAAAGGCAACTAAAAAAAGTTGGCTTCACCTATAAAAAATTTCCCTTTTAAAGACATATAAACCTAATGCACCAAGCAACTTTGCACCCATCTACTTTAAAAGCTTGGACATGGAACTCATGCCTTTACTATACTCCTCATCAATTAACACGAAGTAATATCAATGGTGGTTATACAGAAAATATGCTTCTCTCTATTAGCTACCTTAGTAAACATGTCAATTGGATGTTTCCAGCCATCAATATTTTATGGTTTTAACCCATTATCTTCCAAGACTAGATGAAATCAAAATGTCTTTTAGTATTTCTAGTTCTTGAGTGATAAGTTGCATTCTTTGTTGTATAGTACACTTTGATTATCACTCCATAGTGTTCTCACTAGTTTTTCGATGTAGCTTCTCCATGCAATCTTATGACCACATGATTTTCTTTTAGACTTTTTGTGATTGTCATATACTATTGTCTATCATTGATAGAGCAATTATTCCTATAGTTGAGATAACCAAGTTGTTATTGTATCTACAATCGTAAAGACCTATGTAGTGGTACTCTTACCACTATTTTAATCACTTAAACGATCTGCCATATAACTCTATAACTCTAAAAATATACCTCCATAATAGAGAGAATAAAATTATGTAATTGTTAGATATATCAATATCCATTTAGTGCATTTCAATGCTCTTTGTCTGGGTTCTTCAAATATCAACTCTACTTGCACAATACTTGTGCAATTTCTACTTTCTTGCTCATCTTGGCATATATCAAACGTCCCACTACGAATGCATATGAGACTATTGGCATCACATTTCAGAGCTTGGGTACTCATACACATATCCTTAAAAAGTTTGAAGTGGCTCACTAGAGGAGTCACAACCGATTTTAGCTTATCTATGTTAAATCTCTTCAACACCTTTTGCATATACTATACAACAAGTATAATATGTTATTTTTCCTACCTTTGATAATTTTCATGCCTAAGATCTTCTTGGCCTCTCCCAAATCTTTCAAAGCAAAATGCAATGCCAACATCTTCTTCCCTTCTACCATTCTCTTCATATTGGCTAGCCACCAACATGTCATTCACATATGAAGAGACATACACGATATCTCCATAGCTATACTTGCAAAAACAAACATAATGGTCAATTTCATAGTCTACAAATATTTTTTCTTTCAAGAAAGAATCAAACTTTAAGTAACATTGCTACAAAACTTGCTTCAAACCACACAAGCATTTTTTTCAAGTGACATATCATGTACTCCTTGTCAAAGTTGACTTCAAAACCTTTAGAATGCACCATGTATAACACTGTATGTAGGCCATCATGCAAAAATATCATTTTCACACCCAACTACTTAACATGAAGATCATCCACTACAACTATACTTAACAACACTCTAATTAATGTCATTTTCACTACTAGTGAAAAGATCTAGGAGTAATCAATCCTTTTTTTTTTAGAAAAGCCATTGACTGCAATTATCACTTTATATATGATACCACTATCTACTTCATTTTTTTTTAATCATGTACAACTACTTGTTTAACAATGTCTTTTTACTAGTGGGTAATGCAATCAACTCTCAAGTTTTATTCTAAAATAACAAGGCCATCTTGTCTTTTGCAGCATGCTCCCATTACATGTGAAATGCGTATTTCTTTGCTCACCATAAATCTCCAACTCTTTTGAATATGTAAATAAGATATGGCTTAAATTGTATTTAATAACGAATAAAAAATTACCTTTGGCGTTCTCATATAGGTAGGCCTTCTCAAAATAGGTACTTTTGAATCATTAGTCAGTTCTAGATCAATTTAAACCACTTGAATTGCTTGCTCATTGATAAGAGATTTAACTCAAACCTCCCCTTCAGGTGCACCTTGATTTATTTGAACCATCTCCATGGCCATCATGCGCGACTCAACATATTTACGGGGCCTTCTCATGCTTTGTTTGATTATCCTTGTACATCTTTTCTTTATGGAAACTACATTTTGACTACATATAACTTTTTATCGTCATTATCTTAAAGCCTATAGCCATACTCATCACCATCATATATGATAAAGGCGCAATTCTAGAACTTAGCATTAAGCTTTTCTCTATATTCCATGTTAATCAAAGCTTATACAGTACAACATAACAACTTTTAAATATGGATAATTAACATTTTTACCTGACCACTTCTCTTGAGGTATTCCTCCATCCAACGCACTAGATAAATAGTTGCATCAACTGCAGTAACCCATAAATGTACCTGGAGACCCACATGTAGCCTTATGCATCTCACGCTCTAAAATGGTCATGTTAATCCTAAAAAAAAATTTGTGAGTCGAGCGTTAACACTAGCCTTGTGGGGTGTGAACAATCTAGTGCGATAACTTAGAGGGGGTGAATAGGTGATTTTGAAATCTTTTGCGGAAGTATATGAAACACAGCATGTGAAGCATGATATGTGAATGATATGTGAAGAACAGTAAGCACACACAGAGAGTAAAGAGAGAAGATCAAGACACAAGGTTTATAGTGGTTCAACTTAACTCAAGCTTACGTCCACTCTCTCGGGCTGATGGCCCATTGGCTGGATTCCACTATGAATCAAAAGAGTTACAAATCAGTTCTAAGACTACTCCGAGTTTTTTGCTCTTACAAAGTAAATATATGTAACACTCTTTTGTTTTCAATGTAAGTATAGTAAATGAGTAGTTCTAAACTTATGAAATGGACTCTCGTCACTGTCGCTTCAGTTCATCTCTTCTCTTTCTTGAGTAGCTTGAAATATCTCCCTTAAATACTCCTTCATGCCAATACGACCATTGGCACTTCCAAAAGAATTCTTCCAATCAATCCGTTAGACAGAATCAGGAATATATCAAGCTATCTTTGAATAGGGTAAAGAATTCGTCAATCCTAGTTGCCCATATAATCAGGATCTTGATTTCCATAAGTGAATACTTGCCATATTTACTCGATCTTCAGAGAATCCAATATGCCAAAAATAAACTTCATATTCTTGGAAGTAATCAATCCTATTTGATCCATAATATGTTGTCTGATATCCACGAGCATTAAAGTCGTAAGAATATTCTCTTACTTAAACAGTTGTCGTAATTCCGACTTCTTAGATTTTACCAAATCTGACTCCATACGATACATGTCTCATACAAGATTTGACTTCTTAGACAGATGATAAGATCTGACTACCTTCAGATGATACAAGATCTGATTACCTTGAAATGATACAAGATCTGATTACCTTCAGATGATAAGATCTAATACCTCTCAGATCATACAAGATCTGCCAACTCTTCAGATGATAAGATCTGATAACTCTTAGATCATACAAGATCTACCAACTCTTCAGATGATAAGATCTGATAACTCTTAGATCATGCAAGATTTGCCAACTCTTCAGATGATAAGATCTGGTCACATTTAACCACTTGTCTCCATGTCATCTTACAGAGATTTTCTTTTGTTGTTGAGTTTTGTCATCTTCAAAATCATCGATAGATCTTCTTCTAACAATCTCCCCATTTTTTATGATAACAAAACGATCTGCAGATTTTGGATTATATCTTCATCGAGATTTTATTTCCTGCATCAAAACACTACAACAATAATAACATTTATATATCTAGAATCTATTCTTTGTCAGCTTTCAAACAATCTCCCCCTGTTTGAAAGAAATAAACGGATCCTGTAGAATTGGAAATATATTCTGCAACAAATATTGTTAGATAAAAACATGATCCTTTCTTTATAATCCGCATCCACAAAACAAGGTTAGTCTTGACAATATATAGAAGTCATACATGTCCCAGTCATTCAATAATAGATTCTGCAAACAGTGCAAACAATCATGATCATCACTTATCCATCAATTCATCCAATCAAGCAATTATCCATCCACATAAACTTTAGTCAATGCAAATAAAGTCAAAATAAAAACAAAGTCAAAATCTACACTTTTTCTCTCCCTTTTTGTCATAATAAAAAAGTTTAAGAGGGGAAAGGAACATAAACAAAGTGAAGGGAATTCAACGACTGCACGGTCTACTCCAGTTTCTTGATCGATTGCTTGATTTCATCAAGACTATCCAAAGCAGCAATCTGACCAAGTTGTTGAGTGAGCTGTTGAAGCATTCCTCCCTGCTGTGTCTGCACAAATTGTAAATGATCAACTTTGGAGGTCAGTGCATATAGCTTATCCATAAGCAGTTGCAGTTATGTGATTGGAATGCTAGTAGTACTGGGTCTAGCAGGTACAACTGTTGTTGGGGTAACAGGAGTTGGAAGAAATTCTGAAGAGCCACCATCTTTTCTTGCTCCTTCTGTTTCAAAATCGGTGGGCATCTCCTCAAAGTGAACAACCTTAGTCACTGGAGATTCATGCAAAGGCAGCATAGATTAACTATCACCTGCTTCTTCCTCTTCCTCAACCTCCTTCTCTTTCTGTCTCTATGTCTCCTTCTCTGTCTTTCTCTCCGTTTCTCTCTCTATCTCATCCTCCGACTCTTTTGCTGAAGTTACCCTTTCTCCTTCTTCCTCTTCTCCTCTCTTCTCTACCACTGCGGTAGAGATCTATTCACCAAGTTCCTCATTCTAGGAACCGTCAGTCGTGTCAAAGACAAAGTAGGGGAGGTTATTGCCAATTCTTCCCCTGTGGGTTCAAACTCTTTCTCAAACTCTTCCTCAACTGAAAACCTTCATCGCTGGGATGGTGGTGCCTTAGCCATTGGCTCCTTGCCCTTCCTCTTTCCAGCAGAGGACTCATCCTTAACTTGCCTTATTGGTGTGGACTTGGAACTGGATCCAAGAGGCAGGTCAGGCAATTTCATCTTTGCCACCATTGTATGGCCCATTGAGATCAGGACAAGTTTGGTAGCACAAAGAGTTGATGGCAAGGTAATTTGAAAGTGTTGGAAAATCCTTGTTACCAAGGATGCATAAGGCAACTGTCCCTTGTCCTTCTGAGATGCTTGAGAAATTTGGTATAAGATCATGAAGGCAGAGGAGAACTTACGGAGATTCATGATAGCAAACATTAGTCAGGCCTCCGATTTGGAGACATCTGTCCGCGAAGTAGCCTTTGGCCTCAGGCAGTTGATAATGATCTTATGAAGCAGGACATGAATGGCCGTTAGTTTTGAATAGGTAATCGGCCAGGAGGAAGACTTATCTGTGCTGAGAAACTGAAAAACCTCCTGATCAGATTCCTCAATAGGAATAAAGCTACTTTTGATGGTTCCTAGAATGTCTGCCAAATCATCCACATCCACAGTCACAGTTCTATCTGCCACAGTAAACTGAAGACTGTACTTATTAAGAAAAGAGAGATTGGAGTAAAAGTAGGCTGTCAGCTCCAAATACGCAAGGGTGGAACCACACAAAGTTGATCTAAGCGATTGTACTGAAGGAATCGCTTTAGAGGAACTTAGACTATGTCCAGAAACTTAAAGTCCACATGACGAGGACTCATCACCCCTCGTTCTACCATCATATTATACGCTTGTTTGTGATCCTTTGACCTAAACAGCTTGTTGGCCTTGCTAGGCACATCAGCAACTATCCTTTTTCTCGGTTGGAAGTTAACGAACATATTTTCATCCTCATCTTTAGGCTCAAAATCAGATGAGGTATGAAATTTGGGATCAACAAAAATAGTTTTACGGATGAGATCAGCCATACTTGGTGTAGCAACACCAGCCTCCTCCATTTGGCTCAGAAAGTTTTGTTCATTGATGAAACCATTGGATAAAAGGAATTCCCGAATGACACCGACGGATGCTCTGTTCTCTATCATTCTATTGTAGAAGGAATAGAGAACTTTTGGATTCTTCTTCTTGAGGGGAGTAGTGTCATGAACCCGTATTTTAGAGGAGGGTTCAACCAATGCTTGTTAAGGGCTTTTGGCAAGCGGAGATTCCTCGGTAAGGTCGAAGTGAGTCGGTCTAGAATTGCCTCTTCTCAAACCTTTTGGTCGCCAATCGAGAGGATTTTCTTGGAGTAGACATTGTGAAGATTGAAAGGATGTTCAATCAAGCGAAAAAAAAAATGAAAGCTTTTCAAACCGAAGAGAAAATGAAAGCAAAGATGAGAGAAAATAGACTGCTAGGGTTTCAGAAGAACACAATAAGCTTTTTAGTGAAGAAGCAGAATCTCAATCGGTTTAAGGAGTGAGAGAAAGCTTTTTGAAATTCAAAAGAAAATTGTATTTTTGGAAAATATCAAAACAACGATTCAACAACCAAGGAATGCAAATATCACACAACGATTCAATGAGGCAAGTAAATATAATCATACCTTTACATACTTAATATAAAAATACATGTTACCTCATGAACTTGTGGTAGGAAATTTCATATCATAAAGTCCGAAGTCATAAGATATCATAGATGAAGGGATGTCATGACTTGGACTGTCTAAATGTCATAAGATCTAAAGATTGTAAGATTTGAGTGTCATAAGATTTGAAGCACATAAGATCTGAACCATTGTAAGATCTGAACCTTAATCATCAGGAGATAGAATATTCAGCTTGCTTCGAATGAATTCAAAAGAATTCTTATCCAATGCCTTTTTTAAGATGTCTGCAAGCTAATTTTTAGAATCAATGAAGGTGACTTTGACATCTTTCTTCTCCACATGATCCCGTATAAAGTGATGTCGAATTTCAATATGTTTTGCTCTAGAATGCAAGATAGGATTCTTAGTTAAATCCATTGCACTGGTGCTGTCACATCTGATCTCTATACATGACCTTGGAATTTTGAAGTCACACAGCTATTGCTTCATTCATAAAATCTGTGGACAACAACTTACAAGAGCAACATATTCTGACTCTGCTATTGAAAGAGCAACAATGTGTTGCTTTCTTGATAACCAAGAGATAAGTTGTTTTCCAAGCTATTGACAAGTACCTGAAGTACTCTTCTTGTTTAGCTTATAGCATGCTAAATCAGCGTCTGAATATCCAAGTAAGGTGAAGTCTCCATCTTTTGGATACCACAATCCAAAATTCGAAGTAGTTACCATATATTTATAATTCTCTTCACAGCACTGAGATGTGACTCCTTTGGATTTGATTGATATCTAGCACATAGACATACACTAAACAATATGTCAAGTCTAGATGCTGTTAGATATAAGAGCGATCCAATCATAGTCCTGTAAAGTCTCTGATCAACTTGTTTTCCATCGATGTCTGTATCAAGTTTCAAGGTGCTTGACATGGGTGTCTCTGTCTTCTTGCAATTTTCCAAGACAAATTTTGACACAATCTCCTTGGCATACTTTTCTTGGTGAATGAAAATTTCTTCCTTTGATTGTTTGACTTGTAGGCCCAAGAAGATTGTCAGTTCTCCTATCATACTCATTTTGAACTCATCCTGCATTGCTTTTGAGAAGTTCTTCCATAGAGTTTCATTTGAAGAACCAAAGATAATATCATCAACATATATTTGAACTAAAAGAAAATCTTTACCCTCAGTTTTGACAAACAAGGTTATATCTACCTTGCCTTTCTCAAAATCATTCTCAAGTAATAATTTACTTAACCTTTCGTACCAAGCTCTGGGAGCTTGTTTCAAACCATAGAGTGCCTTATTGAGTTTGTACACATGATTTGGCTTCTTCGGATCTTCAAAACCAAGAGGTTGCATAACATACATCTCATCTTGTATGAATCTATTAAGGAATGCACTTTTGACATCCATTTGGAACAATCTGAAATTTTTGTAACAGGCAAAGGCAAGCAATAATTGAATAGCTTCTAACCTTACTATTGGTGCATAAGTTTCATTATAATCAATTCCTTCTTGATGAGATTATCCTTTTGCAACCAGTCTGGCTTTGTTTCTGACAATTTTGCCATCTTCATCCAATTTGTTTCTGAATGCCCATTTGGCTCCAATGATAGACTTTCCTTTTGGTTTTGGGACTAATTGCCAAACATCATTGATTGCAAACTGTTTGAGCTCACCCTACATGGCCTCAATCGAACTTTCATCAAGTAAAGCATCATCTGTACCTTTTGGTTCAACCTCAAATACAAGAGCTACTACACTGGATTCTTCGTGTCTCTGTGCTCTTGTTCGAAGTCCTTCATTAAGATCACCAATAATAAGTTCAGTTGGATGGCTAGACTTATGTCTCCAATTTGAATTAAGAATTCTCTTGATCTCAGTTGATAGAGTTTCATCTCCTGGTTGTTGAGCTTCCTCATGAGAATTCATAGTTGAGAAGTCTTGAGGGTAATTTGGAATATCAAGCTATGGTTGAAGTGAATGTAGTTGAGTATCTTCATAAAACTTGACATTCATGGATTCTTCCACAGTTTGAGTCCTTTTGTTAAAGACTCTGTAGGCTTTGCTTGTCATTGAGTAACCAAGAAAGATTCCTTCATCTGACTTCATATCAAACTTACCAACATTGTCATTAGGATTCTTCAATACAAAACAATTGCAACCAAAAATATGAAAGTAAGAAACAATAGGCTTCTTATATTTGTAGATCTCGTAGGGTGTCCTTTCAAGGATAGGTATGAGATAAACTTTGTTGATGATGTAACTTGCTGTAGATACAACTTCAGCCCAGAATTGAGAAGGCAAGTAACTTTCTATAAGTTGAGTTCTAGCCATCTCTTGTAAAGACATGTTCTTCCTTTCTACAACTCCATTTTGTTAAGGTGTATATGTAGATGAGAACACATGTTGAATCCCTGCATAATCACAGAACTTGGCAAAATCTTGATTCGCAAATTCTTTTCCATGATCAGTACAAATCCGTGAAATAGTATAACCTTTCTCATTTTGAACTTTCTTGGCAAACTTACAAAAGTAAGAGCTAGCATCTGACTTACTTGCCAAGAAATAAACCCATGTGAACCGAGAATAATCATCAACAATTACCAGACAATAGGTTTTTCCTCCAATACTCTAAGTTCGAGTAAGTCCAAGCAAGTCCTTGTGTAGCAGCTGTAAAACACGGTCAGTTGATAGTTGATTTATCAACTTATAAGAGCTTCTGACCTGTTTTCCCAAAACACATGATGTGCAAGTGTTGTTCTTTTGAAAAGTCAGTTTAGAAAGACCACAAACAATCTTCTTGGAAGATATCTTGGCAATCTATTTCATGTTAGCATGTCCAAGTCTTCTATGCTACAGATTTATCTCATCCTGAACAGAAACAAACATTGCGAACCATCTGGTTTTATGTCAAGTAGATAGATATTCCCATGATGCTTACCCGTGAAGGATTGTGAAGTTTCATTGCTAGAACCATAGCATGTACCTTCTTGAAACTGAATTTTGTAACCGGCATCACATAATTGACTAACACTGATAAGATTGTACTTCCAACCTTTCACTAAGGAAACATCTTTGATAGTTAGATTCCCAATTTGCACAATTCCACATCCAACTATGTTTCTTTTGCTTTTCCACCAAAAGACACTTTTCCTCCTTCTGTTTTAACTAGCTTATCAGAACAGCTTGAATCACCTGTCATGTGCCTTGAACATCCACTATCTAGATACCATTTTGATTTGCTCTTGATGGTAACCTGTTAATAAGAAAAATACTCACGTTTTCTTTGATACCCAGACTTTCTTGGGTCCTGTATAGTTAGTATAAGCAAAGTTTAACAAGTTTTTCTTCACTGAATCTTTCAACAAAGGACAGTCTCTCTCAAGATGTTATGAGCTATTGCAGTTGGAGTACTTCAGAAAACTTCTTCCACTAGGCTTCATAAAAAAAATGAAAATGATTTTTGTAAACAGCCTTTGAAAGTTTTCGTTCAAGTCTTTCCTTTACCTTTGGAAAATCAATCAAAGGAATAGTTTCGAGGGTCATACCCAATCCAGTTTTATTTAATAAGGTCTCTGAATTGAAAGAAGTTTGTCAAGCTTTTCAAAACCATTTGAAAACTTCTTTGAGAGATTTGAGAAATCTGCTTTGAGACAGACAACCTACTTCTCAAGAGAATTAGACTCCTACTTCTCAAGAGAATTAGACTCCTCCTTCTCAAGAAGTTTCTTACTCAAGCTTTCAATTTTTTTAGACCAAACATTTTCTTGCTTTTGAAGTCTCAAGTTCTTCTTCTTTAGCTCAAAAATTCTTTTTAGAGAGGACTCCAGACTTGAGCATAACTCATCAATGTACTTAGATATTTTAACAAGAATCTAATAATTACTGACCTCATCATCCTAATCTAAGTCTGAATCAGAACTTGCTTCAGAGTCTGAATTTGATCATGCCATTAGGCAGATGTTTCCAACCTCTTCATCACTGTCAGGATCACTCCAGGATTCTGCTTTAAGTGCCTTCTTGTGTTTTTCTTTCCTCCTACTGCTTTGTATAAGTAAAGGATAGTTGGGTTTAATATGTCCTTTATGTCTGCAGTTGTAACATATTGCTTCATTGTTGGATTCTTTGTTCCAAGATTGCCTATTCTGAAAATTTCATCTAAGCTATCTTCTCTGGAAATTTTGCTCAGGTTGTCTTCTTTGAAAATTTTGTGAGCTGGAATTTCCTAAGTTGAATCTTCTTCCTTTGTTGTTCAATCTTTTGAATTTCTCTATTAGAAGAGTCAACTCTTCATCATCAAAGGTCTCATTTGATCCTGCATCATAAAGCTCTTCATTAGACTTCAAAGCTATGGATTTCTTGCCTTTCAAGTCTGATTGTACATCAAATCTTTCCACTTCGTAAGATTGGAGAGTTCCAATCAACTCATCAACAGATAGTGGTTGAATTCTTTATGTCTATATGATAGTGATTTTCACTTAGTCCCAATCATTTAAGAGTCCACGAAGTAACTTGTTGACTTTCATTGGCTTAGAAATGATTTGTCTTTGATATGCAATACAGTTGATAATTTCTGTGAAGTGGCTAAATATGTTTAGGAATGTTTTCTCCAGGTTTCATTTTGAAAGCTTCATATTGAGCAAGTAGAATGTTGATTCTTGTCTCCTTGACTCAATTAGTTCCTTCAAAGGTGATGTTCAACCTTTCCCATATTTCTTTGGCTATGGCACAAGAAGAGATATGATTATATTCTATAGGAGACAAAGCACTATATAAAGAATAAATAGCTTTGGCATCAATGTGTTGTCTTCTGATGAATTCAACTTGATTCATCTCTCCAGCTTCTACAGCATTTTTCTCTAAACTTGATGTTGATTTGAGATTTACTCCTCTTTCAACAACATCCCATTCTAGTGGATCTTTTGATCTCAGGAATGCTCTCATTTTTTTCTTCCAAATGTTCTAATCCTTTCCATCAAAGTAAAGTGCTCTAATGACATTCTGTCCTTCCATCACTCCTGATACAAACACACTAGACATAAATCTTTAGCTTAGAAGTAAAAACACTTCAAACATAAGCACGAAGCTCTGATACCAATTGAACGATCTAGTACGATCACCTAGAGGGGGTGAATAGGTGATTTCGAAATCTTTTGCGGAAGTATATGAAACACAGCGTGTGAAGCGTGATATGTGAAGAACAGTAAGTACACACAAAGAGTAAATAAAGAAGATCAAGACACAAGGTTTATAGTGGTTCGGCTTAGCTCAAGCCTACGTCCACTCTCTCGAGCTGATAGCCTATTGGCTGGATGCCACTATGAATTAAAAGAGTTACAAATCAGTTCTAATACTACTCCGAGTCTTTTGCACTCACAAGGCAAATATATGTAACACTCTTTTGTTTTCAATGTAAGCACAGTAAATGAGCAGTTCTAAACTTATGAAATGGACTCTCGTCATTGTCATTTTAGTTCATCTCTTCTCTTTCTTGAGCAGCTTGAAATATCTCCCTTAAATACTCCTTGATGCCAATACAACTATTGGCACTTCCAAAGGAACTTTTCCAATCAATCCGTTGGATAGAATCAGGAATATATCAATCTATCTTTAGATAGTGTAAAGAATCCGCCAATCTTAGTTGCCTATACAATCAGGATCTTGATTTCCATAAGTGAATGCTTGCCATATTTATCCAATCTTCAGAGAATCCAATATGCCAAAAATAAACTTCATATTCTTGGAAGTAATCAATCTTGTTTGATCCATAAGTATTCTGTCTGATATCCACGAGCATAAGAGTCGTAAGAATATCTTCTTACTTAAATAGTCATCATAATTCTAACTTCTCATATTTTACCAAATCTGACTCCTAACAATATGTGCCTGATACCTTCAGATGATAAGATTTGACTACCTTCAGATGTTAAGATCTGACTTCCTTCAGATGATAAGATCCAACTACCTTCAGATGATAGAAGATTTGAGTACCTTCAGATGATACAAGATTTGATTACCTTCAAATGATAAGATCTGATACCTCTCAGATCATACAAGATCTGCCAACTCTTCAGATGATAAGATCTTGTCAGATTTAACCACTAGTCTCCATGTCATCTTACAAAGATTTTCTTTTGTTGTAGAGTTTTGTCATCTTAAAAATCATTAATAGATCATCCTCTAATAGGGTGTGCTAAAGACCAAGTAAGGCACAAAAAAATGTCTTACTTCCTACCCAACTAGGGCTTATGGGTTTAGAGACTTGATTACATTAATAATTTTTATTAGTATTCTTTCGATACCTCTAACTTGATTGGAATGCACACCTAAGTATCAAATGGTCTTTGCTACTAATATGAGTCTCGAAGACCATTTAAGTCGTTGAGCATTCATGCAATGTTCTTTTAAGGATTTATTATGATCATAAGGCTTATCTTAACCATTCTAAAAAGGAAAAGAACAATCAATACATTGAAAGTATGGGGGTTAAACACTCAAGTATTGAAAAGTTTATAGTATAGTACAAGAGAGAAAACCTTATACTTGTCAAGAAAAAAATTTAAATGGTTTTGTTTTAAGCCCCAACACATGTTCCCCAATTAGCTTGTTCCGATACCAAGTCCCTCATGGAAAATATAAGCTTTGCTCTTAAGCCTCAGGACATGACTTCTTATATGATTGAAGCACGAGTGCAAAAACTTGTGTACGGCGATCACTTTAGTGTCAAAAGTTTCATTCGGATCACTTAATTGTCAATTTTTCAAAAAAAAAAAAATCATTTTAGTGACAACTTTGATTTCTTTAACTAGAAACCCAACGTGGCAAATTGTTATTAATTTTTTGAGCTCATGTGGCTAGTCGTAGTGCCAAGTCAGCACATAAAATGATAATTTAAAAAAAATTAATTAGATTAAAAAATAAAAAAAGGGTCGAAAGGGGAGGGCGGCCTCTCCGCTACTACTTTACTTCTGTTAGCGAGGGTAGGGATAGTCGATAAGGGTCGCAGGCCCTCGGCCATGGGTCGGGGACCTTCACCAACAATAGGCGATGGCCCTCTGCAGGCCCTTGCCCAGGTCTGGGTGAGGGTCATAGCCTTCCCCCACTAAGGTGAGGGTCGTCGGCCCATGGTCGGGGATCGGCGTCACTTACCGCTCGAACTCTCTCTCTTTCTCCCCCTGCCATATCTCTCAGCTCACCGATCACCCCCTCTTCACCCTTCCACTTCATAAAGGACTCCTCTTCATCCGTCTATGACCTTCACTTTGCCAAGGACAAGTGCTCCAACACCCCTACAACTCCCCTTTGAGGATGAGTACCTCACCTTTTACCTCGTCATGCTCGCTCACGACGGTGCTAGTAGGAACCCCTCTTTATCCTTTTAAGTTATAGCCTCTAGCAACGACCCTCGCATGTTCTGGGTGAGAGCTACGACCCTTGCCCAGATTTGGGTGAAGGCCATCGGTGAGGGTAGGGCGACAGCGACGAAGGCTTGCCACCTTCCCCTTCGACCCCTTTAAAAAGATTAACTACTTTTTTTATTTAATTTTAATAAATTAAAAAGTGACACGAAATATATATTTTTGAAAACACAATATTCAAATAAAAAATTTATTATAAATGTCATGTCATTTTTTGGTTGGAATATCTCGATGTCGGCACTTAATTGATCGTTCTTTCTTCGATTTGACATTTGAGTGATCAGGCGGACACATTTGGTGCTTAAGTTAGTGTCATATACCAATTTTGACACTTGTAGTATGCTTCTTCCAAATATAGGCTAGATTGAAGCGGGCCTAACTATTACTTATTTTATTAAAAATGTTGCACTAATCTCATTTAACTCCAATTTCATTAAAATAATGGTTATAAGTCTTAATTGATTTTTATTTTTCAAATTTGTCTATTTTAACTAAATTTTAAGATATTTTGATTTTCAATTCCTATGTCTATTAACAAAATTAGCTTAATTAATACTAGACCAAGCTAGTGAACCCAAACCAAATCAATACAAAGGACTGGCGCTTTGAGCTCTCAACCATCTATCTTTACTGTCAATATTATCTTTCATCCATCCAATCACTTAATTCACATATTAGTAAGTTCACTCAATTCACTAATCACCAAAATATGGGGTCGAGCTCGAGAATTTGGATAACAAGTATTTTGATTATCCATCCACCACATAATGAATTATGGGTTAATCAATAATGCCAAGTCACTACTAATCCCCATTTATGAATCCTTAAATGGTGTGCTACGTCACTTAATACCAAATTTAGAACTAATTTCCATGCTTAAGCTACCTGCCAAATGATTATGCATCATTAATTGATAGTAAAAGTAATCAGTTGACCAATCAATCACAAATAAGTTTAAGTAGGCAAGCATTGAGGCTACTTAGCCTTAGAAACTCAAAATCACCTAATTGACCAAAATGTCACTTCTCTGTCTCACCTTTAATTCTAACCTTCTAAGTTTCAATACAATTGAAGGCTTTAATGAATTCTAAATAAAGTAATTATAACTCTCAACTAAAGCTTATGATAATGTTTTTAACTTACACTATAATAATCTTTCCTTATTTTGACCTAATTATTACAAAATGTTTTATTAAGCTGCACTACTTTAGATATTCACGATACCAAATAGGACGAAATTTTATGGACAAAAAGCTTATTATGGGGTCTTCAACTTTCTATTTTTGAGCTTTTGCTAATCCTCTTACTATATGAAATTATGCAATTTACACCAAGGACTCAATATGTATTGGTTTAGTTGGCCAATTCTAACTTTGACTTGTTCAATTAAATTGACTGGCTTATCCTAGATAGACTTTCGCAATATTTTGGGTATTTTTAGTTTAGGACATTCTCTACTATTTTCATCATTTGAAATTTTGCTAATCAATCATCCAGCTATTTTTGCAAAACAAGGTTAGTCGATGCAAAGATCGGAATTTTCAGATCTAACTCCAAATTACTTCAATATCTTTAGACTCGGTTTTATAGCTTTAATGACCTTCAGATCTTATAATTTTATATCAAAATAAAGTTATGAACGTTTACTTCAATTCATTTGAAAACAAATTTTCTTAATTCTAAGCCAATTTTGTCACACCCCGATTTTCGAACTCACGACTATCTCCGGTCTTTACCGTCAGGATCCAAATCAATTCAAAACTTCCAACAATGCTTCCATTCCTCCGCGTCATGAGGTAGCCAACATACAAATTTTAATAAGCGAGGGACCAACCAAATTTCGCAAACACCATTAACATACATTAACATCAAATCAAGTCTACAAGATCCCTGATTACAAAATCCAACCTAGAAGAAATCTACAAAAGCCTAGGGTTCGCTCATCCACATAGTTGTACAATCAAAAGTAACAGGGAAGGTGGACGGGTCTACTTCCCTGTGGGGTAGGGAGCCAATTTAGATACTCACGTAGATTAAAACGGCATGTTGGATTAAGAACAATTCTGTTCTCCAAGTCGTCTACACCATCGGGGTCATCATAACCAGAGTCGTAACCTCCCTAAGGCACTCCACACTGCTCCGAGTTATAGTTCATCTCACCTCCTAGTGTATCGGTGTACTCCACTGTGTGCTAGTAAGGAATCCAGGTTTGCTTCGGGATATTCCATATCCACTCCGTCTACTCGTGTCTCCATAATCAGTCCGCTCTTCCAGATCTCCCTATTTATCACACACCCTCTATCAACGGGATGTTCAAGGACCATCCCTATGTCCTCCAGGTCTTCCGCTTCCTCATTTGAGCTAAAGGGAGCCTCCCGCTCCGAGTCTTCCTCTAGCTGATCATCTTCCTCCAGAGGTTCCAGCTCTAGCTAATCCCAGTCCTCCTCCTCGAGAGGTTCCTTCTCCAACAGCTCCTCCTCCTAGGGATCCTCCTCCTCTAATGGGTCCTCCAAGTTTGAGAGTTCCTCCTCCGAGTCCATAGTTGGGTCCTGGGATGGTCGGGGGGTAGTGGAGTGAGATACTTGGTATCTCAGTGAATAAACCCTAACCCTAGATTAGGAACACCCCTACCTTAGGGTCCCTATAGCGTCCCTCCCGACTCTTGGTCTCTAGATGGAAAGGCTAGCTATCCTTAGCTAGGGAACAACCCTTATCACCTCACTCCAATCCAAGTCTCGGTAGTGTTGTGCTACTGACTCCTGACTAAACTACACCATAGGGCTCCTCGGCTCGCAGTTACTAAGAATAATCGACAGGTACTAATGAAGCAATCAAGGAATTTAATCGAATGCTAATTCAATGCTCCCTATTCATCAATTAAGGTTGCCCGCAACGAACTAACTAACTAATTAATTCAACTAAATGATAAATAATATAATAGATAACTAATTAATTTAGTTTGCTAATAAATAAATTGCAAGACTAATAATCGATTTATAGCTAAAGTAAATAAGTTGCATGGCTAGTAATTAATAAGTAAATTGCAAGGTTAGTAATTAATTATGAATTTATTAAATAAATTACAGAAATAAATAAGGAAAGGAACAATTAAATCGAAATAACTATCATGAGGTACGTGGCCGTCCATGACAAGCCCCCTTACTCAAACTCGTTCCAATACCGCACCAAAGTTGAATTTCTCAACTTTCTCAATTTCCCGTGCCCTTGGCACCTTCATCACACCAATTATTGGCCCTAAGGCACCTCTCACATCAAGCGAGGTCCCGTGACGAATTATTCTACGTCAGCCAATCTTACCATTCTATCCGACTATCCAAATATTCAATCGAGCCCTAGCTGATACTAAAATTCTAGGAATTCTAACAATTCTAAAAATTTCTACTAAAGCAGTGAATGCGCTTAATAAAGGTTTAGAGCCCACTCACTTGTGAGTCTCTTAGCTTCCACCCTGCTAATCCAGGCATCTTCTGAAGGCCAAAAGAAAATAACCCATTTCTTATTTTCTTTTTCTTTTTCTTTTTTCTTTTTTCTTTTTTCTTTTCTTTCTTTTTATTTTCTTTTGTCTTTTCTTTCCTTTTCTTTTCTTTCCTTCTCGACCTGCCTGGATCGAGTTGGGCTGACTTTCGAGTCGGGTTGTTGGGTCAAGCCCACTGGGCCGAGCTATCTAGTTGGTTGACTGGGCCTCCGAGGATGGCGATTACTCTGGTGAGGCACACACAGATCGGTTAAGGCTATCCGGGTCGCGCGTCGGGTCGAGGGAGAACCCGTTAGGTCTTGCCGTTGTTCTTCGTCCTCTGGCCAAACCGAAGCTCGAGGCCAGTCAGAATCAGAAGCGGGCTCAATGGCGAGTCGATCGGTGGCGGTGGCAAGGGCTGAGGTGGTCAGAGTTGCGAGAACTCCGACCGAGAAGCTGACGGCTCAACCTAGGTTTTCTGAGGAAGAGGGGTTAGGGTTCCTGAGCTGAAATTCGAGGATTCCAGACCAAATCGAGGGGAAAGGAACAACTAGACTCACCCACGAGGTGGTTGCGAGTCGAACGGTACCCATGGTGAGCGACGGCGACGGCTGGAATAGTGTCGGTGACAGGTTCGGGCTCCGGCAAGGTTGGGTTTGAGCTTGTCTCAAACCCAATCGATCTCTCGCAAACCTAGACCAAATCGAACCCAACAAGAGTCAAAATCAAGGTTTAGAGACCCTTAGGAGTTGATTGGTGGGGTCGGTTTGAGCCCAAGTACTTGAGGTTGAGAGATCTCACCGATTGAAGGTCACGGGTTTTTTTGGAAAACCCAGAAAAACTGAATCATGAAGCCCTCTTTCGAGGGCTGCCGGCAACAGCTCCGGCCAAACCGAAGGCGGCGGCGGTTGGCGTTTTGAAGACGCCGTTGCAGACTTCCTATTGACACCAACGACTAGAGGAGAAGAGGTCTGAGCTGTGAGGGAAGTGCGTCGAAAGTGGGGAGGAAGCTCGGTATAATTGTAGGGGGAGTGGTTGAGGCCGAGCTGAAAATTAGCTTGCCGACACCACGCGGTGACCTCCTACTAGCTGCAGGCCACTTCGGCCATCCTCTCTGGTCAGGCAGTGGGTGGTGGCAGTGGCGAGGCAACAGTTGGTACGGCTGAATAGTGCTAGCCAACTGCTCAACAGAATGTCGTAAAGAGGAGAGAGAAGGAAAAAGGGAGAGGGAGCCATGTGCGTGCACGGCGTGTGTAGCCGGTCCGACCCAATTGGACCATCTAGTTCGTGCAGTTGGACCGGCTGGTTCACTGGCTGGTTCGGGCAACTAATAAAATAATATTATTTTAATTTTCGAAAATTGAAAAATTGCTTTAATAAATCGTAAAAATTAGGGAAATTTTCTAAAATTCACTAAAATTTCCCAATACCAAGATTATGACATTTTGGGCCCAAATAAAATTTTAACAAACAATGTCAATAGTCCAAAAGCCTTTCACAATTTTTGCGAACCAAAAGGAAATTATAAAATTTCCCAGAAAATTTCCCCGAGGCCAATAATCGCGAACACGGTCCAAATGCGGCTATTACAAAATTTTCAGTAAAAATCAAGAAACACAGCAAGCTCGAATCTATCTTGAGTTTTCTAGACTACATACAAATCACCCAACCCAAAAGCCTAAGTATTCATATAATCCTAAAGCACCTTCAACTCAACTATTTGAACATTCAAGCACATCTTCAAATATTCAGACATCAATGCTTATCGTAATTGCTAAATTGAATCACAAATCCTAAAGATTTACTTTAAAATCAGCCTAACTTACTCTTAAGTAATCATACACGCAATATACGTCAATTGACGATTAGTTAGGATTGAAATCATCATTAAATTCATGCTCTAAGTGTCACGACCAGCAAAGAAAAGCTCAAATCAACGTTCAAAGCTTCAAAATGAACTTAAACTATGATAAACTTATAAGTAAAAAAAACACCTGAAGTCATAAAAATCAAACACACATTCATGATTACTAGTCAAAACTTATCATCGATTCTTACCTAAGAGGCTTTGGCTAAGTGAATTTGAGCTAGGTGAATTTAAACATGCTAAGGAGTCTAAAACATCCATTGACGATCAATTTCCTAAATTGAATCTTATGCTAAAATTGTAGCTATTTGATTCCATCTCATCCTAGCTTGAACTTTTAATAAACCTCAATGTTCAACTATCGTTAAGTCAAGGATCCTTGGACGATTCTTTGAAATCAATGTCACGGAATTGTGAAAAACCAACCTCAGAATTATTTCTGGCGAACTATCTAGAAAAGCAAAAATTGGAGTGCCTCTAGCAATGATAAGGAGGTGACAACTACCACGACATCGCCAAGGACGAACCAAGGAGCATTGTTGCACAACAATTCCAAAGGATCAGTGTTGACAGAGCACCAAGAAATGGACAGAAAGTCACCAGCAAGAAGAACGCCCACGAGAGAGAGAGAGAGAGAGAGAGAGACAGAGACAGAGACAGAGACAGAGAGACAGAGAGAGACAGAGAAAGATCTTTATGCTCTTCCGAGTAGTATTTTATTTTGAGAATTTTTTTAATAAGAGTAGCTGATTTAGAGTGTAAATTCGTTTCTAGTGATTATGAGGCAATTTAAAGGGAAAAAAAATCAAATTAGGAACTAATCCTAGACACACAACTCACCTTATGATTGACCCTTGTTATGCCGCATGGATGGGGGAGACAACATATCCTAATTTCAAGTAGAAGGGAAATGGATGGCTAAATTGACTCTTATTAATGATTCACGACATGTAATTTAACTTTGTTAATTGATAATAATGGAATTTTGGTAATTATGTGAAGAGGTGGGCCATCTATGGAGGTTGACCGAGTCATACCCGGTTGACCCAATACTTCCCAATTGTCATATTTATCTTTGAATCGTTACATGAGATGGTCTATCTTGTTTTGTTCGACCCATTGGGCCAATTGGGCTTCAGCCAATGGTGCATGATCGGGTTGGGTCAACCAAGTTTATCCAGCTGATTCCCGTTATTCCTGACTCATTGTTTAATGCTCAATTTTCTTGAATTACTCTGATTGTGACCAAATTGATATTGAAATTGAATCAATTTGGACTAATAGGATTAAAATTCAACCATAGCCTTAAACTCATGTTTGAATGCTAACCATCCCATCCATGTCTATAATCATTAAGATTAAGCTTGACATCATGAATTATTATAGTTCCCAAATCAAACATCTATAATACGAAACAGAACAATGACTTTTGAAAATTTTAATCAAGGGTTAAAGTCTTCATTATCTCAATAGTTTTTATAAAAAAAATGCATATTTTAAGCCTAATTATGCGTGTAAGAATAAAATTAACGTTTCTTTATGATTGTCACAAGCTTTATGGGCATTGATCTAGAGTTGACTTTTTGGGTTAGACCAACAAGTCAACCTTTGGTTTATGGTATAAGTTAATGTAAAATTTAAAACTTGCTATGAAAGTATAATTAAGTCCTAAAATTTTCAGATTGTGTACCGAAATCCTAAGACTTATAATAAAAGTATAATTAAATCCTAAAACTTAAAAAAAAAATGTAATTAGATCCCAAAACTTATCAAGTTGATATCATTAGATTCTTAAATTTATCAAGTGGCACCAACTTCTGACAATCAAGTCACAAACTTGTAAAATTAATACAACCAAGTCGTAAAACTTGTCAATTTGGTGTAATGAAGTCCTAAAACTTATTCTTAGTTTCTAGTAGTCAAGTTAGAAGGACTTAATTTTACCAACTCAACAAGTTTTAAGGATGTATTTTTTTGAAAGTTTAAAGACTTAGTCGTACTATTATGACAAGGTTATGTATTGATTATATTTCTTGGAAGTTCTATGACTTATTTGCATTTTTTTTGACAGATTTTAGGATTTTCAATACACTTATCTCTTGATTTACTAAGAAAATGATACCCTTAGTCTTGCTATACAAATGGAACTTTAATCACGCTTTCATGTCTTTTTGGCCAAGAAACAAATCATGTCGCTATCATAAATCTCAAGTCTTGAGTTTTACCCTTATTGAACTTGTAGGCAAAAAATCGAATGTCAACAATCAAAAACATTGTCGTTTAGTTCCTCCTTTTCCTCACAATTTCCTTTATTCGAGTGGGCTAAGTCACCCGCTCTATGCATTATCTACCTTGAGAAACCGGCTCCATATGTTTTTGTTGATTTCTTAATGGGTCAAAATCCAATACGCAATATGAGATTTTTTTTAAGCATGATGTTTCCTAGAATTTTCTTATTTGAAAGGGACAATAGAAGCAATGAAATCATGACACCAAAATGATAGCTACTTGAAGGAGAGCGACGACCATCAAGACTTCTCTCAGAATATTATTTGAAAGGGACTATAGAAGCAATGAACTCATCACACCAAGATGATAGCTACTTGAAAGAGAGCGACGACCATCAAGACTTCTCTCAAAAGATTACGCTTCCATGACTAAATCGCTTTTAATCTGTCATCTGGGTTTCCATGTACTTTGACAAGAAATCTAAATTTCAAACCGGACTCAAACAATGATGAATTTACTTAGTGATTTCGAGGCATTTTCTTCTGTATACAATGGAACTTTCATGGCGTAAAGTTTAAGTGGTTTTATAATTTGCGATAAAACTTTGGGCTATACTTTCATTGAACTTGGCAATATTTAATTTTGCTTTTAGAAAGTCTCATTGAATAGAATCATCTTTTGGGGAAGGAAGGCCGGCAGGAACCAGGAAAAACACTTCTTCTTCTTCTTTTCTCCATACATTAGTTTAAAAAAAATCTGATGAAAACCTTAATTTAAAAAAAAGTAACAGAATTGATGCGGACAAACAATCCAACAAGCGGGCCTGGAACAACAGTCTGCATAGTGCACGAGTAAGAAGAGTTACGGGAAAAGCTCCTTCCGAGCAATATATTTCTATCTGACTGGATATTTCGTTGACATTTGTTTCGGACCTCCACATCCATGGTTAAGATATTTTCAGGGAATTTTTCCATTTTTATATCATTTATCCACGACATTTAGGGCTTTTTATTCTTCCAAATTATCGTCCTAACCTCCTAAGTGAATCACTAAACGGAAGCTAATGGACCACTAAGTGAGATGTTTAACACGGGCTCTTTCAAGTCTAACCAATTGTAAGTTAGTAATCTAGTCAGCTTGCATTTTATTTACCTTTTGAAGCTACTACTAACCGGTTATGGATCGATTAGACGCTCAAGTAAAATATGAAAGTATTCATTTTTATGAATCAAAGATTATATATATTCGCAGACTTTATTATGCTGGATTAATATGTCTTCATCTCGAGAGATGCAAAGCCAATATTTGAGGATTGAGAATCTCCAATTTTTAAAGAGTTGAGATTTTCTAATATTATAAGGAGGTAAATTTATATCTTAACTTTTTCTCAGTTAAAAAGTTGATACCTCATCACATCCGTCATTGGACAATCTAGATCTACTTTTTCCTCCCTTTGTTTCCATTTTCCCCTTTCCACTTCTGCCTCCGTCCCCCTCTCTCCTTGGATCTTCAACTTTTAGGGTTAACAATGGATGATGTCACCAAATGGAGATGGAAGAGCTAAGAATAAAAGGCGACCTTTAACAAACAGAGTTCCTAATACTTACTGAGATTAAATCTCTAATTTTCAGGCAAGATCATCATAGAGTATTGTCAACTCAAATTTTCGAGGACTTGAGGTTGAAGACATCGTGAGAAGTAATCGGCGCGTGCGAGGGTGTCAGTGAAATGGAGTAAAAAGTATCACGAAAAACATTTCGGAATAAACAATAACAAAACTATAAAACAAAAAATTAAAACAAGCGCACAAAAGATTGTTTAATTTTTTATATCTCTAAGATAAACAAGAGGGATTCTGTAAAATAAAATAGAAAATGTTGTCACTTTCGATACAGTCTCTGTTATGTTCATCATTGCATTGGAAATACAAATATATTATTATCCTTAAGTATAACTTACAAACAACCGTCGTTTCTAGTATAAGAAATTTTTTGGCTCTTTCTATCACCAATCGACCAATTTCTTAGCCTAGACATAATATAATAATAACGGAAATAAAATCTGAAGAATACACCAAAAAATTGTTATCAAAGTTCACCCAAACCTAGGGTATGTAGCACAAAGAAAAAAATTGGAATACAATGACAATATTCTTTCAGATCAGGGCATAAAGAGATTAAAAAAATCACTTTTTTCTTCTTTTCTCTCTATTTTTTTCATGCATCTTAAAGGCTAGTGTCTAACTAATGCTAATAGATAGGTGCATCTTTTACCTAAACGAAATTCCATAGAAAAGACAAAAAAGTCCTTATAAAATATTTGGCTTCATTTGCCAACAATCTCAAAATGGCCCGACAGTAGGATTCACAAAGGACTTTTGATATGTCCACAAAGCAGCTTGGAATATTCTTCATGCCAATTGTCTCAAGTTTTGTTCGAGAGTACTTGTGAGCCTCACATAATGGGTAGCCAACAAAGGGATTATGAAGTTGAAACTTCCAAAGCCGTAGGATTTTGAGCTCGAGAAAGAAATACTAGAGAAAAAAGATTGGAATTTTGCTAATGATATTATAAGTTAATTTTCGGGAAATTTCCCAAAAGAAAAATATACTTCTATTATATGATAACCAATTCAATCATAAATTGTTCGATCATGTCAATTTAGCCTTAAATATTTTATGTCAATATAATTTTCAACTAATTTTGACAAAAAAATCACTAACATGGATGGTGAATGTCTTCCCTTCGCTGATTGTCAAGCCTTTCTGATGGCTAGTGGAGGTTAGTAGCCACAGGCGGGGGTCGACAAGAGTCCCCTCAATGGCCTCTAGCAAGGGTCACTCTCTCCTTGGCAAGGCCTCTCACAAGATCTAGCAATGGCAAGAGTCTCTCTTGTTAGCATGACTTGTTAATTGCTGTATTTAAGAATAATAAGGGAAATTCTCATAGAGATTTTGATTGGTATATTCAAGGCTAAATAAGGGGGATTCTCAAATCAAGCCTAAAATAGGGGATCTCATCTCTTAAATGTATGTATGTATATCCATCTGCGTGTGTGTGGGTGGGTGAGCATCCGCATCGCACACACGCATGTGCCTTGATGTAACAGAAAAGATTAAAATATAAAAATAATAGAAAATGATCTTAGAGGCTTGTCCAAGGACATAGGCACACTACCAAACCTCGTTAATTCTTATCTTTTTGTCCTTTACTTCTTGATTTGAGTTTTTAGATTGTTAACACCCCTCACTAGATATGTGAAAGTGACCCTCGCTAGTGGGCAATTGGTGGAGAAAATAGAAAAAAAAGTAAAATCATCCACATCAGTGCTGGCCACTAGCCAACCACATAGGACAGTCGATATTAATTGGACCACCAAGCAATAATTTCTAGCTAAAATTTGCTAAAAGGATTATTTTGGCAAATTGTTAAAAAGTTTAAAGTTATATTGATAAATTGTCAAATAATTTAAGATTGAATAAGCCACTCACCAGTAAATTTAGGCTGTTTTGAACAATTAACCCTTTAAGTTTGGAGATCACATTATTGCAAAAATAGGTTTTGAAGACTCCAACTGTGATGGAAGCAACTAGATTCCGGTACTTACAATATGGACAAGAAGAAAATCAAGGTGCTGAAGAAGGGCATGCAAAATTTCAGTAGAAATTTTATTTTGTGATTATGTAAGATTTCGGTTATCTAGTTATCAAATTCATTTTGGAGATTTCTCGAGTTATCTTGAAGTTTGAATCATGATGTTAATTTCGATCATGATGCAGTCGATCAATTTAACTGTCAATTTTTTTATTCGACCAAAAAAAAAATTAAATATCAATCATCTTACAGTGCACAGACGAGTTTTCTCAAACCAAAGGAGGATGATAAAGCAGGCGCTACTTGCCTGAATTAGGTTTCTTCTAGTTGGAGGGAATGATGTGCGGGCATATTTTTTATGATTATAATTAGTTTTTAATTTCCTTACTTACTTTCTATTTTAAAGATTATGTTTGGATATTAGGGGATTTGTTTTAGTGTTTAGTAGTTTTCGCTTAGATATTTAAGATTTAGTAGATTGTATTTTGTTGTTAGTTAATGTATATCGTCTTTTAGAATTGCAATTTTCTTAGGGTTTTTAAGAAATAGATAGATTATGTTATCTTGTAATTTAATTTTCCTCCTTTGTGAACAATTAATCAAGAGAGTTTCTTCTGATGTTACTCAAGTTTGTGTGGCTGAGTTACAACCCGTGGTTGTAAATTTTGCATTTTTCTAGATTTGTGTTACCAACAATTCTTCCTACATTGATATAAGATGTAACATTAGTTCAGTCTATGCTTATAATGAACCAAACTTAATAAATCAAGAAAATATATAACCATCTCGTATGTAAATCTTCACTTAATAATCTCATATTGTCGATTAGAATGGGTTTTTTTTTTCCCAAAAAGATAGAGACGACCAATAAAAATATTAGAAAGGAAGAAAATACAACGAATAGGACATAACAAGGTGCTATCAATATGCCATTTTCTCCTTGAGTTGCCTCTTTCCAATGAACAGTAAAAACAATTTTATTTTATTCGTCCAATGTCATTTTGATATATTAATCAATAGTGTCATTTTCTAATGCTGTGATTGATGACATATTTCGACTTTTTTCTATAAGATTGTCAAGTGAAGAAGACAAGACAAGCTCTTTCCTAGAATTTGCATATGAAATAGACAGAATAAGCTCTAATAAATATTTTATACGACCCTTCAAGTTCAACACACACCTTACAAACCCATGACATTTCACTGTAGTTTCCAGCAGACATGCACAGAATAGGACACGGCATGACTCATACGCTTGCTAACTTGTTGCTTAAGTCTGGAATATCTAACAATAATAAATTGAATTTTCAAGCTAGAGTCTTGGAAAGATTCTAGATAGTTGCAGTTGATCAAGATCCCAACCACCGATCCGTAGAATTTCAACCTTTCAATTCCGCACCTAATTGAAAATAAGAATATTCATCTTTAAAAATAAGGAATATTTTACTAAGCATATTATAAATTTAAGATCTTATTCATGTCTATTATGTTTCATGTCACATTTCAACTCTTGTGGAACTCATAATAACTTTTCTTCATTAATTTTAGTTAGATAAGGGTTTAAACTCTAACTGTCAAATGCTTGATTTCTGCAAGATTCAGACTTTTCAAATCATCTACTTTGTTTATAACCGAGCTCATCTTGATATTAGGAAAATTTCACAAGTTTGAAATTCAAGTTGAGAGCATAGTACATTGAAAGAGTCATATGTTCCTTTATCAATGATAAAAAAAAAATCATAGATGATCATAATTTAATATTCACATAGAAGATACACATTATATAATTCCAAAGAAACATAGTCAATTCACAACATTTTTCTTTACTTCGATTTTTTTTGTCGTTTTGTGTTGGAGATATCTCTTCTAATTGTAATTTGCATGATTTGGCTGAATTTATATAAAGTCAGTTCAATTTTCTAAATATCAGAAAAAATTATAAAGAAGATCGAGTGTAATTAGCAAAACTATCTTCTCATAAGACAAAAAAAGAAAATTTCTTCTCACAAAGTGTGCTACTTAGTTATCATAATTCTGAAAATATATAGTTTTGTGTCAACTGTGGTATGGGCAATATTTTCCTACTCTTGTGATATTTTCAATCTTGAGCTTGATCAAGGGACATTAATGCCGAGTCTCATTTTCTAAGTCCTACGTATTTTTATCATTTTGCGTCCAATTCTTGCTTGTCATACTCTCCAGTAATTCATTCCAGGGCCTGCTCTTCATGTTCGATTTACTCATGAGAGGGTTTGTTTACAAGTTTACTCACGATCTTCACGTTATGTAGTCACCCTCCACTTAAAATCGTTCAAGATTTAACATATCCATAAATGAACAAATAAAGTAACCCATGATAAAAAAAAAGTTTCTATTATTTCATACATCTTTATCTCGATAAAGCAGTGTAGATACTCACTATATCACCCATAAGATTATACTTACAGGACTATAAATGACATATAAAGTGGCACCTAAACAATATGATTAAATTCATGATCCTATATGAATCCAATCTGTTTTCTATATAAGAAAGCAAATATAATAAGATGAGGACATAATATTCTAATATCATGAATCTTTTATTGGTCTAAATAAATGAATTTTTGAATAATGAACATCTCATTTGATAATCCGAAGGACGCAAGTTTGTATCCTTTGACCATTACAAGGACATTTCAGTAGTATTTACGATTATCTGGAACTGGACAAACACATACTCCTACTTTACCAAAAAAAAAGACAAACACATACTCCTAAATCAAACGGCCAAGAACATTCCCGTGAATAAATGAAAAGGACTACTTTAAGTACATGGACAGCGAAGTGAAAAGGACTATTTTGAATAGCAGAAAGTTTGAATTGGTCATTTGATAGCCATCTACTCATTATCAACCATTATAATACTTCGACTAATCACATGAACTAGATAATTGTTGTTCAGTCTAGACTTGTTGAGCTCCACGAAAGATACAAATTTTCCTTATTCACTTTGTTGCCACATGACTTGTGTAACTGGTTGGTTCGACGAATTTTCCTATCATGTAATCAGAATATGATCCAACAGATGAGATTGGATAGTACGCTGCGAATCAGTGAATGCCCACTTATTTGAATAGATCTAATTGACTAGAGCTAATTAGTTTCAAATTCGTTACCTAAATCACATAAATTTAATACTTACCAACAGCTTATGATAAAAAAAAAATGGTACTCATACATGAGACGCAATGAGCTGGTGCTTGCATATGCAACAAATGAGTCAAGGTTAGAGAGAATCCGCTCTCACCGTGATCTATCACATACAAACTTGACAATGTCCCTCCTCATAAACATATCGAGAATCTTATTGTTAGGGTTCTTAGTTCCTTTTCTAATTTCTTGGACGACCTCATCAAGGGTGATGTACTAACTCGTAGCTAAAGCAACACTCAGTAGGCCAGGTACACAATCTCTATATCAAGTTTTCCCTTCTTTTCATTCATTTTTTTGACAACTTTTAAATTAATTGCGGGGTGAATTTTATAGAGAGATCTAGTTAATATACAAACTCATAATATAATGCTCTAGCTTGCAATGTACACAATCAATGGTGGAGGTCTAAGACTGATGCAGCCCAAGTCAGGCTACTCGAACAATGGGATCGGGAGAGTGACTCACTAACGGGAAATAGAACGAACAGAAATTTCAGCACTGTGCAAGCTCAGGAGAATAGTCGTATCTTTTTTTATACAGATTGGATCGACCTGATTCTAATGCCAAAAGTTCAAGGACTCTCGAATCTATAACTTTCATTTTTTGAGTTTTCTCAAAAGAGCACTGTAGGATGGACGGAGTTTCAGTTCAAGTGGGCAAACGTAAATGAGCAGAATGAGAAAATGATAGAGACTTTGATTGTGGCTCTTCTAGGCAACCTCGGAAGTTGAAAGGACATCGATTCTTCAAGATTGATGGCTGCAACTTTTCAAGGATGCAGACTTTAGAAAGCTCCGACTCTTTAAGGATGGAGTGAAAACTCTTCTAGGTTTTCAAAAGTATGAACTCTGTGGGGTTCACAATATTTGCTTGAAAGCAAAGTTTTTATTCATCAAAAGTGATCTACCTTTTTACAAGGAATAGATGGTGTTGACACCTAATTTTCTATCTTTAATTTTTAATTGCATTTAGTTTTAGGAATAATTTGCATGCAGATTTAAGTGGGTCCGGGCATAAAATACACGTAATCGGAAAAATTGGGAATAATGCGATTTGCGATCACGGCTAAATATTTGCGTATATTCGGTCAAATCTTCTTCAAATTTGACCGAATTTTCCAACACCCCAGCTTGAAGGGGACGTCCAAGTCGTGCAACAAGTAAAAGAGGAAAAGAAAATAAAAGAACAAGGAAAGAAAATTTCGAATGAATCTACAAGAATCGGACCAAATTGCTTTATACTCATTATAAAGCATGGGTCGTGCCTGCAGGGAAAAGAAAAGAGAGCTTTGACTGACACATTCATTCACTGAGCAAAGTACCTTTTGCTGAAAAGTAGTGAGACACATACACACGCACCCTCAGGAGGACTTTCTGGAGAGAGACTTCTTTAGCAAAAAGCATACACGCACACACACGAGGGAGAAACACGTAGAGAGAGAGAGAGAGAGAGAGAGAGAGAGAGAGAGAGGAAACAGAGAAGAGAGAAAAACGCAAGGGAGGCTGAGAGTGAGTTCGAGAGAGAAAGAGGCGAAACGCGAGGGCCTCAATCCAGCGACCCAGAGGCGAATCTCGATTTCGGTGGTCCCGTCCGCGGCGTTTTCAACTCTCGGCTCCGGCGACCCATCTATCGCTCTGCTTCTTTCCTCACTGTGCGGTTCAATCCAAGGTGGGTTTTTGATAGTCTCGGCCGATTCCCAAACTTCGCAATGATTGTCATGGCTTTCTTTGGGTTTTGATGCATTTAGGGTTTAAATCTCCTCTACTATTTACCCGTGATTGAACCCCTCTTTGATGCGTTGATCTCCTCGCGTCGATTCCTCGTTGTTTCCATGTTATTTCTTTGCAAGTGAAATTGTTTGGTGGATGTGGTGATATTGAAGAATTACCTGAGATTGGGTCTCCTTCCTTTGGTCTCGGCGTCGGCCGCCGCGGCTCCGTTGCGAGCTGGACGTCGACGATCTCTCTCTCAGGTCATCCATGGCACTCGGACGTTCGGCGAGGAAGAAGGTGAACAGGGAGGAGTCCACAGGAGCTAGGCCTCGTCGTCCACGGGTCCACGCGAAGGAAGAGAGGACGGGTTGGGCCTGTTCGTTCGTACGGGAAAGGAGTCTCACGGGCTTTGGTTTTGCAGGAAATGGGCTCGGTCTCCTGCAGAAGAGGAGTCAGATTCGGGCCGAGTTCAAAACAGGCCCATACGCAGAAGAGGAGCCAAACTGGGCCGGGCCGAGCGTGGAGACCCACGCGCAGAAGAAAAAAAAGTAAAAGGGGTGGACTGGGCCCGCAAGCCCAGTCCAACCCCTATCCTTTGCAGGCAGCCCCCCTGTTAGGAGGCTCACGTGGGTCGAGCGGGCCGAACCGACCCGGTTCGGCCGCCTAACCCGATTCCTATTTCTGTTTTTCTTTTATTTTAATTTCTGTTTTATTTTATTTTATTTCGTTTATAATTAAAAAATATAATAATAATAAAAACATTTTTTTTAGGTTTGTTCTTGCATCATGTTTAATTAGTTCATGCATTTTTTAGATAATAGGTTTCATTAGTTAGGCATTATTAATTCCATTTGCATGTGCGTTAGTTGGCCGATCCGATCTCATGCCCGAGATACGATCCGTCGATTTAATTGCATTTCTTTAATTAATTCAAAAAAAGTACAAAAAATTTGCATCCCATGTTAGATTGCATATTAGATAGAATTGCATTTAATTAGATTACATATTAGATAGAATCGCATTTTCATTAAATTGCACTGCATTTAGATAGTATTGCGTGGTATGATTAATTTGCATATTTGCATTAGAATAGTCACATGCTTAATTTATGCATTTAGTTAATTTTCAAAATAAATAAGAAAATACCCAAAAAATTCCTTTTTAATTCATTTAGTCAAATTGCATGTCACGTAGTTTAGATTAATTTAAGATTCGCATGCCATGTAGTCTAGGATAAGTCATGTCATTAGGATTAGATTTCATGCATTCACATATTAGTTTAGTCTCGCATTATTCATAGTTTAAATAATGTTTAATTTAAATTAGGGATTAATTTATTTCCTAATCTAAATTAAATGTTATTTAGCTATTGGATAATTAGTTTCATTAGATAATTCATAATTCTGCATTTAGACTTACATTAGGATATTTGCATATAGGATTAAGTTTGTCATTACATGCATCATTCATATAAAAAACCCAAAAAAGATGTTTTTTTTGTTTGTTTGTTTCATTAGGTCATTTGTGTTCATTTTTTTATTTCATTTAGCATCTTTATTAATGTCTGTGTATCCGCATGATCACTTTGCATGTTAGGAAGTAAAACTTAAAATCAATTCTAGCTGCCTTTCAAATAATTTCTTTTGAAATAGAAGAAATAGATTCTCAAGTCCCCGAATTTATGATCTCTGGTTCGTAGGAGTAAAATACTACTCCCAGTATTTTACATGGGTTTCTAATCGACCCACCACAAATCGATTAGTGGCGACTCCAATTGAATTAATTTGGCATGTTTAAGAATTGAAACCTAAGTCGTGAATTGGTATGAGCTTGGGAGAGTTCGAGCTAAATTAGGTTTAGCAATCCATTAGCCTAACCCTTAGGTGGTGCACCTTCGGGGAGGTCGTGATAGCTTGGCGACTCCGCTGGGGACTTGGTTCAAAGAACTGTAGTGGACTTAGGCCGGTTTTGCTTCTTTTCAAGAAATGTTTTTGTTTGGCAGCGAGGATTCCAAGTATGTCCCTAACGTGAGTTGAATGTTTTGCAGGATGGTTTGGAATGAATGTTTACATGCTTTGATAGAAGTCTTGCTTGATATCATTTGTTGTGCATGTTCTCATTGTTTTAGCACTACACTTGGCACACAAAACCCGCCGCCGGACCTGGGCCGCATAGGATCACCTAGGATGGTGTTGAGATAGATACCACTCCGACCACATGCCCACGGTACGAGTCGCCTATCTCAACCCCGAAATTTCTTTCTTGGTGTCAAGAGTATCCACCCCGGTCCGCGAGCTTGCGACCCGGGTCGACTCTTCGACCGTGCCGGAGTCATAAGGACCCGACTTAGTACGCGTGCCTGCGTCTAGTCTGAACATCCTTGTGGCTCCACCTTGCTAAGCCTTTTAGAGTAGAAATCGAGCTTCACTTTTCTTGCGCATGTGTTTGTGATTGCTTCCCATATACTCGTGCAATAAGTTTTCTAAATTCTTACCTTGCAATTTATTTACATTTTTGTTGGTCCATGACATTAGGTTGCACGTCAGGCTTGATTTAGATATCATGGGAAAGCATGACATTCGACTCGTTTCTGCTCCTAAAGCCGAGCTAAGCACGTGGTGGGATAAGTAGGACCACACTGGTCGCAATTTCGTTGAATCCAAGATCGGCCGCCTTCTTCCGCTAATGAAGATTGAAGTGCACGGGGGCTTGGTCCAGGCGCTGGCTCATTTCTGGTGCCCGAAAACGTCCACATTCATATTTGGTGAGCACGAACTTACTCCTACTTTGGAAGAATATAGCATTGCCATCGGAAAACCCTTGGGATCGGAGTTGATTAGTCCGCCTATCGGAGTAGAGCTTGCATCAACCTTATCTGATTTTCTTAGAGTCAAAGAATCTGAAGTAAGAAAGATTTTGAGAGCTAATCGCAATTCTTGCCCCTATTCCTTTTTGCATGAGTGTTTTAAGAATGCCACATCTTGTCAAATGGCCAGAATCTTTCTCTTAGCTTTCTTTGGGTTTGTAGTTTTTCCTCATTCCAAAAATACCATGTTTCCTTCAGTTACTTGGGTAGTCAAACAAGTGTGTGCAGGCGTGAATTTTGTTAATACCATTTTGGCTGAAACCTTTCTTTCTCTCACCCGATATCAAGAAAACGGGGATAGGGTCTTGCATGCTTCTCCTGAGTTGCTCCAAATTTGGTTCCTTTCTCATATAAAAGGTTTTGGATTTTTAATGGCTATCCGTGATATTAGTGATTCGGACCATCCAATTTTGAAATTTGAGGAAAGAAAGAATCATGCCCCAAACTATCACTATTCCGAATGGTTAGCCTTTATGAAAAATCCCGATCCCAAGGATTTCTTGTGGCATGCTAAATGGTTCCAAGTTCGAGAAGCAAGGCTTACTTGTGCAGGCATAGGACCATTCCCTTTATTGGGATTTACTGGTGCGACTGAATATCATCCATCCAGAGTTGTTCGTCGGTATCAAGTCGTGCAGGACCTACCCCCGGCATTGGAGGAAAATCCGGTTCGTGCTGACTTTACCTATAAAGACCCAGACGAAGAAGACATGGTAAACTTCACCAAATCCATGTGGGATATGTGTTCCCCATCCGAATTGATATGGCCCGAGGAGGAGCTGAAAGGAGAGGAAAGAAAGTATTATGCTTCAATCACATACATCAAGCAACACAAGATTCCTACGAAGCTGTTTCCAGAGATACCCAATGTACCCGTGAAGGTCACTAATCGCGTAGAGATCGAACGACTCAAGAGGAAGGCGGAACGATATCAGGATCGTGCCACAAAGCTTGCTCGAGCAAATGAGCAGTTGCGAAAGAAAGTCATTTCCCATGTTTATATAGATCAAGCTAGATAAAATAGCTTGAGTCTTTTGTTTTCATTTCTAGCATTATTGTTTAGGGGTTTTTGAGTCTTCAATTGGTTTCCATGTAAGAATAATTTCATTATTTCATAAATGAATCAAAAGTGGGCCTTTAGGTCATTGTCATTAGACCGTGTCTTTCCTTTTCTACAAGTTATCCTTATCCATCCTTTCCTTTGCTCCTAGGTGATCACGGGTAATTCTCGATCTCCCATCCACACGCGGTCTCGAGCTAAAATGGCCGATCAAAACGAACTCCGTGATCGTGTCGCCAATATAGAGGATCAAATGAAGCAGTTTCTCATTGCTATGCAAGAAATGACTACGGAGTTTAAAGCTGCTCGACTAAGCCAAACCCCTACACCTTTGCCGGGGTTGAAAGAGGATATCGTGGTGGATTTAGAGGAAGAAATGCCTCCTTTGGAAGAAGATCCCATTGCTGTTTATGGGAAAAAGACCATTCCTGATGACAAATCTGAGTAGGAGAAATGCCTCGAGAAGCTCGAGGAAAAATTGAAGAAACTGCAAGGCTTTCAAGACCCGTCCCCGACGGATCTTTCTGTCTATTCTAAGGTGAAAATGCCGAAAAGTTCAAGATGCCGGAGTTTGAAAAATATGACGGCATGACCTGCCCAAGGGCCCATCTACAGATGTACCTGGTGAGAATGACCCAGTATGCTGATAATGCTCCTCTGCTGATCCAGTCATTCCAGGCGAGTTTGACAGGTCCTGCTCTGAAATGGTACATCTCGAAGGGGATAAACCTCTGCCAAACCTGGGAGGAGGTTTGCCAAGCTTTTTTGAAGCACTATCAATTCATAACAGACATTACCCCTTCCTGAGATGATCTTGAACGGACCGAGAAAAAGAGGAGTGAGTCGTTCAAGCAATATGCGATCCAGTGGAGGAATCTGGCTGCTCAGGTTGATCCTGAACCTTCTGACATGGAGCTAAGGAAGATGTTTATCAAAACTCTTCCACATGAATACCGCACTAGAATGATAGCCACCACTGCTGACACTTTCAATCAGCTTATTCCTGTTGGAGAGCAGATCGAGATTGGAATAAGAGATGGGTGGTTCAACGAGCCAACAAAAAAGTTTACTCCGAGGAAGGATAAAGAACAAGCTGCGGTGATAAATTTGGCATACTCACAACCAAGCTCTGGCGGACCTTCAAATGTTCATGCCTTTACAAATCGGCAGGTCGGGGGGCGATCATTTGCGCCTCGCCAGTTCAACAGAAGGCAATTCACTCCCCTTCCGGGGCCTTTGTCTAAGGTTTTACTTGTTTTGCAAAAGAAGGGTTTGCTCTCTCAGGAGCCGAAGCGCCCGAACCCTGAGAAATTCATCAACTTTAATGCTTCAAAGAGGTGCGATTACCACATGGGTGAAGTGGGGCATTCGACTGATGAATGTTTCACTCTTAAACACAAGATCCAGGATCTCTTGGATACGAAGGTGTTCACCTTCAACGTTGCTCAACCAAATGTTGAGAAAAATCCCCTTCCGGAGCACGAGGGGGGCGTCAATGCAATTTTTGAGGTTGACGCTGGAAAGAAATTGAAATGGAAGCTAGATGTTGATAACATTTATCAAGGGTTGGTAGCGGCTGGCTACTACCCGGCTGAAGAGAACCTTTCACTGTTTGTCATGAAGAAAAGGATCCAGGAGAGCATGGAAGCTGGTGTAATCGTGCAAAGCAACCTGGCTGGAGGGATGTCGACGGTTTCTCATATTATCATTGATTGGGAGAAAGAAGCTACTACCGTGGAAGCTGAGTCAGACCCCTCACTTGAGGACATGCCACCCCTGGAGGATGCAGTTGACAATGAGGAAGATGTGCCTGAGATAGTAATTGAACTACATCAACCCTACGAGTACCGTAGTAACAAGGCGGTTCCTTGGTCGTACGATTTTGATGTAGACTTGGTGACAAGGTCCGGACGCACCTATGGACAAAGCAATTCTATGCCGTCAAAACATGTCACCGATGAAGAGGCCAAGGAATTTCTAGCTATAATCAAAGCTAGCGAGTACGACGTGGTTGAGCAGCTGCGAAGGATGCCGGCGCAGATTTCTTTATTGGAGCTCTTGCAAACATCGGACAAACATCAAAAATCACTCATGAAAATATTGAGTGAGATTCATGTGCCTGAGACGATTGATCAGGGCGAGCTAGAGGGGTTCATAGGCGCAGTACTCCTCAAGGATCTTGTTTCCTTTTCTGATGAAGAATTACCAGGTGATGGGAATGGACATACAAAGGCACTCTACATCTCCGTCAGGTGCAAGGAATCGCATGTTGCTCGGGTTCTTATTGATAATGGGTCCGCTCTGAATATTTGCCCATTGGCTACTTTGCATCGTCTCGAGGTAGACTCTTTAAGGTTAAACATTGCTAAAACTTCCGTTCGTGCTTTTGACGGAATAAAGAAGGAGGTGCTGGGCGAGATTCACCTGGATGTGCAAATCGGGCCAATAACTTTCAACATTTTGTTCCAAGTAATGAACATCTCTACTGCCTTTAACTTTTTGTTGGGTCGTCCCTGGATCCATAGTGCCAGAGCTGTGCCTTCAAGTCTACATCAATGTTTGAAGTTCGTGGTTGAAGGGAGGTTAGTCACCGTCCATGCTGAGGAAGAGCACCGGATTTATCATGAGACCGCTATTCCGTATGTGGAGCCCGACGGTGTATTTGAATCCAGTTATCAATCATTCGAGCTCGTGTCAATGATACATAGGTCGCGGGGATTGCCTGCACCAATTCCAGAATTGTCAAATGCTGCTATCATGGTAGGGAAGATTATGGCCCAAAGTTGTTTTGTTCCTGGAGAAGGACTTGGAAGAAAGGGTCAGGGGATTCGATATCCAATTCAGCCTTCCCGGAAGCGTCGTGTGGCCGGATTAGGATACCATGGAAGGGATCAGCCTACCAATGAATCACAAAAGCGGGTTGAAAGTAAAACATTGCCTCCCCGTATCAAAGAAACATTCCTGGGTCCGTCCAGAATGATGCATGAAGAGGAGATGTATGTTTTAGAAGGACCAAACATGAATTGTGACTACCATGAAAGGTTCTCCTTTCCCCCGAGCTTCTATATCAACCCCCGAGACATTGTTCCGGATGGATGGGGGGGCATGGATGATGTGATTCCTGAAAGCCAGGCTGATCGGAATGAGAAACTCGAGGGGATAGCAAATCTATTTGAAGATCTCTTCATTGGCGCCATTGAAAATGAGTCCGAAAAGGAAATGGGTGCAAGCCCACATGAGTAATTTATTTTTGCTTTACTCCCTTGCGTGGGAATTCCTTTCATTTATTGCTTTCTTAGGATTTTTCAATCTTTCATTCTGCAATTCCTTTTCAATAAGTGTAATTCATTCAGAGTTATTCAATAAAATCACCATTTTCGAGGGCATGACGAGGTACACCAAACCAGTCCGATGATGATATCCAACAGTGAAAAATACACGACCCGAGGAGAATCCTGAGGCCTGGACTTCCTCATGCTCTCTTTGTCCAAATCTTTCAAAAAAAAATCATTTTTCAAAAAAGATATTTAACCCTTTTTGTTTTACTGATTGGTTTACTTTATGTTTCAGGAAGGACCTTATGGAATGCAATAAAGGACCAAATGATTCGAATGGAGATCCCGCCGGAATCCAACGAAGTCTGGAACAGCATGAAAAGCCGAAATCCCTGACAGCCGAGAATACTGTCACAATCAACTTGAGTGACACGGATGACATTAAAGAAATAAAAATTGGGGCAAATCTCCCTGAGGGAGAAACCACGCGACTCGTCGCCCTTTTAAAGGAATACCAAGATGTCTTTGCTTGGTCTTATGCGGATATACCGGGTCTGGACCCAACAATCGTGGAACACAGTCTGCCGACGAATCCACACATGCCTCCTATAAAGCAAAGGTTGCGGAGGACAAAGCCAGAATTATCAAAGAAAATTGAGGAGGAGGTGATGAAACTCTTGAAGGTCGGATTCATAGAAGTCTCACATTACCCTGATTGGGTAGCCAACATTGTGCCGGTAATGAAGAAAGATGGTCGAGTTCGAGTTTGCGCCGACTATCGCGACTTGAATAAGGCTAGCCCTAAGGATGAATTTCCTTTGCCGCACATCGACGTTCTGGTGGATAGCACTGCGGGCTTTGAACTGTTTTCTTTCATGGACGGTTTTTCGGGATATAATCAGATCAGGATGAAAGAGGAGGATAAAGAGAAAACTGCATTCATCACCCCATGGGGGACCTTTCACTATAAAGTAATGCCATTCGATCTCAAGAATGCAGGGGCAACGTACCAAAGAGCCATGGTCACGCGTTTCCATGACATGATGCATAAAGAAATCGAAGTCTATGTTGACGACATGATCGCCAAGACTCGGCAGGGAGAAAGTCATATTGATACCTTGAAGATGTTGTTCGATCGACTTCGGGAGTTTAAACTCCGACTTAACCCCGCAAAATGTACATTCGGGGTAACTTCGGGTAAATTACTCTGGTTCATGGTGAGTAATAAGGGAATTGAAATTGACCCTTCAAAAGTGAAGGCCATTTGTGAATTACCGCACCCAAAGACCGCCAAGGAGGTTCGAAGTCTCATGGGGAGATTAAATTACATAGCTCGATTTATTTCTCATCTGTCAGAAACTGCCAAGCCATTTTTTAAGCTTCTCAAGAAGGATGCCTTGATTCATTGGAATGATGATTGTCAGAAGGCATTTGACAAGCTAAAATCATACTTGTCACGTCCTCCGGTCCTAGTTCCACCAATAATGGGCCACCCTTTGATTCTCTATCTCACAATTAATAGTGAGTCTTTGGGTGCGATGTTGGCCTAAAAAGGACCTGAGGATGGGAAGGAGCGAGCTGTTTACTACTTGAGTAAAAAGTTCACTATATCAGAGCAGAATTATTCCGAGGTGGAGAAAACATGCGCTGCTTTGGTTTGGGTCCTGCATCGACTTCGATAGTATACATTTCACTATCAGATATTCCTGGTGACTGAAAGTGATCCCATCAAGTACTTACTGGACCAACCAACTTTGGTTGGAAAATTAGCTAAATGGCAAATATTGGTTTCTGAGTTCGACGTGCAGACCATGCCACAAAAGTCTGTTAAAGGTCGTGTTATTGCAGACATACTTGCTGAAAATCCCAAGCATACTGAAGAGGAGGAGTGTTTTCCGGATGATCGTATCTTGTCCATTGACGGAGATAGGTGGACCATGTTTTTCGACGGGGCGGTAAATTTGTCTGGCTCGGGGACTGGGGCAGTATTGATCTCTCCAACTGGGCAACACTATCCAATAGCAGCAAAGTTGGTGTTCCCATGCACCAATAACATTGCCGAGTACGAAGCATGCATTCTTGGTCTTCAGGCGACGATTGAGATGAAGATTGATAAACTCAAAGTATTTGGGGATTCTACATTGATCATCCTTCAGACTGTTGGTGAATGGAAGACACGAGATGCCAAATTGCTCCCGTATCACAAGTATCTTGAGGAGATAGTGGAGGAATTTAATGAGATCACATTTGAATACTTATCCCGGGCTCATAATCAGTTCGCTGATGCTTTGGCTACGTTATCGTCCATGCTACGGGTCAATGATGGAATGGAGGTAGAGCCTTTAAAAATTGACGTTTTGGCAAAACCAGCCCACTGCATGATCATAACTGAAGAGCTTGATGGGAAGCCATGGTATCATGATATCATGAACTACATCAGGAGTCGAGAATTTCCTGATGAGAGCGGTCCTACCGATAGGAAATACATAATGAAGATGGCATCAAATGGTCATCGATTCATCTTAGTTGCAATTGACTATTTTTCTAAATGGATCGAGGCGACCTCTTATGCAAATGTCACTGCAAGTAGTAAGGTTCATCCGACGTGACATCATTGCTCGTTACGGCGTTCCTAAAGCCATCATCACTGATAATGGAACTAATCTAAACAACAAGCTCGTTGATGGCTTGTTTAGTGAATTCAAGATCCGGCATCTGAACTCGTCTCCTTACCATCCTCAAATGAATGGTGCAGTAGAAACGGCCAACAAAAACATCAAGAAGATTTTGGCGAAGACTGCTGAAAATTACCGTGACTGGCATGAAAGGTTGCCTTTTGCACTAATGGCGTACCGAACTTCAATTCGAACTTCTGTGGGGGCGACACCTTTCTCTCTTGTGTATGGCATGGAAGCGGTGCTACCTATTGAAGTAGAAATTCCATCATTGCGCGTGCTGTTCCAAATGGAATTGTCTAAAGCTGAGTGGATACAACAAAGGTTTGACCAGTTGAACCTGATTGATGAGAAGAGACTTGAAGCCATTTGTCACGGTCAGTGTTACCAACGGCGGGTAGCTAAGTCATTCAACCGCAGGGTCCGACCAAGGCACTTTGAAGCAAATGACCTTGTTCTGCGGAAGATACTTCCCATTATTCCTGATCCTAGAGGTAAGTTCACTCCAAATTATAGTGGCCCATATGTTGTGAAGAGGGTGCTCCCTAGAGGCGCGTTGATCTTAGCTGAGATGGATGGTCGGGAGTTCTCAAATCCTGTCAATGCGGATGCTCTCAAGAAATACTATCCGTGATGTTTCCTCTCTCTTGTCAATGCCTTGATTCAATTAATAAAATGCTGAATGATGCAATTTCTTGAATTTAACATTCCATGATTGATTGAGTTTTTCAATGAGATGTATCAGGATGATGAAAGGCAAGCCTTATCCATACACAGTCATTTATTTATGCAAGTGTGAGATGAGCATACAAAGTGCCATGTTTGCAGAGTAAAGAGTCCTCTCGCGAGAAGTACATTAACCAAAATGATGAGAGGCAGTTCATTTCTCTATCCCAAACACTAAGATGATCCATTGATTGCCCACTTTGAGCTTAAACACTTGAGGAGTTTCATTTCATATACCCCTGTCAAGAACCACCCCACATTGGGGCAAACTGGAGGTACATTTGTATCATTGATGTTGAAAGGCGAAAAATGAATAGATACTTTCTTGCTTTCACTTGCATCAATCTTTAAGTGTTGCTTTTACATGTGGAATCAAATATTAAATCAAGTGCTTTAGGGATGATGAAGAGCATTCGTTTCTATATCCTAAACACTCTTATCCTTTGCTAGCCACTTTGAGCCTATGATTTCGTTTCCAATCAAACCCACATTGGGGCATGCAAAAATCGAGGTCATCAGAATTAATAGAGTACAAGCGTCACATCATGGGATATCAGCCCAGAGTGTTGTTTTAATCACACTGGACCGATTTATTCGATTGATCAAGAAGAAAGGAAAAAAAATACAAAATGAGGCATGAAAAGCAGTGAGCCTGGTAAAAGCAAGGCCAATGCCCAAATTCAAAGGAAAAGTGAAAGAACTTAGGGGCAAAGAAAAAGCAGTGTGCCTGGTAAAAGCAAGGCCGATGCCCATAGAAGTCAGAGCCAAAGGCTCAAGTCTGTAAAAATCGACCTTCAATGCGTCCAGATTCAAAAAAATGTTGAATGGGGCAATCTTGTCAATAATCCCCAGTGAATTTGACATCGTATAGCATCCCCAGTGAATCAAAGTTTGAAGCTTGAAAGTTGAGTCTGAGGAAAAATTTTCAGTTTTTCATCCCATACACATCTCTAAGCCAAGTCTGCAAAATCTCTTCTGATTAGGGCACTTGATTTAATGTAAGGTTCCTAATGTGTTAAGCTTAGCTTGAAGAAGTGCGAGCAAGACTGTTTCTATTGTATTTGGAAGGTTCTTGACTTGTAAACCTGGTGACATTCGTTGAAAACTTTCTTTCTAAGCCTTGACTCAATGAGTCCCCTTTGCTTAACCATTGACCAAGCCCAAGTTACGGTCCTGTTAAAGACCTCCCTGATTGGTAGGATTGTACCACATGCGAAAGTACTCGGACCTTTGTTGACACGATGATAGTGAGACTGAGTGTTTCAGCTAGTCCCTCATTGGAAAAAAAGCCCTTCTAGAGGAGAGTGAGTGATAAGTCCTTTCTGACTGAATGTCTCTCAAAGAATCTCTCAAAATATGAATTGCATTTTATGATGAAGCAGATGATTTGATGATGTGCTTATCCCTCCAGGGATTCTAAATGCATATACTTCAATCTAAGTGCCTGTGACTATGTGCAGGTACTGATGGTGATGTATCGATGTCTCATCTCGAAAGCCTGTGACGATGTACAGGTCTCTCAGCTTAATTTTGAATGACTCAAATTTAATCAGGTATCTTTCACCATTTCGCCTATGTGGTGGCGATCTAGGTCTTTTTCACCGTTTCGCCTATGTGGTGGCGATCCAGGTCCTTCACCGTTTCGCCTATGTGGTGGCGATCCAAGTCTTTCACCGTTTTGCCTCTGTGCAATCCAGGTCTTGTTCACCGTTTCGCCTCTGTGGTGGCGATCCAGGTCTTTTTCACCGTTTCGCCTATGTGGTGGCGATCCAGGTCCCTCACCATTTCGCCTCTGTGGTGACCGAATTAGGGTTTCGGGCCTCAAGCAATCTAGGTCTTTCACCGTTTTGCCTATGTGCAATCCAGGTCTTATTCACCGTTTTGCCTCTGGGGTGACCGAATTAAGGTTTCGGGCCTCAAGCAATCCAGGTTTTTCACCGTTTTGCCTCTGTGCAATCCAGGTCTTATTCACCGTTTTGCCTTTGGGGTGACCGAATTAAGGTTTCGGGCCTCAAGCAATCCAGGTCTTTCACTGTTTTGCCTCTGTGCAATCCAGGTCTCTTTCATCGTTTGCTTCTGTTGTGACCGAAGTAAGGGTTCGGACCTTAAGCAAACAAGGTTCTTTCACTGCCTTTCTCTTGTGACCAAAACAGGTGCTCGGTCTTCAGAGGGCAGTTTCAAAGCTCACACATACCTTGATATGCCATTCCAACCAGGTAAGTATTTTCAGGTATGTTTCTTTTTCCTTCATCTTCATTCATCATGTCACATTTGAAAAAGAGAATTAATCTCAACAAAAATATCATGCATAGCTTTTGCATCGTTAAAATTAGGTATCAATTAGTCCTTGAATGCAACCTCTACGAGCTCACCTTCAAAGTGGGGCAGCTGTTGACACCTAATTTTCTATCTTTAATTTTTAATTGCATTTAGTTTTAGGAATAATTTGCATGCAGATTTAAGTGGGTCCGGGCATAAAATACACGTAATTGGAAAAATTGGGAATAATGAGATTTGCGATCACGGCTAAATATTTGCATATATTCGGTCAAATCTTCTTCAAATTTGACCGAATTTTCCAACACCCCAGCTTGAAGGGGACGTCCAAGTCGTGCAGCAAGTAAAAGAGGAAAAGAAAATAAAAGAACAAGGAAAGAAAATTTCGAATGAATCTACAAGAATCGGACCAAATTGCTTTATACTCATTAAAAGACCGAAAGTATATTGGTAAAATCTTCCAAGATTTGACCAATATATTTTTATACTCATTATAAAGCATGGGTCGTGCCTGCAGGGAAAAGAAAAGAGAGCTTTGACTGACACATTCATTCACTGAGCAAAGTACTTTTTGTTGAAAAGTAGTGAGACACATACACACGCACCCTCAGGAGGACTTTCTGGAGAGAGACTTCTTTAGCAAAAAGCATACACGCACACACACGAGGGAGAAACACGTAGAGAGAGAGAGAGAGAGAGAGAGAGGAAACAGAGAAGAGAGAAAAACGCAAGGGAGGCTGAGAGTGAGTTCGAGAGAGAAAGAGGCGAAACGCGAGGGCCTCAATCCAGTGACCCAGAGGCGAATCTCGATTTCGGTGGTCCCGTCTGCGGCGTTTTCAACTCTCGGCTCCGGCGACCCATCTATCGCTCTGCTTCTTTCCTCACTGTGCAGTTCAATCCAAGGTGGGTTTTTGATAGTCTCGGCCGATTCCCAAACTTCGCAATGATTGTCATGGCTTTCTTTGGGTTTTGATGCATTTAGGGTTTAAATCTCCTCTACTATTTACCCGTGATTGAACCCCTCTTTGATGCGTTGATCTCCTTGCGTCGATTCCTCGTTGTTTCCATGTTATTTCTCTGCAAGCGAAATTGTTTGGTGGATGTGGTGATATTGAAGAATTACCCGAGATTGGGTCTCCTTCCTTTGGTCTCAGCGTCGGCCGCCGCGGCTCCGCCGCGAGCAGGACGTCGACAATCTCTCTCTCAGGTCGTCCATGGCGGTCGGACGTTCGGCGAGGAAGAAGGTGAACAGGGAGGAGTCCACAGGAGCTGGGCCTCGTCGTCCACGGGTCCACGCGAAGGAAGAGAGGACGGGTTGGGCCCGTTCGTTTGTAGGGGAAAGGAGTCTCATGGGCTTTGGTTTTGCAGGAACTGGGCTCGGTCTCCTGCAGAAGAGGAGTCAGATTCGGGTCAAGTTCAAAACAGGCCCATACGCAGAAGAGGAGCCAAACTGGGCCGGGCCAAGCGTGGAGACCCACGCGTAGAAGAAAAAAAAAAGGGGTGGACTGGGCCCGCAAGCCCAGTCCAACCCCTATCCTTTGCAGGCAGCCCCCCTGTTAGGAGGCTCACGTGGGTCGGGCGGGCCGAACCGACCCGGTTCGGCCGCCTAACCCGATTCCTATTTCTGTTTTTCTTTTATTTAATTTCTGTTTTATTTTATTTTATTTCGTTTATAATAAAAAAATATAATAATAAAAAAAACATTTTTTTTAGGTTTGTTCTTGCATCATGTTTAATTAGTTCATGCATTTTTTTGATAATAGGTTTCATTAGTTAGGCATTATTAATTCCATTTGCACGTGCGTTAGTTGGCCAATCCGATCTCATGCCCGAGATACGATCCGTCGATTTAATTGCATTTCTTTAATTAATTCGAAAAAAGTACAAAAAATTTGCATCCCATGTTAGATTGCATATTAGATAGAATTGCATTTAATTAGATTACATATTAGATAGAATCGCATTTTCATTAAATTGCACTGCATTTAGATAGTATTGCGTGGTATGATTAATTTGCATATTTGCATTAGAATAGTCACATGCTTAATTTATGCATTTAGTTAATTTTCAAAATAAATAAGAAACTACCAAAAAAATTCCTTTTTAATTCATTTAGTCAAATTGCATGTCACGTAGTTTAGATTAATTTAAGATTTGCATGCCATGTAGTCTATGATAAGTCATGTCATTAGGATTAGATTTCATGCATTCACATATTAGTTTAGTCTCGCATTATTCATAGTTTAAATAATGTTTAATTTAAATTAGGGATTAATTTATTTCCTAGTCTAAATTAAATGTTATTTAGCTATTGGATAATTAGTTTCATTATATAATTCATAATTCTGCATTTAGACTTACATTAGGATATTTGCATATAGGATTAAGTTTGTCATTACATGCATCATTCATATAAAAAACCCAAAAAAGATGTTTTTTTTGTTTATTTTTTTCATTAGGTCATTTGTGTTCAGTTTTTTTTATTTCATTTAGCATCTTTATTAATGTCTGTGTATCCGCATGATCACTTTGCATGTTAGGAAGTAAAACTTAAAATCAATTCTAGCTGCCTTTCAAATAATTTCTTTTGAAATAGAAGAAATAGATTCTCAAGTCCCCGAATTTATGATCTCTGGTTCATAGGAGTAAAATACTACTCCCAGTATTTTACATGGGTTTCTAATCGACCCACCATAAATAAATTAGTGGCGACTCCATTTGAAATCAATTTGGCATGTTAAGAATTTAAACCTAAGTCGTGAATTGGTATGAGCTTGGGAGAGCTCGAGCTACATTAAGTTTAGCAATCCATTAGCCTAACCCTTAGGTGGTGCACCTTCGGGGAGGTCGCGACAGATGGCTTATATAAAGATAGATCATTGTCAAAGAAATAAAGATAGAGCATTGAAACTTGTAAGTCAAAACCTAGAAACTTAAAGCAATAAAGAAACTTTGAAACTAGAAGAAGGCAAAACCTACATACTTAAAAGCGGTAAAGAACTTTGAAACTAGAAAATTAGTTAAAGGCAGAACATCTTCATGACTTCCAATGTGTCTTTTATCAAGCTTCCAGGAAGGACTCAAGATATCAATACGGCTTCTCGGTGAATCGACAACTTCAGCAATCAACATCTTCATCGATAAGAGGTTTTGTCGAGCTTGAATGCGGGCCGATCTTCTAGGTCGAGATAGCTGCTCTTCAATGCGGGCTGCATCAGAGACGGTTGCATTTTGGTCATAAATGGTTCCAGATGTGTTCTTTTCAAGCTAGGTAGATATGGAACAGTGCGGTCCTCACTGCAGCCATTTTAAAACTAGGACAAATTCAAGTCAAAAGGCAAGTTCAGCTTCTTGGAAACTCGCAAATATCACTCAGTCAATACGCAATAGAAAGCCAATTTTACTAATGATAAATAATGAAATTATTGTTATTATTGTTATCATCATCATGATAGTATATAACAAGACAAGAATAATAACCATAATAAGGTGATCGACAAGTTTGGTTCAATATCTACTTGTCATTTATACTTTTTCCTAAACTTGAGGGCTCTACTCAATGCGGTATTATCTAGATCATCACTTTGGCATCAACTTGAGGACAATGTGAAGTTAAATATATGTATATATCTCATCGAGACCTTATTTTTATTAGAAAAAGAACTAATTGTGAGGATTCATGGGTTGATGATTGCCCTCTGTGTGGTTCTCATGTTAAATCGGTCAAGGTAAATAAGGCAGGACAAAAACAAATTCCTACTTTAAATAGATATGTCCCAAATGCGTAGACAAGGACCTTTCTTTGATGATCGGACAACATAAGGAAAAGAAAGAAAGAAAACTATCTAAACCGTCTAGTGTGGAATTGTTTGGTTTACTTGTAGGTGTATGAAATCTCACATTAATTTTTTAATCTCCGAAAATAAAGAGGAGGTATTGCACGGCTTATAGTTTAATTTGTTTTAATATTATGTAATTCATTAATCATTCGAGTCTCAAAATGAAACTCAAATTACCAACGTTCATGATGAGCTTGGTCTACATGTTCTACTTCACCATGCGATACTTTTGTTTCTAAGGAGATGTTATTTGGTGTAGATCATATCCACCAATATCAACAAACTATCGATTATTTAGACCTTACCTTGGGACCAACGTTATCAGCGATTTAGATAAGCTTGGTATAGTACATTCGTTTTTTTTTTTTGGTAAGATGGTATAGTACATTCTTGCTAGCTATGTGAGAGACAATTTGGCGATTCTAAAGCAAAAGCATGGTCCTAAAAATTTTATGGATCGTCAAAATCAATATAAATCAAAATGATAAAATTCATAATTAGGCCAACTAGGCTTCCACTGGGACTGCAATGCTAACTGGGAAAACCTATTAGATTTCGACATTGTATCGTATATATTTGCATAATTTTAGCCCATTTGATTTTATGTATAAGTAAAACTATTGTCTATTGATTAGGGTTATGAAGGATTTCTTTAGTATAAATTCTTATTTTATTCTAGAAAATGACAACTTAGTTGATTATTATCAAGAATACAATCAAAAAAATTATATCTTTTCTCGCAGAGGAGAAGATATTGTGCGGGAACTTAAGGTCCATTTGTTTCCAAGAAAAATATCTTTTAGGAATTTTTTTTCTGAATTTATAGTATTTAGACGACATAAAACGAATTGATAAGGAAAATTTATCCATGGACCGAAAATAGCGAGTTTAGATTGAAAGAAAATGATTTCTATTTTAGCTAAAAGTAAATTGCTTTCTCTAAATCACCAAATAAAATAAAAACTAGTCATTGTTTCTACAAAAAAAATATTGTCTTTTTCCATGAAGTTTTCAATGGAACACGCAACTTTGATATTATTTTAAATTTGTGTTGAATAATCACTTACTTTATTACCATCTAAGTAAAGTCAAAGTTGGAATTCTCGACCTCTCTTCTTCCGCAGCAATATCTTGCGAGTATGTAAGATTAGTATTAGAGCTTTATTCTTCGGCTTATGCAACAAAGAACAAGACGAGGGAAATTACATTGACAAAGGACCAAAAAGAAACTCTAGAAATACCATGTAAGACATAGAAGTAAACCTAAGTAATCTATGATATTAACAAAAAAATTGTGAATTAATATCTGGTACGTTGGATGTAGTTTAAGAAGTTTTGAAAAAAAGAATCACTAGATGTGTCTCGTATTTATTAGATTCAAGATCACAAGTTTCATAATCTTAAATTCAAGCCATCCCTCGAGCTGTTCCAGCACTCGAACCGAGTTTCATCATCAGCTCTTTAAAACAAGATGGCAGGAGAGAGATTGAAAAAAAAATCCTGGAATTCAAAGGAAAAAAACCGACTGACGGTACCGTCGGAGGTCGTATTAGCATTCTGCGTGGTCCGTAAGCCCAGATGGGTCCCGTCCACGTTGCTCAATCCTTCGATAGAATATTTCCATGCCTTGTCTTACTTTTCAAAGCTCTTCCCCATTATAAATACATCGTCCTCATCATCATATAGTCCAAGTCTCTCTCTCTCCCTTTTCCCGCAACCTTCAATGATTCCTCCAAGAATCTCGCTTGATGCTCGAAAGCTCCTCCTCTTTGTAGCTCTTTCCTTTTTTGCGATCTTCGCGACTTTCAGCAATGGCCCTCGCATCGCAGTGGCACAGATCAGTAACAACAACAACAATGCCCAAACGATCCCGGTGAACATTGGGGTGGTTCTTGATCTGGAATCGTGGGTGGGTCGGATGGGATTGAGCTGCATTAAAATGTCTCTCTCTGACTTCTATAGTTCAAACCCTTCATACAAGACCAGGCTTGTCCTCAATGTAATAGACTCCAAACGAGATGAGGTTGCTGCAGCTGCTGCAGGTTCTCTCTCTCTCTCTCTCTCTCTCTCTCTCTCTCTCTCTCTCTCTCTAGCGTACTAACTGGTCATAGAAGCACTTTATGCAGCTGTTTGTGTGATGCATGATAAATCCATATATCGCTCATAATGAGGTATTCGCCAATCTTATGGAAATTTCAGCTTCAATTTATTTGATATTTGAGAAAAATTCCTGGTTAAATTTTCAAGGGCACAACGAAATAATGTACGTGAGTTCCATTCAAAGCAATCTGCATTCTCGCAGCAAAGATCCTCAAAGCCCCAATAATAGAGCTCCAAGAAGAAATGAGCAAGGTTTATTTTACGAAAAAAAAGGACAGACAGATATTTTGGCTTCCATCCTCAAGAACTGTCTGTCACCAATCTGTGCTCACTTTCTTAGCTGCCTGGCACGTATACTTGATCTAAACAGATGGAATATTTTGTTTTCAAGGGGTTTTTATCATTGTGCAAAAGAAGTCGTTGTCATCTTCTGATGGAATCAAAGATAATTTATCTCTTCCCGCTGGGAATGAGGAGGATCTCGAAGTCAGAGAACATATCAATACTATCTCCCCACGTCTTGGGGTCGAGACCGACGGTTTGACGCTTAGCTTGAGAGATGATGAGGGTCCGTGGATTGTGGTCAGTCCACGCCGTGCGGTGCTTCATAAGTAGACTCGTCTTTGAACGTAACATTTGACCGTAGAACCTTCTAACGATATTGCGAGATTCTATCTAAGGCGGGGGATTTAATTATAATAGCTTGATGGACGTACTTATTTCACGGTCATCCAAACGGAACATCTCTAATCTGCTCAACCTTTCCTTTTGGTGTCGTTTTTTGTGGTTTATGGGTGCAGCACCATTGAAATAGTACTGTATTGTGTCGGTCTAAACTTCATCTTTGAAATGAGAAGTCCGCCTTCCCTATCATCTCGTATTTCAACAACATAAATACATAGATAGATTTATAAATAGAGTTTTATCTTGAGAAAAATGTGTGCCTGAAGGATTTTTTGTTTACTGTATTATGGTAGGACTACTACTGTCCATTCTATTCTTTGAAGAATATATAGGTGTCTGTGACTCTCGTCCCATTTTAAATGTAGTAAAATTCTATCAAATAATGCATGCATAATGAACCTGGTTAGAAATCATATCCTAAAAGACGTATGCTAAATAGCATAACAGTCATTTCGGAAAGGAAGTTTGATAGAGACAATTTTAAGTATTTTTCTTTAGGAAAATATGTAAAGCGCTATATCACTATATAATTTGGCTGTTTTTCTATTTATTTGAGCCAAACATCTTGGTTAACAAGTTTGGTCAAGTTAAGCAAGTGATTAATAATTTCCATGGAAGTCACCTGGTACTAATGGTCAAGTGAAAAAACTAAGGTTTCCAGATTGGGGCTTGACTTCACAAAATCCATACAATTGAAAATGGGGCTTGGATTCTATATTGGAATTTTCTGGTGCCACGAGAAAAAAGAAGTCAACTTAAGATGAAGGAGAATCGAATTGATCATGTCTGGGCCAAGTTATCGAATTAATTTCTGATTGGTTTGCAATATCATATGCCAAACAATATCAAAGACAACAACCAAATGCCAGCCATCTGGTAATTAATTATATCATTAAATAATATTAAGTACTTCCAACTTCAAAATCCTATTTTACTTTTTCTCAATCATTCTATTGTTATAATATTACATCAAGTTTTAATCGGCTTCTGATCAGTACGATGCCTTTTCCAATAAGAATTTCGATTATCTGCCGTGCTGTTATTGTTTCACCGTCTTCTCCGATTCACCTCTTCAGCACTTGATTTGATAAAGAATAAGAAAGTCCAGGCCATAATAGGCCCTGAAGATTCAGCACAAGCAGACTTCATCATTGACCTCGGGAACAAATCTCATGTGCCCATCATCTCTTTTTCCGCTACTAGTTCGTCCCTCAGTTCGATTCGGAGCCCATACTTCATACGAGCCGCACAAAATGACTTGTCCCAAGTGAATGCCCTAAGTGCGGTCGTGCAAGCTTTTGGCTGGAAAGAAGCTGTCCTTGTATATGTGGACGATGAGTTCGGAGAAGGCGTCATACCTTCTCTTACTGATGCTTTGGAAGATGTCGACACACGAGTGCCCTATAGGAGCCTCATTCATCCTTTGGCCACGGACGGTCAAATCCTACAGGAACTCTACAAGTTAAAGACGATGCAAACGAGGGTTTTCATCGTGCACATGTTACCTACCCTTGGTTCTCGGCTATTTGCCAAAGCGAAAGAGGCAGGAATGGTGAGCGAAGGTTATGTGTGGATCTTGACTAATGGAATTACTGACCAATTGAATCCGGTGGATTCATCTGTCGTTGCTAGTTCGATGGAAGGAGCACTGGGCATCAAGACTTATGTCCCCGCCACACACAACCTAGACAACTTCACACTCCGATGGAAGGTGAAATTTCAACAAGACAACCCATCCGTGCTTAATCCTACGTTGAACATTTTCGCATACAGGGCTTATGATGCTGCTTGGGCTCTGGCAATGGCTGTTGAGGAAATGGGTGCGACGAATTTTATTTTCCAGATGTTGAATGCTTCGACAAAAAATGCAACGGATCTCGACACTATTGGGGTCTCTCAAAATGGTCAGACACTTCTCCAAGAACTAGGCAATACAACATTCCCTGGCCTCACTGGAAATTTTAGACTTATCGATGGGCAGCTAGAGTCGTCAGTGTTCCACATTGTTAATATCAATGGAAATGCAGCAAGAGAGATTGGGTTTTTGAAACTAGAAAATGGGCTGTTAAGACATTTAAATTCATTCAACACAAGCAAATACTCCACTTCGAAGAGTAATCTCGGATCAATAATATGGCCTGGAGATACAACCTCTTTTCCTAAGGGATGGGAGATTCCAATGAAAGGGCAGAGGTTAAAAATCTTAGTTCCAGTAAAGGACGGTTTCACTCAATTTGTGAAGGTGACTCAAGATTCCAGCATGAACACATACCATGTCACTGTATACTGTATCGACATATTTAAAGCAATGATACAAGAACTACCTTATGATGTGGCTTATGACCTTATTCCGTTTGCCTTGCCTAATGGAAGTAGTGCTGGCAGTTACGATGACATGATCGATCAAGTATATTATCAGGTGCAAGCGATTGATTTCATTGTGTTTAGATGTTTAAACTAACTATGCAATCATGGGGTTGACCGAATATATTTCCCTTCCTTTTGTTTTAACAGAAATATGATGCAGTGGTGGGGGATATGACCATCATTGCGAACAGATCATTGTATGTGGAATTCACCTTACCATACACCGAATCGGGGGTGCTGATGCTTGTGCCGTACAGGGACAACAAGAGCAAGAATGCTTGGATTTTCCTGAAGCCACTCACTTGGGACCTTTGGCTGACAACCGGATGCTTCTTTGTGTTTATAGCATTGGTAGTGTGGATTCTTGAACATCGGATCAACGAAAATTTCAGGGGTCCAGCCTCGCATCAAGTTGGCACAAGCTTCTGGTTTTCCTTTTCAACCATGGTCTTCGCACAAAGTAAGCATCCTTCACTTTCATAGATTAATCCAACGTTACAATTGAAGAATTTATGTGTACCATCAATTTGGATTGCAGGGGAGAGTGTATTAAGCAACCTAGCGAGATTTGTTGTGATTGTGTGGGTTTTTGTGTTGCTTATACTAACGCAAAGTTATACGGCAAGCTTGAGCTCTCTGTTGGTGGTGCAAAATCTTCAACCAACTATAACGGATGTTGATCAGCTCCTAAAGAGTGGAGAAAAAGTGGGATACCTGGACGGCTCTTTTGTTTATGGAATGCTAAAGCAATTGAAGTTTGACGATTCCAGACTAATATCTTATGTGTCCCCTGAAGAGTGCCGTGCGCTTCTTTCCAAGGGAAGTGCACAGGGTGGGATCGCAGCAGCATTTGACGAAGTACCCAACATTAAATTTGCTCTTACTAAATATTGCAATAAATATACCACGATCCCGATGTTTAAAACTGCTGGGTTTGGTTTCGTAAGTCCTCAATCTCTCAAAAACATTTCAATCACTAGGATTATTTGTTATTTCTTTAATCGATAAATATCATGTCCTGCTTCTTTGGGTTTTCAGGTGATCCCCAAAGGGTCTCCATTGGTGCCAGATATTTCGGGATTCGACTGACTCAAATTCTTCCAACAGCTTGGGTCTTGACAGTTTCTGGGGCCTATTCTTGATTGCTGGAGCTGCTGCTGTCTTAGCTCTCCTGATTTTCACGGTCATGTTCGTCAAAACAAATCGGCATGTTATCACAAATTCTTCTTATTCGTTGGGGGAGAAAATTGTTGCATTGGGAAGAATATTTATCCAAAGAGACCTCAATTCTCATACTTTTAGGACAGCCAGATTTAGAGATAAAAATATGGAAGATGGTGCCAATGAAATTGCAGCCGTTGAAATTATAGAACACACTAACTTCCCCCCAAGTCCGTCAAGCGACTCCAGCCAAATCGACGTTGTCTTAACCAATGAGCAAGGGTCACCATCTGCAGAGCAAGGACATTCTAATCATGAAGTCGAAGGGAGCCCTGAGATAGCGATAGATGTCAAGCATACAGATGTAAATTAAGTGATGTAAATGCGTAGAAACTTAGATACTATACTATAATCCCTGACTAGTTGAACACCGTTTTTTAGATGATAATATCTTCCCTCTCATTCTCGTCTTCTCATCTAAGAGATGCCATGGGAACTGATTATTGTCTAATCTCAAACAATATGGACGAAAGATAGATGCTTGTCATTCAGCGAGCCCAGCGAGCCGGAGTTATTCACCACCGGCTTAACTCAAAAAATTGGTTGCTTGGGGAAATACAGTACTATTTCATGCAACAAAACTTAAAAAAGAGCACATGGGCTCATCAATAGTTTAGTAAGTAAATAGTGTATCTTGTCATAAAAATATTTTCTTGTTCGATTCGTTTGGTACACGATGCATTTTAATGTGTATATACATCTTGACTTCATAGATTTTTAACTGAATTGACCTTTTTTGGGGGCCAGGACTTTCTCCTTTCATTTAGTGAACTTTCATATAATTAGCACAATCTTTAGGAAAAAAAATTAACACTATCTTTTTTATAGCCATGTTGACATTTTGTTCTTTCATTAATTTTCAAGTAGTGTTTAAGCTAGTATCTTCATGTCTGTTGCACTCCGTAAAAATATCAAACCGTTGAAATCTCTGCGACGGTCCAATCCATTTTAATTGTCATCAAAGTCTTACAGTGTCCTTGAAAGTCAAAAGCACTTTGAAATCCCTCACTTTGCAAATAAAAACTCATAATTACTTGATAGTAGAATGATCAACTCTTTTGGCTATTATTTATCAAGTATATTACAATGTGGTGAACACATCTTTTGGTAGTAAGGCTTTTAAAATCAGCTCTAAAGAATATACACTTGTTATTCAGATTGATATTCCAAGAGCCAATACTATCATTCCAATGACAATTCAATGGAATCAAGTTACCCTTTCTGAACCATGAGAGCTAGGAAACCAAGTTCCCCCACAAGTTGTTTAGCAAACTGAATGAATTGATATTATCCCACATACGAAAGGTAAGGTAACAATTCAATTTTCAATTTTTCTTTTAAAGAATCCGCCACAAAAGTCACTAGATATTACATCTATCCCTTCTCATTCCACCTCTTCAAGGAGATTAGTAGATTTTTTATTTTTATTTTTTGGTAACTGAGGACTCCAGAACGGGCCTCCTATGCCCAAACGGCACCAAAAGGCCGGGCCCATATACCTCGGAGGATACTAGCACAGATTTTCAATACCATGACTCTTCATTTAATACTCTAACAACTGTGGGTTTCGAACCCTTAACCTCAGTAATAAGGGATAAGCTCCTAATCAATACAATTATTCACCGTTTGATGAATAGATTTATCCCAAATTTACCTACTATATTTATCATAGAGGAAGCACAAGCAAGTGCACAACCTCAAAATCCTTCCACTAGGGGAGCTGATGATAGGTTAGGAATTTTTTGACCAATTTATTCGTAGAATCAGTATCTTGAATATTATAATCTTACTCCTTCTGAAATGGCTGATCTAGAACTCAATGTTCTAGATGTTGGCTTCGAACTAGACATTCTTTCTCAAATAATGATTTCAATTCCGATGAAAACAAAGTCATTAGAAAATGATATTTTCATACTTTTGAAATCCAACTTAGCCAAATCAAAGGAGAATTTTATATTTTCATGTACTAACATGGGATACAAATATTATTCTTTTATTGGTTAGAAAACTATTTTTTAAACAAAAGGTAATTTTTTTACTTGACCATTTTCAGAAATGGAAAATGAGTGACGGATAGGTAATTGAATCAAGCCATCCTCCACTCTAACATATAATTTTTTTAGAAAAAAATTCGAAAATGTTGACTTCACTTTTTAAAGAAGCTGTAGAAATGGATGGCATTGAAATTAAGAAGATTGTTGAACATAATAGTTTTTCGAATCAACATCTTCATACTATTGGAAAACGATTGGACAAAATAAAATCTACTATTCAAGCCAATTCTTCTCGAATAGTTTATGCCTAGAAAATCTTCTCTAAAAACTGTCACGCCCCGAACCTCGAGCATGTGCACATCCTACGACGGTCGAATAAATGCGACGTTCCTAATTGGCGTTGCTGACCCAATCTTCTATGCACACATCGAAGCAAAATAAACAATCCTCGAACAATAATCAAACAAGGGATAAAAAGGTAGGACAACCAAATTACGCAAAACACATCTCACAAAACAATCCCGAGTTCCTATACAAAAGACTAAACCAAAAGAAAGGTTTATCTACTCCGGAATCTATAGCCACTAGTTCCATGTCCATAAAAAAAAGGCATACTCCAAAAACCATCGCCTACGGAACCTCCCCTAACATTCGTGTTGTACCTCCATCTAAGTACCTGAAAAATAGTTCAACGAGTCAATACTCCGAGCCCTAATTAGAAAGAAATCTACCCAAGGATAACCTAATCACAACAAATAGTCAAGGTCTGGAAACTGTCAGACGATATTGTGTCTGAGATGGTACAACGTCTTGTACAATCAGATCTTATAACATTTGAGACGTTACAATGTCTGAGATTGTACGTCGTCTAGTGACGTTCACACTTCATAGTTTATGCATATAAGTATATGATAAATATCTTTAACAACTAAATTACTTCACATCAATCATCATATCATCACAAAGGTCCCGATTATAAGGCCACATTGTTATGACATGTTCCATACCATGTCACACAATTTTGTCACATAATAAGGTTTAACATATCAAACAATTCAATCAGTTGTTCAGATGTTTCTCATCTAGTGTATTCCACGCCTCAAATCCTTGCCACAACCGACGAAGATTCTTGCCTCAAGTATGCAGTTGTCCGCCTTGTCAGGCACTACCTCATCAGGTATATACCCCGCGAAAGGTTCTTGCCATAGGGTAGTTCGACCCGCATAAATACGCCTCAAGTCCTTGCCATAACCCGTAGGTATATGACGGTTTGACCGGTAGGCCCTTGTCACAACTTGTAGGTATGTGATGGTCTGACTTGTAGGCTCTCACCATAACTCAAAGGTATATGACGGTCTAGCAAAGCCTCAAGCTAAGCTCTTACCCTGTAGGGTGTCTGTGGCACACGCCAATCATTACATAATCACATATCATCATATATCACACAGCATCCAACTATCATTAAGGAGGTCGAACATCCAGCCTTGCTGCACACGTCCCATACCATGCCAACTTAGCTAATATCGAACCACCCTAACTAGCAAAACTAAGTCACCTGCATGTCTCCATGTCTAAATCCAAAAACACAATCAAACGAGTTTGTAAAATCCTCAAATTTGAATAAAGAGCACATAAAACAACATTTTTCCATGAAGACACCTTGCTCCAAATCCTTCTATAAAGAGAGTAGTAAATCGTTCAAACTGTTACAAAAACTGATGCAGTTTTCAGAAATCACGTTCTCCAAAATTAATTTGGTTCAAAATCCAAAACTCATCCGTTTGATCTGAAATTTGACTATGTTACACCAAAAGAAGTGATAAACAACTTTCGTGAAGAAACTCTTTCGAAATTCGAACTCCAAGAGTTGATAAAAATCCATAAATCATCAAAAGATCACAAGTTCTAGCAAAAACATAGATTATGTTTTGTTCAAACGAAGTTCCCATAAGTCTCTTTTAAATCCATAAAATCTTGGGTAAAATAAATGTCATAGTTAAAAATGTTTAAAACACTTTTCATGAAGGAACCAACTTCATAATCTCACCACATCTCGTTCTACAAAATTAGCAAACAACAATAGTCTAGTATGCAAATTCCAGAAAAATCCTTTGTTCTAAACTAAACTATTATCACTTGTGCTAATCCAGTCTAACACTCATCTCATCATGCTGGTTAACACTCATCTAACTCCATAGGTGTAATCGCAACCTAAGAAAGGTTTGGAGGCTGACTCACCTAATTAACAAACCAACAAGTCCATGACAACGATGGCACGAACACGACTACAATTCACATTTACTTCAACTCCAAAAGAGGCTCAAATGATGCTGAAAAGGCCTTGTAAGTCGATGCTTGAGCTGCTGGCTTGAGAGCTACATATTTTAGCTAGAAGAATGGAGGTGATACGAAGTGAAAATATCTAGAAGAAGATGAAAGAGATATAGCTGTATCTCCACGTTCTGCTGTAAAAGGGATATCAAGAAGCTTTGAAAAGTCAACCAAAAATATCTAAAACACTTGAGTACTTGCCCCATAAGTCTTCTACTCTATCCAATAGCAATTTTTCCCTCTCAAACTTCTCCAACAAGCCAAGTATGAAGGCTGTAATACAGTAGCCCCTCATACATACAAATTTTGTACCCATTCACCTCAAGTCACATTCAAATCCTTATTAATTCAAGTCCTAATCAATTCAATCCTAACTTGAATTCTTTTTCACAAAATTCCCATCTCGACATAATCTTCCCAAAAGATGAAATGATGTTCTAAGAATAAATCGTGACACGCTCGAGCATTCAATTCCTGAATCCATATTCAATTTCACGGTTAAAATCAATCAAACATGATCCTTGTCCAATCCAACTTACTAGGTAGCTTTTAGAGATTATATCACTTAATGGCTTCACTTGATAAGTTGTTAACTCACGAGTGATCAGCTCCAAGAGAATGGACCATAGTCGTGTCGGTGAAAAGCCCATTCATTTTACTTCGAACGGGGTTCGAAAATTAGAATGTCACAAAAACACCTCTTTTCAAACCTTTCAAAATTCCAAAAATCCAAGTGCTAATTTTCCCAAAGCCTTGGAAGAAAGGAAAATAAAAGAAAATTGTATTTTTAAGGAAGAAAAACATCCTTTAATTGAGACACCAATTGTCTTTAGGATCAAATCCACTCTTTAGTAATTGATTATGAATTTGTCAATCTCAATATGTTGTATAAGTTTGAAACAAAGTCTATTCTAGAGTTTAATAAAATAGCCTGAAAGGACCATCAGAAGTTGCGTTATTCTAGAGCTATTCCACTAGATGTAGTGGTAGAAGAAAAAAACTTCCAACGACAACACATATATTTTTGAGGAGCCATTTATGATAGGAATATATAGTGAATTTCTAAACAAAATCTTTTGAATGTCTTGAATAAAATGTTTATGCTTTCTAACACCTTCAAACATGTTTTTGATGCTACCGACCAAACTATAGCATACCTTTTAATTGTTGGATTTACAAGTCAATTACAAGATTGGTGGGATAATTATCACACTGAGGAACAACGAAGTTCATTTTTGAACTGTTATAAAACTAATGATGAAAGACAAGAAATTCTCGATGAGAATAATTGTCATATCCAAAATTTAGTGAACACACTTTTATATTCAATTTCTCAACATTTCTTAGGAGATCCTTCTCTCATAAGAGATAAGAATCGTGATCTTTTATCAAACATGAAATGAATATCTTTGTGAGAATACAAAAATCTAAAAATGTTTTCCTCCAACAATTAATTTTTTGCTAGACTCCCACGATTGATGGGATAGAAAGTTTGAAAGAAATTAAGAGAAGAGCATGGAGAACAAATTTTTTATGATCTCTTATTTACAGAGAACTTGATTCTTATGTTTTATAAAATCAGAACAAATTTATGTACGCGTATTCATTTTCAAAAGTAGCTTAAAAAGGAACATAAAGATTCCAATAAGGGCTTAGGAGATTTTTGTGCACAATATGATCCATCTTTTATACAAACCACAAGGTAAAAGTCTTGTAAAAAGGGTTGCAAATGCAAAAGATACTTTAAAAATTTTAAAAAGAAATCTAACAAAAACTTTAATAGGAAAGACTATTCGAAATCTTCTAATCATAAGAAATATTTTCAAACAAAGGAATTTCCAAAATAAGAATGCTTTTAAAAATATGACCTGTATTATTGTGGAAAAAAATGCTACACTTTGAAAATCAAAAGGTTAAATGAGCTAAATTTAGTTGAAGAAACCTTTGAAAATCTTCTTCAAATCAGATTGAAGACTTGTGATCAGATTCAAATATCGAAGAAGTTGGTCTTCAAATTAATAATATTGAATCCTTTTCAGAAGAGGAAAATCAAGAAGAAGAAATCCAAGAGAATTTGAAATAGATGTGTTAACAAAGGAAGAAGAAATCATTTTGCATAAAGAGCGGAGAAAATGATGAATTTTTTATACAAAAGAAAATGTTGAATTTTTGAATAATTTGCAACCAAAGTTCTTCTTCAAAAATGTCAATCATTCCTTATAGTTTGAATGCAATTTTGAATAAAAGGAAAAAAAAAACCCAAGTCTCGACCTATTTCAATAAATGATCTCTAACATGAGATTAGTTTATTAAATTAGGAAATTCAAGATTTAAAACTTTCCCATTTTAAATTTCTATCAGAAGTTTTTGAAATCAAACCCTAAACTTTGAAAAAGGAAAAAAGGATTTATGACTTCTTTCAAAAGCTGCTTCTAGAAAGTGGTTAATAAATATTTCAATTAGAATTATTGATGAGTTCTTTTTGAGTTCTATAGCACTTTTTCATATTGGAGTAGACCTTAAGTGCATTAGAGAAGACTTGATTCCCACAAAATATTTTGAGAAAACAACCTTGTAACACCCCGAGCATTACTCCCTCGTACGGATATTGTTCGCTTTGGACACTGGGCTCTCACGATTTTGTTCTTCTAGGTCTATCTGAGAAAACGTGTCCCTACTATTAAGGAGGGCCCATTGCCTTATAACTTGGCCCCAACACTCCCCCCTAGGCGATGTGGAACCTTGGGCGTACCCTTGGGTGCGGGTAACACCATCTTGTGATGACCCGGCATGCCTTGGCCCGTGGCCTTGTGACGCCCAGGTCATGCCTTGGCACTATCCTAGGACATGCATTGGCCATGGCCCTATGGCCTTAGGTCACGCCCTAGTTGCTGCTCGCGTCATGCCCTAGCCATGGCCCTTGGGGCATCCGTGTCCATTTTGTAATGCCCCGGGCATTACCCCCTTGTATGGGTATTATCCGTTTTGGACACTAAGAAGAACAAAATCATAAGGACCCGGTGTCCAAAGTGGACAACATCCATACAAGGGGTTAACGCCTGGAGGCATTACAAAAGGGACACGGATGCCTAAGGGGCCATGGCCAAGGCATGATCTGGGTAGTGGCCAAGGTGTGACCCTAGGCCATAGGACCATGGCCAATGCATGTCCCAAGGCGGTACCAGGGCATGACCTGGGCGTAATAGGGCCATAGGCCAAGGCATACCGAGTCATCACAGGGCGGTGTGACCTATGCCCAAGGTCCCACATCGCGTAGGGGGAGTCTTGGGTCAAGTTATAAGGCAATGACCTCTTTAATAGTACATACGCGTTTTCTCGAATAGACAGAGATTAACAAAATCGTGAGGACTCAGTGTCCAAAATGGACAATATCCGTACAAGGGGGTAATGCCCGGGGAGTTACAAAATAGTATTAGAGCCGACTCTTAACCGCGTATGAGACCATAGTGACGCTGTGCTCCAAGGGTGGAAAAGGACACGGATGCCCTAAGGGCCATGGCCAAGGCATGACCTGTCGCGCCCCGATTTTTGGACTTGTGACTATTTCCGATCTTTACTTTCAGGATCCAATTCAATTCAAACTTTCAACGACACTTCCATTCCTCCTGGTCATTAGGTAACCAACGTACAAATATTAATAAGCGAAGGACCAACTAAACTTCACAAACACCATTAACATACATTGACTTCAAACCAAGTCTACAAGATCCTTGATTACAAGATCCAACATGAAAGAGATCTCCAAAAGCCTAGGGTTCGCTCTCTCGCACAACTGTACAATCAAAAGTAGCGGGAAAAGTCAAAGGGTGTACTACGCTATGGTGTAGGGAGTTGATCTAGATATTCACATAGGTTAAAATGGGTCGACGGATTAAAAACGGTTCTATCCTCCGAGTCGTCTACTCCATCGGGGTCGTCATAACCAGAATCGTAGCCTCCCCAAGGCACTCCATATTGCTCCGAGTTATAATTCATCTCGCCTCCTGGTGTGCAGGTGTAATCCACTGTGTGCAGGTGAGGAATCCAGGTTTGCTTCGGGATGTTCCATATCCATTCCGTTTACTCCTATGTCTTCATGATCAGTTCGCTCTTCCAGATCTCCTTATTTATCACACACACTCTTTCAACGGGATGTTCAGGGACCATCCGCATGTCCTCCCAGTCTTCCGCCTCTTCATCTGAGCTAAAGGGAATCTCCGACTCCAAGTCTTCTTCTAGCTGCTCCAGATCCTCCTCCTCCAAAGGTTCCAGCTCCAACTAATCCCAGTCCTCCTCCTCGAGAGGTTCCTCCTCTAACAACTCCTCCTCTTGGGGGTCCCCCTCCTCCATTAGGTCATCAAAGTCTGAGTATTCCTCCTCTAGATCCATAGTTAGGTCCTCGGATGGTAGGGGGAGTGGTGGAGTGAGATACTTGGTATCTCCGTGAATAAACCCTAATCCTAGATTAAGAACACCCCTATCCTAAGGTCCTTATAGCGTCTCTCCCAACTCTCAGTCTCTAGATGGAAAGGCTAGCTATCCTTAGCTAGGGAACAACCCACATCGCCTCACTCAAATCCAAGTCTTGGCATTGTTGTGCTACCAACTCCTAACTAAACTACCCAATAGGGCTCCCCGGCTCGCGGATACTAAGAATAATCAACAGGTACTAATGAAGCAAAAAGGGAGTCAAACGAATAATAATTGAATGCACCTTGTCCGTCATTTAAGATTTCCCCACAACTAACTAACAATCTAAATAATGCGATAAAATGATAAATAATATATTGGATAACTAATTAATTTAATTTGCTAATAAATAAATTGCAGGACTAATAATTGATTTATAGCTAAAGTAAATAAATTGCATGGCTACTAATTGAAACAATATAATTAATAAATAAATAGCAAAGTTAATAATTAATTTTCGAATCTATTAAATAAATTACAGAAATAACTATTGGAAGGAACCATTAAATCGAAATAATTATCATGACGTACGTGGCCGTCCAGGACGAGCCCCCCCCCCCCCCCCCCCACCTCACTGAAACTCATTCTGATACCGCACCAAAGTTGAATTTCTCAACTTTCTCAAATCCTTGTGCTCTTGGCACTTCCATTACACCAATTATTGGCCCTAAGGCACCTCTCGCATCAAGCGAGGTCCCATCACGAATTGTCTCACGTAAACCAATCTAACCATTCTATCCGACTATCCAACCGTTCAATCGAGTCCTAGCTAACACTAAAATTTCTAGGAATTCTAACAATTTCTACTAAAGTAATGAATGTGCCTAATAAAAGGTTAGAGCCTACTCACTTGTGGGTCTTTTGGCTTCCACTTTGCTATTCCTAGCACCTACTGAAGGCCGGGAGAAAATAACATTTTTTTTCGCCCGCCCTTTCTTTTTTCTTTCCTTTTCTTTTCTTTTCTTTTCTCTTTTATTTTATTTTATTTTATTTTTTCTCTTTTCTTTTCTTTTCTCCTTTTCTTTTCTTTTCTTGTCAACATGCCTGGGTTGGCCCGGGCTAGCTATTGGGTCGGGTTGCCGAGCTGGGCTTGCTGGGTCGAGCTGTCTGGCCAACTGGGCTGGGCCTCCGGCGATGGCTGCCTTCTCCGGCGAGACGCGCGTAAACCCATTTCAACGGGTCACGAGTTGGGTTGTCGATGGTTGTCATGTTTGGCCACCATTCTCTGCCCTCCGGCCAAACCGAAACTTGAGACCAGTCGGAATTAGAAGCTGGCTCGACGATGAGTCGAATAGCTATGGCGGTGAGGGCTGAGGTGGTTGGAGTTGCAAGAACTCCGGCCAAGAAGTCGACGGCTCAACGTAGGTTTCCGAGGAAAAGGGGTTAGGGTTCTCAACTTGAAATCTGAGGATTCCAAACCAAATCGAGGAAAAAGAAGCAGCTAGACTCACCCACGAGGTGGTTGTGAGTCGATTGACACCCACGGCGAGCGGCGGCGATGGCTGCAACGGTGTTGGTGATAGATTGGGGCTCCAGTGAGTAGTGTTTGAGCTTGTCTCAAGCTCAGTCGATCTCTTGCAAACCTAGACCAAATCGAACCCAACAAGAGTCAAAATCGAGGTTTAGAGACCCTTAGTAGTAGTCGATTGGTGAGGTCGGTTTGAGCCCAAGTGCTCGAGGTTGAGAGATCTCACCATTTGAAGGTCGCGGGTTTTTTTGGAAAACCCAAAAAAAAGAATCGTGAAGCCCTCTTTCGGGGGCTGCCAGCGATAGCTCCAGCTAAATTGAAGGCGGTGGTGGGTGGCATTTTGAAGATGGCGCTGCAGGCTTCCCAATGGCACCAACGGCGATATGAGAGGAGGTTTGAGCTGGGAGGAATGTGTGTCGAAAGTGGGGAAGGAGCTCGGTATAATTGCAAGGGAATGGTTGGGGGTGAGCTAAAAATCAGCTCGCCGACACCATGTGGTGGCTTCCCACTGGTCACTGACCACTCCGGCCATCCCCTCAAGTCAAGTGGTGGGCAATGGCAGTGGTGAGACGACTATTGAGGCAACGGTTGATGCAGTTGAACAGTGCAGCTCAACTGCTCGGCAAAATGCCGTAGCAAAAAGAGAGAGAAGGAGAGGGGAGTTGCATGCGCGTGCACGGCACGTGCAGTCTGGTCCAACCTAGTCGGATCATCCGGTTCACGCGGTTCGATCGGCTGGTTCGCTGGCCAATTCGGAAAATTAATAAAACAATATTATTTTAATTTCCAAAAATTGGAAAGTTGCTTTAATAATTCATAAAAATTCGGGAAAATTTTCTAAAATTCACTAAAATTTCCCAACACTAAGATTATGACATTTTGGGCACAAATAAAATTTTCAACAACTAATTTCAATAGTCCAAAAGCCTTTCACAATTTTCGCGAACCAAAAGAGAACTTATAAAATTTCCAAAAAATTTCCTGAGGCCAAAATTCGAGAACACAGTCTAAAATGCCGCTGTTACATGACCTGGGGCCATAGGGCCATGGCCAGGGCATGTCCTAGGGCAGTGACAGGGCATGACCCCAGCATCATAGAGCCACGGGTCAAGGCACGTCAGGTCATCATAGGACGGAGTGACCCGTGCCCAATGGCACACCTAATGTCCCACATCGTCTAAGAGGGAGACATGGGGCCAAGTTATAAAGCAATGGGCCCTCTTAAATGTACATACACATTTTCTCGGATAGACCAATAAGAACAAAATCATTAGGACCTAGTGTCCAAAGCGGACAATATTCGTACAATGGGGTAACACTCGGGGCGTTACAAACCTACTCATTGAAAATAGCTTCAATAGAAAACTTGAAATAAAGTTTAAAATTTTTGCGTGAAAGAAAATGTGTCTTTCAAAACCCCTTTTATATTGGTTAAGAATTTGAAACAAAAAGTAATTCTTGGAGCACATTTCATAACTCTATTTAGCCTTTTACTGTACCAAACAAAGGTATTGAACCAAGAACTGGACTGGTGGAATCGATTCCTTGTTATTTGGAATCGGGAACCGAACTAAACCGAACTAGGCAGTTCGGTCCAGTCCTGTTCTCGCAGGGCTATTCGCAGTCATCTATAGAAAAGAGTCGCAAATGAAAAGGATAATTGATGGATTATATTATACTGTACACATAGAAAATCACTCAGGAGTTACATTTTTTGTGCCAAGCTCTAAAGCAAAATCGTCCATGATTGTTATAATGCAAACCAATCTAAATAGGAACATTCCCTGGATAATCTTGTGGCACCAATCGAAGTTGTGAAGTCGACCAAATTTGCCCTTCTATGCTCCATGTGACATCACCCACCGGGGTTGGGATTGGTGGTGCCACCACTTAAACTCGACTCCTTGGTTCACAGGGTGGCCCTACAAGCCATGACTAAGTCGAAAACACAACAAAAGAAATTTATAGATCTAAGCAAGCAAAGGTCCCGTTCTAGATTTAAATGGGCAATATAACAAACACACAATGTGCAAGACAAAACAAGGGGTCTTGGAACCGATCGAGGTCAAGGGAGAGATGCAATGGGTACGAGGACTCCCTATGCCTTTTAGGGGAGTGGTCGACAGACACACTCGAGAGATTCCGAGCCAAGTCGTAGTCGAATGACAGAACCCTCATGCGCAATACTCGGGAGGAGAAAGGAAAGGGGTATGATGACTTACTAAGAGTTGATAGGGAACTTCGCAGAGGGATTTCGCGCATGATGCTAGGGTCAAGGTCTCCATTAGGCATTCAGTCGTCAAACTCCAGTCGCGAAGCCAAAAAACCTTTTCTCCCCCCTTCTCTCTCTCTCTTTTCTATATCTCTCTGGTCGCAAAGCCAAAAACTCTGCTCTATCTCTTTTATTTTTTTTAAAAAATAAAAATATTTTCGGTCCAGTCCGATCCAAGTGGGTGGTTCCACCTTGGAACCAGGAACCAGATCAAAAATTCCCTATGGAATCGGGAACCCACCCATTACTCTTTACAACTCCCTGAAACTTACCGATCCGGGTGGTTCTTGGGCAGGCGGTATATAATGTTCAACCCAACTTGAAATTAAAAGTTTAAATACACTTATAGAACATTCAATTTCTGAGTTAAATTGCATCATTACAAGTAAAGAAAAACACCTTTATTTGAAAGAGGATCCAGAAATGATAAAAAGATGTATAACTTTTTTTTGAAAAATTATTTTTGTTCTACTCTCCCAAATGCCTTATGGGATAGAGTCATTGAGCTTCCTCACGAACTAGAAAGAGGAGTTCCTTGCCGTATCATCAATTATAAACCACTAAACAAAGTTCTTAAGTGGATTAGGTATCCAATAGCTAACAAAAAGGATTTGTTGAATTGACTTTGTAATTCCAATATCTTTTCAAGGTTTGATATGAAGTCTAGATTCTAGGAAATCCATATTAAGAAATTTGATAGCTATAAAACTACATTCATTATTCCTTTCAGACAATATGAATGCAATCTTATGTCTTTTGGGTTGAAAAATGCTACTTTAGAATTCCAAAAAATAATGAATGACATTTTTAATCTATACTCAAATTTCATCATTCTTTACAATGTTGATGTGTTAGTTTAGTCCTTATCAATTGACCAGCATTTTAAACATATTGGACACTTTTTTAATATCACCAAGAAAAATGGACTTGCTATATTTCCTAAAAAATTGTTTTTGTTCCAAACGAAGACCATATTTTTAGTACATTATATACATCCAAGCACCGTAGTTCTCATTAGAGATCAATCATGTTCTTGAAATAATTTTCTCATGAAATACATGATAATAGTCATTTGCAACGTTTTCTTGGAAGTTTGAATAATGTAATAGATTTATTGCCTAATCTTGGTATTTTGTGTAAACTGCTACATTAGAAATTAAAGAAAAATCTTATTGAGTGGAATGAGACAGTTATCAATATTGTGAAACAAATCAAAAGGGAAATCAAAGAAATTCATTGTCTATATATTCTAGACCGAAATCTTTTTAAAATTAGAGAAACAGATACATCTAAACTTATGTATAGTGAAATTTTGAAACAATTGAAAAATTATAAAGATCATATTGTTCAATTTTTTCAAAACACTAGAACGATTGCTAATAGAATTATTCGGTAGTTAAGAAAGAAATCTTTACCATCCTTGAATATGCTTGATCCTCTTCGAGGCTAAAAAGGAAATCCTAAATAATAAAAGCAACTTCAATAGTTTCATTTGATATCTCCAAACTTTTTCATGAAGAAGTTATCAACTTACTCCATTTGGCTATCAATTCAACATGTTGGCCAGTTACGAGTAGCAAGGTTAGCAAGGAGATTACTATACAGGTAAAACCTCCTACATCTAGTGAAATGGTAGTCCATTGAGACATTAGAGAAACATTTTTATACAAAAATCATATCTATGAAAAAGAATTCCGTAAAAACCCTTTTGAGTGTGCTAGAAAAATTTCATTATACTCCTTATGAATCTTTAAAAATTGTAAAGTTTTATGAAAGAATTCCGATGAAAACTAATTTAGTGATTTTCAAACATTTTGGCAATTTGAATTTTATATTGACTAGTCTGTATTCGTAGGGTCATTCACCCTTCGTCATGGGGTCATTCCCTAACAACTTTCATAAAATTTAATATTAAGACCACTGAAGTCTATACTTCTTATTGATCTCATTATACATATTTTGATTATCAACAAGCCTAGTGAAATGCTATTTTTAGAATGAATCCAAATGGCACCCATACATGCCTTTTTTTTTAAACTTCAACACCCGGATGTTACCCTACTAGTTAATTCGTTGGTGGAAGGAGCTTCAATCAATTCCAAAAATGATCAACTTAACAACCAATTTTGATTTTCCCAAGATCATTTTTTTATATTGCCCACTTTTCGACACCCAATCTTTGTTCTCCCAAGCTCATTTTTATATTTTGCCCACTTTGGAATATCTTGGTACTTATTGGTATTATGATTTATGGAAGTCGTCGGAGATCGATACCCTTGTTTTAATCAGAAAGTATTGTGTCAAATGGTGGGATGGTTTCAGATTTTGGAATAAGATTGACATATAGGCGATCTAGGAGCAGATTAACCAACGTCTGAAATCTCTTCCCAACAGCCCTCCACCAGAGATAATAACTTATTTTATTCATAATTAGGAGTTTCGTACTTTCCTCACTTGCTTCAAGAAAAACACCACAAGAGAAGGCGAATTTACTGAGGCAAGCACTTGTAGAAATTGAATCAAGTTTATCATAAAGTAGATTACACCACTGCAGGAACACTAATAAAGATGATTCTTATGGAATTCCTTAGCACAAAAATGTCAAAGGTCGGATCCGATGAGGAATCTTAGGCGAAAGCTTCTTGGAAGCCACCAACATCCATCAAGTTAAATATTGAATATTTCAAATAATTGTATAAGAGACATCATCATTTCATTTTAAGAAATCGTGTCGTCTCATCGTTACAGAAAATAATGTAACGTTGTATACTTTAGTGCTATTCACTTTTCATTGTAGACTTTATTTTCTGCATAGGAATCACCCAATTTCTATATAACACCCTTCGGGCCAGGAGGAAGATGTAGGTCGTGAAACCCTTCCATCCTCTTCTTTTATCTTCTCTCCTCCAAAAGATCCTAGAAAACCTTCCATTTCCATCCATCTTTGAAGATCTACCCGACCTCTTCTTGAATATCGATCTTTCATACTAGAAAGATTATTCTTTTTATATCGATCATCCCACACTTGGGGGATCACCCCATTCATACAGATGTAACCCCTCTTGGGAGATCGACTCTTTTTATAACTGATCTTTTTGCACTCAAAAATCAACTCTTCAATATTTCATTTTAATGTGTTTTCTTGAATATCTTTTTATACAGTAAGCACAAATTCCCTAACTGACCTGCTTCTACCTTGTAGAAGTTTCATAGTTTCATATTCTTATATGCGCTTGTAATCTTTTCCTTTGAACTTTTGTGAAGAACTTTTTTTGTGGTCCTACTTCTTTTTATTGTTTTTCCCTTGCCACTAACTTCATCTTGAGTATGGATCACAGCCATACTGTAAAGTGAAGTGATTTTTATATATTTGTGCATCACCACTTCGTTGTCTTGAGTACGATTTACCACTCTATTACAAATAGATTGGGCATTTATATTTAACATACCATAGATTCATCTTGTGTGCAGATTACCACCCTATTGCAAAATATTTAGTATTTTAATGACTTCTTTATACAAGTATTTACTATTAATTTCATATCATATCTATTTTTATATGATCTCCTTACAAGTAGAAATTCTTATTGTAGCAGAGTGCTTAGTTTTGAATTTTTTTTAATTATTTAAGCACAAATTCAGAGGACTCTTGCTCATATTTGGATAGTATCCAAGATTACTTAGACCACAAGTAATCGTTGATTGCTTTATATAATTGTATAATTTTATTGCATTCGATTCCATACTTCACTAGAAGTCAAATCAACATTACTAGATTGTTTTATAAAAAAGAAAAAAATGTTAATTTTGTTTAAATTTAATATTTTTTTAAAAACGTTATTTAGTTTAAATTTTTTATTTTTTTCCAAAGTGGCACTTACATGTCTTAAAATATATATTAAAAAATGCCATGTGAGTATTTTCCGTTCATTTAACTAGACGGAGTTTTAGGACCCGATTATACTTTTTGCAAGTTTTAGGACTCACTTGTACTTTCACTACAAGTTTTTAGACTTCTAGTGAACTTATCCCTATTTTATATATGGACCAACTAAAAATATTTGTCCCCCAAAAGATCAGCATAAAAGATTTAACTGCATAAGCTTTTAATAGACAATTAAGATTGAAATACTCAATATAAGGATGAGTTCCGGAAGTTCACGGTGTTATTTATTAGATGACACAACTATGCCATAAAATCAAGGGGTTGGTAATGTGGAAATTTTTTTACATGGAAAAATAAGATGAAAGGACAAACTAAGAAAGATTAGTATTATTTATTTGCCCAAAAAAAGGAAAGAAAGGTCATCTATTGGGAAAAAAAAGTTGAAAGGACACTTTTTGGTTCTTTTGTAGCTAGAGACTGAAGGATAGACTTTAGGCTAACGAAAGAAAAGTAAATAAACACACAAGTAGGATATGATAATAAAAGAACAAAATAGAATTGACACATTGAAAATTTGTCATTAAATTTCAATAAAAGTCAGGCTACCTCACGGATGTGCCATATGAATCCTCTAGAGTTTGAAGAAAGCAGGAATCTGATGGTTATCATCTCTCAAGGTTAAAGTAAAAAGAGATTGATAATATTTACGAGAAAAAATCACATTATCTTCTCTCTTTTCTACTCCAAGTCAAATTTTTCCTCCTTTCTGACCGTCAAGGCCTATCTGTTTCTTTTCTCTTTCTTGTTCTTATCACAACACACATGTTGCCTCTCGATAGCTGATATATGAGATGTACTTTTTAATCTAAAAAACAAATTAAAGTGAAAACATAAAAAAAGCAGTTAAAAAAATTTGGCTTCACCTATAAAAATTTTTCCTCTTAAAGACAAATACACCTAATGCACTAAGCAACTTTGCACCCATCTACTTCAAAAGCTAGGGAATGGAACTCATACCTTTATTATACTCTTCATCAATTAAGACGAGATAATATCAATGGTAGTTATACATAAATTATACTTCTCTCTATCTACTACCTTAGTAAACATGTTAGCTAGATGTCTCCACCCATCAATCTTCTATGGTTTTAACCCATTATCTTTCAAGACTAGATGAAATCATATTATCTTTTTTACATATATAGTCCTTGAGTGATAAGTTACATTATTTGTTGTATAGTACACTTTGATTATCACTCCACAATGTGCTTACTAGTTTTTCAATGTAACTCCTCCATTAAATTTATGACCACAAGATTTTCTTTAAGACTTTTGTGATTGCCATATACTTTGTTTCTATCATTGATAAAACAATTATTTCTATAGTGGAGATAACCAACTTGCTATTGTATCCACAATCGTAAAGACATAATGTAATGGTACTCTTACCACAATCTCAACCACTCAAGTGATCTGCATTCATATAATGTTGAAACTCTACAAACATCCCTCCTTAATAGAAAGAATAATTTGATGTGGTTATTAGATATATCAATATCCCTTTTAGTGCAACTCTTCCTCCATGATTGTAATAGCCGCGTTTTGGACCCGGTTTGCATTGACGGCCTCGGCGAAATTTTCGGGAAATTTTATAATTTCCTTTTAATTTCGAGAAAATTGTGAAAGGCTCTTCAATTATTGAAATTTGTTGTTGAAAATTTTAATTGGGCCCAAAATGTCAAAATCTTGGTATTGGGAAATTTTAAGAATTTTAGAAAATTTTCCCAAATTTTTATGAATTTTTTAAAATGATTTTCCAATTTTTAGAAATTAAAACATTATTATTTTAATTAAATTTCCAAACTGGCCAATGAACCGACCGGCCCAACCGTGTGAACTGGGCGGTCCGAATGGGTTAGATCGGACGGCACGTGCCGCGCACGAGCGTAGCCTTCCCCTCTCTCTTTCTCTCTCATTCTCGACGGCATTCTGTCGAGCAGTTGAGAGGCACTGTTCAACTGCTGCAACCGTCACTTCAACGGTCGATTCACCACTGCCACTACCCACCGCCTAACTTGAGGGGATGGCCGAAGTGGACAGTAGCTAGTAGGAGGCCGTCGCGTGGCGTCAGCGAGCTGATTTTTAGCTTGCCCCCAACCACCCCTACTCGGTTAAACCGAGCTTCCACTCCACTTTCGACCCACGCCATTTCTAGCTCAGACCTCCCTTGCCCTCACCGTTGGTGCCATTGGAGAGCTTGCAACGCCCTCTGTTTAGCACCACCCACTGCCACCTTCGGGTTGGCCGGAGCTATCGCCGGCAGCCCCTGAAAGAGGGCTTCATGGTTTGGTTTTTCTAGGTTTTCCAAAGAAACCCTCGAGCACTTGGGCTCAAATCGACCCTACCAATCGACTCCTAAGGGTCTTTAAACCTTGATTTTGACTCTTGTTGGGTTCGATTTGGTCTAGGTTCGCCAATGATCAACTGGGTTTGAGACGAGCTCAAACCCTAGCTCACTGGAGCCCTAATCCGTCGCCGACGCCGTTACAACCATCGCCGCTGCTCGCTGCGGGTGTCTTTTGACTCGCAACCACCTCGTAGGTGAGTCTAGCTACTCCTTTTTCCTCGATTTGGTCTGGAATCCCCGAATTTCAGCTCGAGAACCCTAACTCCTCTTTTGAAAACCCTAGAATCCGAGCCGCCGGCTTCGTGACCGGATTTCTCTCAGCTTTGACCACCCCAGCTCACGGCACCACCACCGTTCGACGCCTTGGAGAAACAGCTTTCGGATCCGACCGGTCTCGAGGTTTGGTTTGGTCGATGGACGGAGAACGGCGGCTAAACCTGACGTACCCCGACAACCCGACTCATGACCCGAAAAGATGAACCAGGTTTGTGACTTGCCGGAGAAGACGACCGTTGTTGGAGCAATCGCTGGAGCAGTCGTCGTCACCAGAGACTAGTTAATGGGCTAAGTCGCCGGCCTAGCAAATTGGTCCAGCAAGCCGGCCCAGCGACCCGACCCGGACTAGCCCAGGCCAGGCAGCTCGGCCTAGTGAGACAGACTTAGCTGTGAGGCCCAACAGCCGGCCCGGCCCAGCCCAGGCTGCTCGAGAGAGAAAGAAAAGAAAAGAAAAAAAAGAAAAAAAAGGGAAAAAAAGGGGGAGAAAAGGAAGAAAAGAAAAGAAAAGAAAAGCAAAGGCGGGCGAAAAAAAAGAGTTATTTTCTCTTGGCTGTCAGCAGGTGTCGGGTTCAGTAGAGTGGAAGCCAAGAGACTCACAAGTGAGTGGGCTCTAAACCTTTATTAGGTGCATTTACTGCTTTAGTATAAATTAGCTAGAACGGCTAGAATTGCTAGGATTCCTAGAAATTAGGATTGCTTGATTGTTTGATTGATTGACTGTTTGCTTGATCGAATGGTATGGATAGATCAACTGATGTTAGTATAGTCCGTGATGGTACCTCGCTTGATGCGAGAGACACCTTAGGGCTATTAATTGATGGTGGTGGTGCCGGAGGCACAAGTTCTTACAAAAGTTGAAAATTTTTAACTTTGGTGTAGTCGTGAAACAAGTACTTTGAGAAGGCAAGACGGAGTCGGCCAAGTACCTCATAGGGTTTTAGTTCAATAAACTTTCCCTATTGATATTTAAATCTGTGGTTAACTTTATTAAATTCGCAATTTGATTATTAGTCATGCAATTTATTTATTAATTTCGGTTTACTTAAATTATTAGCCTTGCACTCGATTTACCTTAATTGTTACAGTAATTAGTATGCCGGCATTTATTTATTTGAAATTTAATTTAAGTAATTATTGTCTTATTTATTTATTATTAATCGCTTGTTTAAATTAGATAGTCGATTGCTATGGATCACTAAGTAGAGTGCAATTGATTACCCTAGTAGTAGTGCGGTTTAATTTGATTGATTAGTCTTGGTGACCGCGAGATGGGAGGCCTACTAGGTAGACTAGTCTTGAGTTGGTTGCACTTTAATGTTAGGTTCGTATGGGAAAGAGGTGCTAAAGTTCCTTTCCTAGACATGTTAGTTGACCACTCTGAATAGAGACCGAGAGTTGGGTGGGACGTTTTAAGGACCCTAGGGTGGGGATGTTCCTAATCTAGGGTAGGGTTTGTTCACTGAGATACCAAGTATCTCATTCCACCACTCCTACCATCCCAGGACCCAGCTATGGACCCAGAGCAAGGACTCTCCGACTTGGAGGACCCATTCGAGGAGGATGACTACTAAGAGGAGAAGCTGTTAGAGGAGGAGCCTATCGAGGAGGAGGATTGGGAGTAGCAGGAGCAGGAACCTTGGGAGGAGGAGGACTGGGATCAGCTACGGCTGGAACCTTTGGAGGAAGAGGACCCAGAGCAGGACTCGGAGATGGAGGCTCCCTTTAGCTCGGACGAAGAGGTAGAAGACCTGGAGGAAGAGATAAGGATGGTCCCTAATCATCCTGTCGATAAAGGGTGCATGATTAATAGGGAGGTTAGGGACAACAGACTTATCGTGGAAACCCAAGAGCAAACTGAGTGGATTTGGAGCATCTCGAAGCAAACCTAGTTTCCGCACCAAGACATGGTGGAGTACACCAGCTTCTCAGAAACCGAGATGGAGTACCACACAGAGTGGTGTGGAATGCCTTGGGGTGGATACGAGTCTAGCTATGAGGATCCCGATGGAGCAGATGACATGGAAGATGGAACCATTCTCAACCCAAAACCTCTTAGCGGAAGCGCGAACCCTAGGTCGTTTGTTAAGTTCCTCCAGGTTGGTTTTTATTTTGTAATCAGGGATGATGTGGACACGTTGGGAAGCTGTTCAATAATGGAGTTATTGTATGGACTCTATCTTGGTTCTTGCCTTATAGCAAATGTGATTTGAATCTTAAAGTCAAAGAGAGTCGATGTTGAATTGCATCTTGAAGGCATTGCTACGTTTCTGAGAAATTGGGACGTGACAATGATGGTGCTCACAACATCATCCAACATCAAGTCATCATTTATGGTGCACGATATTCCCTCACTGTGGTGTTGTGGCTTTCCAACTTGAAGCACAAATCTAGTAAAGCTTGGAGCTTCTTACTAGACTTATGCCTACAAATTTTAACTGACATTTGACTTGAATGAACTATTAATGTACTCTTACATAACTTCTATCAAATAACTTTATACTAACCAAAATTTTCAGCAAAATTATGTAATTTGGTGTGTATATATACACACGTTAATATGAAGACCTTGTTTTTCAAGAAAGTCTTCCAAAGAATCAAAATAGTAGCAGCTAGGATATCATTTAGCTAGTGAAGAGTGTTGTTATCCAGGGAAAGCTTGTGTAACCTTTTGTCAACATGCAATATTTTAATATATGACCATTTTTCTCGTAAGAATAACAGATGATATCCTTATTGATTTTTCTTTCATAAAAACATTTGGGCTTATTTATTTAGTTACTAGGTTTTCTAGATCTAATAGATTCTTACGCAAAAGGAAATCATTGGTAGCAGCCGCACTTGTAGCCATTCTCGCCACTATGAAGCAAATCATTGCAGAAGTTGAATAAGCATATTCTGCCCATTCTCATCATAGTGGAGACACTAATGACGATGATTATTACAATATCCATTTAAGAAGCAACTTCAAAAATTGATTCGTCTATCCCTATGAAGTCTACAAGCTGAAGACCTAAGAGAGAGAAGTGGCTGACAGTACTATAGCATTTTTTAAGAAACACTAGCCCTTTATAAGTACCACTTTCAAGGAGGAAGGCAAGAGGAATCTACACAACTTTTCTACTACACACTTCTTTTACTCACATCGTTTCTTCTTTCGTCTTCAACCATCTTCTTGCCTCTCAAACTAGAAATCTAAAGTTGTATCCCTAACCCTTAAGTAAGTTTATAAATATTTTACTTTTGATCATATCTTTTCTTGAGTGTGGATTATCACCCTTACAAATGAGTTATGATCTCCTTATTTCCTATAATCTTTCCTTTCTGCATAAATAACTTTCTTATCAATGCACGTTTATACCACATTCATGGTTTAGTTTACATATTTTTGTATCTTAAATACCATATCTTCACTTATAAACCGATTATTGCCTTTGCAAAGAAGATGTGGTCCTATCTTAAATAATTATATCTATCATATTTTCACTTATGCGCAGATTACTACCTCTATGAAGAGATTTAGTCATCGTTTAGCTATTGTGTTTTTCTATTAAAATTAATTACATATATTATAATTTAGACGACTTCTTTTGCAATACTTGCTTTTGCGATTTAGTACCCTATGTTTTTTATCAGCCCTAGTGCAAATCATACGCAATGCTTTCCGATTGAAGATTTTCTCATCTGAATTATGCTATTGGATTGACTTCTTTGATTTCAAGTTTCCAATAGTCAATTGGTGCATATAGATTATTATTTTTTATAAATATAGTCCTCGATATGGAGTTCCTCCATTTGAAGTCCTACCCATTGAACAAGTCAATTCTGATTTATCTTCTACCATATCATTTGCTTTCGATCAAATGTCACTAAAAACCCTCAATGTCATTGATTAGCCAACCCAAGCTGTAATATTATTGTCAGGATTCATGCATTGTACTAGAAGAATAACATGAGCAAACAATTGACACAAGCATGATATATTAATTAAATAAAAAATTGAAAGAAAACAATAGAAAGCTTGTTATCAAATTTATCCAAACTTGAGGTACATTATGTATAGGGATAACTTGTGAATCCACTAGACTTCAAAGAAAGTAGGAATACAATGATAATACGTTCTCAAAATCATAGCACAAAGAGACTGACAACACTAATGAAAAATTTCACTTTCGTTTCAATTTTTCATGCATGCACTCATGCTTTTTTTCCTTTTTAGCCATTACTACCTCTCTTTCTCGTTTGTCTCTTTTTTTCTGTCTCTTTTTTTTTCTCAACTCATGATGGTTGTTGTCTCTCAATAGTTGATATATGAGGTTAATCTAAAAAAATGAGTGAAGAGAAAAGCTTATATAATAAAAATTCATTTAAAAAGTTTAGCTTCACCGACCAGCAATTTCCATGTCATTGGTCATCTTCCTCAGTTTTAAAGCTACTTACTTATGAAAGAATTTTTTTTAAGGAAAAATTCCAAATAAGGGCCTGAAATACATTCGTTTTCTCAAATAAGGGTCTGAAGTAGGAGTGTTTCAAATAAATGCCTAATGTGTTCTCATTATTTCAAATGAGGATTTGAAATGATTAATTAGTCTAAAAAAGGCCCGAACTACACCTACTGATGAGGGCATTTCCATCTTTTAATTTTTAAATTTTTTTCCCTTCCAAAAGAACTAAAAAATAAAACAATCTCCCCACTTGTGGCTACCACCCCATTGCCAATCTAGCAGAGTTATCGGCCCTTTAGTGATGGCTGGCAACTCCTTGCCCGCTTGGAGAGAGGGTCACGACCCTTACCCACATCTAGGCAGGCGAGGGATCACCAGCCCTCTAGAAAGGTTGGTGACCCTCGTAGTTATAATTGAGCTCACTTCCATCAACAAATTGCCTCTTTGCTCGTCATCTTCTTCAAATACTTCATTAACAATTGAATGCAGATGACCTTCGTGTTCGTCATGGCGAAACTCTACCGGAGTTTGAATTTGTTGCTCGAGGTGTGTTGACCTTGCTTGAGGGTCAGTAATCCTTTGCCCACCCAAACAAGGGCGAGAGTCGACGACCCTAACCTAGATTTAGGAAAGGGTCGTGACCCTTTCCCCGTGTTGGCAAGGAGTTGTTAGCCCTCGCCAAAATCGTAGAAGGGCTAGTGACCTTGCTGGCCATCACTACCACACTATTGGCGATGAAGCAACTACCAAAGGTAGGAGAGCCATACTTTTATTTTTTTTCAAAAAAACACTTTTACCTTTCAAAAAATTAATCTAAGTTAATTTTAATTTATGTTAAAATTAATTTTTGACCAAAATGCCCTTGATCGACTGAAATATTGAGGTTGCTAGTGAACTGGCAAGGTTGAACTCTTATTTGTAATAATTACAGCCACTTCGTGTCTTTATTTGAAATTTTCAATTTTTAATTACATAATCTACTTGCAAAGATATTGGAGGTCAAACACGCAATGTAGGTGTTGACTAATTCCAAAATTGCATTGCAAAGTTTTCCATATACGGAAAATAATTACAAGAAATAAATGTAATAAAAGTTGGACAAGGACATTAGTGAATTTTATTTCATGAAATTTTCGAGCATTCTCTTATAGCCCGATGGAGTCAATTCTGATTCAATTTTACTTCATGATTGTGTTCAAAAAATTATTTATTTGAGATCTTGTGAGATCACTACTAACTATTAACTATTATTTAATCTTAAACTATCATATGAATGTGTGAACATTCTAACACTTTTCCTCCCACTTAGTTTAGTCTTTTTGCCTTGTTCTGAATGAGGACATATTTTTTTGGGGAGGCATATGGGGTTTGGAAATATGTGAACTCAGAACGTTCAACTCTAATATCATGTAAAATTTTATGAAACCACTACCAATTGTATTACAAACGTAGAGTGTTAGATGAATGTGTGATTTATTGTTTAAATATTCTAACAGTTTCTTCCCAACAAAAAGTAATACAAGGTTAAGTGATGTAGGATCAAAATCCTACTAGAATATTCTAACGATTATAATTTTTAGTAATAGATTGATTATAGTAATTTTTGAAGGGGTCCCAATATAGGAAAAAAAATTATTAAAAGGGTCAAAATCAAATAGATGATGCATCCGAGGCCTTTTTAGTAGGGAAAACGTTTTGTAGTCAACATTAATCCAAAACATCCTTTATTGGAATTGAAATCCAAAACGAAAAACTATTAGAGTTTTTTATTTATTGCCAAATGCTTTGGAGCCTGGATAACCCTTCTGTTGGAGAATCTCTTCGTATTGTTTTCAAGTTGACAAAACACAGCTTTATTTGCAAGTGTTATATGCTGAAAAAGTTAGACTATATACAACCTGATTCAAGTTTTGTACCATCTGGACAATGTCAAAACGTGCATCATCTGGATAAGTCATTTGCATAGTCTAGGAAGACATCGGGACACGTACCATCTGTATCCACATCGACTGGGTGATGTGAAACTAAGTTGTGTCCTTGATCTTCTCTAATCTCTATTGGAGATTTTATATTATTCATCTTTGCAATATTCTCAGTCAATCTAAGGAATCTATTTGCTTAAAGATTCATCCTCAAAGTAAGATATATTTGGATAGTCTATGGTTTGATTATCCGGCCATATATCTGGTTATATATGGGAATAATTGATTGACTAGAAGGCAAGTATTTTGAGTAAGTACTCATTCTTGGAAACTGAATATCCTGATTTTATGGACGATTAGGATTGGCAAAATCTCTTCTCGGTTTCTTAAAACAACTTGAGATCTCCTGTTTGATTTCATCCAATGGTATGTTTGGAAGAACTTCTTTGGTAAGTGCCAATGGTAAAAAAGGCCAGAGGATGTATTAAAAGGTATGGTCTTTAGTTATGAAAGGTGTCAAGAACATAAAATAAGTTACCATAGTCTGAAGCGTTTCACTCTACTTGTCGTTGTGCACATACTGTAATCAAAAGAGAGAAATACTGCAGTTTCGTGAGAATGGTGAACTCTTCTTTGAGAAGCCTTGTTCTTGATCTTGTAACTTTTTTGAATCATGGTGAACTCCAACCTATAAACTGTCAGACCGAGAGTGGACTTAAGCTTAATCAAAGCCGAATAACTATAACTGTTGTGTTTGTTCTCTTTCTTAACTTTTTGTTGTCACGTCCCGGTTTCTCGAAATCGTAGCAATACCTTTAGGATCCAATTTAGTTCAACTGCCTACATAGCTCCGTCATTCCAAATCCAAATCATAGTTGTTAACAGATAAGGAGCCAAAATAGAATCCATAAAATACCTTCATTACATAACAACTTCAAAACATATCCACATCATCCATGATTACAAAGAAGTCCAACCTGGGGGAAATTATCAAAAGGTCTAGGGTGCACACGTCCGCATAGCAATACAATCAAAAGTTGTAGAGAAGGTGGAAGGGTAGACTACCCTAAGGTGCACGAATCAATTTTAAATATTCGAGCACATTAAAATAGGATTTTGGGTTGAGATCGATCCCGTCTTCCGAGTCATTTGCTCCATCGGGATCCTCGTAGCCAGACTCGTATCCTCCCCAAGGTACTCCACACTGCTCTGTGAGGTATTCCATCTTGCCTTATGGGAAACCGGTGTACTTCACCATGTGCTGGTGCGAAAAAAAAGTTTGCTTCAAAACACTCTGAATCCATTTTGTCTGCTCTTGGGTCTCCACGATAAGTCCACTCTCCCTTACCTCCCTATTAATCATGCACCCTCTATCGACAAGATGATCCGGGACCATCCCTATTTCTTCCTCCAGGTCTTTTGCCTCATCGTACGAGCTAAAAGGAGCCTCCGACTCCGAGTCCTCCTCCAGCTGCTCCAAATCCTCCTCCTTCAGAGGTTCCAGATCCTCCTCCTCTCGAGGTTCCTGCTCTAGCTGATCCCAGTCCTCCTTCTCGATGGGCTCCTCCTCTGATAATTCCTCTTCCTGAGGGTCCTCCTCCTCAAGTGGGTCTTCCAAGTCTGATGGTTCTTGCTCCGGGTCCATAGTTAGGTCCTGGGATGGTAGGGGTGGTGGAGTGAGATACTTGGTATCTTAGTGAACAAACCGTAACCCTAGATTAGGAACACCACTACCTTAGGGTCCCTATGACGTCCCTCCCCAACTCTCGGTTTCTAAAGGGTCACCAGTCGTCCTTAGCTAGGGTATGAACCTTATTGTCTTGCTTCTCCTTAGGTCTTGGTAGCACTACCTAGTTGACTCAGGCTAAACTACCCTATAGGTTTTTCCCCGGCTCTCAAATACTAAAGACAGTCAATCAAACAACAATGCAGCTAAGGGATTTAATCACACCCTATTCAGCAGTCGCAAGGGTCCTGTGTCATCTAACTAATAAGTGATTTATAATAAATAAAAATAAATCCATAATTAATTAAATTAAATTAAATTACGAGAAATTGGAATGCGGAGATACTAATTAAATTAACAACTAAATTAAATCAGAAGCGTAGCTAAAATTCGATTAATCATAAATAATAAATGATTTACATGACTAATAATTTAAATTGTGAATTCAACTAATATAACTACAGAAATAATTAATGGGTGAAAAAGGTAAATCGAGCTAGCAACTCGGGAGGTATGCAGCCGTCCCCGACGAGCCCCCCCTCACTTGTACTTAATCCACTGTCACACCAAAGTTGAATTTTCTCAACTTCCACAAACTTGTGCCTTTGGCACCTTCACACGCCAATTAATGGCCCTAAGGTGTCGCTCGCATCAAGCGAGATACCGTCACAAACAAATTTACCGAGCTGTTTGGCCCGCGGACTAGTCTCCGGTAATGGCGACGGTGACTGCTCTAGCGAAGCTTGTATAGACCCAATTCAAGCTATCCGGGTCATGTGCCAGGTCGTCGGGATGTTTTGGGTTTGGCCATTGTTCTCTGTCCTCTGGCCAAACTAAAGCATGAGACCGATCGAAAATGAAAGCTGGTTCGACAACGAGTCGAACGGTGGTGACGATGAGGGCTGAGGTGGTCGGAGTTGCGAGAAAACCGACCGTGAAGTCGACAGCTCAACCTAGGTTTTTCGAGAAAGGGGGTTAGGGTTTCGAGCTTCAATCCGTCGATTCTAAGCCAAACCGATCGAAGGGAGGTTAGGGGTTTTACTCATCAAACCAGCGTAAGTCCAGTGGTTCCAATGGCGTCACGTGGGAGTGGTTGGAACGGCGGCAGTGACAGCTAGGGCTCTGGTGAGCTCGGTTTGAGGTCACCTCGAAAAGAGCCAAATCCACTCCAATCTAGACCAAATCGAACAAAACAAAAGTTGTAAATAGAGTGTAGGGACGTCAAGGAATCGATTGGTGGCAACCAATCGAGCTAAGGAGCTCAGAGTCAAGAGGACTCACCGGGTTGGGCTATAGTCTTTTGGAAAATTTTCTAGAAAACTCGAACCGTGGAGCCTCCTTCGGGGGCTGTCGACGGTGACTCCGGCGGAGCTGAACGCAGCAATGGGTGGCGTTGTGCAGACGACGTTGCAACAGTTGGTGGGTGCACATCAACTGTTCACTGAAATGCTGTAGAGAATGAGAGAGAAGGAGAAAGAAAGAGAGCCGCGCGCATGCACTGCGCATGCCGTCTGGTCCGACTCGATCAGACTGCTTGGTTCGCGCAGTTGGACCGGCTGGTTCGCTGGCCGGTTTCAGAAATTTACTAAAACTACAATATTTTAATTTTTGAAAATTGAAAAATTGCTTTAATAATTCGTAAAAATTCGGGAAATTTTTCTAAATTTCACCAAACTTTCCCAACACTAAAATTTTGATATTTTCGGCTTGATTAAAATTCTTAACAACCAATTTCAATAATCCAAGAGCCTTTCACAATTTTCACGAAATTAAAAGGAAATTATAAAATTTCCCTGAAAATTTCCTCGAGGCCATAAATGCGAACCTTGTCCAAAACGCGGCTGTTACATTTGTTCTTAATTTCTATATAGTTTATCTTGCAAATTTAATTTTCGTGCACGATTGCAAGAACACCTATTCAACCCCCGTTCTAAGTGTACGCACTAGCTCTTTCAATTGGTATCATAGTTGAGTAGCTTGTTGTATTGAAGTATTTTTACTTAAGAGCTTAAAGATCTATGGCTAGTGCAGTTGCTCCAACGTTAATGGAAGGATGGAGTCACATCATATCTCCTTATTTTGATGGAAAGGATTACAACATTTGGAAGAATAAAATGAAGGCTTTCCTAAGATCTAAGGATCCTCTGGAATGGGATGTAGTTGACAAAGGGATTATTCCTAAAAGTACAAATGCTGTTGAAACTAGGGAGATGCCACAAGCTGAACTGACTAAGAGACAGGCTCTTGATGCTAGAGTTGTATACTCTCTTTATTGTGCCTTATCTCCTATTGAGTATAATCAAATCTCTTCTTGTGACACAACGAAGGAAATCTGGGACAAACTCATGTCACAATATGAAAGAACTAATTGTGTTAAAGAAACAAGGATTGACATATTGCTTGGACAATATGATTCTTTCAAAATGAAAGCTAGAGAGTCAATTTGTGATATGTTCAGTCGATTCACAGAACTAGTAAATGGTTTGGCATATCAAGGACAACCTATTTCAGAACCCATGAAGATTAATAAACTCCTGCAAGGTTTATCCAAGGAATGGGATCACATCAAGACGTCCATTAGAAAGACACGGAGAATCCAACCTCTCTCAACAGATGAACTTGTTGGAACACTTTAGTCCTATGAAGTGGAAAGATCTGATGAAAGCGAAGACTTAAAAGGTAAGAAGTCAATTGCATTAAAAACTAATGTTGATTCTAATGATGCAGGGCTGGATGATTACTTAGACGATGAAGAAATGGCGCTCTTTATAAAAAGGTTCAAGAAGTTGAACAAGAAGGGAAGAAAGTTCAAAAGATTAAGTTTTCAAAAGAAACAACTTAAGGAGAATGAATCTAATAGTGATTTGATATGTTTCAACTACCACAAGAAAGGGCATATTAAGCCAAACTATCCCTTACTCAAAGAAAATAGAGGAAGAAATGAGAAATATAAGAAAGCACTAAAGGCTAAAACGTAGAGTGATACTAAATGTGAAGATAATGATGAAGAGTATGCACAAATATGCTTAATGGCACAATCGGAATCAGATTTAGACTTGGATACAAATTCATATTCGAACATAATAATCAGGTCAAAATTCCTACCAAAGTTTCTAAATATATTGATGAATTATGTTCTAGCCTAGAGTCTTCTCTCAAAAGAGTTTCTAAGCTAAAAAAGGAGAACTTAAGACTCAAGCAACAGGAAATGTTTTGGAAAGAAAAGGCTGAAAGTTTTGAGAAAACCTTGTCTAATTCAAAAGCAAAATCAGAGTCTCTTGAGAAAGAAAATCTTTGCTTAAAAACTAACATATCAAATGTTTCAAAGAAATTTTCTATTGGTTCTGAAAAGCTTGAAAAAATACTCTCTATTCAAAGACCTTATTTCAACAAAGCTGGTTTTGGCATGACTTCAAAGACTAAGTCTTCAATCAATTTTCCAAAGGTGAAAGAGATCCTCAAAAATAGACTTTCCAAAAGGGACTACAAAAATCTTTTTCAAAAAGTTTTTGTAAAACCGGTTGAGAAAAGTACTTCCTTTTGTTCAAATAATAGCTCAGAACATCTTGAGAAAGACTGCTCTTTGAAATGGAAACTTGATAGAAATTATTGTGCAAAGTCTCTATTTTGTGCTAACTCTACATGACCCAAGAAGGTCTAGGTACCAAAGAAAACTTGAGTCTTTTGTTTTTTCATAAGTTTTGAACAAGATCAAGTGGTATTTAGATAGTGGCTGTTCAAGACATATGATCGGTTATTATGGTTGTTTCACTAACATAGTCAGAATGAATGGAGAAAAAGTTTCTCTTGGAGGCAAAGGCAAAGGAAAAATCATTGGACTTGGTACAGTCAAGATTAGAAACTTGATCATCAACAATGTCTCTCTTGTGAAAGGCTTGAACTACATCTATGTGATGTTGGTTATAAGATCAACTTTCAAGAAGATATTTGTACTAGAACAAGTGAAGATAGTTTGCAATCTTTCACTAGTCGTCGACATGGTAACATCTATCTTCTGGATAAGAATCTGGATAATACGAAGTGTCTTATTTCAATACAAGATTAAGCAAGCCTTTGGCATTGAAGACTTGGACAAGCCAACCTGAAACATATTGCTAAGATTTCCACAAAAAGGCTTGTTCGTGGTCTTCCTAAATTACCATTTCAAAAGGCAAATCCATGTACTCCGTGTGTCTTAGGAAAACAAGTCAGAAGTTCATTTAAATCTATCTTTTGATCGAGTTTTGCAGTTTGTTCATATGGATCTTTTCGGACCTACAAGAACTCAAAGCTTGGAAGGTAAAAGATTCTGTTAGGTAATTATGGATGACCACTCTCGGTTTAATTGGGTATATTTCTTAGCAAACAAATCTGAAACTTGTCAATATTTCTCAAAGTTTGCTAAGAAAGTTCAGAATGAGAAAGGGTATTTGATTTCTAAAATTCACTCTGATCATGGGAAAGAGTTTGAAAATCAAGACTTTATGAAGTTTTGATCTCATCTCCTTACACTCCTCAGTAGAATGGAGTAGTAGAAAGAAAGAACGGATCCCTTCAAGAAATGGCTAGAACTTTGTTGATCGGAGGTAATGTTTCCTCTCGTTTTGGGCAGAAGCAGTTTCTACTGCTTGCTATGTTATTAATTGGGTATTCTTAAGGCCTATTCTTCAAAAAGACTCCATATGAGCTATACAAAGAAAAGAAAACAAATGTTTCTTACTTTCATGTCTTTGGATGTAAGTGCTTTATTCCAAAAAATGCAACTAACAATGTTGGGAAGTTTGATGAGAGATCATATGAAGGTGTTTTTCTGGGATATTCTACCTCTAGCAAAACTTACCGAGTATACAACAAAAGATCATAGACTGTAGAAGAATCGACAAATGTTAAGTTTCATAAGAATGTGCAATGTCAGGACAATCTAACTCAGCTCGAAGAAACTAACATGTTCTTAGAACATAAAATTTCTGACCTTCTAGAAGATACTCAGGATGTGACAGAACGTTCTCAAGCAGGGGAAGCAATCAACACTAGAATTCAAAGGAACTGGAAACATATGTCAAGTCATCTGACTAATTTGATTATTGCATCTCTTGAAGAAGGCATTCATACCGGATCAAAATTACTAGTACTCCCTTAAGAACATGAAGAGTCAAGTGCTATTGCTTTGATTTCAGAATTTTGAGCCAAAAAAGGTAGATGAAGCTCTGACAGATGATAGCTGGATTGAAGCAATGCAATATGAACTCAGATAGTTTGCTATGAATGATGTTTGGGGATTGGTTCCAAAACCCAAAAGAAAATCAATTATAGGAACGAAGTGGGTTTTCAGAAACAAGATGGATGAAGAAGGAAATGTGGTCAGAAATAAGGCTAGACTGGTGGCTAAAGGATATACACAAGAAGAAGGGATAAATTATGATGAAACCTACACTCTTGTAGCAAGGTTAGAAGCTATTAGATTGTTTCTTGCTTTTGCTTGTTATAACAATTTTAGGTTATTCCAAATGGATGTGAAGAGTACTTTCTTAAATGGATTTATCCAAGAAGAAGTTTACGTTGAACAGCTTCCTGGCTTTGAAGATCCAAAGTATCCTAATTTTGCTTACAAACTAAAGAAGGCTTTGTATGCTCTGAAGCAAGCACCTCGAGCATGGTATGAATGGCTTTGCAACTTTTTAATCCAAAGTAGCTTTAACAATGGTAAATTTGACATTACCCTATTTATCAAGAGAGAAGGTAAAGACTTTCTATTGGTTCAGATTTATGTAGATGATATTATCTTTGGTTCTCCAAATGAAAGTCTTTGCGAGAAATTTTCAAGTGATATGTAGAATGAGTTCGAAATGAGCATGATGGGAGAACTTACATTCTTCTTGGGACTTCAAGTCAAACAACAGAAGGAAGGAATTTTTGTTCATCAGGGGAAATATGCTAAAGACATAGTTAAGAAGATTGGTTTGGAAAACTGCAAGAAGATAGATACACCTATGGCTACTACTTACAAACTTGGAAAGGATGAAGAAGGGAAATCAGTAAATCAGAAACTCTACCGAAGCATGATTGGTTCACTTCTTTATCTTACTGCTTCTCGTCCTGACATTTTGTTTAGTGTTTGTGTGTGTGCCAGATATTAGTCTAATCCCAAGGAATCACACTTAACTGCAGTCAAGGGTATTACAAATATATTTCCACTACTTTTAAGTTTGGTCTATGGTATCCCAAGGAAGGAAACTTTATTTTACTTGGCTATTTAGATGAATATCTAGCTTGATGTAAGATCAATAGAAAACGTACATTTGGAACATGCCAACTTCTAACAAATAGACTCATCTCTTGGCTCTCAAGAAAACAACATATAGTTGCACTCTCTACAACAGATATGAATATGTGGCTCTTGACAGCTATTGCTCTCAAATCTTGTGGATGAGACAACAGTTAAAGGATTTTTGTATTAAGAAATACTGTGTGGAAATTCAGTGTGACAGTACAAGTGCAATAGATCTAACAAAGAATCTAATCATGCATTGGAGAGCAAAGCATATTGAAATTCACCACTACTTCATATGAGATCATGTTCAGAAGAAGGATGTTAGAATTACTTTAGTTGATTCTCAAAATCAACTTGTAGATATCTTCACCATCTTCACCAAGCCTCTAGATCGATAGTTATTTGAATCTATTCGAAGTCAATTAAATATTCTCATTATAGTCTCCGTTGACTATTAGCCTTAGCCATTGCTCAGTTATATACGGTGCTCTTATTTGCACTTAGAACATGTCTAAAAGCTCTATTTGCATGTTCTGATATCTCCCTACCATCCAGGTATTTTTAATCATTTATTTGAAATGGTAAGTTTTTCTTAAATATTATTGCCTTTTATTCTTTTGCTTATTGTTAGATATTTGTCAAATCGTGTGTTGCCATAACTGCTTTACAGCTTCCTTTTTCAAAATTATATCTTAAGAAACCAATCGTCTTCTACCATTTCTTCTCTGAGAAACTCTTACGCTCTGCTCCTCTATCTTTCAAACCCTTACACTCTGCTTCCCTACCTATCAAAATTGTTCATTTCTTTCAAGATCCCTCCTTTTTCTCTTGAGCATTGTTGAACGTTTCCATAGTCAAACAAAATGTCTCATCCACGAAAGTCTTCTAGGATTGCATAGAAAAGTTTTGGTTCTTCAGGAGGACTAACCCACTTTGATCTCACTAAAGACGACATTCCTCCTGCTACTCCTGTCACTGAAGCGTCTCTTGCCGAGGTAATCAATCCTCATCCCATTCAAAGCCATAGCACTAAGGCTATTTACAAGGTGTATAAAGAACTGGAAAAGACAAATACACTGTTGGCTGCTATTACTGACTATTTGAAAAGGGCGGGTTACCCCAATGAGCATCAGTTTTGAAACAAGTTGAGGCATTAGGTTTCGCACCAAAGGGTGCTATAAATGAAGCAAGAAAGAACTTTCCTTTGGATCCTACTATTAGATCGCCTGAAAAATTCAAGGCTCGTGATGAGGATGAGAAACTGTACTATCATTTTAAACCTCTAAAAGGGGTTGCGGCTGACTTGCTTGGGAATGAGAAAAAGTTATTTCGTTCTAGAGATCATAAGGAGGCTTATGATCGTCTGTTGGCCGAAGGGATTATGAACCCTAGAACAGTAGAATTTAACTATTTGGATTCTCTAAAAGTGAAGCTACGGTTAGTCTTTTAGATCCTCAAAATTGAAAAATTTTGCTTAGAATTTGCCCCTGCTCATCCTAAACTCATCACTTACTTTTACTCAAATTTGTCCTTTCCTAATCGCCATTCACTACAATATTCTATTAAGGAGAAAGATTTTGTTGTTTATGTAGATGATCTGGCTGATATTATTGGAGTCTCAAAGACTAGGTTTTTTCCTATTGATGTTTTAGATTGTGAAGCTGTGAAGTTTTTGTCAAAGGATAAGTCTCTTGAAGGTTTACTTGTGTACCCTAGAATGTCTCCTACCAATATCATTCTTCAAAAAATCCTTATTAATTGTCTTCGACTGAAGGCCGCCTCCAAGACCGATATATCTAAATCTGAGACTAGAATAATGTTTGGCGAGCTACATGATCGCATTATCAATCTGCCTTTCATAATTCTATATTAGTTTTACCGTGCCTCTTAGAAGGACAAGGGCCAATTAACTTATGCTGCCTTAGTCACCATGATATTTTGCCACTTTCATATTGATATCCCTTCTCAGCTTTGTAAAAAGTCACTTCCCATTTCGGTGATTGGTAAGACTATGGTTGCCAAGATGAGGCTGCCTGACTTCTTATCTAGTCAAACTGGCTCCAGCACATCTAAGGCGGGCTTCTCTGCCGCAAAGAAAAAGGGAAGGCACCCTTGGTTGAACCATCTCCTAAAAAGGGATGTCCCACTCTTCTCTGAGATGAAACTAGTAGTTAAGACAAGCAGATTGATGATGAGGATGTTGATGAAGACATTGCGGTAGAGGCACAAGAGGGAACTCCTCAGGGTTGAGTTTCTCTCAATTCGTTAGATGATGAGGTTGGTTTTTCTACGGGTCCTACAAGTCATTTAGTATAAGGATTGGCCGATGTAGCTTTCCCAGCCAAACCTTTTGACACTATTCCTGTAGGAGCTACTAGTAAGAATATTTCATTTGACAAGGAAATGTCCTCTTATGCCACACCTACAACTAGCTTGGATGCAGGGGGAGTTCGCTCAAGAATATTCATGTTATTAAGCACCCTTCAGAATTTCCTTCTCCAAGCTAGCATCCGGCAGATATTCCTACATCTTCTACTCCGCCAAGCACCGACCAAACAACATCCCTTCCTTAGATTGTGCAATTGCTCTATGAAGTTAAAGCAACACAGTCCCAGATTATCCTTTCTATTGATTAACTCAAGACATTTGTTAATCATCATCTTGATCAAATGGCTACACATGAGGATGTTGCTCAGGTCAAAGACAACCTTCAGCGTGATCTTCTGAAGTTGGAACAATCTGTCTTGGCCATTGATTCATTCAAGCTTGTTCGTTCTCCTCTGGCTCCCTAATTCTTTTTTGATGTCAAAAAGGGGAAGAAGAGCAGTTTTGATTTTTAGTTGATCAGTTGATATATTTGCTAGTTTTTAGGTGTTCTAATTTGATTTGACTCACTTTGAACTTTGCTAGTTTGTGGAGTTTGTGGTTGGTTAATCTGTTTTGATCTATGACTTTGTTTTATTGTTTTAAACTTTGGCTTATTAGTGGCAGACTAACATTCTCCAGTTCAAAGTTTTTCTTTAGTGCTTTTCACAGGTTCTTGTATGTTTCTGGACTTATCAAAATTGCAAGATTGTTTTGTCATCTTCAAAAAAGGGGAGATTGTTAGAGAATCTCTTAGTATTATTTTGAAGTTGACAAAACATAGCTTTATTTGCAAGTGTTATATGTTGAAGAAGTTAGACTATGTACAGTTTGATTTAAGTTTCGTACCGTCTGGATAATGTCAGAACGTGCATTGTCTAGATAAGTCATTTGCATAGTCTGGGAAGACACCAAGACACGTTCCGTCTATATCTACATCGTCTGGATGATGTGAAACTAAGATGTGTCCTTGATCTTCTCTAATATATGTTGGAGATTTTATATAATTCATCTTCGCAATATTCTCGGTCAATGTAAGGAATCTATTTGCTTAAAGATTCATCCTCAAAGTAAGATATATTTGGATAGTTTATAGTTTGATTATCTAGTTGTATATCTGGTTATATATGGGAATAATTGATTGACTAGAAGACAAGTATTTTGAGTAAGTACTTATTCTTGGAAAATGAAGATCCTAATTGTATGGGCGATTAGGATTGAGAAAATCCCTTCTCTGTTTCTTAAAATAGATCGAGATCTCTTATTTGATTTCATCCAACGGTATGTTTGGAAGAATTTCTTTGGTAAGGGCCAATGGTCAAAAAGGCCAGACGAAGTATTAAAGGATATGGTCTCTAGTTGTGAAAGGTGTCAAGAATATAAGAGAAATTTCCACAGTCTAAAGCGTTTCACTCTACTTGTCATTGTGCACATATTGTAATCAAAAGAGAGAAATATTGCAGCTTCGTGAGAATGGTGAACTCTTCTTTGAGAAGCCTTGTTCTTGATCTTGTAACTCTTTTGAATCATAGTGAACTCTAGCCTATAGGCTGTCAAATCAAGAGTGGACGTAAGCTTAATCAAAGCCGAACCACTATAATTGTTGTGTCTGTTCTCTTTCTTAACTTTCTATTCTTAATTTCTATATAGTTTATCTTACAAATTTAATTGCTGCGCACGATTGTAAGAACACCTATTCAACCCCCTTCTAGGTGTACGCACTAGCTCTTTCACCTTCTAACAAAGGCTGACATTAACATGAAATCGATTCGCAGGAATCAAAGCTAAAAACCAATTGTCAGCGTCGGGATCAGAGAAATAAGTTGACAAGTTTTCACATGAATTTAATTTATGCAAGACGTGAACTTCTCGGGCTTAGAAAGCGTTCCAAGTTGATTTCCAGCACGGGATTTACCATTCTTGATATCCTAGGGAAGTTTAGCTGTCCTACCAAAGTGGTCATGTGCATTCTTCATACTGTTTGCACCAAAAAATGTTAGATTATGTTATATTTGAACATATTTGGTGTCTCCGAAAAGACACAAGATAGGTGTAGAGCCCACGAGCATGGAGCCGTGACCCATTTATAATCAAAGTGGGAGATTTAATCACATTGTTATCCATCAGTTTGGCACTCGAGAGCACTTGTTGAAAAACAGATTAACTTTGTTGGGGGAAGGAAATCTGGAGTAAAGATATTTTATCTGTATAATGTCAATTATGTTATTTGAGAATTTGTCGTACACTTATTCCTAGAATTTGGATAAAAGCAGTAGGCTACAAGGTTGCTAAGTTTGAAAACTCACATTTTCAATGAGGGAGCGGAACAAACTGAACATGAAGAATTTATGACAAAGACGTTCGTACTTCCTCCGATTAATGTTAGAAAGTATTGTTCTTGTACTATTAGACATATCATCTTTAGCTGCTCATTTTCTTCACAGTTTAATTCCAGTGAGCTAAGCCACACGCACTATGCATTATCTACCCTAAGAGACCGGCTATATATTTATATTGATTTCTTGATTGGTTCAAAATCCAACCTGCAATCAGACTAAATTTATGATATTTTCTTTCCGAAATAAGCACAATTCCTAGAATTTTCTTATTTGAAAGTTGTCTTGCTCCCCTTTTTGTATCTTTCGCTTTGGCACCCTTCCACTTAGGAAGATGCTTGTGTCATTACAAGTGCAAGTTTTGCTAATGCCATGGCTTTATTGTAAAGTTTCACATTAGTAAAAGTCAATACAAAAGTTCACCTTACCAAAAGAAAAATGGAAGCAACGAACTCATCACACCAAATTGGTACCTACTTGAAAGAGAGGGATATACCATCAAGATTTCTCCTAAATACTAATGCTTCCATGGCTAGGTCACTTTAAATATGCATCTAAGTTTCCATATACTTCAACAAGAAATTCAAATTCCAAACTAGACTTAGATATTTGTAAGGGTGTCAATGGGTGGGTTAAGTCGGGCTGGGGTTGGTAAAAAATGGTCCGATCCATATTGATTCGTTTAACCCGTTGTGACCTATTTTCATAAAATACAATTTTGATGACCCACACCCCAATCAGACCCTTGGTGTTAAAACACTTCCACATTTCCATATTTAACCAAGTTCGGGATAATTTACCTGGTAATTTAAAAAAAAATTATTGTTAAAATAATTTTATACAATAAGAATATTTGATAATTTAAAAAAAATTGAAAATTGAATTATTTTTATTTTAAAAAAATATCTTCATTGTTTGCTTTTTCCTCTTCTAGTCACCGGAGTCTAGTGAGCTCATCTCTCATCTCTTGGCCGGTGACTAACTTAGAAAGAGGGAAAAGGACAACAAGATAAAGAAAGAAAAATAAAGGGAAAAAAGGGAAAATAACAATAATCAAAATGTTATTTTTAAAAAATAAAATAATTAAAATATCAAAATTTTCATAATCTAAAAATGACTTGTATTTAAAATGATTTGTTAATAATACTTAAAATTGATTAGGTAACCCATTTATAACCTGTTTAGAATCCATTTAAGATCCATGAGGTTATTTAAGTGATCCATTTAACTTTTAAAGCTAACTCATTTATGACCCATATTATCAAATATGGGTTAAAATATGGGTCTTTGACCCATTTTCCCACATCTAGATATTGATGAATTCAATTAGTGATTCCAAGACATGTTCTTCATATCATGGAACTTACATGGTGTCAAGTTTACATGGTTTTAATATCTGCAACAAACTTTGGGTTATACTCTCATTTTGTGGGCAATCTTTGCTAACACTTTCAAGAAGTCTCATTGTATGTAATCTTCCAATGGGGAAGCAATGTGGTTGCTCAGGTCTTTTTGGAAGCGAGGTATTTATTTGATCTTTTTGATGTATTAAATAATTTTTATCATATTTTACATATTACCAAAAAAGAGATTTCTCTCTTTACCAAAGAAAAAAGGAGAGATTTCTCTCTACAATTGGACCAGGGAGCATGTGTACCTGTGTGCATATTTACGGATCTTCGAGTATATGCCCATCTACACCTTTATTAATGGCAACGGAAGCAACTGTCTTGCCAACAAAAATTGGAGACGCAGCTCTTTATGCATGGCTTTTTGTTGTCTCAAGAGATCTCAATGGACCATGGACCAAGATTTGCAATGGACTCTAGATATGCTCCCATACGGCTCGGAATATCTTTATGCCAATCGTTGACAAACTTATGTTTTGCAAGTTCCGTTCGAAAATGCTTGGGAGCCTTATGAATATCTAGAATTGAAGGAATTTGAGCTTGAGAAAGAAGTTCCGGAGAAAAATGATAGCGGTGATGGAAAGAAGGCATTATAATTAATCTTAGATATCAAATTACATTGGAAATTATTCGATTACTGATGAAGATAGAATAGGAATGTATTGTTTTTTCGGCTTTAATGTCTGGTGATTATCTTCTTAAGGTATTAGTTACCCCTGCTATTACTGCTAACATGTTTAAACATTGTGATTTGATTATATTCATAGACAATAAATTAACAAATATCTTGGGAATAGGTACATTATCGAAGGCATCACTACTTTTCATAATCATCCATCATTTCTCTGTGTTAACAATGACTTATGTTTATATACAACAATCACTTCTTGTCATATCCAATAATCACTTTGTTTCAAGATAACAAACTATTTTACCAAATTATTACTAAGATAAATGTCAAAGATTTGAATTGTGACGGAAGCAACTACATTCTGATATTTAAAAATATGAACAAGAAGAAAATCAAGTTGCTGAAGAAGGGCATGCAGAATTTCAGCACAAAATTGATCTCTGACGTTGTGAAAATTCAATTATCCAGTTAAAAAGTTTATTTTTGAGAAATTCCCGATTTATATTGAAGTTCGATTCATGATGTTAATTTTGATCAAGGTTCAGCTGATGAATTCAATTGTCAAGTGTTTTAAAGTGCATGGTCGAGACTTCTCAAACAAAAGGAGGATCAAAGCAAACAGAACTTGCCTGAATCAAGTTTCTCCTACCGGAAGGGAATGACTTGGGGCCCATATTCTTAGAGATTATTATTATTTATTCATTACCTTACTTCTTTTTTAAGATTATGTTAGGGTATTAGATTATTTATTTCAGTTTTTAGCAGCTTTCATTTAGATATTCAAGATTTAGTAGTGGATATAATGACAAGTTTCTTATATATCCTATTTCAAACTTTAGAATTTCTTTAAGGGTTCGTTTAGAAGAGATAGATGATGTTCCCTAGAAATTTTCCTCTTTTGATTATTATTTGATTGGGAGAATCTCTTCTGCTGCTACGCAAGTTAATGCGATTGCGAGTTACGTCTTGTGTCTTCAAACTTAGCATTTTTCCAGATTTCCGTTAACACTCATTTTTGCTGCATCAGTATAGGATGAAATTCTAGTTCCAATATATACGCCTAATAAATCAAGAAATTATATAACCATCTCATATGTAAATCTTCACTTAACATTCTCATATCGCCGGTTAAAGTGGATTTATATTTAGTGAGGATGACTTATAAAAATATCAAAAAGGAAGAAAATACAATAGATATAACCCAATAAGAAGTTTAACAGAGAAAAAGTATTCAAATTGTCTGCCACATTACTCTTATAATCGATTCATTCGATCAATTTTCATGTCAACTAATTGAGATAGAATCCAATGGATGAGATCAGATGGTACATTGAAAATCAGTTAATGCCTCCACATAGATTAGACTTAATTGACTAGAGCTAATAAATTACAAAGTCATTACCTGAATGACATAATTTATTACTTATTAATAGCTTATGATAATAAACTAATGTACTCCCAGGCAGGAAGCAATTACCTGGTGCTTTCATATCATCAGATGAATCAACCGGTAGAGAGAATCCACAGTCTCATCATCCATCACAAAACGAAGACAATCATGTCCCTCCTCATAAACATATTGAGAATCTTTATATTGTGGTTCCTATATTGATTACTCAGAAGACCTAATCAAGGGTTGTTGTGCTGACTTGTATCAAAAGTCAAGAGACCACCTACTTAGTTTCTCTAACTTTAAGGTTTCCTTTATTGCCGGGTCATTTTTATGCATTAATATATAGCATAACACACACATACACTCCGATTATTTTGATATAACGCTCCAGCTTGCTTTTTACTTAACCAATGGCTGAGGTTAGACTGTTCAATATGTGTTTCTTTGTTAAACTAGGTAGATATGGAATAATGCAATGATCACTAGAGACATTAGAAATTTGGGGAACATCAGAGTCAATAGGTTTGACTTCAAGGCATATGTAGTTTCTTGGAAACTCACTGAAGTTACTCAAATTGTAATAGAAAACTAACTTTAATAAGGGATAACTATTAACATAATAGAACTAGTATACAAGAAGAAGAAGAAGAGAATCACTCAATTTGCGCCATGATATGACGAGCTGACTATGTTGTTAAGCCATAGTTATATGTGGGTTTCATTCTTAATGACTCTTGGAGTAAAGAAGTAATCAAGTTTGGTTCCATACATACTCTTTCCATTTGCTTCCGAATTTTTCTACTCTCTTTCTCTTAAAGTTCCACTTAATACGACAATATCATATCATCCTTTCAAATTCAACTTGAGAAGGGAGTTAAGCTTAAAATAAAATAAAAAAGATAATCGAGATTCTTTTCTATTTGTTGTTTTATCTATTGATATATGATCAATTGCTCACTTTACAATCTAAAGTAATTAAAAGAGCAACCACCGGGAAGATGTCACGACTTAAGGCACCTGAGAGTCTATTGAATTCAAGCATGGATTGATGATTGCCCTATGTGTAGTTTTCATGTTGAATTGGTCTAGGTCAACGACAGAGACAAGAGACCAATTTCTATGTTCAAAGAAATTAGCTGTACTCCCGTCGACGAGGACCTTTCTGCGGAGTACAGCTAAAAGAAAATAAAAAACCAACGAGCTAGACCATTTGGTGTAGAGTTCATAGGGTTGCCTTTAGATGTCAGACATGTTACCTTAAAAAAAAAATCTCAAACTAAAGAGAAGATATCACATGGTTTGTAAATCATCTGTATCCATACCATCCTATCCATTAATTATTTGAGTCCTACCATGGTACTTGAATCATTAACGGTATAGATGTGTTTGATCTACAAATTTTATTTTATAGTGCGATTTTTTGTTTCTAAGGAGAATTCAAGCATGGCCTATATATCATGTTTACCAATATTACTTAAACCATTAATTATGCGAGTTGAACATCGGAACTAACATCATTTAAGAGACAATGATTCAGTGATTATACTGCAAATCAGTTATTAAGGGCATGCATGATAATCAATTTTTTCTCTATTTTTCTATTTTCTTGTTTCCAATAATAGCTTTAAAATAAAAATCTATTTGCTAATGCAATTTTATTTGTCTATTTCCAATACAATTTTTTTTCCACAAATAATTTTGGAATAGAAATCACAAGTTAATTTTTTTAGTTTTCGTATTATCGAATAGAATGAAAAATAAATAAAAATTCTCATCACACACTCTTGTCCCCCGCCAACCACAATCCACTATCGTCACTAGTCAACCACCGTTGCTTACCAACTACCCACCACCAACCGTGGCCGACCACCACTGCCTGCTAACCCCTGCTGCCATCAACCACCGACTGTCAACCATCGTAGATTGTAAGCCACTGCCAATGCTCACCCCATCAACCATCTACCGCCGCCCATTGCCACCACCAACTGCCCACTAGCAATAGAAATAGAAATTAAAAAGATCTATCAAACATATTCATGTTCCAAAAATATAATTTTTGTGTCATTATCAAACAACCTTTTCCATTCTTAGTTAGAAATTGTTCCAAAGATGAGAATGATTATCACTCGTGCCTTAACGATTTTTGGTGCATCCATGATATCCAAATTTGCAAGTAGGCCATAAAAGTGTTTGATCTGGAAGGTTTCGACAGGGCGTAATTCCAATTTGATGAGCTTGTTTGATTTTAGTATAAAAGATCATTGGTTTTCATCTTGCTACTTCTTTTCATAGGCTTTCACTGAAGCCTTCAATGTTCAGTCTAGTGACAAATCAACACTCATATTTTGCAACCTCTCTCTTCACCTTTAATTGTGATTACCATGTTCGTTGAATTTTTCCTTGCATTTACTTCTCCCACGGTTCACTACTAGTGATGTCAAAGATATAGATAAAAAAATAGCTTCAATTGATAATTTTCTTTGCAACTCTTCCTCGATGATGTTGCTCAAAGCATCATCCAAAGTGAAATCATCATTTATGGTGCACAATATTCCCTCCCTGTGGTGTTGTGGCTTTCAAACATGAAGCACAAATCTTGTAAAGCTTGGAGCTTCTTACTAGATTTATGGCTACAATATTTTTTGGCATTTGACTTGCATGAAAGTATTAATGCACTCTACTATAGAACTACTATCAAATAACTTCATAATAACCAACTTCTTCAGCAAAAGTACCTAATTTGGTGTAAATTGCTACAAATAAATATAAATATATATAAAGACCTTGTTCTTCAAGAAAGTCTTCAGAAGAATCAAAATCCAAAATCCATAGCAACTAGAATATCATTTAGCTAGTAAAGAATATTGTCATCTAGGCAAAGCTCATGTAACCTTTTGTTAACAAGGTAATATTTTGAAATATGACCCTTTTTCCCACAAGAATAACACTTGATACCTTATTGACTTTTCTTTTGAAAATTTGACCCTTTTTTTGGATCTAAAAGATTCTTACCCAAAAGGAAAATCATTGGTAGCAGCCGCACTTGCCACCATAATCTCCATATGAATACATTACCACTATGAAATAGATCATTGCAGAAGTTGAATAAACGTATTTTGTCCAATCTCTCACACTGGAAATATGAATGAGGATGACTATTATAGTATCCATTGAGGAATCAACTATGAAGATTGATTCGTCTATCCCTATGAAGTCTACAAGCTGAAGACCTAAGAGAGAGAACTGGCCAACAATACTGTAGCATTTTTTAAGAAACCCTAGCCATTTATAAGTACTGCTTTCAAGGAGGTTAGCAGGAGGACTTTACCTAACTCTTTTACTATGCACTTCTTTCACTCACATCCTCTCTTCTTCTATCTTCAACTTTCTTTTTGCCTCTCAATCTGGAATCCTAAAGTTGTATCTCTAACCCTTAAGTAAGTTTATAAACTTTTTGCTTTTTTTTGATGATATATATTTTATTGATGTTACATTTATACACATCTAATCATATCTTATATTGAGTACGGATTACCGCCCTTGCAAAAGAGTTCTGATCTCCTTATTTCTAGAATAAGAACATTATAATTGTTATAACTTCTGTACAATGCTCATTTTAGTGCAAAAAATTTCATCTAGATCACTAAAGTTCCATTTAAAAAAAAGATCATTTGAGTGCCAACTCTAATTTCTTTGGCCGAAAATCCGATGTGGCTCAACGATAGTTCAGTCATCATTTAAAATAATGATAAAATTAAAATTTCAAATGAAATTAAAAAAAGAGGTGGTTTATTGGGGAAGGCCAGGGGGTGTTCCTAGGGATGGCGCTGATGCACTTCCTTGGCAACATTAACGAGACATTCGGCGACCTAACAGAGAAAGAGTACCCTTTCGCATTCATGCACATGCGCCAGCTACTTGTTCACCATGCTCGCCGCTTGCACTCTCTTTTACGTCCACGACAAGGAGGGACGGATTATAGGTTACCATGGCCGATTACACAACGCAAGTTTCCATACTTCATTTAAGCATTTTATCGACAGTTCACGTGCAATTTTGAAAACGATTCGATGCTTCATACATGCCGAAACATGGGAAAAAAGAGCACTCACTAAGCCATGAACGAAGGTGACTGCCAATATTCGCCAAATTCAATTTCTAGTAGCTAGGAACTATGAAATTTGGTGTTCGTCACTTAGGGAGGGCCACAATACTTGCCCACTTGGGTGAGGCTTGCAGAGGCCTTGTCGACTATTGGTGATGGCCAAGGGCTGGCGACCCCTACCAACCTTCTCAACCCTCGCAAACAAGGGTGGGGGTGCGATAGCGGCAAGGTGCCCTTTCTTTGACCTTCTTTTTTTTTTAAATAACTAATATGTAATTTTATTAAAAAGCCATGTAGAATAATTTTTTAAGTAAAAAATGCCACGAGGAATACATTTTAATTTTTATTATTTTAAATGTTGACTTGGCACTTCCAGCGAGCCACATCACTTTTGGCCAGAATTGGCAATTAAGTATTCGTTTTCTTTCCAATTTGGCACTTAAGTGATCCGGTGAAAAGTTTTGGCACTAAAGTGAGCATTGTATACAAGTTATAACACTTGTAATGTCCTTCTCCCCCTTATTTCCTATAACTTTTCCTTTCTATGTAAAATTTTTTTCTTATTAATGCATGCTTAGACCACATTCATTGTTGGTTTTACATATTTTTGTATCTTAAATGCCATATCTTCACTTATGCATAGATTAACACCTCTATAAAGAGATCTGGTCCTATTTTAAATAATTACATTTACCATATCTTCACTTACGTGCATATTACGGCCTTTGTGGGAGGGAATGATGTGGGGGCATATTTTTAAGATTATTTCTTTTAATTTCCTTCCTTTACTTTACATTTTAAAGATTATGTTTGGAAATAAGGTGGTTTGTTTAGTAGTTTTCTTTTAGATATTTAAGATCTAGTAGATTGTATTTCATTATTAGTTAATATATATCCTATTTTGAAATTGCAATTTTCTTAGTATTTTTTAAGAAATAGATAGATTATGTTATCTTGTAATTTGATTTTCCTCCTCTGCGAATAATTAATCGAGAGAATTTCTTTTGATGTTACTCAAGTTTGTGTATCTATGCGTTACCACATGTGGTTGCAAAATTTGCATTTTTTTTTATAACAGAGGTGTTCGGGCCAGCTTGCACGCACCTCAACTATTCCTCGAGGGAGACTAACAAATTTTGCATTTTTCTAGATTTGTTTTATCAACTATTCTTCATGCATCAATATAGGATGCAATATTAGTTCAATCTATGCTTATAATGAAGCAAACTTAACAAATCAAGAAATTCTATAACCATCATATATGTAAATCTTCACTTAATAATCTCATATTGCTGATTATAATGGGTTTTTTTTTCCAAAAAGGTAGAGACGATGAATAAAAATTTCCAAAGATTATATGAGCCACCACTAGAACGTTGTAGCACTGACATGTATGGGTAGGGACTAAGTGCTATGCAATAAGTTATGTTATGGGCAAGGACTAAGTGCCACGCGATGGGGGCCACCTCTAGAACCTTTTGCTTATAATGAAGCAAACTTAACAAATCAAGAAATTCTATAACCATCATATATGTAAATCTTCACTTAATAATCTCATATTGCTGATTAGAATGGTTTTTTTTTCCAAAAAGGTGGAGACGATGAATAAAAATTTCCAAAGATTATATGAGCCACCACTAGAACGTTGTAGCACTGACATGTATGGGTAGGGACTAAGTGCTATGCAATAAGTTATGTTCTGGGCATGGACTAAGTGCCACGCGATGGGGGCCACCTCTAGAACCTTTTGCCAAAGACCGTGTGAGCCACCTCTAGAACCTTGTACTATTGTCATATGTAGTCAAGGACTAAGTGCTACACGATAAGATGATTCTGTGTGAGACATTTCCATAGCCATGAGCTTGTTTATTGAGTATGGATTGAACTGTTGATATGTTGTGATTGATTGTGGGACGAAATTGTGTGACATGGTATGGGACATGTCATAATGATTTGGCCTTATAATCAGGACCTTTATGAGTTTATGAAGTCTGATGTGAAGTGTTTCGGTGGTTAAAGATGTGTGATGTCACGCCCCAAATTCTCGGAAACATAGCAATACCTTCAGGATCCAATTTAAATTACCTCCCAACTAATCTCCGTCATCACAAACCACATCACAGTTAATACAACGTAAGGAACCAATATAGGATTCACAAGTACCTTTCAATAAACAACAGCTTCAACCCTGTTCACAAATCCCTGATTACAAAAGAAAACAAACTTGGGGGAAATATCTAAAGTTTAGGTATACGACCAAAAATCGCGGGTAAAGAGGGAGGAGTACTGCCCTACGGCTTCGGGAGTGAGTCTAAATACTTCCTTATACTAAAGTGGGGCTTCGGATTTAGGACTGTCCCATCCTCCGTGTCGTTGGCTCCGTCGGGGTTGTCGTAACCAGACTCGTAACCTATCCAAGGTACTCCACACCGCTTTGAAAGTTCTCCATCTCGGTCTTTGGGAAACAAGTGTACTCCATCGTGTGCTGATGCGGAAACCAGGTCTGCTTTGGGATGCTCCAAAACCACTCGGTCTGTTCCTGGGTCTCTATGATAAGTCGGAGAGTTCCTACTTCGGGTCCATAGTAGGGTCCTAGGATGGTGGGGGTGGTGGAGTGAGATACTTGGTATCCTAGTGAACAAACCCTAACCCTAGATTAGGAACACCCCTACCCTAGGGTCCTTAGAACGTCCTTCCCAATACTCAGTCTCTAACAGTAAGTTCGACTATCATGGCTAGGGAATCTATTTTAACGCCTCACTTCCCGTAAACCTGTCGATGCTATGCATACCACTTGTGGCCAGCCTAACCCGGAGGGCTCCCCGTCTCACAGTTATCGAGAATAGTTACTCAAATCGAACCACACGACTAACAAGTGAAGGACCGTAATTAATAACTAAATTGCAAGGCCAACAATCTAATAATCGTAATTAATAAATTGCAAGGCTAATAATCTAATAACCATAATTAATAAATTGCAAGGCTAATAAGCTAATAATCATAATTAATAAATTGCGAGGTTAATAAGCTAATAATCGTAATTAATAAATAATTTGCAAGGCTAATAATCTAATAATCATAATTAATAAATGAATTGCAAGGCTATAATTTATATTGCTAATCTAATTAAATAATCCTAGAGAATAACAAGTAACTGGAGAGATTAAACGGACTGCAACCCCGTGAAGTACAAGGTCGACCCCGTCGCACCATCTCAAGTACTTAATTCACGGCCGCACCAAAGTTGAATCTTTTCAACTTTCATAAGGGCCTGTGCCTCTGGCACCACCACACACCAAACTATAGTCCTAAGGTGTCTCTCGCATTCAACGAGGAATGTCACCACTAGGCTGTCATCGGTCGATCTGTACGTCCTATTCAGCTAACAATCAGTCAATTAATCAATCAATTAATCAATCAATCCTAATTTCTAGGAATTCTAACAATTCTAGCCATTCTAGCCAATTCTACCCGATTTCTACTAAAGCAATAAATGCACCACTCACTTGTAAGTCTCTTGGCTTCCCCTCTAGCCAATTTTTTTTTTGCCTACCTTTTCCTTTCCTTTTCTTTTCTTTTATTTTCTTCCTTTTCTCTCTCTCTCTCTCTCTCTCTCTCTCTCTCTCTCTCTCTCTCACGTTGACTGGTCTCCGGCGATGGCGACAGTCGTCTTCTCCAGCGAGTCACAAACTCGGTTCGTCTTTTTGAGTCGCGAGTTAGGTCGTTGAGGCACGCCTGGTTTGGCCGCCATTCTCCGTCCAACGACCAAACCGAAGCTCCAGACCGGTTGGATTTGAAAGCTGCTCCTTCGGTGCGTCGAACGGTGGTGGTGCTGTGAGCTGGGGTGGTCGGAGCTAAGAGAAATCCAGCCATGAAGCAGGCGGCTAGGATTCGAGGGTTTTCAAAAGAGGGGTTAGGTTTCGAGCTTCAATCTGTCGATTCTAGAGCAAATTGGATGAATCAAAGACTGTAAACAAGGTCTAGAGACCTCAAGGAATCGATTGGTGGCAACCAATCGAGCTAAGATGGTCGAGAAGGGGGAGAACTCACCGGTTTTTGGCTACGGTTTTTGGCTACGGTTTTCGCCCCTTTCGCTGCAGTTTTCTAGAAAATTTTCCAGAAAACTCCAACCGTGAGGCTTTCTTTCAGGGGCTGCTAGCAGCGACTCCGGCGGAACCAAGGGCGGCGGTGAATGGCGTTGCAAAGACAGTGTTGTAGACTTCCCAACGGCACCAACAATGAGGCGAGAGGAGAACCGAGCTGAGAGAAAAGTGAGTCGCAAGTGAGGGAGGAGCTCGGTTTAATCGAGTAGGGGTGGTTGGGGGTGAGTTGAAAATCAGCTTACCGACGTCACGTGGCGACCTCCCACTGGTTGCCGTCCACTTCGGCCATCCCCTCGGGTCAAGCGGTGGGTGGTGGCAGTGGCAAATCGACCGTTGAAGCGACGATTGCAGCAGTTGAACAGTGCCTTTCAACTACTCGATAGAATGTCGCAGAGAAGGAGAGAGAAAGAGAGAGGGGGAGGTTGCACGCGTGCGCGGCACGTGCCGTCCGATCTGACCCAGTCGGACTGCCCAGTTCACACGGTTGGGCCGGTTGGTTCACTGGCCGGTTTGGAAATTTAATTAAAATAATAATAGTTTAATTTCCAAAAATTGGAAAATCACTTTAAAAATTCATAAAAATTTGGGAAAATTTTCTAAAAATTCTTAAAATTTCCCAATACCAAGATTTTGACATTTTGGGCCTAATTAAAATTTTCAACAACAAATTTCAATAATTCAAGAGCCTTTCACAATTTTTGCTAAATCAAAAGGAAATTATAAAATTACTCGAAAATTTCCTCGAGGCCGTAAATTCGAACTGGGTCCAAAATGCACCCGTTACTTGTGATGTATGCTTATGTACGTGAACTGTGAATTTTGAATGTCTCTAGACATTACTGAGTCTCAGATGTTATATCGTCTCAAACCTGAGATAGTCTGATAGTTTCTGGACCTCGATTTGTTTGTGTGAATATCTTATCTTTGGGTGGATTTCTTCCTAATTGGAACTTGGAGAGTTGACTCGGTGAATTGTTTTTCAGATACCTAGATAGAGGTATGGCACATACGTTATGGGCTCCCGTAAGTGATAGTTTTTGGAGCATGCCTTTTTGGTGGACATGGAACTAGTGGCACTAGATCTCGGAGTAGATAAACCTTTCTTTTGGTTTAGTCTTGTGTATTTGAACTTGAGATTGTTTATGAGATGTGTTTTGTGTAATTTGATTGTCTTACTTTCTTATTCCAAGTTTGTTGTTTTCTAGGATTTGTTTATTATGCTTCCGCATGTGCATAGAAGATTAGGTCAGCGATGCCACTTGGGAACGCCACGTTTTAGTCGACCACCATGAGATGTGCGTGCGCTCGAGGTTCGGGGCGTGACAACTAATCCCCGTTGTCATCCACCGCCGACCATCAACCATCATAAATTGTTAGCCACCACCAATGCCCATCCCACCAACCACATACAGCCGGCCACTGCCATCAACAATTGCCCATTAACCCTCGTTGTCGTCCACCGCCGACCATCAACCACCGTAGGTTGTCAACCACCACCAATTCCCACCCTACCAACCACATATCACCACCCACTATCAGTAGAAATAGAAATTAAAAGGATTTATCGAAAGAATTTATGTTCCGAAAATATAATTTTTGTATTGTTATCAAATGGTCTTTACAACTCAGAAGCTTGTCTAGGGAATAAAAATAAAATTTTCCATTTGTAGTTAGAAATTATTTCGAAGATGAGAATGATTATCACTTAGGCCTTGAGGATTTTTAGGAGCATCCAAGAAATTCAAATTTGCAAGTAGGCCATAAAAGTGTTTGATCTCGAAGGTTCCAATAGGGCCGTATTGCCAATATGACAAGCCTGTTTGATTTTGACATTTAATCTTACATCTGTTCATAATTTTGATTTGGTATTAATGTGTTGTTTTAGTCTATCATCTACTAATTAGGGTGACCGAGGATTTACTTATTAAAAATAATATATTCTAGAAGAAGGGAATCTAGTTGATTTTAGTTTGTTGTCGATTAAGTCGGGTGACCGAGGATTGTTATTTTGCTTTTCTTGCGCAAAATATTTTTACTAGAAATTGTGCTAGAACTTAGATTTACTTATAATTTGTGCTAAATCTGGTTTACCATGCAAGGTCGCGAATGACCCTTTTTTTGCCATCCTAACTAAGCCGGTGGAAAAAAGATGATCATGTGTACATGAAAGCTCCATTTGTTTCATGAAAAATATATCATTTTAAAAAAAATATTTTTCAGGAAATCATTTTCCTTAGAAAATGATAATATTTTCGAGTGTTCCTTTGAAACTTAAGGAAAATGATAAAAAATAAATTTTAAAACTTTTTTCATTTTTTTTGTTATACATTAACATATTACCAGATACAAATTTCGTTAGGCTCCCACAAGCTCCTATCTTGCCACCAGAGGCCTTGAACTTGTCAATTAAAGGCAAGTCTCGAGCTCGCCTCTAGAGACTATGAGCTCGCTGTCAAAGGGGTCGAAACATGCTACTGAAGGTCGCGATACTTAAAAGTAAACAAATAAGACATAAAATGTTTTCCATTTTCAAAAAAATGGATACCATTTTTCCCACTTTTGAAAAATAAGTTATCTTCCGTGAAACGAACGGAGCCAGAGAGTATATAAATTTACACATAAAGATGTGCGGTATTTTAACAAAAGAAAAAACTAGAACTGACTTGTTAGACATGAACAAAAATCCAAGTAGTTTATGGTACTTACAAAAATTCCAATGGATTAGTGTTAGGTAATGCAGACGTCATCTGAGAAGTTATAGAATATATCCTAACTTAACCAGGTAACTTGTTCTTCTTTGCACGGATTTCCAGAGGCTTTTGCACGTTAGGTTAACTCCATCCCAGACAGTCTCTCTCTTCAACTTAGAAAAGTCAAATCCGACTAGTCTCTAGGACACAAACCAAGTCCCATCGTAAGTTGTTTAGAACAGGATGGAAGTAGCAGCACAAAAATGGCGGTATGCAAGATAATGGGAATTGTGAGGATTCTTCATCCAAAATTTAGGGGAGGCTGTTTTGGGGGGGGGGGGGGGGGGGGGGGAGATGAACCGTCGGTAAGCCCAAATGGGTCCCGCCCACGTCGGGCAATGCTTGGATGGAAGATTCCCATGCCTTGTCTGACTTTTCAAATGTCTTCACCATTATAAATTCGTCGTCGTCGTCGTCGTCGTCATACCGTCCAAATCTCTCTCTCCCTTTTCCAGAAACCCTTTGCAATGATTCCTCCAACAATCTCGTTCGATGCTGAAAGGCTCCTCTTTTTGGCTCTTTCCTTTTTTGCGATCCTCGCTGCCTTCAGCGGCGGCCCTTGCGGAGCAGTGGGGCAGAGCAGTAGCATCAACAATGCGACAACGACCCCGGTGAACGTTGGAGTGGTTCTTGATCTGGAGTCGTGGGTGGGTCAGATGGGATTGAGCTGCATTAACATGTCTCTCTCTGACTTTTATAGTTCAAACCCTGCCTACAAGACCAGGCTCGTCCTCAACGTAAGAGATTCCAAACTAGATGAGGTTGCTGCTGCTGCTGCAGGTTCTCTCCCTCTCTCTCTCTCTCTTGTGGCTGGTCATGTTGCTTGTCAAGAATTATACGACGACACCATTTTTGGGTTAAAACTTTCGTCCTTCTGTTGATAGTAGTGAAGCTTGTTTTGTTTAGTCTGTGCTCGAACTTGGGAGGGTTTGCTTTTGGGTTAATACACATATTCTCGTAGAGAATGAAGAATTTTATGCAGCTGTCTCAGTGATGCAAGATAAAAACCAATCCTACTATTCATATTGTCCTAGAATCGAAGATTAACATAAAGTCAGCACTTGAGATTCAATTCGATCGCTTTCACATTGGATTGAGGATGTGTCGAAGTCAGAAATATATCGATATATAGCCCAAGTCCTGCGGTCGTATGAGACTGACAATCTGGCGCTTAAGCTTAAGAACCGAGAGGATTCGTGGGATTTGGTCAATCCGCGGAACGCGCTGCTTCTCCACAAAGCGGGTCTTCAAGCCTAGCATTTGACTTTGGAACCATTTATTTTATTCATTCCTTCCAATTCTTGGCATATACTTTTTCAGAAGCTATATCAAGAAATGATATTGGCGAGAATTTATCTTAGGGATTGCCTCCGTGGAGGTAGTATTTCGATCGCGCCTAACTGAAGATCTCCGATATGCTAAACTTTTTCTTGAAGTTTGCTTTCCTGTTTATGGATCTTAGAGATCAAATTTACCTCGGCCATCAATCACCATGTGAGCCTCATGATAAGACCCACGTAATTACTGGTTGAAGTGATATTTATCAACATATATTACCAGCCACTTAACCATTTTTCGGTATCTACTGGTGTCAGCTAAAAGTTGACTTTGACTTGTAAAGTCCGACTTCTTTGTCACCTCGCATTTCACCCATATGCATATGTACATAAATTTATAGTTACAAAGTTTCACCTTGATAAGAACTTGTGAACGGGATTTTCGCTTATGTTTGCAGATGGGAAAATATAGTACGACTGCTATTGTTTGTTATGGACATCTCACAAAAAACATGTTAAATAGGTGCAATTCCATAAAAGGAGCCTAACGTTTTTGTCTTTTCATATTAGAAAAATAGTCACTTCAGCGAGGATGATTGTTAGAGACAATTTCAATTTCTTTTTCTCTCGTCCTAATACGTTTGCGGTACATATCTCCACATAATTATGTCGATGTTTTATGTTTTTTTCCCCCTAGTTCAGCTTAACATCATGATAAGCGAGCTGTGCTGAGTTAAGTAACTAGTTATTTCTACGTAAGGTGTGTTATTATTGTCGAAATGAAACAACTTAAGTTTCAAGTTGAAATTGTCAATACATGAAAGCTGTTTCATATGGATGCCGAGAGGCTTAATTGATGATATCATCAAGGTCTGACCTCAAAAAAATTTACAGAATTAGAACATGGGGCTTGATTTTAGAGTGGTTTTTCTGATGTCATGATATGTAGAGGTCAACTTAACGATTAAGAGAATTTGACTTGATGTTAACCACTTTTATTTTTTCTTAATTAACTTTAGTTGAAAGAATCAGTTCATTGTAGGTTTGCAATATCATTTGCAACAATTTATATCTTTAAATAATGTTGATTGCAAGTTCACTGCCAACTTCAAGCTCCTATTTTTTTTTCTTAAACACTTTCAGTTTCTCGATATATCAAATTCATTGATTATGATTCACACTGAGCCTTTTCCAATAAGAACTTCCATTATCTGCAGTATTCTTACTGTTTCACCGTCTTTTCTCGTTCGCCATTGCAGCACTTGATTTGATAAAGAATAAGCAAGTCCAAGCCATAATAGGCCCTGAAAGTTCAGTGGAAGCAGACTTCATTATTGACCTTGGAAAAAAATCTCATGTGCCCATCATCTCTTTTTCTGCTACTAGTCCATTCCTTAGTTCGATTCGGAGTCCGTACTTTGTTCGAGCCACGCAAAATGACTCGTCCCAAGTGAATGCTATAAGCACAGTCATCCAAGCTTTCGGCTGGAAAGAAGCAGTCCTTATATATGTGGACAACGAGTTTGGAGAAGGCGTCATACCTTCTCTTACTGATGCTCTGGAAGAAGTCGGCACGCGAGTACCCTACAGGAGCCTCATTTCTCCTTTGGCCACGGACGATCAAATCCTGGAGGAACTCTACAAGTTAATGACAATGCAAACGAGGGTCTTCATTGTGCACATGTTACCTACGCTCGGTTCTCGGCTATTTGCCAAAGCAAATGAGGCGGGAATGATGAGCGAACGTTATGTGTGGATCTTGACTAATGCAATTACTGACCGATTGAGTTCTTTGGATTCGTCTACTGTCGCTAGTTCTATGCAAAGAGTACTAGGCATCAAGACTTATATCCCGGACACACCAAACCTGGATGACTTCATGGTCCGATGGAAGGTGAAATTCCAACAAGACAATCCATCCGTCCTTAATCCCACGCTGAACATTTTTGCGTACCGGGCATATGACGCTTCTCGCGCTTTGGCAATGGCCGTTGAGGAAATGGGTGTGACGAATTTTACCTTCCAGATGTTGAATGCTTCGGCAAATGCAACGGATCTCGACATTCACGGGCCTCACTGGAAATTTTAGACTTATCGACGGGCAGCTAGAGTCGTCAGTGTTCCAGATTGTTAATATCAATGGAAATGCAGCGAGAGGGATTGGGTTTTGGACGCTAGAAAATGGGTTGCTAAGAGATTTGCATTCATCCAATACAAGCAAATACTCCACTTCAAAGAGTAATCTCAGATCGATAGTATGGCCAGGAGATTCTACCTCTGTCCCCACGGGATGGGAGATTCCCACAAATGGGAAGAGGCTGAAAACTTTAGTCCCCATGAAGGACGGTTTCAGTCAATTCGTAGGGGTGACTCGAGATCCTAGCAGAAATACAGCCCAAGTCACTGGATACTGTATCGACATCTTTCAAGCCGTCATAGAAAAATTGCCTTATGCTGTGGCTTATGACCTTATTCCGTTTGCCTTGCCTAATGGAAGTAGTGCCGGCAGTTACAATGACATGGTCGACCAAGTATTTTACCAGGTGAGCAAGTGCCTGATTTTGTTGGATTACATGTTGAAAACTTACTATGCTATCAGGTGGTTGCTGAAGAAAACGTTCCCTTTCCTTGTGTTGGAACAGAATTATGATGCAGTGGTGGGTGATACGACGATCATTGCCAACAGATCGTTATACGTGGATTTCACCTTACCATACCCCGAATCCGGAGTGTCAATGCTTGTGCCATACAAGGACAACAAGAGCAAGAATGCTTGGGTTTTCTTGAAGCCACTCATTTGGGACCTTTGGCTGGCAACCGCATTCTTCTTTGTGTTGATAGCATTGGTCGTGTGGATTCTTGAACATCGGATGAACGAAGATTTCAGGGGTCCAGCCTCACATCAAGTTGGCACAAGCTTCTGGTTTTCCTTTTCAACCATGGTCTTCGCACAAAGTAATCACCCTTCACTTTAATAAATCAATCGAACATTACAATTCACATATCGTTCTTGCATAATTTATCTGCTTTCCCTTAATCTGGATTGCAGAGGAGAGTATATATAGCAACCTAGCTAGATTTGTTGTGATCGTGTGGGTTTTTGTCCTACTCATATTAACGCAAAGTTACACTGCAAGCTTGAGCTCTCTTTTGGTGGTGCAAAATCTTCAACCAACTCTAGCTGATGTGGATCAGCTCCCAAGGAGTGGAGAGAAAGTGGGATACCAGGAGGGCTCTTTCCTTTATGAGATGCTAAAGCAGATAAAGTTTGACGATTCCAGACTCATATCTTATGAGTCTCCTGAAGAATGCCATGTGCTTCTCTCTAATGGAAGTGCCAAGGGCAGGATTGCAGCAGCAATCGATGAAGTCCTCTATTGTAAACTTGTTATTTCTCAATATTGCAACAAATATACCATGATCCCGACCTTTAAAACTGCTGGATTTGGCTTCGTAAGTCCTCAACCTCTCATTTTTGCCCCCAAAATTTTCAATCACTTGGAATATTCTATGATTGAAAAATCTCATGTCCTGCTTTTAGTTTACAGGGTTTCCCCAAAGGGTCTCCGCTAGTACCATACATTTCACGAGCAATCCTTAACGTAACTGAAGGGCCAAAAATGAAGGAAATTGAAAACGCTTGGCTTCCAGAGAAATCCAACTGCCCGGATTTGGCTAACTCAGTTTCTTCCAACAGCTTGGGTCTCGATAGTTTCTGGGGCCTGTTCTTGATTGCCGGAGCTGCTGCAGTTTTAGCCCTCATCATTTTCATGGTCTTGTTCGTCAAAAGAAACTGGCATGTTATCACAAATTCCTCAGGTTCGTTGTGGGAGAAAACTGTTGCTCTGGGAAGAAGATTTCACCAAAGAGATCTCAGTTCCCATACTTTCAGGAAAGCCAGACGTAGAGACAAAAGTATGAAAGATGGTGCCAATGAGACTGCATCTGTTGAAACTATAAAGAACACCAACTCTCCACCGAGTCCGTCAAGCAACTCTAGCCAAGTCGACGACGTGCTAACCAATGAGCAAGGTACACCATCTGCAGAACAAGCACTTCCAAATCATGTAGACCAAGGGTGTCTTGAGATATCGTTAAATGTCGAGCTTACAAATGTCAATCACTGAGTCACATGCTTCAACAATTTTATATGGATGGACATGATCAATTGACCTAGTGACATGTAAAGTGCTCCAAAGTATCTACTTTATTATCAAGGACGATGTTTGCTAGACTAGGCAGGTGAATTCGATGCGTGAATAGATTTTCCAAATTCTATATATGGATATGGATTGTTCGCCTTTTTTTATTAATTCTAATTACACTATTAGACGACATATAGGACTTCTTCCTCAACATGCTCTTTCCTAGAATATACCTATGGAAGAGACAACAAGGACAAGCTCCGCACAAGACTAACTGATAGCTGTTTTTCGAGAACAATGACATTAGAAGTATTATATTTTTTGTGCAATGATCATTTAGGCTCCATTCATTTCACGAAAAATAACTTTGAAGAAAATATTTTTCGAATTTTTCAGCATTCGTTCCATGGAAAATAAAATATTCAAGGAAAATATTTTCCACAAATGGAAAAAATACATTCAAAAGTGGGGAAATTTTTTTCCCTTTTTTAAGGGGAAAACATTTTCCGTGTTCTTCGTCTATCTTTAAATATCACGGCTTCTAACAACGTGCCTTGACCTCACTCGAGATAGATGAGTTGGCGGCTTTTGACAAACGAACACTGAAAAATATTATTATTTTCCAAGAAAATGATTTCCTGGAAATGACTTTCCAGAAATGCTTTATTTTTCGTGAAACGAACGGAACCTTAGTGTCAAAAGTTTTCAAATAATCGCTTGAGTGCCAAATGGTGAAAAAAAGTTATCATTTAAGTGCCTTCACTAACAAATCCATGGCAATTCATCCTACAGCTTTATTGAGTTGTTACTTCCGATGTAACATTTGAAAATCAAAACATTGAAGTCCAATGTGAACAAACCCTTTGATCAAATCCTCATTGACAACTATCATACCCCTTCTTCTTCATGTTCGGCTTCATCTTCAACTTCTCCATTCACCGTCATCTTCAGCCAACAATTTCACATTTTTCTTAACTACCATCTAATCCTAAGGAAACCAAGATTATCCTTATGGCCGCTGTGATTTCTTGGCATGTGGTCCTCGTTATGTGCGGATCAAAGATGGTCCACGATGAAATTGGCTCCAAACGAGCCCAATTGCTAAAACTTTAAATTCATTTTCCTTAAAGCAACTAGAAAAAATCGTAGAGGGAAAAAAGAAATCGAGAGGAAAAAATTGTTTTCCATTCTTCATCTATTGATTGCCCCAAAAATTCAGAAGGTAGAAGGTAAATTGCCCCAATTTGAGGAACTCAAATTAAGGTTCATACTGGATTTTCCCCCAATATCGTTTTGATTTAATAGTGTAACTTCATCTTGTGGGCAAGCCACATTGGATGGTTTATACTTTAAAATTGTCCCATCAAATTTTCTAGCCACATAAAACAGGTGATGACACTGATATGATCATTTTTTTTTTAATTTTGCAGATTTTAGAGTCAAGTGTTCAGTCGCAAGTTTTGACACTAAAACAATTGTCATGCAAAATTTATGATATTTTTGTTTTTTTTCCCATATTTCTTATGACCCTCTTGGTATAATGCAAATTTGTTTGGGAAAACAATCGTATAGAATTTTGAAGATTGTAAAAACCATCATTGGTATCAATATCATTGTGATAAGTGCATATACTTGTGGTGATTTTAAAAAGATCATAATGATATCATTGTTCTCTATTAGTTTAGTGAAGACTAATTACAAGGTTGAAGATTTGGATGAGAAGAGAAAAAGTCAGACATAACAAAGTGCTTGTGAGGACTTAAAGGTACTTTGATCGATCTATAATCAATGTACAGTCTTTGGAGGCTAACATACTTAGCAAATTCATCATATGATTGACCACAAGTCATTCCACACAATTTGACAATGAACAATGCTGCAACCTCCCTAGAGACTTTTGGTACCTTGGAGTGTTTTATAGGTATTGTAACGGCTCATTTTTAGGCTCTTCAGAGACCCAATATTTAGAATTTTGGACTTCTGTTTGTGGTCTTAGGCCTTGAGAGTCCCATGGATGAAATCATAAAAATTTGTTTCAGGGTGGTCCCCAAACTTTTGGAAATTTCAAAGAAGTCTCTCAATTTCTAAAAAATTTTAATTTAGTCCCTAGTCAATGTTGACTTCTTCCTTCTCATGTGGACCCGACCCAGACTGGTCAAATCAACCCAGCCACCACCCTTCTTGCGGTTGTGGACCCTATTACTTCAATTTATTGGGCTTTTGCTACAAATTGGGCGGTCCAATGAAGAACAGCCACCACCAGCTTGCCACCCAGCTAACCTCCGCTAGAAGTTCATTCAATCGACGACTTTCCACGTCGACCCATGACCACCCTCTGCAGCCATTACGAAGCCAACACATTTCACAGCATCTCCAACCCTCATGCCACCCGGTCTCATTGTCGAGTTACCGAAAAGTCCACCGTTTTTCACTCGAGTTGCGCTGGAACTCGGATCAGCGAGTAGAGAAGAAAAATGCAAAATTGGAGAAATCTAGGGGCCATGCGAAACTAAGGACATCACTATGTTCCTTGGGATCTCTACAGCACTTCCAAGCCCTAGGCCACGATCAATGTTTTCCCCAAGACTATTGAAGTTTGCTATGAAGCTCTACTGCTTGGTTTGTGCTCCTGGTTGCTGTTTGAGGCTATATCTCACAAATTTAGTTGCTAGCCATCGATACCATTTGTAAGAGCTTCCTAAGTCTTCCCTGAGCACAAGCCACCGGTCGTTGTAGTGAAAATTTCACCATTTGAACGAATTTTGCTCCAACATGCTGCCACCTCCTTCTAGACCTAAAACTCTGGCCAGCCACCTTCCTTGAACCACCCACAGTAGCTTCAGCCACCTCAGCGGCTGCCATCGGTCCTAAAATATTCATGAGTGAGTCTTGAACAAAACCTTATAGCTCGCTACCTTTTAACATTGCTCTATTTGCTCGAATTTAGCTTCAATTTGGTTGCTGCATGCTTGATCCAAAATTTCAGAACTCTGGCTATAGAACCCAAATTCATCTCCAGCCACCTCTGGCCACGTTTGGCCACTGTTCTCCCCACTTATGACCACCCGGAACATCAATCGACATCTTTAATTGCCTCAGTCGCCCTGTGGAGTCGCCATGACCCCTGACCGACCACTAAAGGTAACTATTTCAGTGAGACCAGCTCCTAGTCATTGCCATTGATCACTTCCAACTCCCTTGTGATGTGTCAGACCTCCTGAGACCTTGTACCACAAGTTGCATAACTTTCCGTGGGGCCAAAGTCAACAAACACCACTAATCGTGCTTAAAGCTCGAACAAAACGTGAGTTTACCTCATAATCCTCAATTATGGTGGTTATTCCCCTTAGTAGTTGATTATAGATTGTTCTGGACTAATCTGGTAATTATTTGGATGAGTAGGGCAATTTGGTTATTTTGGCGAATTATGGGCGATTCAATAATTTTGGTCAATTTGGGGAAAATAGGTAATTTTGACTATTAGGGCACTTTGTTCATTGGTTGTTCAAGGATAATTTGGTAAATTGGCCATCAGGGAAATTTGGTAAATTAACCATTAGAGGAAAATTGGTAAATTTGGGCTACTAGTGGTGATTTGGTAATTGGTTGGCTAAGACCAATTTGGTAATTGGCTGGTTAAGGGAAATTAATTTTTTTATTAATTAGAGGTAATTTGGTAATTTTTGGCTAATAATGGGCATTTTGGTAATTTAATTTGATAAGGGGTGGTTGGCCAACTGGCAGTCAATTAAGGTAATAGCGCCTGTAAAATATCAAATGGTGGATTATAAATTCGAATTAGCGAATGCCTACTTGACGTGTCCAAGTGGTTAAGTAATTAGAATTACCTGAGATTTATGTTTTTGATAAATTTGTTCTATTTAATTTAATTGTTTAATATATTGAATTGTGTAGTTTATTGGTAAATTGATTATTATTTGTAACTAAGCTGTAATTGATGTTTGATTGAGCAATAGTTGTTACTTGATTGAACTAATTGTAGTTGATTGAGTGATTGAGGATTAGTACTAAGTGTGGACAGGCGAGTTAATGGGTTAATGAGGCTTGGGGGGCCGTGTGATAGGAGAGTTGGCTTACCTATGTTGATAGGGACCCTAGAGTGAGTGCCCTCTTAATTGGAAATTATGGCATAGACTCACTAAGATCTTATCTCATTAGTTGTCATAATCCTTTTTTACATTTTCTCAGCATGGATCCGATGGGAGATCAGTAGTGGAGGACATGAATATGGATTCGAAGGAGGAACCGAAGGAATGGGTGATACTCGAGGAGCCCGAGGATAGCGGGTGGGTGATTGATAGAATCAATAACAATTTGGGAATTAGAAGAGTCACTTTAATGTTGAGTACTCCACTCGTACTCGGTGAGGTATGCCGGTAAGGTGAAAGGCCCTTTAGTCTTCCACATGGACCACCACGAGGACCCCTAAGGTGATTACGTGTTGTGAAATATCGATCTCGAACTTGGCAATCTGCCTGGTGGTAGCATGGTAGATCCTTAGAACTCAGACTTATATATTACCAGTAGGGTCAATTTCTCTTCTTTTTGATAGTCAGCCAAGTTCCCCCTTCCTCGCCTTTTTTGTTGTACATTGCAGGTTGTGGCTTCACCCTTCTTAATAAGGTGACCCATGGCCCATAATTTTTTATTGTACATATAAATGGGTTGGACCTTTGTAAACTCTAGTCTTGGACTTAATCGACCAATTTTCTTATACCCCAAGTTGTCATGAATTTATCTATTGTTTCCATTGCATTTGTCTATGTGTTTGTTTATTTATCTATTTTTAATTTGTCAGCAACAACTCCTAGGAACGTCGCAAATTTATCGCCAGCAAGAACCATTTTCGGAGACTATTGCATGCTCGGGTCCAAGGGGTGATTGGTATTGCTGATCGGGCTAATTCAATTGGCATTCCTAATAGATGACTTGAAAAATATTATTTAATCATAAACTAATTTGGCTTATTAATTATGAGCAGAAGCTCAACCAAGCCCATGCCTCACATGAAATTGGATTTCCTTTTAGAGTTCTTTAACAATGTATATTTTTTTAAGAGCCAGATGCACATCAAGTTGGCACAAAGTATACACGAACACGTGAATGCTGTGGTCTAGATACACATCAGGTTGGCACAAGCTTCTGGTATTCGTTTTCAACCATGGTCTTCACACAAAGTAATCGCCCTTCGCTTTCATAGATCAATTGAACATCACAATTGTTATATTATTCTTGGAGAATTTATATGCTTACCCAAAATTTGAATTGTAGGGGAGAGTGTATTCAGCAACCTAGCGAGATTTGTTGTGATTGTGTGAGTTTTTGTGTTACTTATACTAACACAAAGTTATACGGCAAACTTAAGCTCTCTCTTGGTGGTGCAAAATCTTCAACCAACCTGTTACTGATATGGATTAGCTTCTCAAGAGTGGAGAGAAATTGGGATACCTGTACGGCTCTTTTGTTTATGGAATGCTAAAGCAAATGAAATTTGATGATTCCATACTAATATCTTATCAGTCTCCTAAATAATGTGATGCGTTTCTTTCCAACGAAAATGCGAAGGACGAGATTGCAACAGCATTCGACGAAGTGCCCTACATTAAACTCGTTCTTTCTCAATATCAACAAACATACCATGATACAAACATTTAAAACTGCTGGATTTGGTTTCGTAAGTCCTCAAATCTCTCAATTTGATCGAAAAATCTCTTGTCCTACTTCTTTTGTTTTACAGGTTTTACCCAAAGGGTCTCCACTAGTATCGGATATTTCACGAGCAATCCTCAACATAACTGAAGGGCCAAAAATGACAGAAATTGAAAATGCATGGCTTACATTGAAAACCAACTGCCCGGATTCGACTAACTCAGTTTCTTCCATAAGCTTGGGTCTTGAAAGTTTCTGGGGCCTATTCTTGATTGCTGGAGCTGCTGCTATTCTAGCTCTCCTCATTTTTATGGTCATGTTCATCAAAAGAAATTGGCATGTCATTACAAGTTATTCAGGTTCATCGCAAGAGATATTTGTTGCATTGGGGAGAAGATTTAACCAAAGAGACCTCAACTCCCATACTTTTGGGACAGCTAGATTTATAGATAGAAGTATTGAAGGTGGTGCCAATAAGACTGCAGCTGTTGAAATTATAGAACGCGCTAAGTTCCTCCGAGTCCGTCAAGCGACACCAGACAAATCATGTTGTCTTAACCAATGAGCAAGGGACACCACCTGCTTGGCGAGGACTTTCTAATTATAGAGTTGAAGGGTGCCGGAGGTGGCGATAACCATTGAGCATAACGATGTAGATTAAGAAGTATAAAAGCCTCCAGATCCTTAGATACTACAGTTTAATCCTTGACTAGTTGAACTCCGGTACTCTTAGATGACAAGATCTTCCCTCTGATTCTCTTCCCATGTAAGGAATGCCATTAACACTGCTTATTCACCATAGGCTTGACTCAAATAATTGGTTGCTTGAGAAGACACAATACTGTTCATGCAACAAAACTCAAAAAATAACACATGGGCTTATCAATAGTTATTGACCAGACGGTGCATCTAATCTTAAAGATATCTTTTTCTTCAATCCGATTAATTCACATCTTAATGTGTGTGTATATATATATTTAGATTGCTCCTTTCATTTTGGGGAGCCCCGCTCCCGAGCACACATCAGTATCCTTTTGCTCTCTTTTCCCCTAGCCAAATTTTGCAATATTCCAGGTAGGTCGTTGTCCTTCTTAATCATCAGAATCTATCACGCCCCAATTTTCCAAGCCCGCGACGGTTCTTGACTTTCCTCTTCTCTTCGGCCAAAGTATAGCGACGTCCCAAGCAGGTCGCTGGCCTTCAAGTCTCCAGCGGAAGCGCGAATCTTAGCCCTGTCAACTCCCACAGAACTCGCCTCCAAAATCAACCTCCAATCATGTACCTGAAAAATGGTTACCACGATGGGTTGAGATATAAATATCTCAATGAGCCAATCCCCTAACCCAAAACTAGGTCTGTCAATTGCCCTAGGGTCCCTAATCGCATCTCATATCTTCTCAGTCACCTAGAATCTAATCCTTCCTCACCCTTCATAGTACTTGCTCAACCAAATAATTTATCTTTTGAGCTCATCCTATTCATGAGTCTACTAGACCCTAGTCGCCACCAGACACTAAGCCTAATCATCTCACGTCTTCCCTCGTTCTTCCATCAAACTTATCCGCTCTTGTAATCCCCCCACCCCTTCTCTCTCTCTCTCTTTCTCTAGGAATCTACTGGTCCCTAATCATCGCATAGCACTAAGCCCAACCAAGACCTACTACCATAATTAAATAAATTGCACAAATCAATCAATAATTAAATAAATTACGCAATCAATTAATGATTAAATAAATTGCACCATAGATCAATAATTAAATAAATTGCGCAATCAATAATTCAAGGCCGTGCATGACCGGCCTAAAACCCTAACTAGCTTTCCTATCTTACCTCCACACCACAGTACAACCTCTACTAATGGTCAACCCATCGGTATCCAATTGAACTTCCTTTGACGTCCAATTTATATCTCGGGTCCAATGGCCTTACATTCGATCCATCTCGAACCCAATTGGCCTCGTACTCACTCAATTGCATCATGCTTCCTTGGCTTCCGACACCCAGCCATATTAGACCAATCTCATCCACTCACATCATAATCCACATAATTTGCCTTAATAATTCTACTAAGACAATAAACATCCCTAATTAAGTTTAAGGAGGTCTACTCACCTCAAAATTGCGCGTTTCCAACACTTGGCAGGGACGCGGTTTTCAACGTTTCGGCCACGCTCGGGCTTGATGCGAACCTCCAATCTTCGATCCAGTTGCACGGTTGGATGGCCCAACCTTAGAGGAGTCCAATGATGGCTTCAACGATTTTCCGGCAACGGTCCAGCGAGACTCCGGCAAAGCTCTAATGAAGATTCCGGTGACTCCTCTTGACTCCGGGAGGCGAGCCAAGCTCGTGGATGACGAAGGCGGGTGACGAAACGGCTCTGACTACACGAATCACCCATGAACAAACCTAAGTTGTCTGTCCGGATCGCGATCTGGGTCAAGGGAGGAGGGCGGGTCGGGGTGGCTTCGATTCTCCTTCCTCATATCAAATCGAAGCTTGAAATTGGTTGGGTCTTGAAGCTGACTCCCACACGAGTCTTTTGACAACAACCACAGCAACTGAGATGGACAGAGGAGGAAGAGATAGCCCGTCGACGGCGAGGAACGGAGGTTCGGGATTTCACGGGAAGGGCTGAAACCAATCGAGCTTCAATCCATGAAACCTAGACCAAACCACTTCATAAATTTCTCAAATTTTAATATGTTATAAATAACACTTAAATGAACATTTTTCATGAAGACACCTTGACCTAAATCCTTCTGTAAAGAGAGTAGTAAATCGCCCAAATTTCTACAAGAACTGTGTCAATTTTCAGAAATCATGTCTTTCAAAACAAACTTGTTTCGAGATACAAAACTTGTCTGTTTGAGCTGAAATTTGAATATGTTATACTAGAAGATGTAAGAAACAACTTTTATGAAGGAACTATTTTGTAATTATGACTCTAAGAGTTGATAAAAATTCATTGAACACCAACAGGTCACAAATTACAGCAAAAACAGGGGTTCTGTTTTGCTTAAAATGAAGCTACAATAATATTATTTTAAATACATAAAATCTTGAGTAAAATATATGTTATAGCTGAATATGTATAAAACATTTCTCAAGAAGGAATCGACCTCAAAATATCATCCAATTTCGATCCACAAAATTGGGAAACAGTAAGGGTCCAATGAACAGATTCAAGAGAAATCCACTAAACTAAGCTAAACCATCCTCACTAGTGTCAATCCAACCTAAATCAATTATAATCAAGCTAATCAACACCAATATAACCCCCAAGTGTAATCAACCCCTAAGAAAGGATTAGGAAGTTAACTCACCGGATTAGAGTATAAATCGGTTCACGGCGAGAGCGGCGCAAAGATGAGCAAAAACCGAGCCTACGGCGACACCAAAAGAAGCTTGGAAGAGGCTCAGCTAAGGTGAAACTTGCACAGCAAGTAGGGAGGGCGTGAGCAGCAGAAAAAGGAGGAGAAGAAAATGAAGAAGAAAGAGGAGGAAGGGGAGCTGCGTTTGGCAGAAAGAAAAAGGGAAGACAACTTGCCAAGCAAGTTTTCCTTGTGGCCAATGGTGGTCTTCTACCCCTAAAGTCAAAGGGTCATCCAATGGCTAATTTTCTTCTCATCTCTTCACACAAAATAAAGCCTTTTTGGAGTCCAAATAGACCCCTTAATCAGCCCCTACGAATTTCCATCATTTATCCGTCAAATAACTTAATTTGATAGCCCAAAAATCTAATTAAAGAGACCCATCCGAATTTCCACAAATTCTTTTTGTCCAATTTGAATTTTTCTGCAAAATTCCCGGCTCGATGGAATTCTCTGAAAAGATGAGACGAGGTCCTAAAAATAAATTGTGACACGCTCGAACGTTCGATAATCCGAGTTCTATTTCATGGTTAAAATCAACCGAACACGATTTAGATACAATCCAACTCATTAGGTAGCTTTTAGGGATTTTACCGCGGTTATATCCCTTGACAGTTTTACCTAATAGGTTGTTAACTCATGAGTGATCAGCTCTGAGAAAAAGTACCATAGGTGCATCGGCGAAAGCCTATTTCATTTTATCGAGACAAGGTCGAAAATTCAGGATGTCACAGAATCACAATCAACAAAAGCGAGGAAAATAAATAACTACAAGTTATAGTAAAAAAATGGGGGAGGGGAGACTTACTAAACACAAGGAAAAAATGGGGTCTGGTCCTACTGATCAACCTAGGATGACCTAGCCTAAGGATCAATCAAGGTGCCATGTGGCGAATCGTCACCCCGTCAGGGTCAAGATGCCATTATACCCACCCTAGTGTTCTTCATGGCACTCTCTGTGATAATGCAATGGACCCTCCATTGCTCATGTATATAAAATCTAGCGTCGGTGAGAAACCCAAGCCCATCTTTTCTAGTTCCTTTCCCATAATGTCTTCCCGTGCCTCTCCAAGACCTGGATGTTCTTCCTTACATATCTATCTATCACCCATCATGTATATGGTGGGTGGTGAGTCATCACCCCTCAAAGCTCGGGAGTGCTTCTAGCTCCCAATCCTCACCCTCCTCCATCAGCTCTTGCTCAATTGGCTCCTCCTTTAGGTTCATAGTCTGGTTCTAGAAAAAAGGTTTAAAACAATAAGGTAAGATATAAATCTTAGTAAGTCTACCCCTTAAGCTAGAACTAGGATCCCAATCGCCTTAAGATCCTAATACTCCTAAATTTCTAAGGAGGCTCGTCCTTTTCTCACTCATAACCAATCTAGTACTCCCCTTTTTGTCCTAATTAGGTCTACTTATGAGTCAATCAGTCCACGACCGAGACTTGACCCAAAGCTAGAAAACCTGTCAATTGAGTTAGCCACGAATGCTAATACAATTAAATAAAGCATTAATAAAATATAATTAAAGCATATAAGGTTGTCCACGACCAACATGAGACCTTAACTAATTTTTTTGGCTTAATGCCAAAATCAAGGAATGCCCGAAGTCCACAACCACACCGGTCAACTTACAAGATCGAGACAACTTACCATGGTCTGGTCGATACCCCATTAGGTTTTATCAACTTCCAACCCAATTAGGGCTCACTAGCCACTTAATTGGCCCAAATAAATAACCTAAGACAATAATATTAAATCAACACCTAAGGGTGTGACATCCTAAATTTTCGACTCTGTCTCGATAAAATAAAATGGGCTTTTCACCGACACGCCTATGGTCCTTTTTCTTTGAACTGATCACTCGAGAGTTAACTAACCTATCAGATGAAGCCATTAAGGGATATAATTGTGCGATAAAATCCCTAAAGCTACCTGGTAAGTTAAATTGTACTAGAATTGCGTTTGGTTGATTTTAACCATGGAATTGAACTAGGATTTGGGAACCAAACGTTCGAGCGTGTCACGATTTATTTTTAGGACCTCATCTCATCTTTTTGAAGAATTCCATCGAGCCAGGAATTTTGCGGAAAAGTTTGAATTGGACAAAAAGAATTTGTGGAAATTCGGAGGAGCCTCTTTTATTGGATTTTTGGGCTACCAAATGGAGTTATTGGGTGAATAAATGGTGGAAATTCGTAGGGGATGATGAAGGGGTTTATTTGACCTTCATTATTGGCTTGTTTGAGAAGTTTTGGAAGGGAAAATTGCCATTGGATATAGTAGAAGACTTTTGGGGCAATTACTCAAGTACGTGGGATATTTTTGTGGACTTTAGAGGCTTCTTGTTTACCTTCCAACAGAAGCAATGCCTCTTCCTCCTCCTCCTCCTTCTTATTGTTCATTCATTTTCTTATCCATTTTTGCTGTTTACACCTCCCTCTTTGCTATGCAAGCTTCACCAGCTTAGCCTATTTCGAGCCTCTCTTGGAGTCGTCGTAGGCTTGGGTTTTAGTTGTCTTCGCGCCGCCATCGCCATGAATTGATTTATTCTCTAATATGGTGAGTCAACTTCCTAATCCTTTCTTAGGTGGTGATAACACTTAGGGGTTAGATTGGTGTTGATTAGCTTGATTAGATTAGTGTTAGGTTGGATTAACACTATTGCGGATGATTTAGTTTAGTTCAGTGGATTCATCTTGAATCTATCTACTATTGACACCTAAATTTTACTAATCCAATAAATTTTAGTTTTAGAAAATAATTAAAGTGATTTTTCATAAAAATACAATAAATAAAGAGGCCCACAAGAGTTTATATTTTCAGCCCATTCTTTGCAAGCCTGTGGTCTGGTCATTTCTCTTTTGTGAGCCTAAAGCTGAAAGCCCGACCCCTTCTTCCTTAATTTTCATTTAGCTCACGCGAGCTGAAGTTTGACCTGAAGAAATAAAAAATAATAAAGAAAAGGAAGAAGATAAGAACAAAAAGGGGTATAACAGAAAGAAAGAAGGATTCAGTTGTGGGGGGCAGTTTTCTAAAAGCTGGGGTTTTCGAGGGGATCTTCTCGAAGCTGGGATCTCTCTCTCTCACGCCCCCTTCCTTCTCTCTCTCTCTCTCTCTCTCTCTCTCTCTCTCTCTCTCTCTTTCTAGCCTCTGTTTCCCTTAGCTCCTACTCGATCTCCGCCAGCTTGTTGCCCCTCGCCGCCCCTTAGGTCACCCTCTCTCAACCTCGCCTACAGGTCCACCCTCCATCTCTATCTTCCACAGCTCTCTCTTTGGCCCTCTCTTATCTCCCAGCTCTTCCTCTCTTTAAGCTCGCTCACCCTCAGCTCGTTAGCCATTCTAAGCTCTCAGCCTTACGCCCTCTCCCAGCTCGTCGTCCCTCTCTCCCTCGCCATTGCTCACTTTCCAGCTCACCACCTCTCACCTCATCTCTTCCCAAGCTCGCTTGCTCCCCCTCAGCTTGCCCTTTCACCCGATCTCTCTCGAAGCTCGCGATTCCTCAGCTGGTTCGTGGATTGAAGTTTCTCGGTGTCCTTATTTGTTGCTGGAAGCTCGTTCATCACAATTTCATTCTTCAGCACTTGGTTGAGCATTTCTCTGTGATTTTCCGATCATTGATTGACGAGTCCAATTTTTTTGTCTTCAACCTTCAATCACAGGTAAGCCTATTCCATTCAAGCTCCATGTCTATATGTTTGTTAGATTTTCCTGTCTAGCTCTTGGCTTGTGCATTGGCATGCTTTTGTTGGTTATATTTTGGATGTTGTTAGGTTGATTGTTGAATTGCCATATTGTTGATTTGATGATGATATGTCCTCTTTGTTCATGTATTGGTGAATTGTGGTTTGCATTAAGATTGACTTCGGCATTAGAATTAGTTTGTCATTGTTGAACTCTACATGTTTGTAAAAACCTAGATAAAAATCTAAATGTTACTCTTCGATCTCTAGTTTAGTCATTAACCTTTTAGTCGCTTGTAAAGATTTTTTTATCGTTGTATAGTGTTGAGTTGAAATAACAACATCGTTGGTTTTTTATCTTTGGCGATATGTGTTCAAGTTCATTCTCGCCTAGCTTGTGTGAGAGTTGAACAAGAGGAAGAATATGAAGTTTGCTGGACATATGTTTTACAAAAGGTTGGGGTTGGTATAATAAAAGAAATAGCAATAAAAATGGGCTGAAATAATAGAGGAAAAAGAGAAAGAGAATGGACTTTAAGGAGGAGGCTAAATAGAAATTTAAAAAGGGACCAAATTCGTAATAATAAAAAATGGGCCGAAATAAAAAAGAATGAGGATAAAGGTTGGGCCGGAATTTAGGTTTTTTTTAGAAAAATCATTTTTTTAAATAATAATAATGGTTGGGCCTTACGCCCAGCCCATTCTCAAAATACCCGAACCATTAAGGTCCGGGTCGTTTCATGCCGGGTTCTTTTAACCCGGTCCGAAGCCCTTTTATAGAGAAATAAAAATAAAAATAAAAACAAATAGAACAATATAAAAATCCGAATATAATAAAAAGATCACGAAAATATTAGAAAATAAATAAATAAATAAATAAATAAAAATAAAAATAAAAATAAATATGAAATTAACAAAAAGTCCGAAAATAATAAAAAGTTAGGAAAATGATAGAGAGTTATAAAAAAATCAGAAAGTATAAAATGAATAACAATAAAAAGTTAGAAAATCATAAAAAATTAGAAAATCAATATAAAATATATAAAATATAAAATATAAAATATCTAAAATGAATTCAATTGAATAAGCTCTTACAACTTGGCATTAAAACAATAGTGAACTAGCCTTCTAGGTGATGTAAGAATGCATGCAAACATCTAGGTTACGCAATCAATCAATTTTAGGTACCGAAAGGTCGTTAACTAAATAGTTAATGTAATCAAGTCCTCGTACTCTAGGAATCTCTAGTTGCGCATAACATGAAGCATTTCTCCCAATGTTTTCACTTGGTTTATAGCCAACCTTAATAGACTAATGGCGGCTCCTTCTAAATAAAAAAAATATAGACTATTAAAGAACTTTTAAAATGAAAACGCCAAATGTCATGTGAAGTATGGATTTGGGAGAATCCGACCTGGAGATCGTAGAATCGAGAGCAAGTACCTCTAAACCTATCTTTCTCCCCCTAAAGGGTGGAGGTTAGGTTGCAAGATCTACTGGACCCTTGTTGTTTACCAATTTTGTGGATTGAAATTTGATGAGATTTTGAGGTCAATTCCTTCTTGAGTATTTTATAATTTTATGAAGTCGTTTGAGTAGGTATCTAGATTTAAACTTGGAGATGCGCAGGTGACCCTGTTTCTGCCGATTAGGTCTGGTTTTGGTTTTTGTGGTCATTCTTGATGTAGTACTGCTTGAATAGCATATATTTGGTGATACGGTTGCTTATGGCCTGCTTAGAACTCATGCAGTGACAATATGTGAATATGTGATGATTGGTGAAAGATGAAATGTTGTGCCGAGGAAACCGAATGTGTGACAAGTAAGTACTGGACTAATTGCCACACGATAACATATACTTTGTGGGGGCCACCTCTAGAACCTAGTACTACTGCTTTATGTGGTAAAGAGCTAACCCTGAGGGGTGTTTATGCAGGGTTTAATTGAGCCTGATGATTCCAACTATCGCACACCTGAGGCGAGAACTTTTCGCGGGTTGTGGCGAGGACCTCAGGCATGTTTACATGAGTCGAGAAACATCGAAAACTATATGTGGTAAAGGCCTAAGTGCTACATGATGGGGGCCACTTCTAGATACCTTGTACCACTACTTCGTGTGGTTAAAAGCTAAGTGCTACATGATGGGAGCCACCTCTAGATCCTTGTACCTTCTATTGAGTGTGGATTGAACTTTTCATATGGCGCGCTTGCTTATGGGACGAAATTGTGTGACATGATGGGACGTGTCATAAGAATTTGGCTTCATAATCGGGATTTCTATGAATATCTGATGATGGACGTGCAATGTTATAGTTGTTAAAGATGTTTGTTGTATGTGGATGTAAAAAATTGAATAGTCTGACCGTATCTGACATTGTATAGTCTGACTGTATCATACGTTGTATAGTCGACTGTACCAGATGTTGTACCGTCTAAGACCCAGATCGTCTGGCAGTTTCCAGACCTTGATTCATTTGTTATGAATAGGTTACCCTTGGATGGATTTCTTCCTAATCTAGGCTTAGAGAGTTGACTTGGTGAACTATTTTTCAAGTACCTAGATGGAGGTACGACACGTGCATTATGGAGCTTTGTAGGTGATGGTTTTTGGAGCACGACTTTTGGGGTAGGCACGGAATCTTGGCTGTAGATCTTGGAGTTTAAATAAACTCTTTTTGGTTTAGTCTCATGTATATAAACCCGATATTGTTTATAAGAGATGCTTTGTGTAATTTGGTTGTCCTGCTTTCCTATCCCAAGTTTGTTCATTGTCTAGGGATTGTTTAATTTGTTTCCGCATGTGCATAGAAGGTTGGGTCGGCGACGCCATCTGGGAACATCGCATTTTAGTCGACCATCGAGGGATGTGCATATTCTCAAGGTTCGGGACTTGACAAAGGGCGTGCATGATTCGCGTCAATTTCTATTCCAAAATGAGTTTTGGTAAAAAAAATACTCATTTCTGGAATGGAACGGCATTTGGTAGGAAATGAGAAACAAAAAAATTATGATTTCTCATTCTCAGATAGATTTTGAGAATTCACTCTTCTCTCTCCTCCCCGACCTAATCTTCACTTTAATCTCTCTCACCGAAGCCTTCTCACCAAAGCCCTCTCCTCCCTTACTGTTGTTGGCTTGAATCAATTCAAATGTGAATATTCATCGATGATCCAACTAAAGGACCTGACTTTCTTTAGTGCCGGATGGAAGGACTTGGGCATTTGATTCCATAAAAGAAAATGCATATAATTATTTCTTAGCTTTTAATGTCATTTGATAGGGGACTATGATGTTGCAAACCTTATATTTGAGAATATCTTATCTCAACTTTTGTAATGTGATGTTGTAATGTGAGCTTTGGTTCCATATCTCGCATTCGTTTGATGATTTTTCCCGTCTCTTGGAACATCCTATGAGATTTCTAACATTTTCAGGACCTCAACGTTAGCAGCCAAACAACGAAGTTCGTGTCTTTCTATTGTCCGTCATTGGTATTTGGTTGCGTCATTGGATCTCTTTCTTTAGTTTGAAGAGCATAAATGTTTATGTAACTAAAGTAAATTCAGAATTCGATTATAAGAGAAAATGTGATCAAATTTATCAATTTTTTGTGCTAAATAATAAGTATTTGATTTTTATTGGAATGAACATCTTGCAAACTCAAAATAAAAACTCTTCAAATGAAACAGAAATAATAACATAGTTTTTTAACCATATTAAACGGATTTATGTTTTAAAATCGAAATTCTTTGTGCTTATCAAACATGTTTTTCCTCATAAACTCATTCTAAAACATAATTAAAAAAATCTATTTTTGTTCCCGAACTCAATTTATGGCCATAAGTTTTTATTGCACACCCTAATTGGCCCTACTTGTCGAATCAAGTAATTGAATCACCCAATTAGTACTTATAAATTCCACTAAAGCGGTAAACGGGCCTAATTGAGCAATATGAGCTATACTAACCTCAGATTTCGCCGAAAGGTGGCTCGTGGCAACAGAATGCGATGGCCTGTGGCCATGACATTTTCTTTTCTTCTAGATTGCGATTGGGCTAGTTAGGGCCCATTAAACCTTCAGTCAACACCAAAAAAGGGTGGCCCAGACTTCAAGGACTTTGGCGAAGCTCCGGCAAGCTTCCTGAAGGTGTTCCTCGGTCATGGGACGATGGTTGGCGTTATGGGCAAGACGGCCGGGGTCAACGGTAAGGAAAAACGACGTCAGATGAGAGTCTCAAGTACGGATTGAGTTCGATCAAGCTGGCCGAATCTGAATTTTGTGGCTGGACGATGAGGTGGTCATCAAAGGTGGCTAAGCTCATCCTTGAGGGTTGCTAGGTGATAGGCTAGCCCCTGGATGGCAGCTGGAGGTGGTAAGATGGTCTGATTGGGAACGAAAGGCATCTCGGGTCGAACTAGACCCGATTAGGGCTTACTTGATTCAAGGCTCGATTCTCACAACTAGGATCAAATCAATCCAATTAACGGGTTGGGCTTTGATCTATTGACATCCACGAACCGAATGGTGGCCGTAGCGAGGCCGGTAGGTTGCCAGAACTGCATAGTAGCCAAACTCAATGTCAACAGTGAGATTTCTAGGGCAAAATGTGTTTGATCATGAAATAGCCAAATCTAGGTCAAATCAATCGCAACCAAAGCTATAACTAGGGCAAAGGGGTACCTAGAAATCCATTGGAAGAAACACTGTGAGCTCTAGATTGAAGGATTACTCGATCTCTAGCGATGAAATTGTTAAAGAAAACTGTATTTTTGTTTTGAAGATGAAAAAACTCGACAAAGTTTGAAGATTAAACCAAACTCAAATGGCAAAGTCTGAAGACAAGACCAAACTCAAATAATAAAGTCTAAAGACACAACCAGACTCAAATGGTAAAGTCTGAAGATACGATCAGACTTAATTATTACGACTCTCAAACGAATCAGATAAGGAAACTAAGATGCAAAATCTTGTTTTATTCCTTTTAAGGACTCTCTTTGTATAACTCACATACATCTTCCTAGTTGGAAACAAGATGGACTATCCTTATTGAGTTGGATGCGATCGATCTTTCAAGAAGGCAAGTATATTTGGATGGTATCTATTTATGAAAACTAAAATCCTGATTGTATGGACGAACAAGACTGACAGCTTTCGTCATGAACCTCAATTGACTTGAGATCTCCTTAATTGATTATGTCCAACAGGTAGATTGGAAGAATTCCTTCAGCAAATATCAGCGGTCAATAAGGAATGAAAAAGTACTTAAAGGAGGTATTTCTAGTCATTCAAGGCACTGGTGATTGAGAGAAAAATTCTAATGTTTGATTACTTACATTTCACTTTTTTTTTTTTGGTAAGGTACTTACATTTCACTTGTCTTTTACTAAGTTTGAGAATTGTGCACAAGAGAGTGAAATTATTAGCTTAGCTTCGTGAGAGTAGGAAATACTCTACATAGAGAAGCTTTGAACTCAAACTGTAATCCTCTTTTCATTCATAGTGAAATCCAGCCAGTGGGCTGTCGGCGTGGGAGAGTGGACGTAGGCTTGAACTAAGCTGAATTATTGTAAGCTTTGTATTTATCTTCTCATCTCTAAACTCATTCATTTAATTTATAGTGCCATTGGTTACATAAGAATTTTTCATCTCATCATTATACTAACTTAGCTTCAAAAGAATATTATTCCGTGAAAAATTGTCTTTACACCTATTCACCCTCCTCTAGGTATTAATACTAGCATTATCAATTGGTATTAGAGCCTAGGTTGCATGCTTTTATTGAAGTGTTTTACTTTAGAGCTAAGCAATCTGTGGCTAGTATTATGGCTCCAGGTTTGATTGAGGGACAGGTCACACGAGACCACCTTATTTTGATGGGAAGGAATATAACATCTAGAAGAACAAAATGAAGGCATTCCTGAATCAAGAGATCTTCTAGAATGGGATGTAATAGAGAAAGGAATAAATCCAAAAGCTACATGAACTACGAGAAGAGATGAAGCTAGAGAGATGACGCAATTTGAGATAACCAAGAGACAAGCTCTTGATGCCAAAGCCATTTATGTTTTATAGTGTCAATTATCTCCTACTGAATACAAGAGAATCTCCTCATAGGAAACAGTTAAAGAAGTCTAGGATTGTGACATCCTGAATTTTGAAGGACCCACATGATATACATGACACTCGAGACTGGAGAACCCGTCGTGATCCACCTTCACCCTGAGCTCTATCCATCCATCTCCTAAGGAATTTTAAATTCCTAAATCGCGGTGAAGTCTTTCTAAACTATTTTCTTTGAAATATATGTTTTTATGGGTGAGTTTGATATTTTATTAGCTACGTGATTAGCTTGAATTACTTAGAATTGATTTGTTGGTTAGTACTTTAGAAGTCCAATTTTACATGTGCTGACCTTGAGACCACTCAATTGAATTTTTAACTGATAGAATGAGACGAGTTGAGATGACACCGAGAACGATTGATTGATCACACAAGCCATGCGCCTATCCCTCCCTCATTTCCTATCTCATTCTTCTATTTTGTCTTTTATATCAACCAATGAGATATGGATAAGCCTTTGAAGTAATCATTGCTTAGGAAATCATTATTTTGATTCTAAACCTTAGTCATCATGCTATTCCGTCCTATTCCCCTTGTCCTTTTGTGTTTGTTCTATATGATAAGAATCCCATCATTTCATCTTATCCTAAAAGCCATCATTAGATTCCTTCTTTTATTAAACAATGTTGATTTCAACTAAGCTATTCACACCTCTCATGTGCCGAACACCTTCCCTTATCTTGTGATTCTCGGCCACTTCAATAGATTAGAAGTTCTTGGGAATTTTATACAAGTTGCGAAGGAAAGAAAACATATTATTTGAAAAGAACCATTATTTAATCTTAGTAGTCATGATATTTTGTCCTATAGTCTTGTCTTATATGTATGTATTTTATTCAAGCAATCTTAGTCATCATTTAACCTTATCCCTCAGACTATAATTTCATTTTTTTATTCTATTAGTCTTTGACGGATGTCACACATGCAAGCATACACCTCATCCTATCCTATTTCATTTGGCCGAATTCCTTTCCCCCTCATCATTCTCTTTCATCTTCATCTCCTTGTTTCATTTTGATTTTATCTTGGTAATCATTTCAAGTGAAATGATTAAGTCTCTTGGAAACTTGAAACTTGGAGAGCACACTTCTCCCCTTGGCTGAACATAACAACCATTCCCCATCCACTTGTCTTTTCTTTTAGATTTTCCTTACTCATCTTATTATCCATAAACTCATCATTTCATCCCTTGAAGAATGAGAACCTTAGGCCAAAGTTCTCCTTCCCTTTCATCCTCTTCCTCTTGTTGTCTTGTATTTGAATATTATTCCATGTCATCATTACAAGGAAGCCATGATTATACTCCTTGCAAGTTGATCTAGCTTGGTTCGTGCTCCTTCCCCCACCATATCTCTCTTATTCCCTTAGTTCTTTATTTTATTACAAGCCATTCTTGTCTCTTGGTTTTGTCTCTTCCTTGTGTCATTTACCTAGCCATCATTACAAGAATCACATCATTGCATGCCTTGGGAAAACACTTCCTCCTTCCCCAAGCCAATTTGACCAAAACTCTCTTCTCCCCCTCTCATCTCTTCTCTTTGTCTTTTCCTTTTTGTTCTCTTTGCCTTGGAATCTCATGATTTCAAGTATTGGAAAATGGAGCTTGAAGCATGCACCAATCTCTTCTTCCTTCCTCACGCCGAATGCCTCCCTCCCATCTTCATTCTTCAACTTCTCCTCATTTTGTTTAGATAATCCATGACACTTGTCATCCATGCACACAAGAGATGCCACAATTGCACCTTGGGAGCTCAAGTTCATCTTCCCCAAGAGCCTTTGCCGCAAGCCTCATTGTCATCTTCTTGTTTTTCTTCATCTTGCCTCACAAACTCACCAATGGAAGATCATCTAGGGCCATCATTTCTTCTTGAAGCTTGAACACCCTCAATGGCCAAACCACACATACCCATACCAATCTCTCTTGCCTCTATTCTCCTCCAATCAAAATACATGCAAAGGAGTCTTGCACTGCCACTTGTCATCACTAATCGGGTGGCCATGGAGTCTATAAGACCATCATTTCCTTCCACTCTCTTCTTCCTTTGTTCTTGTCCACTAAATCACCAAGATTGAAAGAGTTTGAGAGAGTTCTAGCCGAGAGACCGTCGTCGTACGCTGTGCCATCTCCGTCGTCCACCGTCACTATTGTCATCATCCATGCCGTGATGTCGCCGTCGCCATTGTCCATCGTCGTCCTCCTTCGTCGCTTGTTGTCGTTCGTGAGTCGAGTCATCATCATCTCTCTCTTTTCATCAACTTCTCTAAGTGTATGTCTAATCTTTAGTTTGTGGTTTGTTAGGAACTCTTGGACCGAGACCTCACCATCAAGCCAATCTGTTGTCATCTTGTGTTGGTACCGGTTTAGGCAAGTGACCTATAGTTCATAAGTTGAGAGAGTCCTCATCTCCTAGGAACTTTCTTTTGTTTTGAAAACATAAATAATGGACCGTGCTTTGATCTAGTCTTGCATGCATTCTATGTGGTGTGATATCATGCATTTCTAGCCTGTGTATAACTTTTAAAAAACCTAAGTATTGCATATGTCCATATGTATGCCTCGATTGTACATGGTATGGGACGTGTATAATTTAGACATGAATATGCACTAGATTTCAAAATATCTAGGTTGCATTGATCTTATGTTTAGCCAAGTTAGCATGGTATAAGATGTGTGCTGCAAGGCCGAACATTTGATCTCGCTAGTGTTCATGGGATTATGTATGTGATGCATGTGGTTGTGATGATGATGATACCCTTGGGAGTTGGGATGCTTTAAATGATGGTAGGTTGGGACCTTGAGGTGTCGCCAATGCTAGCCGGACGGATTGCCATGCAAAGTAAGCCACGACGCCTTCGGAGTGAAGATGCCTGGACAGGGTTCCAGTAGCTCCCTCGTGACAGGTCAAACTAATTGTTGTTGCCTAAACATGAAAGGAATGGGTCAGATTTATCCGATAGCAAGACATCAGACGATGTGGAGAATGTTCCTCCTTGGAGTAGGGGATGCCATGGATGAACAAGGATCATACCTCGTGAATGAGTGTGCGTGATGCCTCCAGATGGGTAGCCTAGATTTTGATCTGGAAGCCTTTAGAGTAAAGGAGCATTGTGATGAACATGGTTTTTGGAAAAATGTGATTTTCACACGTGACATGGTTTTTGCAGGTTTTGGTATTAAACTTGCATGTGTGTGCTGATGATGATACATGTCATGTTACTTGCATTGCATGGGTCGTGTGATAATCTTGATTTATGTGCTGGAATGTTACTTTGCTAAACAGTGGCTTACTCCCTAGATTAACAGTTTTTCCATATTAGCTATGGCACTTCAACCACCCATGTATTATAGCGAGTTTGTCGAGATGTACACCGAAAAACACGAGTTCATTCATTCAAGATATCTCAGTGCTAGGTTCAAGCATGTGAAGACCGTGTTTGTCTTTTATTCGGGAGCCCTCCATGGCCTTTCCTGTTATAACTTCCAAGCCGATTACCTTTGGACGGGGACTGAATGGTTTGGGCCATTATCCCCCATCATTTTTTATGACTTGGAAGGTGAAGGGGGCATTGTCGTGGAAAGCTAGTATGTTTTGTAGTCAATAAGGGTGGCTATGTTAATGATGGGGTGTTGTTGTCTTTTGAACTTGACGTGTCTTGTGGTTGTAGTACAATAAAAGGAAAGTTTTGTAAAATCAACATGTATGTCTTTAAACCCTTCTACGGAGAATAATAAAGCCCCCCTTGTTTCTTGTTTTAAATGTTTTCGTGAACAGCTCCAAGGGTATGTATGGGTTGGGTTGATGTCGTGATGAAGTGTTAAATATTATTTACTTTCGCTACTCTGATTGAGTGAGATCTTTGACGATGTAAAGTTGATTCTCTTGTTAGGTTGTAACGACCTGTGTGCATGTTAAGTCCGGCCTAAAGGCACGTCACTTTATGTTAACGTTATCTTGAGTAACTGTAATGGTTCGGGGTCGATATTTGGGGTGTTACAACCTCTCTTGGTTACAAAGCTTAGTTTTTGATTTTGGAGTGATAAGGAGAACCCTTTTAGTGTCTAGAGCTTAGGGTACACGAAAATAGGGGTTACTAAGTCACTTTAACTATGATTATGATGTGTTCACCTAAATGTGTTATTGGTCCTAATACAAACATTTAGTTTGTGCAAACAAGAAAACAGGTGAAAGATGAGAAGGACAGGAGCTTTAGCAGGTTCGGGCATGACACGGGGTGAATCTTCCGATGCTACGCAATTTGACCCAAGAATTGATGGAATACTAGAAGCACTTGCTCAAGTTGGGGTAATGATGAGGCGACAGGCCCAACAACAACAAGAATAACATCAACAAGCTCAGAATGGTGGACAATGTCAAGCTCAACGGTTGGTTGAGAAGTTTTTGAAATTGAAACCACCTAAGTTCAACGGTATGGGAGGTCCAGAAGAGGCTGAATGATGGGTTCAAGCAATAGAGAAGATCTACAATTTATTGAACTATGGAAAAGCTGATAAACTGACCTTGGCCGAGTATCAATTTGAAGAAAATGCAGAGTATTGGTGGAAAGCCACTAAGGGAACCGAATTTCCTCAAGGAGAGGAAGTGACTTGGGAGACATTTGTGGGAGCTTTCTACACCAAATACTTCTCAGATTGTGCTAGGAACAAGAAGGACAAAGAATTCATGGAACTTCGACAACGTGCAATGACCGTGGACCAGTACGAAGCTACTTTTTCTGAGTTGTCCAGGTATGCACCTCGACTTGTGGAGAATGCTGAAGATAAGGTCACAAGATTCTTAGAAGGATTAAGAGCTGATGTGAGGAGACAACTTGTACCTCTCAACATACGGGACTACAATGAGTTGTATGCTCGAGCCCAACTGGTTGAGAGTGAGCTATTTAGAGAGAAAGGAGAAGGTTCATCAACCAAAAGGATAGACTTTTGCACTAACACCAACAGCAAGAGACCAAATCAATATGGCGGGAGACCATCTATAATGGGTAAAAGGCCAAACATGGGAGGACAAGGAATGCAAGGTCATGTTTCTACCGCATCCTATACACCAGCTTATGGAGAAAGATGTCCATGAAGTGGAAATTTTCATGGGAACCAACCGTGTCAAGATATAAGAAAATGCTTCAATTGTGGTCAATAGGGACACATACAACGATATTGTCCACAGTTTCGTCCAGGAAAAAATTTTCCAAGACTACCTACTCAGATAAACATTGGAGAAACAAACTAACTCCACCTAGAAGAAATCAAGAAATAAGACATTTCTAAGACTGCCTTTCGAACACGATATGAGCATTATGAATTCTTGTTTATGCCGTTTGGATTAACTAATGCACCTGCAGCTTTCATGGATCTTATGAACCGCATATTCAAGCCATACTTGGATGAGTTTGTGGTTGTTTTTATTGATGACTTTCTAATATACTCAAAAGGGCCTGAAGAGCATGAACAACATCTAAAGGTTGTATTGCAAACCCTTAGAGAACATCAGCTATATGCAAAGCTTAGTAAATATGAGTTCTGGTTGAATCAAGTGACATTCTTAGGCCACGTGGTGACCAGAGATGGAATATCTGTGGATCCGACAAAGGTTGAAGCATAATGGAATGGCCAAGACCTACAACAGTTTCTGAAGTTCGAAGTTTCTTAGGACTCGCAGGGTATTACCGACGGTTCATGGAAGGATTTTGCCAAATCGCAGGACCATTAATTCAGTTGACAAGAAAGGATAGAAAGTTTGAATGGACTGAAGATCGCAAGAAAAGTTTTCTAGAGCTCAAAAGAAGACTTACCTCGACACCGGTTTTAACCATACCATCTAGAAGTGGAGGATATGTGGTCTATATAGATGCATCATATAAGGGACTAGGAGCTATCCTGATGCAACATGGAAGAGTAATTACCTATGCCTCGCGACAACTAAAGCCATATGAACTGAACTACCTAACACATGATTTGGAGTTAGCTGCAATAATCTTTTCCTTGAAGTTATGGCGACATTACCTATATGGAGAAAAGTTTGAGATCTTCACCGACCACAAAAGCTTGAAGTATCTATTTTCCCAAAACGAACTCAACAGGAGGCAGAAAAGGTGGATGGAGTTATTGAAAGACTATGACTGTGAAATCTTATATCATCCTGGAAAGGTTAACAAGGTTGTTGATGCCTTGAGTTGGAAATCTACCACGGAAGTGGCGAATCTTATGATCAAGAAGTGGAAATTACTTGATGAGTTCACCGACTTAGATTATCAAATCACCATTGACGATCTCACTGGAGTTATGGCTACTCTCAGAATTGAACCTGAAGTTGTGCAAAGAGTCAAGGATGGACAACAACGAGATCAAGAAATTGAAGAGATTCGTGAAAGACTTCAAAAAGGGACAAAGTTGGATTTCATGAGACCGATGATGGAATCATCAAGTTCAGAGGACGTCTATGTGTGCCAAACAATGAACAACTAAGGAAGGACAGATTGACAGAAGCACATCATGGTACGTATAATGTTCATCCTAGAAGTACTAAGATGTACCAAGGCCTTCGCCAAAACTTTTGGTGAAGTGGAATGAAAAGAGATATTGCTCAACATGTATCTCAATGTCTCACATGCCAACAAGTGAAGGCTGAACATCAGAAACCAGCTGGAGTGCTTAAACCATTGGAAATTCCTGAATGGAAATGGGAGCACATTACCATGGATTTTGTACATGGATTGCTGAGAACTTCAAGTGTCTACGACGCCATATGAGTGATAGTGGATCGACTAACCAAGTCCGCTCATTTTCTCCTAGTGAGGAAAGATTTCTCTATGGAAAGGTACGCCGATCTATACATTAAGCAAGTTGTGAGATTGCATGGAATTCCAGTCACTATTACTTCAGATCGAGATTCAAGGTTTACATCACAAGTTATGCCAATCACCATATTACTCGAACAATGTGAGGCCTTCTAAATGAAGCTTGGAGAGTCCACCACTAATATGTCCAGTCGATTCACAGATATTGTTAATGATATGGCTTATCAAGGCCAACCAATATCTAGCCCAATCAAAGTCAACAAGTTACTACGAGGACTTCAAAAGATTAGGATTATGTAAAGACTTCGATCAGAGAGACTTAGAGAATGATGCCTCTTTTTGTTGATGAGTTAGTTAGCACTCTACAATCTTATGAAGTAGAATAGATCAATGAGGATGAGGATTCACGAGATAAGAAATCAATTTCCTTGAAGTCTAATGATGACTCTAATGATAAACTACATATGATGATATGGATGATGAAGAGCTAGCACTCATGATCAAGAAGTTTAGAAGATTAAATAAAAAGGGAAATAAATTCAACCAGAGGAAGCAGAGCATGTATAACCTCTAGGAGAAGCAAACTGAAGAAGACGGATCCAGCAAGGATGGTGTTTGTTTCGAATGCAAAAGAAAAGGGCATATTCGACCAAATTGCCCTTTACTAAAGAAAGAGAAAGGATGATTTGAGAAATCTAAAAAGGATTTCAAAGCCGAGACTTGGAGTGACATTGAGTGTGAGGAGAGTGAGGAAGAATATGCCAATATATGTCTAATGGCACATTCAGATCCAGATTCGGAGCCAGACTTAGACTCATATCAAGAAATTGAGGTTAGTAATCTCAATGTCCTAATTAAAGTGTCCAAGTACATAGAAGAATTGTGTGTTAGTCTTAAAAATTATTTCAAAAGAATTTCTGAGCTAAAGAAGTAGAATTTCAAAATCAAACAACAAGAGTTGTGTTGGAAAGAAAATTTTGAGATTCTTGAAAAAAGTTCTAAAGATTTGAAAGAGAATTCTGACTTCATTGCAAACGAAAATGTTGTTTTGAAAAATAATATTTCAAGTATCTCAAAAAGGTTCACCAATGGATTAGAATAATTAGACAAAATTCTTTCAATATAAAGACCTTATTTCAACAAATCTGGTTTATGTATGACTCTTGAAATTAGTTCTTTGATAAACTTTCCCATAGTGAAAGATAGAATTAAGCAAAGACATTCAAAAGTTTTTTATAACAGTTATTTTCAAAAGAACTTTGTTAAATTTGTTGGCAGGAGTTCTCTTAGATATTCCAAGTGCAATAGCTCAGATCATTTTGAAAATAATTGTCCTAAGGTTTAGAAACATGTTAAAAGGAACTAAGCAAAATCTGTTTTCAATGCTAACTCTCTTGGACCCAAGAAAATTTGGGTACGAAAGAAAGTTTGAGTTTTCTTTTTTATTGTAGGACACTATCAAGAATAGAATCAAATGGTATTTGGATAGTGGATGCTCAAGACACATGCTGGAGACTCAAATTGCTTCACAAAGTTCGTTAAGCTTAATGGAGGAAAAGTTTCCTTTGGAGAAAACATCAAATGGAGAATCATAGGTTGTGGAACTGTGAAAATTGGAAGTCTGACCATCAATAATGTTTCCTTGGTGAAAGGATTAAACTAATCTTCTAAATATCAGTCAACTTTGCGATATTGGAGTTAACATAAATTTTGAAGAAGACATATGCTCTGAAGTGAGTCAAGACTCTTCTCAATCCTTCACTAGACGAAGGCATGTAAATATTTATCTTCTAGATATAATCCCAAATGATTCTTAGTGCCTCATATCAATTCAAGAAGAGGCAAACCTCTAGCATTGAAAGTTTGGACATGTGAATATGAAATAAATTACCAAAATTTCCTCCAAGAAACTTGTCATGCTCTTCTCAATTAGTCATATCAAAAATTAGATCTTTGCACTCCATGTGTTCTGGGAATATAGGTTAGAAGTACTTTCAAGTCTATATAACAAGTTTCTACTAATTGAGTTTTGCAATTTCTACATATGGACCTCTTTGGACCAACTAGAATACAAAACATTGGTGGAAAGAAATATTGCCTAGTAATCGTGAATGATTACTCTCATTTATCTTGGGTATATGTTTTGGCAAGTCTGAAGGTTTATCTTATTTTTCAAAATTGCAAAGAAGGTCTAAAATGAAAAAGGTTATACTATCTCAAGCATTCGAATTGACCATAGAGGTGAGTTTGAAAATCAAGATTTTGCAATTTTCTGTGATGAATCTAGCTTACAACACGTTTTCTTTTCTTCATATACTCCATAACAAAATGAGGTTGTGAAAAAGGAAGAATAAATCCTTACAGGAGATGGCTAGAACTCTATTGATCAAGAGCAATATTTCCTCTTGTTTTTGGGCTTAAGCAATTTCAACGACATGCTATATCATTAATAGAGTGTTCTTAAGACCTACTTTAAATAAAACTCCGTATGAAGTATATAAAAGGAAGAAACATTATGTTTCTTACTTTCACATTTTTGCATGCAAGTGTTTAGTTTTTAAGAATGCTAATAATCATACTAGTAAGTTTGATTAAAGATCAGATTAAGAAATTTTTCTTGGCTACTTAACCACAAGCAAGGCATATAGGGTCTTCAACAGAAAGACTCATACTCTAGAAGAGTCCATAATTGTAAATTTCCACGAGAATATACAAAATCAGCATAATCAGACTTAACATGAAGAGTCTAAACTTTTTACAGATCTATCAAAGTCTAATTTCCCTAAAGAGACTCAGATTCCTAGAGATTTGCAACAAGTAGACCAAGAAAATTCAACCCAAATAGGAGCTGTACAAATTTCATATTGGAAGCATAAATCAAGTCATCCAACAAAACTCATCATTGATAATATCAACGAAGGGATTTGTACCAGATCCAAAAGGAGAGAAGAATCTAGTGCTCTAGTACTCATTTTTTAAATTGAACTAAAGAGTATAGATGAAGCTTTGTCTAATGGGAGCTAGATTGAAGCAATGCAAGAAGAACTCAAACAATTCACCATCAATGATGTTTGGGAGCTAATTCCAAGACCCAAAGGAAAGTCCATAATTGGAGCAAAATGAGTTTTCAAAAGCAAGATGAATGAGCAAGGAAAAGTGGTCACAAGTAAAGCAAAACTAGTGGACAAAGGATACACACCACAAAAAGGAATAAACTATGACGAGATCTATGCACCAATGAAGGTTAGAAGCTATTAGATTATTACTTGTTTTTGCTTGCTATAAAAATTTCAAGTTATTCCAAATGGACGTCAAAAGTGCATTCCTAAACGGATTCATCCAAGAGGAAGTCTATGTGGAACAACCACCAAGATTTGAAGATCCAAGAAAATCATTTTCAGATTGAAAATGGTCTTATATGGACTAATACAAACACCTTGAGTCTAGTATGAAAGATTGAGTACGTTTATCATACAAAATGCTTTTGAAAAATGTAAAATTGATACAACTTTATTTATCAAGAAAGAGGGAAAGGACTTTATACTTGCACAAATATATGTGGATGGTATTGTCTTTGGATCACCAAATGAAAATCTATACAATAAGTTTTCTAGTTCAATGCAGAGTGAATTCGATAGGAGTATGATAGGTAAATTAACCTTCTTCTTGGAATTGCAAGTTAAACAATCAAAGAAGCACATTTTTATTCACCAAGATAAATATGCAAAAGATCTCATCAAGAAGTTTGGAATGGAGAACTGCAAGAAAACTGAGACACCTATGTCAAGTTCTTTAGCACTGGATAAAAATGAAGAAGGAAAGAAAACAAACTAGAAGATCTACATAAGCATGATCGATTTTTTTCTCTATTGAACTATTTCTAGACCTGACATATTGTTTAGTGTTTGCTTGTGTGCTATATTTCAGTATAATTCTAGAGAATCTCACTTAAGTGTTGTTAAGCGTATCATCAAATATGTTGTTACTACTCCAAACCTTTGTCTATGGTATTTAAAAAAGGGAGATTTTAATCTTCTTAGATATTCAGATGCAAACTACTCTGGTTGTAGAGTTAATAGAAAATGCACTTCAGGCAAATGTCAATTGCTAGGAAGTATGTTAGTATCTTGGTTCTCAAGAAAACCCAATATTGTTGCTCTATCAACAATAAAAGCAAAATATGCAGCCTTTGGGAGTTGTTCTCAAATTCTGTGTTTAAGACAACAATTATGAGACTATGGGATTGAAGAATCATGCGCAGAAATTAGGTGTGACAACACCAGCGCTATAGATCTCATCAATAATCCAATTCTTCACTCAAGGGCAAAACACATTGAAATTCAAGATCATTTTATAAGAGATCACATTCTAAGAATCAACTGGCAGATATCTTTACAAAGCCTTTGGAGAAAAACTCATTTGAATCTATTCGTAGTAGGCTGAATATAATCTCTTCCACACTTTAAAGTATAGAGTTAATTAGACTCAGAAATTTTTAGACTCAAAAACTTCCAAACTAAGACATCTCCGGACTCAGAGTCATTAGACGTACGGATTCTAAATTTAAACTTTTCAGACACGACACAACTCTTGGTATTTATATAAGAAGGTTTTGAATATATTGCTTAAATCATTACTTGCCTTATTTAGAAACTGTTAGTGTGTGATGTTTTGCCTACTTGATTTATTTTTTAAGATTTCTCGAAGTTAGTTTTCTTTTAAAAAAAATTTGAAACAACATTATCAACTCTTTATAAAAACATAAGACAGTCTCTTTGGATTACGCCATTTTCAAAATGCTAAGTTTCGCTATCTCTCTTCTAATTTTTCTTACAAGCATTCTCTGCTTTTCGAATTCATCTAAAAAACATCCTAAACTGAGATCATGTCTACTCCAAGGAAGTCATCATGCATTGCAACTTTGGGGTCGCGTAAAGCGCCTATAATGCCATCACATGTGAATCTTACTAAAGGTGATTCTCCTCCGTCATCGCCTCCACAAAATTCATAAGTTGAAACACAAAACCCTCTACGGGTGCAAGCAGAAGAAGTCGAGACAGAAGCAACCTTTACCAACTTTTCCTCCCAAGGTACTATTTCGTCATTATAATCTTCTTAAGAAATGTGGGAGTTCTTTAATTCTTATTGATAGCAACCTAAGAGAACATTGATTTAGGAATGAAACAGTATTTTTGAAAGAGATGGAACGATTAAGGATAGCACATCCAAACTACATCAAAGGCTTTCCAAAATATACCCAACGATCCTCGCTATGGTCGTCATAATTAGCTTGATAGTAAGGACGAAGATGAAAAATTATTCTTAACTTTATGCCTAGAAAGGGCATCGCTGATGGAATGTCTGAGGGAAAAGCACTATTTTTATCAAAAGTGCATGAGAGAGTTTATGTTCAGTTGTTGAAAAGAGGGGTGATGAACCCTCGTTCGGTTGATTTTGACTTTCTAGATTCTATTCAAATTATGTTGAGGGAGAAATTAGCAGCCCTTCAACTAGGAAATTTTTGTGTTGAAACAACGACTGCATATCCTTAGTTGACAACATACTTTTACTCCAATCTGTCATTCCCTGATCCAAATTTGTTTCAATTCTCTATTCGGAACAAGGATTGTTTGGTACATCTGGATACTTTGGCAAACATTCTTAGCATGGAACGGAGTTCTTTCACTCCAACAAGAGTAGGACTTAGTACTGCCACACTATTTCTTGTCAATGATTGACTCCTTGAACGCAACATCACATATTCAAGGATGATGGCTTTCAACAACTCGCTGCATTGTCATCAATTGTATCAAACCCAAGGCCGCCTCTAAAACTGACGTTTCAAGTGTTGAGGCTAGGGTAATGTACAAAATTGCCAAAGGCATCAAGTTCTCTCTTCCTCATGCTATTCTCCTGCATATGTATCAAGCAATCTCGAAGGACAAAGGACAATTGTCTTAGCCTGCCTTTGTTGTCAAGCTATTTCAACATTTCAAGATCAAATTACCAACTTCAATGTACACTTAATCCCACGGTCATTGGATACAAAATGCTTGCAAATATGAGACTGACGGAGTTGAACTTAGTCATGGAACATGTTAAGCAAGAAGCCCCTAGCTCCTCCAAGGAAGAAGCCATCAGCAAGAAAAGAAAAGGAAGGCACCCATGATGGAGCTTGCTCAAAAGAAAAAACGATCTCTTCTTTTACAAGATGAGAGTTCAGATGACGATGATCTTACTCTATATGCTTATGCACTACGTCATCTAAGCAGATTTGTTCCATCTTCCCATAACGCATACAACAATGAGTCCAAAAGGAGAAAAGAATAAAATGACCATGGAGAGGATGAAGAAAGAGAAGGTAGAGATAAGAGGAGAGGAGAAACATGACAAGTAGGAAAAGACAAAGAAACTAGAAGTATGGCATAAATAGAGAGCGTCGAAGTAGCCATTAGGGGTGAGCAAAAATAAGGTAGGTAGGTTCCAGACCTAGACCTGTTCCCGACCCTATTATACCGGTTCCATTTTTTTGGACCTTGTACCCTATCCTGTTTGCATTGGACCTTGTACCCGACTTACCTTATTTTTCCTGTCCGGTTCCAGGTTTAACCCTGTTTATTTTGGAACCTATTTTACAACCACCCATCCTATATGACTTCAAATTTTATATTAATACGTGAGAAAACAACATGATTTTCCATTTTATATTAAAACATTAGACACTTGTGATTAATAAGTAAATAAACTTTTTGATTAAACAAAAAATGATCTAAAAGGAAAATTATCATAAACAAAATCATAAGGCAAAGCAAATATCATAACATTTCATATACATTAGCAACAAAATGGATCTAATATTAGTCTTACTCCTACAATACTACATGGTTAACAAATTTTTGGCACAAGCATTTTTCCAAAAGTGAAATCAACATAACTCATCATCCAAAAGTGAAAAATCTAACAAAAACCTAAAATTCACATCTACAGAAAACTCAATAAGAAATCATGTTCTAGTGACGTATGCAAAAATTATAATTTAATAAATTATATTTACTTACAAATTCGGAAACTAAAGGAAATTTATTTTTCAATGATCGGGTTCAGAGTTCAAGGTAAGTTCCAAACCTGGACACTAGACCCTGTACCCGATCCTGTTATAACCGGTTCTTCTTTTTTGGACCATGTACTCGACCTTGTTGGCATTGGATCCTATTTCTAACCTCATTCAAGTCACCTCCTACTGTTTTAGTACCACTACTCCAATTGGTGAAGTTCAACAAGCTAATACTCCACTATTTCTCCATTCCCCACGAACAACATTTGCTCAGGCCATTGCATTGACAGATCAATCTTCAGATTAAAATATATATATATATATATATATATATATATATATTAGAGCTTTGCTTGGAGTTAAAGGCCAAGCAATTTTCACTAGGTGCCTCAACTTATCCAACATCACAATATTTTGCAATCTATGCTACAACAACTTGATAAAATTGCCACCATTAGCGATGTTAAGCAAATGCAACAGGCTATCAGACAATCGGAGCATACGATGTAATCTCTAGATACTTTTTAGATTGTTCGTGTTCCCTACCAACCTTAATATTTTTTTGATAAAAATATGGAGAGAGTTTGGCAAATTTTTTTGACTTTAATGACTTTACATGACTTGATGCTTTATTTGAATTTTTTATACTTTGAACTGCGTCTGTCTTAATCAATGACTTGGGTTTATTGAAGATTTTGTGTTTGTGGATAATTGTTTGTCAAGATTAACACGTCTTTCTATGGATGCAGATTTGATGAATTATCTTAAAATATTATGCACTACTAAAGTTTTTCTTTGTGAGATATAAGTTATTAAATCTGCAGGGTATTTTTGTCATCATAAAAATGGAGAGAGTGCTAGAGAAAACTTTGTTTTTGTTTTGAAGATCACAAAACTTGACAAAGTCTGAAGATAAGACCATACTCAAATGGCAAAGTCTAAAGACATGACTAGACTATGGCCAAGTCTAAAGACATGATCAGACTCAAATGGTAAAGTCTGAAGACGAGAGAAGACTCAAATGGTAAAGTCTAAAGACACAACCAGACTCAAACGGTAAAATTTGAAGATACAATCGAACTTGAATGTTACGACTCTCAAATTGAATCAGATAAGGAAACTAAGATGGAAAATCTTGTTTCATTCCTTTTATGGACTCTCTTTCTATAACTCACGGACAGCTTCCTAGTTGGAAACAAGATTGACTATCCTTATTGATTTGGATGTGATTGATCTTTCAAGAAGGCAAGTATATTTGGAAGGTATCTACTTATGGAAACTGAAATCTCGATTGTATGGGCGAACAAGATTGATGGATTTTCATCATAATCCTCAATTGAATCGAAATCTCCTCAATTGAATCGAAATCTCCTTAAGAAAATGCCAATTGATTCGTCCAACGGGTAGATTGGAAGAATTCCTTCAGAAAATGCCAACGGTCAATAAAGCATGAAAAAGTATCTAAATGAGGCATTTCTAGTCTTTCGAGGCACTAGTGGTTGAGAGAAAAATTCCAAAGTCCCATTACTTACATTTCACTTGTCTTTTATTAAGCTCGAGCATTTTACACAAAAGAGTGAAATTATTAGCTTAGTTTCGTGAGAGTAAGAAAGACTCTACACGGAGAAGCTATGAACTTAGACTATAATCCTCTTTTGATTCATAGTGAAATCCAGCTAGTGGGTTGTCAGCATAGGAGAGTGGACGTAAGCTTGAACTAAGCCGAACCACTATAAACTTTGTGTTTATCTTCTCTTCTCTAAACTCATTCATTTCATCTATAGTGACATTCGTTACATCTGAATTTATCATTTCACCATTCTACTAAGTTAACTTCAAAAGAATATTATTCTATGAAAATTTGTCTTTACACCTATTCACCCCCTTTTAGGTGTTAATACTAGCACTGTTAGAAGTTCACGGACAAATTAGCGCACACTTGAGCCGTGGAGGCTCCTTTGAGCAGCTGTCGACGGCGATGGGGGCAAAGATGGAGGTGATGGTTGGTTGGGTCGTGAAGGGGGTGATGCAAGGAAATTGCAGGCGTTGACGACGAGCAAAATGAAGGTTGGAGCGGCAAGATAACGATGTCGAAAAGCGGAGGTGTTCACACGGCCAAAAACAGGGGAAGAGCTGTGGCCAAAGGGAGAAACGGGCTCACTGATGGTAGGTCGCAGCCAACCAGTGGCCATGGCGTCCCTTGACGGGACACCTAAGGTAGCTGGAAGGCCCTGCCCACAGCTGGCCATCGGTGGGTCCTCCACACTACGTGTCGACCAAGTGTTCGTTTCGTGGTGGACTGGTTTGAATGCTAGCTATCTAGTCAACCAGGTAGTTAGACCGATTAGCATGTTGCTTAGGTCAAAATCCGAATAAAATAATATTAGAATGTTACAAAATAGTAAATAATTAAAAATAAATTAAATAAAATTCCAAAAAAATTAAGAGAGGCTTCCCAAAAATAAAACTAGGTATTTTTGGGGCCAAGACGCAATCATATTTATTTTTCAGAATTTAAAACTAATTTCAGAAATTACTACGTCAACATGAAAATTCCTGAGTGTCTTAGGCCATACTCCATAACTAAATAATTAAACAATAAATCTCAGAGATTGCTGAAATGTGGCCTTTATGATTCTTCCCCTTTAAGAAATTTCGTCCTTGAAATTTACGTTGCTTGTCTTCTTAAACAGATTTTGGTACTAGCGTCTGATGGCCTTTTCACTTTCGCAGGTGGCACTTTTTGCTTCGTCATGTTGCCAAACTACCTTGACCAACAGAATTACCTTTTTTCTTAGCACTTGGTCCCTTCGATCCTTGATTCTAACCGGTCTCTCCACATATGAGATTTTATCATCAACCTCGATCTCCCCGAAATGCAGCACATGGGAAGGATCAGGTTCATATTTCCTCGGCATGGACACATGAAAGACATTATGTATCTAAGCTAGATTTGGTGGTAAAGTCATATGGTAAGCCATGGCTCTGATCTTTTCTAGAATTTCAAACGGTCCCATATACTTGGGACTCAGTTTTCCTTTCTTACTAAATCTAGACATCCCTCTTTTTGGTAATATCTTTAAGAAGACATGGTCTCCTTCTTGAAACTCCAGTGGTCTGCGCCTTCAGTTTGCATAGCTTTTTTGTCTACTCAAAGTTCTTCTTAATCTATTCTTGATTAATTTGACAGCATCTTGAGACTATTGTACCAACTCTGGTCCTGTAACTTGTCATTCTACCACTTCATTTCAGCAAATTGGGGTTCTACAAACACGCCCGTATAATGCCTCAAAGGGAGCCATTCCAATACTTTGTAGATAGCTATTATTATATGTGAACTCCGCCAGATGTATCTAGTTTTCCCAACTATCCTTGAAGTTTAAAATACACGCCCATAGCATATCTTATAAAGTCTAGATGGTCCTCTTTAACTGCCTATATGTTTGCACAGTAAAATGCATTAGTTTCAAAGGCTCAAAGAAACAGATATGCTATCCCAAGAACGTCATGGCTCATAAGCCTTGCATATAGAATGGGACTGCCTTTTAGTTTCCTTGAAGCCTTGAATCTAAACATTTAACTTGGTTCAAATTTTCTGATCCACAGGATCCACAACGTAGCATGGCAAGTGGAGAGCATACTTAACCATATCACCTTACCGAGCTAACAACAAGATTCTAATCAGAAGAGACCATCCTAGAGGAAGAATGAGAGAATTTAGAAGATCATGAGGGTACTCACAACTCACAACACAATTTTATTTCTAGAGGAGCAAAGTCTTGCCCTTCGCCTTCACAATACATGGCCTTTTATAGGCATACTACAAGGGGTACCAATTATTTGGCTCGTCTCAATAATACACACGGACACCAATAATACACACGTGCACCAATAATAGACACAGACACCAATAATAGACACGTGCCTCAATAATACATTCAGACACCAATAATACACACGTGCACCAATAATACATATGGACACCAATAATACACACGTGCACCAACATCTATAAATACACAACCAATGACTATTTTCAAAGATCGGCAAGATCACTCTCTGACAAGCTGCTTGGTGATGATGGAATGTCTTCAGCATTATGTCCTTCATACTTTTCCAGGTGTCTTGCTTTATTTATTTGTCTGGCCAATTCTATTTTTTCAAAATTATCTCGAGTGACTTTCACCTTTTTATTTCCTTGGTGCATGGGAAAGTTGGGACTGGTAAAGCTGGAAAAGCTTGGAAAGCTGGGGCTAGGTACATCACCTTCATCCGAGCTATATCCGTCTTTTTATTGTCTATAGCTTCGAACAAGCTCATCGATTTCCCATTGAGACAAAGGCTGTTCAGTACTTGGGATTCCTGACATTGATGAAGATGGAACATCCGAATAGTTTTGAGGCATTTGTGGCTGAGGCCATTGGGACCAGTCCTAGAAGGTAGTGGATACTAGCTCTAGCTCTGTAAACGAGGGATTTGGGTCTTGGGCCAGGGGTTCACTCCAAGGGTCTTGTGTCATTACGTTGGCATTTTCTTCACTTTCATCTTCTGAAAGATCATCTCCGTGGTACTCCCGAAGGGCTTGTTTGATTTGGTGGCATGCATCAGGATATTCTTGCTCAGAATGGTACCACATAGGTTTTCCACGCGGCCATATCTCAGGGGGAATAGATTTATTATGTTGACATAAGATTCTCTGGAGTTCCTGATACTCTTGAGAAATTTGTCGGATTGGAGCATGGAGCGCCCTATAGATCTCATTTATGCCATGTTGAGGCATAAATGTGGAAACTCCTACTTGTGTCGGGGATTGATGAAGTTCTCCACTTGGCCTTGAGAACGACCATGGCCTATGAAGCAGGACAATGGTGTACTGTTCAGGATTAGGCCTGCATGATCTGAGCTCTGCTTGGAAATCTAACTGCCATGATCCCAATGGTTTGAACCAGGATAAAAATTCTCCCAAATGCTCAAGGTAATCTGGTTCTCGTCGGATAATCTTACTGATAATGCAGGGCATCTTAGCCGTAGAGAACTCTTGGGCTATGGTGTGCATGTTCAGTAAATACCACAAAAACCACTTGAGTTCTTCCGGAAATAGGTCATCAGGAGAGATCGTGAGAGGATATATGAACGGATATTTAGGATGTAATCCAAAAGGTCTTAGACACAAGCCTTGATACCTGGAAAAGGGGGAATAGATTTATTATGTTGACATAAGATTCTCTGGAGTTCCTGATACTCTTGAGAAATTTGTTGGATTGGAGCATGGAGCGCCCTATAGATCTCATTTATGCCATGTTGAGGCATAAATGTGGAAACTCCTACTTGTGTCGGGGATTGATGAAGTTCTCCACTTGGCCTTGAGAACGACCATGGCCTATGAAATGGGACAATGGTGTACTGTTCAGGATTAGGCCTGCATGATCTGAGCTCTGTTTGGAAATCTAACTGCCATGATCCCAATGGTTTGAACCAGGATAAAAATTCTCCCAAATGCTCAAGGTAATCTGGTTCTCATCGGATAATCTTACTGATAATGTGGGGCATCTTACCCGTAGAGAACTCTTGGGCTATGGTGTGCATGTTCAGTAAATACCACAAAAACCACTTGAGTTCTTCCGGAAATAGGTCATCAGGAGAGATCGTGAGAGGATATATGAACGGATATTTAGGATGTAATCCAAAAGGTCTTAGACACAAGCCTTGATACCTGGAAAAAAACCTTATGTTGATATATCCAAAGTAATTCAGCTAGGCTGTCTGAATAGATGTTGCCCTTAATCAAATTTGGAATCTCAGGTGGATATTCCCTACTTGGCCACCTGGGCAACATGGGTTGAGCTTTTACTTGACCTCTTGACCAGGACACATACATATTAATGGATTCTTGCATTGAGGTTGGTCTGGACAAGAAATTAGCAAGCACATTCTTCTTTCCGGCAATATGTTTGGTTTTAAAAGAATATTTTGAAAACCATTCTGCCCATCAAAGCAGTTGAGGATGAGGCACTGTCTACTATTTGAATTTTAACATTTGCAAGAATGAAGACATATCCATCTCCACTAAGAAATGATGACCAATAAGATGAAATTCAAATTTCTTAATTCCATTCTTAACGGCTAGAATTTCCTTAAAGGTAGAATAAAAATGGATTTGTGCCTGATAGAATTTGCCACTTTTGTATCCACAGATTCGTCTCTTACCATCTTTTCCTTCTTCAAGAAGAATTGCTGCCCAATACTGATCACTAGCATCTGTTTGAAGGATCCTTTTGCCATCACAAGGAATTTGCAAAGGAAGCAGTGATTGTAAATTTTCTTGAGCCATTAAACTACCTTAGTCTGAGGGGGTCCCCAAGGAAGGGGTTCTTTCTTCAACATTTTCTGAAGAGGGTATATGTACCTAGTAATTTTTGAAACAAAATCTCTCAAGTAGTTGACAATTCCAAGGAAGTGTTGAATTTGTTTATGAGAAAGGTTCTCATCAGGAAACTTGAGCAGTTCTTTGGCAATCTGTTCACTTGGCTAGAAGGCTCCATCTTTGAGATCCATTCCAAGGAACTCAATTTCAGTTTGGGCAACTTTCATCTTCTTTTGGGATAACATGATCCCATGTTGCTTGACAATATCAGCAAATTGAGATAGCAACTTGCAATGAGAGACCTCATCTGGGCTATAAAGTAGAATGTCATCAATGTAGACTAGAGCAGTGGAACTGATGAAATGGAAAATCCGACACATAGCTTTCTGGAATATTGAAGGAGCTGTCTTCAGCCCAAATGGAAGGACTTTCCATTGGAAGTGGTGGCATGGAATACAAAAGGCTGTCTTATGCCGATCTTCTGGATGAATGCCTAACTGCCAAAATCCCGCCTTCAAATCGAATTTGGAATAAATTTTGGCATTAGACAAATTGGAAAATAAAGTTTTCTTGTTAGGCAAAGGAAACTTGTCATCCTGAAGAAACTGGTTTAGAGGCTGATAATTGATGACCGGTCTTTTCTTTCCACGAACCTTTTCAGCACGTTTCTTCACATAAAAAGCTTCACATGCCCATTGAGAGGTTGTTGACAATTCCAAGGAACTGTTGAATTTGTTTATGAGAAAGGTTCTCATCAGGAAACTTGAGCAGTTCTTTGGCAATCTGTTCACTTGGCTGGAAGGCTCGATCTTTGAGATCCATTCCAAGGAATTCAATTTCAGTTTGGGCAACTTTCATCTTTTTTTGGGATAACATGATCCCATGCTACTTGACAATATCAGCAAATTAAGACAGCAACTTGCAATGAAAGACCTCATAAGGGCTATAAAGTAGAATGTCATCAATCTAGACTAGAGCATTGGAACTGATGGAATGGAAAATCCGACACATAGCTTTCTGGAATATTGAAGGAGCTGTCTTCAGACCAAATGGAAGGACTTTCCATTGGAAGTGGTGACATGGAATACAAAAGGCTGTCTTATGCCAATCTTCTGGATGAATGCCTAACTGCCAAAATCCCTCCTTCAAATCGAATTTGGAATAAATTTTGGCATTAGACAAATTGGAAAATAAAGTTTTCTTGTTGGGTAAAGGAAACTTGTCATCCTGAAGAAATTGGTTTAGAGGCTAATAATTGATGACCGGTCTTTTCTTTCCACGAACCTTTTCAGCACGTTCTCCACATAAAAAGCTTCACATGCCCATTGAGACGTTGTATGCTCAATAAGACCTTGTTGAACAAGTTCTTCACATTCTTTCTTCGCCAACTGGATATCCGTTGGATTCATTCCCGTGTGACTTGCCTTTGTAGGATTGATATCCTCGTTTTTCTTGAAAGGCAATTTGACAAAGAAGGCTTCAATTTTCCATAAAGGATGTGAACATTTGGTGCTGAATTTCGAATGATTTTCAACACAAGATGCAAGCAAAAGTTGGAGGATAGGATCAAGTTGTTTTGGCTGGATCAGATAAAGCCTTTCAGTTTTTACAAATTCATGAAACTGGGAGTAGAATTGGAGACCATTGGGCATGATTCTGAGGGCAGAGAGTTTTGCCATTATGTCCCATCCAATGATAAGATCTCGATTAGGAAATGCTAATCCTAGAACTTTGGTAGTGATCGAACACTGAGAGAAAAACTGAATTTTGATGGGTTTGCTTCTTAACTGGTTGGTAAAGGTGTTGCCAGATGCTGATGTAAAATATCGGGTATGGGGTTCCCAATATTTTTTAGGGAGAAGTTTAAGGTCAAGAATGGAAGAATCTGCTCCCATGTCTATAAGAGCAATGAGGGAAATGAGTTTTTCATGTTGAGAGACAAAGATTTGCAGAGGGATGTATGGTTTGAAAGAAATGGGTCTTTTATTGGACATATGAATAGATGGAGATGATATAGAGTTTTCAAAAACGAATATACCTTCTTTTGGAGAATCCGAATCCAAGCCTTCATCTTCACTAGTGTCTGAGAAGGTTTGGATGGCACAGATAGTTTTTTCCGATGGTTCATCTTCTAATGAAAAAATGGATTCAAGATCATCATCTTCAAGAGATAATCCAGTCTTATGCTGAATAGAATCTACCAGATTCATGCTTCTCTTTTTTGCTTAGGGACAACTTTTTGCAAAGTGACCTTTTTTCCAGCAAATGAAGCATCGATCTTTCTTTCTTCCTTTTTTCCCCTTGCTATTACCCTGACGCCACTTGCTCTTCTGGAGAAACTTCCATTTGCCTTTCTTCTTCCGATATTCAAAGTACTTCTTGAAGTGCTTCGCCTTTTTGGTTGGACAATCGCAAGAAGAATCTTTATGTCCGCATTTGATCTAGAGGCTTGATTTTTTACAAGCCTTGTCAAGCATTTTGTTATTCTCCATGAATTCTTTAAATGCTTTCTTGCGGAGACATAATTCATCAAGAGCTATGTGAATAGCTTGCTGGAGTTCTCCAAGAGTGACTTCAGTTAATTTCTTCGCATGGGTTTGGAAGTATTTATCCACCATGCTAGAAATTTGCTGGGGAATAGATGATAGAAAGAATGGCTTCAACGCAGAGTCTCCTCCGAAGGCATAATACAACTTCAACATTTCTTGAAAGTGTTTGTTGAGATCTTTTCTTTGATAAGAACAACACTTTCTTTCAAAAACTTCCTTCCATTTTTGTTCTAAAAGGTCTTCTGGTCGCCCAATAAACCAATGATGTAATATCCTGATAACATCATTGAAATCTTGAGAAAGGAAAGTATTTTGATCAGCAGGAGAAATAGCTAACCACCAGTCCAATAAACTTCCTGTGAGTCTAGAGGTAAACTGAAGGAGTAAGTGGAACTGATCATTGTTTGGATCAGTGGCCTTAGCATTCATCCATGCATAGAATTCTTGTAGCCTATCATGCCACTTGTGATAAGGGATATCATCAAGTGTAAAGATAAGTCCACCAACAGGTCTGCTAGGCATGGATGTGCTGCGAAAAGAGTTTTCTTCCGATGTTTCAACATATGGCTCCGGTTCCATCATAAGCACAGTTGGGACTTGTGTGCTTCTGTCTGGCAATTCCTCATGAAATTCTTCATCTAAAACCTTCCCTGTTGATGATATTAGATAATCATCTTCAAGTTCAGTCTCATATGAGATTATGGCATGGGGTTCTTCGCTAGCCATAATTATGCTTGACTTAGCTTGGTCTCTAAGGAAAGATTCAAGAGGATTCGAGATCATGTGTAAGGCTTGATCAACAGGTGGATTGGAATCAGAGTCTGAAAGGTTGGGAGATTTTGGCTCTTCAGGTTTGGATTTAGCCTATTCAGCCAAGAATTTCTCTCGGATGGACTTTGCATCATTTTTTCGAGTCGAGGCAGGTTGTGATAGTTAAGTCAGAGCCATTCATCATCAAGACCGAGTTAAGATCAATATCCTATGATGAGAATCCATTCCTAGAGGAGGAACAACTTCCAATATGTCTGATCCACAATCTTTAGTAATTGATGCCCCTCTTTCATTAGACCTCCCTGCATTTCGTAAGTCCAATGCCTCCAAACTTGATTACCTTTACGAGGTTACTTACCTAAGTGAAGATGATAAGATCTCTAGTACCCAGCTTTCATTAATAAACCCTTACTCTGCCTTTGTAAAACCATTGTCCTTTTCCCCCATCTGCTCCATGTTGACACCTAAATTTTACCGTCTTATTAAATCATTTTTTTAGTCTATTTCTAAAAAACAAAATTGGCATTAACTGGAAATTAGAAGTTTATCAAAATAAAAATAAAAAGGGCAACCCATCTTCTTTGCCTTTATTTTTCAACTTACGCTCAAGGCAGTAGAACAAAACAAAGGAAAGAAAAAACAAATAAAATAGGGGAAGAGGACAAAAGAGAGGGGCTCATTTTTATTCCTCTCTCTCGTGGAAATTCAGAAAGGGGATAACAAATTGGGGAATAACAGAAAAGGGAAGGAGACATTCTAGAAGGGGCTCTCCCTCACCGATCCCTCTCAATACGCTCTCTCTCTCTCCTCCCGGGGGCGAGCTCTCTCCCTCTCCTCCCTCTAGCTGGTTCTCTCTCTGATGATGGCCCCCTCCATCGCCGTCATTTCGCTCCTCCCTCCATCGCCGTCATCTCTCTCCTTTCTCTCTCCCTCTCCCTGTCGGCACGCCCGCCTCCCACTCTACACGCATTCTCCCTCACAGATCGTCTTCCCTCTCGCTACATCTCTCTCTCCCTCACGGACACTCTCTTCGGCTGCTGATCCTCTCTCCTTTCCTCTCGGCCATCAGCTCTTCTCTCCTTCGGTCTTCAATTTCGTCCGCCTCTCCTTTCCCACAGCTTGCTCACCTCTCTCAAGAGTTCACTCCCTTGCTCTCGGTTCCTCTCGCTCTTTAAGGTTCGGAGATTCAAGCTCTCCGTATTTTTATTGTTGGATTTTTGAAGACTCTTGAAGAAGTTCGGGAGATTCAAGCTCCTCGGTGGTTTTTGTTCAAGATTTCATCGTGGACCTTCATTGTTGATTGGAACTCCTCAACAACGCCGGTTTTCTTCTTAAGTTTCCTCTTATCTTTATAGGTAAGCCTACATCTAGTCGTTTAATTGAGTCTTAATGATTTTTGTGGATAGAATGAGTAGGGATTTTATTATCTTTCTAGTACGTTGTTAAGTCTGGAAGTTTAGACTTGCTATGATTGTGTTGATTTGATGCCGTATTCATATTAGTTTGATTATGAAATTTTCTGATAGGTTTAGTTTAGATAAGGAGTCTTGTTTGTTCATCGCAGATGTGTCTTGGGCTCCATTCCAGGTTCATTTTAGCATTAAAATCTACATGTCAGTGATGAACTCTATTTTTTTTTGTTGTGTGAGCAAATCTAGTCTATTGTTTAGAAAAATCATAAACCACCGTAAAAATGTAGAGAAATGTCGGGGTGAAGAGTCATCGTCTTTGGTTTTGAGTCGTTTGAATTGTGATCAACACCATTTCGGTTGAAGATGATCATTCTGTTTGAAGGAAGAAAAATTAACTTGCGTATGATGTTGTAGTGAGTTAGGCCAAAATATAAAAATAAAAATATATAATAAAGAGAAGAGGCAAGGCTGAGAATATAAAAGGAAAATTAAAGAAATAAGAAAATAGGTAAGTGAAATAAAGAGAAATGGGTTGAAATTTGGAATGGACTGAAAATGATTTAAAAAATAAAAGAAAAAACTAAATCAAAGAATAAAAATGGGCTAAATCAAAGAAATAAAATAAATGGGCCAGCGCAATACGCAAATAAAAAGGAAGAAATGGGCTGCCGAAATAGTAAAGGAAGAAATAGCAACAATGGGCCAAAATAAAAGAAAAAAATTGGGCCGAAATTTAGATTAAAAAATCATTTTAAAAAATAAAAATGGGCTGGGCCTTACGCCCAGCCCATTCTTGAAATACTCAGACCTTGTTTCTGGCCGGCTTCTTTTAACCCGGTCCGAAACCCTTTAAAAAGAAAAAAAAACAATAAAAAAATGAATAATAAATAAAAAAATTAAAATAAATAAATAGATAATAGAAAATTAGAAAAATAAAAAACAAATCGAAAAATAGATAATAGATAATAGAAAATTAGAAAATAATAAAAAAATAGAAAATAAAATAGATAATAGAAAATAAAAATAATAGAAAACAGAAAAAATAATAGAAAATAAAAAAATCATTAAAATAATAGAATATTAGAAAATCATTAGAAAATAATAGAAAATCAGAAAATCATTAGAAAATTAGAAAATCATTAGAAAATAATAAAAAAATTAGAAAATCATTAGAAAATCATAAAAATAAAAAATAAAAAATATAGAAAATTTCTAAAATAAATCCTATTGAATAAACTCTTAGAGCTTGACATCAAAACATAAGTGGACTAGCCTTTTAGATGATGTAAGCATGCATGCAAACATGTAGGTTAACCAATCAATCAATGAATTTTAGGTACCGAAAGGGCGTTAACTAAATGGTTAACGTAATCAAATCTTCGTACCCTAGGAAGCTCTGGTTGCGTAAAACGTGAAGCATTTCTCCCAATGCTTTCACTTGGTTTCTAGCCAACCTTAATAGGCTAGTGGCGGCTCCTTTTAAATAAAAAACAACATTTAATACTATTAAAGAGTTTTTAAAACGAAACCACCTAAATGTCACGCGAGGTATGGATTTGGGAGAATCCAAGCTCGAGATCATAGAATCAAGAGCAAGTACCTCTAAACCTAATCTTCCTTCCCCCCTAAAGGGCAGGAATTTAGGTCGCAACAGCTTGGCGACTCCGCTGGGGACTTATGGACTTAAGCCTAATAAATTGATTGATTGTTAATTGGTCGATTGTTAATTAACATGTTTTATATAGCGCTTACATGAAGATAAGGGTAAGTCCACTAATAATGTGTTAAATGTTGTTGTAGTTTGGGAGTTATAAGGGGTGGAGTGTTTTGTTAACCAATTTATTTTGCAGAGAGATGTAGGAATGTATGAATATGTGGATGCAATTGAAGTGTTGTTTGAATATAAATTGACATGCATGTTTACTTATTATTGCATCACTACACCTCACACACACAACCTGTGGCCAAAACCCAAACCGCCATTAAGAAACCTTTAGGAGGTGTTGAAAGGAGGAACTCGCGTGGGGAAGGACTCGTGGTAATCCACTTTCAGCCCCGCTCGTTCTAATGAGTGATGAAGGGAACTATCCGACGAAAGTACGGACGAGGAAACCCTTCGGATCTAATAAGAATGAGAGCCTTAAGCCTATAGATATCCTCCCATTAGATATTATCCTCACAGTTTCATGCGTTTGTGCTTGTGAATGCAACATTATTGTCCCATCTTGCCTCGGTTTGTAAGTATTCTCCTTTACTCTCTCATTATTACTTTGATTTTTCTTCGGTCATAAACGATGCATCGCGACTTGATTCAAATGCCCGTATAGGTTTAGGTTCGATGGGTACTCCCGAAATTCGGATTTATCCCTTTCCCAAGGAAGGCCCTTCTAAGCATGTGGGATGGTCTCACTAGAAATAAACGGGATTATGTGGAGAAGAAGATTGGATGCTTTATTTCAAGCAGCTATGATCAAAGCAATGGCACATTTTGAGAACCTAATCCAACTCCAAGGGAGGTTCATATTCAATATGCCATTAAAGAAAGTGACAAAGCCTTAGTCAAGATGGAATGCCTCCCACTTACATGAATTGAAGAGGTCAATCGAATCGAAGCTTCAAGCGCATCTCGCTAGAATCTGATTTCTTTGTATGAACTCTTTTATTTCGTATCAAGGATGATTAATAGATGTAATCTCTTTCCTTAATTAGTTTGATGTATAAGACTATTCATTTGTACTTTCTTTGGTCTAGTATAAGAACCTTTCCCTTTTGAGGAGCTTGATGTAATTAAGGATCTTCTCATTTTTATTTTGAGTTCTTAGCAATTAGCAAACAGGCATTTGAATCAAACCATCGTATCGCCCCTTTTATTATATAAATTATTGATATGAAACTCCGATAAGAATCCTTTTTTTCATGAAATTGGACTTGCACGAAAGATTCTTATCCTTGTTGCATTATGAGAATCGATAAAATAAAAGGGGGGTTAGTCGTTTCATTTCATTCCACTGTACTTACCTGTTTCTTTTTTCTTTTCTTTTATTTCTTTTTGTTTGTACTCCATTCACGAGTACTAAATCACGGCTTCGAGACAATCACCAATTCGAACCAGATCGAAAGCTCGAAAAATGAATATGGACGAACAAAATGCTTGCTTTGCCGCGCTTGACAACAAGATCAATGATCTAGCTGCCCAATTTGCTCAATTTGCAAATGATATTAAGGCTGCTTTTGTACCATCTAACTCAGATCGGGCCACACCTGAAGTGATCTCAGAATCGATGGCTATTAAGGCAAGAGATAGAAATGTACAAATTCTATCCCTAACACCCATGGTGGTCGAGCTCGACCCCACTTATGAGGCCATTACAGCAAGAATGGAAGAGGAGAATAATAAAAGATTTGCTAAAATGGAAGAAAAACTCCGAGCCTTGCAAGGTTATGAAGCAAATGTAATGGAAGATTTATCCTGTTATTCCAAGATGCATTTTCCTGACAAGTTCAAAATCCCGGAATTTGTCAAGTACGATGGGATGGGGGACCCCAAGATCCATTTAAAATACTGCCTTAATAGGATGGGGAGGTACGCCCAAAATGCCCCACTTCTGATCCAGACTTTTCAAGAAAGTCTGTCCGGTCCAGCCTTACAATGGTACATTCTATTAGAGCCTGAGAAGATGGATCGTTGGGAGGATGTAGCAGAAGCCTTTATCTTGCAAAACAAATACAACACTGAAATTGCTCCAACTTGAGATGTATTAAGTCGCAGGGAGAAGAAGAGGGGTGAATCGTTTCGATCTTTTGCTCAAAGATGGCAAGCCGTGGCTGCACAAGTCAAACCTCCACTAGATGATAGAGAGATGATTGAGCTATTTCTCAAGGCTCTTCCTCCAGAATTTTATAACAAAATGGTTGGATCAGGTTATGAAACCTTTGCCCATTTCGTAACAATAGGAGAAAGAATCGAAGGGGCAATACACGAGGGGAGGATTAGTGAAGCTATGAATCGAAGGTTTCTTGCCAAAAGAGAAAAAGAAATGGAGGTTGCTTATGTCCATGCTCCAATGGAAACAAGAATACCTCCGAATTCACAATATCCTTCAACATCGGGAGGTAGAGTGAATCGGAGTTATGAAGTGAGAGGAAGAACGCTGAAACCATTTACTCTTCCAAAGCCATTATCAAAGTTGTTGCCAAAGTTGTTGGCTAAACAAATGGTTGCTAAGGAGGTACCTCGAGATAATCCTCCTAGATTTGTTGGGTTCGTCATGTCAAAATCTTGCGAATACCACATGGGAGAAAGAGGACATGATGTTGACAATTGCCTCACGCTGAAGATCAAAGTACAGAATTTGCTTGATAAGGGAGTTCTGGCATTCAAAGATTCACAGCCTAACGTGCAACAAAATCCTCTACCAAATCACGGTCAGCAATGAAGAAGTTGAATCTTCAGCTAATAATCTTGATTCCTCTTTGTAAGGATACTTCTTACTTAATTTCTTTTCCATTTCTTGCATATACATAGGAACTATTATTCATTTCATTTTTGTAATCTACATCTTGGATTTTGAGTTGTTGATCCAAGATCGTATACTTTGTAAAACAGCTTTATCAATACAATACATATGCACGTTTTATTAAGGACATGTAGAAATATCAAACCAGCCCAATGATGAGACGCATTAATTCACTTAATAGTGTTGCGTGAGGCCTGGATTTCTACATGATTCCTAGTTTAAAAAAAATGAATGAACTTTTATTGAATAAATATGTCCAATGATATGAGGACTGGTTTTGAGTTGCTCTTAGTTCAAATATTACTTTTGAAAATGGTTTAAAAAATTCATGCATTGCTTTTATTTCCTATTTACTAATCATCTTCATAGAATCTCAGCCATGGCATTCTACATGATAAACACGTATGTAACTTAGAAATGCACAATAAAAAAATCTCTCAGAAATGCATTCTAATGTGTCAAGAAAAATTCCGACCTCTGACAACACCATAAGTAGCACCAGAGAAGGAGTGATCAAATCTCATGTAAGTCCTCTTTCATCAATAAAAGTGTGGATACAATAAAAGCAGCACAAGTGAATGAGTGATCAGGTCTCCATGCTGTAGGTAAGTTTCCCTTTCCAAAAAAAAAATCATATTTTGATTGAAATATTTTTTTAAAAAGAAGAAGAAGAAAAGAGATAGATAGTGTTTTCACTTTTATCTATAATTAGTTTGATTTGTTGGATAAGCATTTGTCCTATTCTACCTAGATGATTAACAAATAAAAAGAAAATGATTAATCATACCAAATGGGAAGTAATTAGAAGGAAGAAAGACAAGCCATTCCCAAACACGTCCTTTAAACACATAGAGATTTGAGTGAAAATATATGTCCATGTTGTTTATGAATGAGAGATTCATTAGCAAGTAGTATATGAACCAAGATGAAAAGAGGCATTTCTTTCTCTATCATATACACTACAAGTGATCATAGTTAAACCCTTTGAGCCTTTATTCATGGAGAATTTTTACAAATTATCCCTGTCAAGAAACACCCCACAATGGGGCAATCATGGAGGTTTGGTAGACACTATCTTGTGAAAAAGATAAGAAAGATTTCTTTGTTTTTACTTGCATTAATCTTTCTGTGGTAACTTCAATAGAACTCTTATGGAAGCTCAAAAGATCCTAAAATGAGAAGAGCATTTCTTTCTCTACCTATACACTCATATCCTTTGATTAGCCAACTTGAGCCTTAAAGTTCATTTCTGAAACCCGAGTGGTGAAAATCTCCCCACACTGGGGCAAGACAATAACAAATCTCTCGAAAGTCCTAATAGCTTTGAAAAAAGGTTCATCTAAAACTAGAGGGCATGAAAAAGCAGTGTGCCTGGTAAAAGTAAGGCCAATGTCCAAACAAAAGAAAAAGAAAAGAAGACTCATGTTGAGTATGAACATCTTGAAAATCACTATTCAGAACAAAAATCGTTCCAGATGCAAAATTTATTAGAGAAAAGAGCGAAGCTCTTATGATTGAATCAATAAGCACAAGGACTTTTGAGTTAAAAATCATGATATGACAATGTTGTCAAGATTATCACCAACTCATGAATTCCCTTTTCTTTAAAAAATTGTGTTGAGCCTATATGAGCCTTTCCCCTGAACCAATATTACAATCCCGTCTCTAAGTCTCTTCGATCATGATGATTTGAGTGGAAATAAGGATCTTCAAAGAAGTTACTGCTTAAAGAAGTGAAAACAAAGCTATCTTATCTCATCTTGAGGTTTCTTGACTTGTAAACCCAGTGAAGATGATGATTGATGATTATTTCTTAGCCAATGATGTTTCCGTTGTTGAAACTATAACCAAGCCTGCATTACAGTCCTTTAAAAGACCACTTGGATTTGTTGATATGTACTTATTGCGAATGATTCTCGAAACCTTCAACATTGGTTGTGTGAGATATATTGAGCGATAAAATTTGTTTTCCCACATCAATGGGTGGGATCAAATAACATTTGTCTTGAGAGTATATGAGAACACCTTTCAGACTAAGGATTTTCCATTTGGCATGTTTAACCAACTCTTTTATGAGTTAATTCTAAAGGCATTTGATAATGGACGATCCATCCAAATGATTAAATATGTCGATATTGCCTATGCAACCAATGAGCTTTTATCAATGATGATTCTTGGTTAACAATCCTGATTATGTTGCTTCATGTGTCCAATATAAGAAATCTTCGTCAAATGTGCAGGTGCCATTTTCTGAATATTGTGATTTACATAAAAAAAATCTTATCTGATGCATATGATATCTGGCTAAAGCTGAGAGCCTAGGTACATTGTGAAACTTTCACCATGTCTAGTTATGCTTAATGCTACCAGTACATCTCAAACTTTTATTAGTCCTTTTATTGACATAGTGAGCTTTCATTGCCCGGAGATCCCGGTGAATCTTCGTTAGCCCCGGAGTCTTTTCACTGACACAATAAGCCTTTGTAGTTGCCTAGAGCCTTTAGTGAGCCTACGTAGTATCTCGTAGTCCTTTTACTAACACGGTAAGCTTTCGTTGCCTGGAGATCCCGGTGAGTCTTTATTAGCCTTGGAGTTTTTTCACTGACATAGTAAGCCTTTGTAGTTACCCGGAGTCCTCGGTGAGCCTACGTAGTAGCTCATAGTCCTTTCACTGACACGATGAGCTTTCATTGCCCGGAGATCCTAGTGAGTCTTCGTTAGCCTTGAACTCTTTTCACTGACACGGTAAGCCCTCGTAGTTGCCCAGAGTCCTCGGTGAGCCTACGTAGTAGCCCGTAGTCCTTTCACTGACATAGTGAGCTTTCATTGCCCGGAGATCCCGGTGAGTCTTTGAAGCTCTAGAGTCCTTTCATTGACACGGTAAGCTTTTGTTGCCCAGAGATCCTAGTGAGTCTTCAAAGCCTCAGAGTCCTCTTATAAACACGGTGAGCTTTCATTGCCCGCGGTGAGCTCTAGTAGCCGGTGGTGAGTCTTCGAAGCCCCGAGTTTGCCCTACATTAGCCAAAACCCATTGTTACACGGTAAGGCTCCTCAAAAGTCGAAACCCGTTTTTACATGGTAAGACTTATCTCATTTGTTGAAATCCGTTTTTACATGGTAAGAGTTCTCCTCATTTGTCGAAATCCGTTATTACACGGTAAGATTTCTCTTCATTGGTCAAAATCCGTTTTTACACGGTAAGACTCATTCTCCCTTGGTCAAGACTATTATTATATAGTGCAAAAAAAAAACAAAACAAAAAGCAAAAAAAGTCAAAAACAAAAAAAAAGTAAAAAAAAAACAAAAAACAACAACAAAAAAAACAAACAAAACAAACAAAAAGAAAACTTAAAAAAAAGGGAAAAAAAACTAAAACAACAGAAAATATTAGACAAAAATGGTCACTGGTAAAATTTAGCGTCTCTTATCTTTGAATGGAACCTCTTCGAGCTCCCCTTCAAAGAGGGGCAACTATTGATACCTAAATTTTATCGGCTTATTAAATCATTTTTTAGTCTATTTCTAAAAATATTGGCATTAACTAGAAATTAGAAGTTTATCAAAACAAAAATGAAAATAAAAAGATCTACCCATTTCCCTTAAGTTCACGCCCTTAATTCAAAAAGGGCAACCCATCTTCTTTGATTTTTTTTTTCAACTCACGCTCGAGGCAGTAGAACAAAACAAAGGAAAGAAAAAACAAATGAAATAGGGGAAGAGGACAAAAGAGAGGGGCTCATTTTTATTTCTCTCTCTCGTGGAAATTCAGAAGGGGATAACAGATTAGGGAATAACAGAAAAGGGAGGGGGACATTCTAGAAGGGGGCTCTCCCTCACTAATCCCTCTCGGTACGCTCTCTCTCTCCTCCCAAGGGCAAGCTCTCTCCCTCTCCTCCCTCTAGCTGGTTCTCTCTTTGATGATGGCCCCCTCCGTCGCCGTCAATTCGCTCCTCCCTCCATCGCCGTCGTCTCTCTCCTCTCTCTCTCTCCCTCTCCTTCTCGGCACGCCCTCCTCGCTCTCTGCACGCATTCTCCCTCACAGACCGTCTTCCCTCTCGCTACATCCCCCTCTCCCCCACGGACACTCTCTTCGACTACTGATCCTCTCTCCTTTCCTCTCGGCCATCAGCTCCTCTCTCCTTCGATCTTCAATTTCGTCCGCCTCTCCTTTCCCACAACTTGCTCATCTCTCTCAAGAGTTCACTCCCTCGCTCTCGGTTCATCTCGCTCTCTGAGATTCGAATATTCAAGCTCTCCGTATTTTTATTGTCGGATTTTTGAAGACTCTTGAAGAAGTTCGTGAGATTCAAGCTCCTCGGTGGTTTTTGTTCAAGATTTCATCGTGGACCTTCATCGCTAATTGGAACTCCTTAGCAACACCGGTTTTCTTCTTAAGTTTCCTCTTATCTTTACAGGTAAGCCTTCATCTAGTCATTTAATTGAGTCTTAATGATTTTGAAGGTGTCAACAAAAGCACCCTAGATTAGTGCCACTCCACTAAAAGAATTGTTTCGTTGGTGGCCTCCCACCAATGGCCGGCGTTACCCTCCAGTTGGTATATAGCCAGTACTAGGTTGTCCTCATTAGTACAACTCATTATTGAGAAGACCTTCTCAATTCCTTGGAGCAACGATATAGCAGTCTCAAGGTCCCATTTCCTAAAGAACCATGGAGGTTTTAGCTTAAGAAATTGCTCCACCTGTTTTTAAACTTTTCTTTTCTTAGTCCCACCTACAACGGTTAGGATAGGTTCAAGGGCAGAGACCTCAACATCGTCCTCTATGACTCCCTTAGTAGGCCCTTAAGTGGCAGCGACATTCATTACCGCATTCACAGCGGCATCTGTCGCAGTAGCACTAACAACTACAACGGTCACCTCCTGGTTCTATGCTTGTTATGCGACCTCGCCGGAAGGTCCTCAAGGGACTTTTGGATCCCCTCGAACCTAGGGTCTCCTTAAGACTCCTCTGTAATACCAAAATGTCCAATGGTTGCACTCCTCCTTGGAAGTCTTTGGTTTCTATCAATTCTCACTTTCTAACACCATTTGATTCCATTATTTCCATAATTCTATTAGAAATGTGGAACCGCAACAATTCATACCCGAAAATTAAGGGAGAAGCAAGTGATACATAGCAAGCTTTTGATATAATAGTAGGCGATACACAAAAAACTATTAGGGGTAAGCGATACACAGTAGGCCAAGTAAACAACAACAAGCGATATGCATCAAGCTTTAGACATAATAATAGGCGATACATAACAAGCTATTCGAGGCGAACGATACACAGTGGGCCACGGCCAACATGCGATACCCAACATGTTCAAGTCAGTCAATAAAAAAACTAGTTAGTAGTTGGTACTTAACTTAATATCCTACATACTAACTTACTAACCTTAATAACTCAATCATTCCTTATAACTCCAAGATCCTAATCTTTCCTAGGTTCCAACCGCGAGTCAAACCAGTCTGATTGGGCATGAATCGATCCAACCTGCGTGAACTGGACCCCCAGCTTTCTCTTATATCTTCTCTCTTTGACTTTTCAGCAAGCACGTGGTATGCATACATGAAATGGGCCCTACCAACGGCTAATCACTGACTATCGACCGGAAAGGCTGCCAGCTGCTTCCCACGTCCCATCGGCATGCGTTATGCCCAATGGCTGGCTTCCACCACTACCGACAAGCCTATTTTTCATCCTCGGGCTCGAGCACCCCCTATTTTTCAACACGTCTCTTGCTCCCTTTAGACGATGATATCTTCCTCCTCTAGCCACCTTTTGGGGCATCGTTGTTGGCGTTGGCTTTCTTACAATGCCGCCTTTCTGTTTTGACCAACCATTGCCCCGATCTCAACTTGGATGGCCATCGGGAGCCCTCGAAAGAGGCCTCAACGGCTCAGCTCACCCCTGTTTTCCAACAAACGTGCTCGAGCTTCCTCGCCATTGTTCTTTCAATCGTTCAATCTAGAGGACTTGTTGTTGCTTCCAATCAATTCCAAGGTATCCCTATCCTTAGTTGGGCTTTGATTACGATTGATTTGACCTAACATTGACGATTTGGCGTGCGAACGCCATTTGCCCTAGATTTCTCACCGCTAGAGCCTCGCCTCAACTTCGAGCCTCCTCCGGTGAGACCCAGCCGCCATCGTTGCCACCAATCGACAGCTAGAAGTCCCATGAACACAAATTCAATGATCTTATCCCTTGTCGCCACTCCGTTCTCCAGATTTTAGCATTAAAGCCAGAGCCCTTCTCTCGAAACCTTAGCCACGAGTCATCGTCGTCGATGAGTTGTTTCTCGCTACTCTGGCCACCTCAAGCGATGCCACCATTACCAAAAGGCTCATGGGAGTCTCCCCTTCAAAGCTTAGCCGATCACCGCCGTTGATTTGGCCGAGGGAGGGCAAATCGAGCCGCTGTGACCTAACTAGTCCTTCACCGTACCTAATTCTAGACTCGATTAAGGAAACTGGGCCTGTTCGTGCACTGCCCGTGCGATCAAAGCTATTTTGTCGCCTACGACCACTACCCACAAGCTTGGCCACCTTCGCACTGCTAGGGGCCACCCTTGGGAGGCTCATCGGAGGCCTTGCCGGAGATGCCCGAGCCATCACGAAGCTATCCTAGACATGGGTGACGTGTCCGTGGTGTCGGACAGGAGTTTCTCGAGCCGCAACAAGCCCAATCGCGAGCAAGAACGTGAGGAATTGCATTACAGCGAGTCATTGCCACCAACGCCACTTGGGATGCACGGACCACCAATGAATGGACATCCTATCCTCGGGTTAAGCCGGTTTACTATTTTAGTAAACTAGTTAGGATGGATAGGTGTTGAGGTGGAGAATTAGTAGATCGGGCCGAATAGGGTTGGGTGTACAGAATTGCACTTTATGTGTGACTTGGACCAATTAGGTGGCCATTAGCCTACAATTGGCCAAGTGGGTCAAGTGCGCCTATTAGGACATCGACCGTGGATTGTCATGGCTAGATTGGAGAAATGAGAGAGTTTCTCGATTAGCTAGGTCATATCAATTGTGTGGCAATTGATTGACTGATAAGGTGACCAATGGGCTTTGATTGGGTGCGAAGGTCGACTGAGGCCCGTGGGGCATCGACTAGACTATGATGAGCTGTCTCAATCTCGCAAGTTGACTAGTGTGGTCATTGACCTTGGTTTGCCTTGAGTTTGGCTTTTAGCTTAGGAAATGGAGGCTAGGGAGCCCTAATCAATTATGGTAGTCAATGGAATCCGATGGGGTGTCGACTAGATTGTGATGGCTGACTTGATGACTTGAATCAACTGGTGTGGTCAATGACCTTGGTCTATGTTTGAATTTGGCTTTATGCCAACGAAATTAGTTACTATCTCAAGTTGATCGTAAACAACCTCATTTATTTTAATTACAATTTATTTATGTTATAATTAGTTTTATTATTATTATGGCTAATTTGATCAATAAGTTCAATGGCTTTGGGCCAAGTCTCGGTTGCAGACCGATTGACTTATAGGTAGACCTAGTTAGCATAAAGATGAACTTAGATTGGGTTGGGGAAGGGGCTAGTAGTTGTGTGAAAGTGATGTGAGGTAAGATAGTTAGGCTGGAGAGCTTATGGCTGAGTAGTACACTAGTTGGACTGGAGAGACTCAAGAGCTGAGTTGTATGATAGTTGAGTCAAAGAGCCTCGAGGACTAAGCAATATGCTAGTCAGGTTGGAGAGCCCTGAGGACTGAGCTATATGCTAGTCAAGCCTAAGAGGCCATGTGGTTGCTAGTATGGCAAGAGTACATGGTACCTAAAGTGGTAGCCACTATGTGCACCGTGGTTTAGAGGGGAGTTCTCTAAGAGTAGTCATGGTGGAGAACTGCACTTTCGTTAGATACTTCAAGGTTGGTGACGAGTCCTTGACGTCACACTCATCGACCGAAGAAAAGGAAAAGAAGAAAAGTGGGACCTACTGCATGCTCGGGAAGTGTGGCATGACAACTTCTGACTTGATTAGAACCCACTGGCTACCAAATTGACCCAAATGAATAATATAAGATAATAATATTAAATCCAACCCCTAATTCACCCTACTTGTCAAATCAAGTAATCGAGTTACCCAATCAGTACTAATAAATTTTACTAAAGCAGTAAACAAGCTTAATTATGGGATATGAGGTCTACTCACCTCAGATTTTGCCAAAAGGCGGCTCGTGGCAATGGATTGCGGTGGCAAACAATGATGCGGTTTTCTTTTCTTCTAGACTATGATTGGGCTAGTTAGGGCCCACTAAACCTTAGCCCAACACCAAAGAAGGGTGGCCCATACTTCAAGGACTTTGACGACGGCTTTGGCAAGCTTCCCAGAGGTATTCCTCCATCATGAGAGGATGGTCAGGGCTATGGGCAAGATGGAGGGGGTCAACCGTGAGGAATAACGACATCAGCGAAAGTCTCAAGTTTAGATCGAACTCTGGTCAAGCTGGCCGAAGCTGAATTTCCTGGCTAGATGGCGAGGTGGGCATCGTCAGCAGCCAAGCTTGTCCCTAGGTGTTGCTGGGTAGCTAGAGAGCCCCTGGACTGCAATTAGAGGCAACAAGACAGCTTGAACAGTGACGAAAGGCATCTCGGGTCAAACTAATCCCAATTAGGGCTTGGTTGATTCGAGACTCGATTCTCGCAAATGGGATCAAGGGAACAATTTAATTAAAGGTTTAGGCCTTGATCTAGGGATGTCCACGGACCGATTGGTGGCAGTGGTGAGGCCGATAGGTTGCCTGAATGGCACAGTGGCTGAACTCAACGTCAATAGTAAGATTTATAGGGCAAAACGCATTTGATCATGAAATAGCCAAATCTAGGGCAAATCAATCACAAGCAAAGTCATAACTAAGGTAAAGCGGTACCCAAAAACCCATTGGAAGTAACGGCATGAGCACTAGATTGAAGGATTGCTTAATCTTTGGCAATGAAGTCCAAGAGCCAAAACATGGCACACCCAAGCCATGGAGGCTCATTCGAGTGGCTATTGACTGTGATGGGGGCAGAGACGAAAGCAACGGTTGGTTGGGTCGTGAAAGGGGTGTTGTAAGGAAGCTATAGGTGTCAATAGTGAGCAAAGCAGAGGTTGGAGTGGCGAGATAATGCCGTCGAAAGGGGAGGTGTTCGCACAACCAAAAATAAAGGAAGAGCCGTGGGCAAGGGGAGAAACGAGCTCGCTGGTAATAGGTGGTGACCATCTAGTGACCGTGGAGTCCCTCGATGGGATGCCTGAAGGGGCTAGCCAGCAGCTGGCCACCGGTGGGTCCTCCACACAACATGTCGACCAAGTGTTCACTGTAATGCCCAAGAGAGAGAAGTAGCTAAGGGAAGAAGACCGGTTCGCACGATGGACTAGGTCAACCGAGCGATTGGACCAGACAACGTGTTGACTAGGTCAAAACCCGAATAAAGTAATAGTAAAATATTTATAAAATAAAAAAAATAAGAGAAAATTCCCAAAATTCTTAAAGGCTTCCCCGAAATAAAACTAGGTATTTTTGGGGCCAATACGAGATTAGATAAATTTTCACAATATAAAACTAATTTTATAGATTACTACGTCAACACGAAAATTATGATAATTATCGGGAAAATTCCTAGGGTTTATGGGCCACACTCCATAACTAAATAATTACACAATAAATTCTAGAGAAGGCCGAACATTTAGTGAATGTTCAATAAATATCGAGCTTGTAATTGTAATGGCACAGTCTTTAAATAAGGAAAAAAGAGCCGGACAATCTTTCTATAACTATATTGAAATTTTGTATTTTTTTTTTAATTTTCAAGTTTAAAAAGGCTTGTTGTTCATATATATAAACTGACATCTTCGTTTCAATTATGGCGCATAATGGGACAAGCTATTTGTCACAAGTAAACCTCAAACTTCTTGCCCAAAAATAAGTGATATCATGAAAATTTGAACACCCCCCCCCCCAAAAAAAAGAAGAAGAAGAAGTTATCCAAATGCGATCCCCAAAGTAGAAGTTATGCAATAAAGTATGCTAAAATAATTGTTTTTACTTGTAATGGAAGAAGTCATTCGCATTACTCTTTTTTTTTCTATTTATGGTTTTGAGCAACATAACATAAAACTCACCTATCAAAATTAAAAACCTCCCCATCTAGTGGGTTTTGAAAAAACATTGTTGCACTAAAAATCTGCTATGTTATTTAGAGGCATTGTGGGGAATATCTGCTACGTGTTTTCTTTATGAACCGACTAAAAATATTAGTTAGCATACTTAACTCAGGCGTCGAGTCGACTATGTCAAGGGGGGCGTTCTGTTGTTTGTTGGAACAAGCAACTGGGCCAGAAAATTGGTGGGTGGGCTACGCGGCAATGTGTCCTGCGGGAAAATAAGATAAAAGGACAACTTGATAAAAATTAATACTCTTTATTTGCCCAAAAAAGAAAATAAAAAGGGTCCTCCACTTTGGAGGGAGAAAAAAGTGAAAGAGCACGTTTTGGTTCTTTTGTAGCCAAAGACTGAAGCTATGACACGTTGAGACTGTGGGCAGACAAAAGAATAGGGCCATTGCGTGTGGGGGGTTCGACTTCTTCAATTGTAAGCTGTTTTGCTTATGGTGGGATTTGTTTGTTTCTTTTTGTTATTATTATCATAGACCTACTACAAAAAAAACTTATGTTCAAGCACTTAAGAGGGTGTTGATTAATTTCAGAATCGAGTTGGAAGTCTTATGTTGGAAGGCTCTCGACGTAGGGAAAGAATTATATGACATAAATGTAATGTTCGAAAAAGATATCAATGAATTTTAGTTTTACTTCCCAATCACGTTCAAAAGATTATTTCTTTTGGATTATAAAAAATACAAAAAATAAATCATCTGACTTGTTTAGTTAAGATCATATTTGTTTGTTGTTTTGTATTTACATTAATATTTGCATGCCCACATAATCACCGCATATGTTAGGAAGTTAATTAAAACAAATTCGAGCTACTTGCAAAACATTTTTTTGAAATAAAAGAAAATGTACTGAAAGGGTTTTAAAGTAATTTAGCGTAATCAAGTCCTAGTGCCCCTAGTCTATAGTTCGTAGGAGTAAAGTATATCTCTCAATACTTTACTTAGGTTTCTAATCAATCCACTAAAAGATAGATTAGTGGCAACTCCAAATGAAATCAATTTTGCATAATAAGAACTTTAACCTAAATCGTGAATTAGTATGAGCATGAAAGAGCTCAAGCTAAGTCAAACTTAGTAATTCATTAGCCAAACCTTATGTGGTTTATCTTCGGTAAGGTCGCGACAACCCTCATATCTTATAATTTTATATCAAAATAAAGTTATGAATGTTTACTTCAATTTTCCTTACAAAAAAAAAAGGTTTAAACAAGTTTTTTTAAAATTCTAAGCCAATTTTTCAGTAAAAATCAACAAACACATCAAGCTCATGTCTATCTTGAGTTTTCTAGACTACGTTCAAATCATTCAACCCAAAAGCCTAGGCACTCATATACTCCTAAAACACCTTCAATTCAACTATTTGAACACATCTTCAAATATTCAGACATCAATGCTTATCATAATTGCTCAATTAAATCAGAAATCCTAAAGATTTACTATAAAATCACCCTAACTCACTCTTAAGTCATCATACATGCAACATACCTCAATTTAGGACTAGTTAGGATCCAAATCATCAAATTCATGCTCTAAGTGTCACGACCATTGAAGAAAAGTTTGAATCAACATACAAAGCTTCAAAATCAAACTCGAACTATGATCAATTTCTAAGGGAGGAAAAACACCTGAAGTCATAAAAATTAAACTCAAATTCATGGCTACTAGTAAAAAATCAGCAATTCTTACCTAAGAGGTTTTGGCTAAGTGAATTTAAACATGCTAATGAGTCTAAAACATCCATTGACGATCAATTTCCTAAATTAAATCTTATATTAAACTATAACTATTTGATTCCATCTCATCCTACCTTGAACTTTTAATCTATCTCAATGTTAAACCATGGTTAAGTCAAGGATCCTTGGACGATCCTATGAAATCAATGTCACAGAATAGTGAAAAACCAACCTCAGAATGATTTCTGGGCAAACTATGTAGAAAAGTGAAAATTGGAGTGACTCTAGCAATGATAAGGAGGTGACAACTACCACGACTTGGCCAAGGATGAACCAAGGAGCATCGTCTCACAACAATTCCAAAGGATCACTGTTAAAATAGCACCAAGAAATGGACAGAAAGTTACCAGCAAGAAGAACGCCAGAGAGAGAGAGAGAGAGAGAGAGAGAGAGAGAGAGAGAGAGAGAGAGATAGAGAGATTTATGCTCTTCCGAGAAATATTTTATTTTGAGAAGTTTTTAAATAAGAATAGCTGATGTAAGAGTGTAAATTTGTTTCGATTGATTAGGAGGGTCAATTCGTTCCTAGACCCACAATTCACCTTGTGATCATGTGGTTGAAGTTTTCTACTTAGTACGGGCGGAAAGAGGTGGGCCAGCCATGGAGGTCTATGGGCATGACCCAATACTTCTTAATTGTCATATTTATCTCTGAATCATTACATGAGATGGACTATCTTTTTTTGTTCGACCCATTGGGCAGATTGGGCATGACCGGGTCAGGTAAACCGAGTTTATCCAGCTCATCCCGTTGTTCCTGACTCATTGTTTAATGCTCAATTTTGTTGAATCACTCTGATTGTGCCTAAATTGATATTGAAATTGTGTCAATTTGGACTAATAGATTTTAAAGTCAACCACAGCCTTAAACTCATGTTTGAATGCTAACCATCCCATCCATGTCTAGAATCATTGAGATTAAGCTTGACATCATGAATTATAATAGTTCCCAGATCAAACGTCTATAAAACGAATTGTTATAGACGTTTTAGAACAATGACTTTTGAAAAATTTAATCAAGGGTTGAAGTCTTCATTACCTCATTCGTTTTTATTAAAAAAACTGAAATTTATGAGCCCAATTATGCGTGCAAGAATTAAATTGATATTTCTTTATGATTGTTACAAATTTTATGACGTTGATCAAGAGTTGAGTTTTTAGGTTTGACCAACAAGTCAACCTTTGGTTTATGGTATAAGTTCAATGTAAATTTTAAAAATTGCTATGAAAGTATAATTAAGTCCTACAACTTTAAGAAAGTGTAACCAAATCTTAAGACTTATAATAAAAATCCAATTAAATCCTAAAAATTTCAAAAAAATATAATCAAATCCTAAAGCTTATCAAGTCGATATCATTATATCCTTAAATTTATTAAGTGCACCAACTTGGGACAATCAAGTCCTAAACTTGTCAAGTTAATACAGTCAAGTCATAAAACTTGTCAATTTGGTGTAATGAAGTCCTAAAACTAATTCTCATTTTCTATTAGTCAAGTTGGAAGGATTTAATTGTACCAACTGAACAAGTTTTAAGATTTCATTGTACTTTTTTTTAAAATTTGAAAGACTTAATTGTACTACTATGACAAGATTTCGTACTTGATTATATTTCTTGGAAGTTCTATGACTTATTTGTAATTTTCTGATAGATTTTAGGACTTTCAATACACTTATCTCTTGATTTATTAAGAAAATGATACCCCAATACAAATGAAATGAGATGCTCTTAGTCTCTCTATACAAATGGAACTCTAATCACGCTTTAATGTCTTTTTGGCTAATAAACAAGTCTTGTCGCTATCAAAAATCCCAAGTCTTGAGTTTTACCCTTATTGAACTAGTAGGCAAGAAATCGAATGTTAACAATCAAACACATTATCCTTTAGTTCCTCCTTTTCCTCACAATTTCCTTTATTATTAGGAGGTAAATTTATATCTTAAATTTTTCTCAGTTAAAAAGTTGATACCTCATCACATGCGTCATTAGACAGTCTAGATCAATACTTTTTCATCCCTTTGCTTTCCTATTTCCCCTCCGTCCCCCTGTCTCCTTGGATCTTCAACTTTTTAGGGTTAACAATGGATGATGTCACCAAATGGAGATGGAAGAGCTAAGAATAAAATGTGACCATTAACAAACAGAGTTCCTGATACTTACTGAGATTAAATCTCTAATTTTCTGTCGAGATCATCATAGAGTAAGGTCACTCAAATTTTCAAGGACTCGAGGTTGAAGACCACATGCGAAGTAGTTGGCACGTGTGAGGATGTCAGTAAAATGGAGAAAAAAGTATAACGACAAAAATTTCGAAAAAAAATTAAAAAAAAGCTTGTAAAAGCGCACAACAGATTGTTAAATTTTTTATATCTTTAAGATTAAAAAAAAAGAGGGGTTCGTAAAATAAAACAGAAAATATTGTCATTTTCAATACAGTCTGTGTTATGTGCATCATTGCTAACCGGCTTTTCCAGTATAAGGAAAGTCTTAGCTCTTTCTATAACCAATCGACTAATTTGTGTATAGAGATTTCTTAACCCACACGAAAGAGAAAACCCCACATAGTTTCGTTTTCTTTGGCTCAGGTCGCGGGATGGAAAAGGACAATTGCAATCCGTTTTTCCAAATGGACCAGTTCTCGGAGTATTGGCCACGTGCTTGACAGAGAAAAAAGGCATTTAGTCTAGCATTCTTTTGGGGTTAAAGAGACAAAATCTCATTCAAGACTATATGGAGATGGAAAGACAAATTGAGTTAGCGTTGCCGACTTTTTTGTCCATCGTTCTTGTATTGCTTTCGCATTACAATTTAGCTACTGTGGGACCATATGATTCGCATGTCATGCAAATATGGACTACGCTACTGGTAATTTTTATCGGCGGTCCAAGTCAATCCTTAATTTTTATGTGACAAATAGCTTATAGAAAAAATAAAAATTTAAGTGTTAATAATTCTTCACAGCTTAGAGGTTATTTTTGGGTTTTCTATCGTCACCTAGGATTAGCAAGGTATCTATTTTGTTTTCTTTATGTATCAAACAATTGTCATTGTATTTTAGATAATACCAATGTAGAGATTTCTCTCTACAGGTGGCCTGTGAGATAGTGTGCACTTGGGCGTGCTTGCGAGTCTTCGAATCCATGTTTATCTACTTTTTGTCGCATCAATTGGTATTAGAGTTGACAAGATCACTGGAGGACTAGTATCGATGGCAATGGAAGCAACTATTCTACGGATGACAATTACGGGACACAGGTCTTGCTCATGGCTTTTTGTCATGTCAAGACATGTTTGTTAAGAAATCACGCGTCGATTCCAAAAAAATAACGCAAGCAAATGATCTATACAAACATAATATAATAATAAAGGAAATGAAATCTGAAGAACCCTCCAGAAATTTGTTACCGAAATTCACCCAAACCTAGACTACATCTCCGTACAGAGGCACTCTGTGAATCCACAAGACTTCGAAGAAAGTTGGAATACAATGATGATCTTCTCTCAAAATCAAGGCACAAAGAGATTAAAAAACCACTTTTTTCTATTCTCTCTATTTTCTTTTTCAATGTCTTAACGGCTAGTGTCTAACTATCACTAGTATAAAGGTGCAGCTTTTAACCTAAAAGCAAATTTATAGAAAAGATAAAAAAAAAACCTTTCAAAATATTTTGCTTCATCCACCAACAATCTCCCACTTGAAGACAAATATACCTGATGTACCAAGCAACTTTGCAACCATCTTCTTCAAAAGCTAGTAATTGAAATTTGTGCCTCTATGATACTCTTCATCAATTAACATAAAGTAATACCAATGGTAGCAATACATAAAATATGCTCTTCTTTGTCTACTACATTGGTCAGCGTGTAAGTGGGATTCTTTGAACCATCAATTTTTCGTAGCTTCAATTGGTTATCTTTCAATGTTGACATGATGAAGTGATAACACTCTTGATATTTCTCTTCCTTAAGTGATAAGCTGCATTCTTAGCTAAGTGCATTGCACTTTGACTATCACTCTATAGTGTGCTACTGGGTACTTTTGATGTAGCTCCCCAACATAATCTTGTAATTTCATGATTTCATTGGAGACTTTTGTGATCATCAAATACTTCGCTTTCATAGCCGATAAAGCCACCATTGTAGTTTAACTCAATAAGTTGCAAAGATATCTCCAGTGATACTCTTACATCTTGATCACTCAAGTGATCTCCATCCATATAACATTGTAATTCTAGAGACATACCACCATAACAAAGAGAATAACTTGATGTACTTGTTAAAAAATAATATCCATTTTACTGTATTTCAATGCTTTGTCCCTAGGTTTTGTAAATATCCACTCATTACTTGTGACGCCCAGAACACCAATTCATAGATAAAACAAACTTAATTATTTTAATTAAGCTCAAGAGCTCGCCACAACCGAATTTATCACGCCCCGGTCCGTTGGGCATGTGACAAATCCCCACATGGCCATCAATTCATTTATCACTTGCGACAATATTATTCGAGGACCCATTGTCAACTTAATCATCAAGCGGAAGCAATCCTCGTACAATACTTGGTAGTTAATTAGGCAAACTAAGCAACATGTGACATAAAGATCTGCTTCAAATATCATTTACATATCAACACAAACCACCATTATATCGAACATAATCTCCAACAACAAGTAACGTGGTTACAACAAGACGCTAGAAGCATTTTTAATCACGAGTTGACTAAGATCAGGGGTTGGTTATCCCTAGCTCCTCTAATCTAACATTTTCAACAAAAAGGGAGCGAGGAGACATTCACCGTCAATTGCTCCTACTTCAGTGATCATCTCGATGGCACACCAAAATGAATCACCGGCTAACCATGGTATGATCCTAAAAATGTTAATAATCACGAGGTGAGATAACTCAATAAGTATAAATTTTAAACCTCGCCTAGGAGGTGGCCTCGCAATCAACAAACAAAGGTTTGAAAACCAATATTTAAGAGTTATCAAATCATTTCCAAAAACCTTACTATTTCTTTGAAAATATCACATATCAAAGACTTCCAAAAATCACCTATGAATCCCAAAAATCAACAAGACTCCACACGTCATTGCATGCATTTATCTTTTATAATCTTTTGGCCCTCCTCAACTGCTGGTTCCGTAATGATCCGGCCTTTTGGACCGCAGCCCAAGCAACGCACTAGCTCCATCTAGTACGGCCCATCCGACTCAAAAGTCGGGCACACCCCATAGAGCGCTTCTCCCCCAAAGTCCATCCGACAAGGAGGGTCATTATCTGGAATTCTTCCAGGTTCATCATCGCCAACACGACCTTGGTCGTGTGGCAGGTCCTATCTTATAGCATGCATCACACGCAATCACCCATTCCCAAAGATAATTTCTTTCATTTTATCTTTGAGAGTGTAACTAGCACTTTCTTTGCAAAAGAGATCATCCATTTCAAAAATTATTTCTTTCACCTTGCTCTTGAAATTAAAGACATCATTTTGCAAAAGAGGGGAATTTTGACTCAAGAAGTAAGATGCAACTTTGAGGTTAAAACAACAATCTTTTTAAACAAGACTAGGAAAACCAAAGCTCCATGATAATTTTAAAAGCTCAAATAAGATGTAGCCTTGTCCAAAAATAAGCAGCACAACTCAAGGAATAAGCTGAACTTGGAAAGCATAACAGAGAACAATTTTTTAGCAAGACTGGTAAGCCCAAAGCAAGTAGATAAATTAGGAAAACCACTCTACAAGTTAACTATGCAACACCACGCCCTACCCGAGGGTTAGAAAGTCCACTTACAACTTAGAAAACTCTTTTCAAAAGATAGATTTTTGAACTCAAGTAATGGATTAGAAACCAGAGCAAGAATAGAAACATTTTCTGTAAGGATTAGTAAGACCAAAGCGGGCAATAAATTTAGAAAACCACTTCACAAGTTAATTACGTAACATCACACCCCACCCGAGGGTTAGAAAATCCACTTACAAACAGGTGTTACTAAAAAATATAGAGAAGAGTTGAAGAAACAGAAGCAGGAGCTAATCGGAGCAAGCGAACAGCAGCCCGTTGTCCAGCTCGGTAACCGTACGGACAGATTCCCGGGGCTCTACAATGGCGAATACTCAACGTTTTTGAGCTTGGTCTGTGGCGTTAGAAAGATCTGGATGTTACAAAGAGAATGACGCTGATTTCACTCAATTATGAGGTCGTTTGGTCGGTCAACCAGGGCTAAACAAAACAGTCGACGGTGTAGTGTTTCGGTCCAGGAGTCTGGAACTTCCAGAATTAATTTGGGAGTAACCAGAGCTCCGTTGGGGCTGAAATTTTGCAGGAGGGACGGTATGGAAGTATATAAGAGGCTGGTGGAGGGTTTTGGTGAAGCAAATGGCTTCTGGTGGGTGTTTGAAGGCACAACAGTGGCTGGGTTTGGTGATCTACGAATTTTCAGAAGAAGGTGGAAGGGGTTTGTGTGTTCTTGGTTATGGTGTGTGTCCAAATGCGGTGAGCTGGCTCTATTTATAGGCAAGGGAGATTGGGGCCCGAGGCTAGAGGAGAAACTTGGAGAGCAAGTTTATAAGACATTTAATGCATTAATGGCCTATGGTCACTAGCTTAGGTATACTATTCAACATTTAATACTCTTTCCTTTATTTCTTTAGCCCATGTGACTATTACTAAGACTATTCTATCTACTAGGTACTAGGCCTATATAGCAATATTTAAATGATAGCCCATGTGCCTAATTTATAACTTATACTAGCTTCTTAAATGCCTATCCATCTAATAGCTCTCTAGGATGATTTCATCCTACATCTAGGTTCATTACATTATCAATATTACATCACCTTATATCTAATAGCCCACATGGCTATATCTAATTCTCATGATGACACTATAATTAAAATTTTAATTGCCTATTCTTCTAATAGCATTCTAGGATGACATCAAACTAAATCTAGGCACCTTACATCACCAAGCTTACATCATCCTGTACTCACTAAGCCACATGCCTAATTCTAATCTCAAGATAGCCTTATTATTGACTTGTTTTATTTTATTTTCCCCTTTTTGCCCTTGGATTGCCGCCGGCCACTCTTTCTCTTTCTCCTCACGTGTGGCCTCCTCCAAGTAGATATTAGGTACTGCAATCTAGGCTTATATCAACTCGAATCATCATACTCTAGTACCTCTTGAATTAATAATTCCTTAGGTCAAAACTACTTTACATTTCTTTCTTTGACTCTAATAATTGTCAAGACACCACCAAATCTCATTATTCTCTTTCTCTTTCTCTTTTTCTTTCTTTTTCTCTCCATTTCTCTATTCGGCCCTCCCTTGGCTGAACGGCCTTGGCCCACCTTGGGTTAAGCTTTTTGGTCCACCTTTCTTGGGTCAAACCTAGCCTTCTTAGGTTGGACCACCTCTGATTCCTTAATTGGGGTAAGAGCCCATCTCTCTTAATTTAGTGCCCACGATTAATATAATAATTTGTGATTAAGAGTCGCATTTCAGTGACCTTAAAATAGCTTCCTTGAGAAGGTGGCAAACAGGGCATCGCTTGCGAATCTCATGATCGTTGCTCGAGTCGATTCACGTTCGAGCCTCGTTGTTTCCTAGAGAATTCTCGGTTGTCATGTAATCGAGCAGGATGATCGTCTCGCCTAGCCATAGGGTCGTGTCGACAATTGAAGGGTCGATTTAGATTAATTATTGCCACCTGGAATTACCCATGAGTTGGCCATAACCATACAACGAATCAATTCCTAAAAGATCGCCCGTCAACTTGTGCTAGTGCAAGGTCATTTTGCTTCAATCCTTATGGTCGAGTAATTACTCTAAGGCTGAGTACTCTCCTTGATCACGCTTGTCGATCCCTGATTGTCTTTACCCAAGGATTCAGCGGGCTAATTACCCCACTTTGCTATTTAGGCCTTGACATCTTAAACCTCATTTCAATAATCAGGGCCTCAAATTAAGGATGTTACATCACTCACATGGCTTTTGCGATGTTTCGTCTTGTGCTCACCATGGCATACATCAAACTTTCCACTATTGATGCATGTGTAATCACCGCAATCTCATCTTTCAAAACCTAAGTACTTGAATTTTTATTCTTGGAAAGTTTGAAATGACTCGCTAGAGGAGTCGCAATTGATTTTGTCTTATCCATGTTAAATCTCTTTAACACCTTGTTCACATAATCTTCCTGTGACAACCATAATTTTTCATCTTTACTGTCCCTAATGATTTTTTTGCCTAAGATATTCTTGGCATTTCTTCAAGTCTTTCATAGCAAAATGTGATGCTAACATCTTCTTTACTTTTGCGATTCCGTTCATTGTAATTAGCCACCAGCATGTCATCAACATATAAAGAGAGACACAATATCACCATCATTATACTTGCAAAAATAAACACAATGTGCAAAAATGTTTTCTTCCATAAACCATCAAACTTTAGGTATCATTGCTACGGAGCTTGTTTCAAGGCATACAAGCTTTTCTTCAAGCGACATATCATATGCTCTTTATCTATGACTTCAAAAACTTTAGGTTGCGCCATATATAATTCTTCATCTATGTTACCATGTAAAAACACCTTTTTTACATCTAACTACTCGAGTTAAAGATCCTTTATTGCAACTATACTCAGCAAAAGTCTTATTGATGTCATTTTCATTACTGGTGAAAATATCTCAATGAAGTTGATCCATTCTTTTCTAGAAAAGTCTTTAACTACATGTCTCGCCTTGTATCTAATACTACCATCATCTTCATTTTTAAGCATGTACACCCACTTATTTAATAAAGCTTTTTTACCTACGGGTAACTAGGTCCACTCCCAAATTTTGCTATGAAGTAACGAGTTCATCTCGTCTTTCATAGCATGCTCCCACTGCACATGAGACGCGTCTTTCTTTGCCTCATTATAAGTCTTCACTTATTATGAATCTATATACATGACATAACTGACAACAACACTTCCAACCTCAAGTGGTGCATAGAGATATTTCTAATAATGATAATCCTTGATTTGAAGTTTCCACAATCCGAAATCTTGCCCATCAAATTTATTGATTTTGATTTTATCTTCTGCCATGCCATTTACATTCAATTGAACTTCACCGAAAAAACCCTCAAATTCTGGATTAGCCAACCCAAGCTCTGATACTAGTTGTTAAGAAATCGTGCGTCAATTCCAAAAAAAAAATAACACGAATAAATGATCTACCCAAACATAATATAATAGTAAAGGAAATAAAATTTGAAGAGCATGACAAAATTTTGTTAACGAAGTTCACCCAAACTTGGGCTACATCTCTGTGCAGAGGCAATCTATGAATCTACTATACTTCGAAAAAAATTTGAATACAATGATGATATTCTCTCAAGATCAAGGCACAAAAAGATTTAAAAAAATCACAAAAAATATAAAGTCATCCACATCAGTACTAGCCATTGGCCAACCACATAGGACAATCAATATTGATTGGACCACCATGCAATAACTTCTAGCCAAAATTAGCTAAAAAGATTATATAGGCAAATTGTTAAAAATTTTAAAATTATATTGATAAATTGTCAAAAAAAATTAGGATTGAATAGGCCAATCGAACAGTAAATTTAGGATGTTTTGAACAATTAACCCTTCAATTGTGTAGATCACATTATTGCTAAAATAGATGTTAAAGACTTCAATTGTGATTGGAGCAACTAGATTCCGGTACTTAAAATATGGACAATAAGAAAATCAACTAGCTGAAGAAGGGCATGCAAAAATTGCGCAAAAATTATATTTTGTTAACAAATTCAACTTCAAGTCTAAATCATGATGTTGATCAATTTAACAGTTAATTAATTTATTCGACCAAAAAAAACATTTAACTATCAATTATTTTACAGTGCGCAAACTAGTCTTCTTAAACCAAAGGAGGATGACAAAGCAGGCATTACTTGCTTGAATCAGGATTCTGCTAGTGGGAGGGAGTGATGTGGGGGCACATTTTTTAGCATTATTATTATTTTTTAATTTCCTTTCCTTACTTTTGATTTTAAAGATTATGTTTGGATATTAGGTTATTTGTTTCAGTCTTTAGTAGTTTTTGTTTAGATAAATAAGATTTAGTAGATTGTATTTTATTGTTAGTTAATATACATATGTCATATCTTAAAATTACAATTTTCTTAGGGTTTTTTAAGAAATAGACAGATTATTTAATCTTGTAATTTAACTTTCCTCCTTTGTGAATTTTTAATCGAGAGAATTTCTTCTAATGTTCCTCAAGTTTGTGTGGCTAAATTACAACCTGTGGTTGTAAATTTTGCATTTTTCTATATTTGTGTTAGCAACTATTCTTCCTACATCAATATAGGATGCAATATTAGTTCAATCTATGCTTATAATGAAGCAAACTTGATAATTAAAGAAAATTTATAACCATCATATGTAAATCTTCACTATATTAGTTCAATCTATGCTTATAATGAAGCAAACTTGATAAATAAAGAAAATTTGTAACCATCTCATTTGTAAATCTTCACTTAATAATCTCATATTGCCGATTAGAATGATTTTTTTTCCCAAAAAAGAAGAGACAATCGATAAAAATATCAAGAATGAAGAAAATACAACAAATAAGACATAACAAGGTGCTATTAATATGCCACTCTCTCCTTGACTTGTCTCATTTCAATGACTATTGGAAAGAATTTTATTTTATTCGTCCAATGTAATTTTGTATTTATTAATCAATAGTGTTATTTTCTAATTCGATGATTGATTGACGACACATATCAATTTTTTTCTATAAGATTGTCAAGTGAAGAAGACAAAACAAGCCCCTTCCTAGAATTTGCATGTGAAAGAGACTGAATAAGCTCTAATGAATATTTGATATGACCGTTCAAGTTTAACACACACCTTACAAACCCATGACATTTCAATATATACTAAAAATAATTATTATTGAATTAATAATATTTTTATTGCTTGTAATTAGTAATTCAATTAATCTAGGATATTTCACTATAGTTTCTAGTAGAGATGCATTGCCAATAGGAAACCTTACAAACCCATGATGTTTCAATGTATAATAAAAATAATTATTATTCAATTAATAATATTTTTATTAATCTAGGATATTTCGATGTAGTTTCTAGCAGACATGCACTACCAATGGGAAACAATATGACTCAGCTTCCAAACTTGTTACTTAAGTCTGAAATCTCTAACAATAATAAATTGAAGTTTCAAGCCAAAGTCTTGGAAAGAATCTAGACAGTTGCAATTGATCAAGATCTCAACCACCGATATGTAGAATTTCAACCTTTCAATTCTGCACTTAATTGAGAAATGAGAATATTCATCTTTTTAAATAAGGAATATTTTAATAAACATATTATAAATGTAAGATCTTATTCATGTCTATTATGTTTCGTGTCACACTTCAACTCTCATGGAACTCATAATACCTCTCCTTCATTAGTTTCAGTTAGATAAGAGTTTAAACTCCAACTTTCAAATGCTTGATTTCTATAAGATTCAAGCTTTTGTAATAATCTACTTTGTTTATAACCGTGCTCATCTTGATATTAGGAAAATTTCACAAGTTTGAAAGTCAAGTTGAGAGCATAGTCCATTGAAAGAGTCATATGTTCCTTCTATCATTAATAAAACAATTTCATAGATGATCATGATATAATATTCACATTGAAAGTACACATTATATAATTCCAAAGAAACATAGTCAATTCACAAAATCTTTCTTTACTTCATTTTTTTTTTGTTCATTGTGCTGGAGATATCTCTCCTAATTGTAATGTGCATCATTTGGCTGAAATTATATCAAAGTCAGTTCAATTTTCTAAATGCCATAATTATATAGAAGATCAAGTGTAATTAGAAAAACTATCTTCTTAGAAGACAAACAAGAAAATATATTCTCATAAGGTGTGCTACTTAGTTATCACAATTCTGAAAAAATGTTGTTTGTGTCAACTGTGGTCTGGACAATATTTGTCCTACTTTTGTGATATTTTCAATCTTGAGCTCGACCAAGGGACATTAATGTCGAGTCTCATTTTCTATGTCCTATGTAGTTTATCATTTTGCGTCCCTTGTCATACTCTCCAGTAATTCATTCTAGTGCTCGCTCTTCATGTTCAATTCATTCCATGACGTATAGTGTGGCATCTAAACATGATTAAAATCATGATTTTAAATAAATCCAATCAGTTTTCTATTTATGAAAGAAAATATAACAAGATGATATAATATTCTAACATCATAAATCTTTTATTGGTCTAAATAACTGAATTTTTGAAAAATGAACATCGCATGTGATTTTCCGAAGGATGCAAGTTTGTATTCTTTGACCCGTACAAGGATATTTCACTAGTATTTATGATAATCTGGAACTGACAAACGTATACCCCTAAATGAAACGGCCAATAACATTCCTGTGAATCATGGGCAGAGAAATGAAAAGGACTACTTTAAGTACATGGACAGCGAAGTGAAAAGGACTCTTATGAAGACCAGAAAGTTTGAATTGGTCATTCAATAGCCATCTACTCAATATCAACCATCACATAACTTCACTAGTCGCATGAACCAGATAATTGTTGTTTGGTCTAGATTTCCTTGTTGAGCTCCACAAAAGATACAAATTTTTATTATTCACTTTGTCAGCACATGACTTGTGTAACTAGTCGGTTCGACGAATTTTCCTATTAGGTAATCAGGATATGATCCAACAGATCAGATCGAATCGTACATTGTGAATTAGTTAATGCCCACTTATTTGAATAGATCTAATTGACTAGAGCTAATTAGTTTCAAAGTCGCTACCTTTATCACATAAGTTCAACCTTACCAACAGCTTATGATAACAAAAAAAAAGGGTACTCCCACACGCAAGAAGCAATGAGCCGGTGCTTACATATGCATCAAATGAGTCGAGGTTGGAGAGAATCTGCTCCCACCATCATCCATCACATAAAAACAAGACCATATCCCTCCTCATAAACATATCGAGAATCTTATTATTAGGGTTCTTAGTTTCTTTTCTAACTTCTTGGACGGCCTCATCAAGGGTTGATGTACTGACTCGTAGCTAAAATCAACACTCAACAAGCCAGGTATTTAGTTTCTCCTAAATTAAGTTTTCCCTTCTTTTCATTCTTATTTGTTCTTTTTTTTTATAGATTGTAAACTAATTGCCGGGTGAATTTTAAAGAGAGATGTGGTACGAACTCACAATATATTGATATAATGCTCTAGCTTGCTATGTACACAATCAATGGCTGAGGTCCAAGACGGTTGCATTTTGGTCATAAACAATTCCAAATGTATGTTTTCCTTTCAAGCTAGGTAGATATGGAACAGAGCAGTCCTCATTGGAGCCATTATAAAACTGGGACAAATTCGAGTCAAAAGACCCGCACAGCTTCTTGGAAACTCACAAATATCACTCAATCAATACGTAATAGAAAGTCAATTTTACTAATGATAAATAATAAAATTATTGGTATTATTGTTATGATCATCATCATCATAGTAGTAAATAACAAGACAAGAATAATAACAATAATAAGGTTCTATAAAATGATAATATTGTCGGGTGTTCATTTGAAACTTAAGGAAAATGATAAAAAAAAGATAGATTTTTTATTTTTTTGGTTATACATTGACATGTTGCCTATCACAAGTCTCGACAGGCTTCTAAGAGCTTCCATCTTGCCACCAGAGGCCATGAACTTGCCAATTCAAGACAAGCCTCGAGCTCACCTCTAAACGTGATGAGCTCGCTATCAAAAGCCTCCAGCTCACCAACCTCAGGTGGGTTCGAGACATGATGCTGGAGGCCGCAATATTCAAAGGTAAACAAAGAAGACAGAAAATGTTTTCCCCTTTAAAAAAGCGGAAAAATGTGATATTTAAAGGTAAACGAAGAAGACGGAAAATGTTTTCCACTATCAACACTTTTGAAGGTGTTTTTTCCATTGGTGGAAATATTTTATTTGACTATTTTGTTTTCCATGAAACGAACGCTAAAAAATTTGAAAAATATTTTCTTGAAAGTTATTTTTGGTGAAACTAACGGAGCTGAAGAGTATATAAATTTATGCATAAAGATGTGAGATATTTTAACCAAAAAAAAAAACTAGAACTGACTTGTTAGACATGAGCAAAAATCCAAGTAGTTTATGGTACTAACAAAAATTCCAATGGATTTGCGTTAGATATTGCAGACGCCATGTGAGAAGTCATCTAATATATCCTAACTTAACCAGGTGACTTCGTCTTCTTTGCACGAACTTCCAGAGGCTTTTGCACGTTAGGTTAACTCCATCCCAGGCAGTCTCTCTCTTCAACTTAGAAAAGTCAAATCCGACTAGTCTCTAGTACACAAACCAAGTCCCATCGTAAGTTGTTTAGAACAAGATGGAAGTAGCAGCACAAAAATGGCGGTATGAACGATCATGTGGTTAATGAATCGTGAGGATTCTTCATCCAATATTTAAGGGCCGGGGACAAAAATGAACCATCAATACTGCCAAAGGTCGTCTTATCTCTTTGCATGGTACGTATGCCCAAATGGGTCCCGCCCACATCGAGCAATGCTTGAATGGAAGAGTACCATGCCTTTTCTGGCTTTTCAAATGTCTTCCCCGTTATAAATTCCTCGTTGTCGTCGTCATATCGTCCAAGTCTCTCTCCCCCTTTTCCGTAAACCCTTTGCAATGATTCCTCCAACAATCTCGTTCGATGCTGAAAGGCTCCTCTTTTTGGCTCTCCTTTTTCGCGATCCTTGCTGCCTTCAGCGGCGGCCCTTGCGGAGCAGTGGCGCAGAGCAATAGCAACAACAATGGGACAACGATCCCAGGTGAACGTTGGGGTGGTTCTTGATCTGGAGACGTGGGTGAGTCAGATGGCATTGAGCTGCATTAACATGTCACTCTCTGACTTTTATAGTTCAAACCCTTCCTACAAGACCAGGCTCGTCCTCAACGTAAGAGATTCCACACGGGATGAGGTTGCTGCTGCTGCTGCAGGTTCTCTCTCTCTCTCTCTCTCTCTCTCTCTCTCTCTCTCTGTGACCGGTCATGTTGCATGTCCAGAATTATACGACGACACCATTTTTTGGGTCAAAACTTTCGTCCTTCTGTTGATAGTACTGAAGCTTTTTTGTTTAATCGGTGCTCGAACTTAGGAGGGTTTGCTTGTCGGCTAATAATACACATATTCTCGTAGAGGATGAAGAATTTTATGCAGCTGTCTCAGTGATGCAAGATTAAAACCAATCGTACTATTGATCTTGTCATAGAATCAAAGATTAACATAGAGTCAGCACTTGAGATTCAATTCGATCGCTTTCGCAATGGATTGAGGATGTGTCGAAGTCAGAAATATATCGATATATAGCCCAAGTCCTGCGGTCGTATGAGACTGACAATATGGCGCTTAAGCTTGAGAACATAGAGGATTCGTGGGATTTGGTCAATCCGCGGAACGCGGTGCTTCTCCACAAGGCTGGTCTTCAAGCCTAACATTTGACTTTGGAACCATTTATTTTATTCATTCCTTCCAATTCTTGGGGTATACTCTTTCAGAAGCTATATCAAGAAATGATATTGGCGAGAATTTATCTTAGGGATTGGCCCCAAGGAGATAGTTATTTCAATCGCGCCTAGCTGAAATTCTCCGATTGGCTAAACTTTTTCTTGAAGTTTCCTTTCCTTTTTTTTAAGGATACAAGATCACTGAAACAATGTTGTATGGTTTATGGATCTTAGAGATCAAATTCATCTCAGCCATCAATCACCATGTGAGCCTGATGATGAGACCCACTTAATTACTGAGTGAAGTGATATTGATAAAAATGATTTACAAAGCACTTAATAATTTATCGGACCCACCCATGGGTAGCCTAGCTGGTTAGGGCGAACTTGGGTTTCGTTGAGGTCTTGAGTTCGATTCCCCAGGGAAGTGCCCGTGATTTAAGTGGGGGGCCATGATGGTGGGTTGTTATGCTAGTCTCTCCTGAAGAATAGTTGAGGTGCACACAAGCTGGCCCGAATACCTCAGTTACCAAAAAAATAATAATAATAATTTCTCGGTGTCTACTGGTGTTGGTTAAAAATTGACTTTGACTTGAAAAGTCTGACTTCTCTGTCATCTCGCATTTCACCCATATGTATATGTACATAAATTTATAGTTACAATAATTCATCTTGTTAAGAACTTGTGAACAAGATTTTCGCTTATGTTTTCAGATGGCAAATTATAGTACGATTGCTACTGTTTGTTATGTACATCTCAGAATAACGTGCTACATAGGTGCAATTCCATGAAAGGAGTCCAACGTTTTTGTCCTTTTCATATTAGAAAAATAGTCACTTCAACGAGGGTGATTGTTAGAGAATTTCAGTTTCTTTTTCTCTCGTGCAAATATGTTCACCGTAAATATCTCCACATAATTATGCCGATGTTTTTTTGTCTTTTCCATAATTGAGCCAAACATCATGATAAGCGAGCTATGCCAAGTTAATTAAGTAACTAATTATTTCTACGTAAGTTGTGTCATTATTGTCGAAATGAAACAACTTAAGTTTCAAGTTCAAATTGTCAATACATGAAAGCTGTTTAACAAGGATGCTAAGAGGATTAATTGGTAATGTAACATCATCAAGGTCTGGCCTCAGAAAGAATTACAGAATTATAATAAGGGGGCTTGGATTTTAGAGTGGTTTTTCTGATGTCATGAGATATAGAGGTCAACTCTCTTTTTTCTTTTTTCTTTTCAACCGAAATGGTCAACTTAGTGATGAAGAGAATTCGACTTGATGTTAACAGCTTTTATGTTTTCTTCGTTAACTTTTGTGGAAAGAATCGGTTTATTGTAGGTTTGCAATATCATTTGCCGAACAATTTATATCTTTAAATAATATTAATTGCAAGTTCATTTCCAACTTCAAGCTCCTCTTTTTTTTTTTTGGTCTTAAACACTTTAAGTTTCTCGATATGTCAAATTTTCATAGATTATGATCAATACTATACCTTTTCCAATAAGAAGTTCCATTATTTGCCGCATTGTTACTGTTTCACCGTCTTTTCTCGTTCATCCTTGCAGCTCTTCATTTGATAAAGAAAAAGCAAGTCCAAGCCATAATAGGCCCCGAAGGTTCAGTGCAAGCAGCCTTCATTATTGACCTTGGAAACAAATCCCATGTGCCCATCATCTCTTTTTCTGCTACTAGTCCTTCCCTCAGTTCGATTCGGAGTCCGTACTTCGTTCGAGCCACGCAAAATGACTCGTCCCAAGTGAATGCCATAAGCGCAGTCGTCCAAGCTTTCGGCTGGAAAGAAGCAATCCTCATATATGTGGACAACGAGTTTGGAGAAGGCGTCATGCCTTCTCTTACTGATGCTCTGGAAGAAGTCGGCACGCGAGTACCCTACAGGAGCCTCATTTCTCCTTTGGCCACGGACAATCAAATCCTGCAGGAACTCTACAAGTTAATGACGATGCAAACAAGGGTCTTCATTGTTCACATGTTACCTACGCTTGGTTCTCTGCTATTTGCCAAAGCAAAAGAGGCGGGAATGATGAGCGAACGTTATGTGTGGATCTTGACTAATGGAATTACTGACCTATTGAGCTCTGTGGATTCGTCTATTGTCGCTGAATCGATGCAAGGAGTAGTGGGCATCAAGACTTATATCCCGGACACACCAAACCTGGACAACTTCATGGTCCGATGGAGGATGAAATTCCAACAAGACAATCCATCCGTCCTTAATCCTACGTTGAACATTTTCGCGTACTGGGCTTATGACGCTGCTTGGGCTCTGGCAATGGCAGTCGAGGAAATGGGTGTGACGAATTTTACCTTCCAGATGTTGAATGCTTCAGCAAATGCAACGGATCTCGACACTATTGGGGTCTCTCAAAATGGTCCGAAACTTCTCCAAGAACTAGCCAATACGACATTCACGGGCCTCACTGGAAATTTTAGACTTATTGATCGGCAGTTAGGGTCTTCAGTGTTCCAGATTGTTAATATCAATGGAAATGCAGCGAGAGGGATTGGGTTTTGGACGCTAGAAGATGGGCTTCTAAGAGATTTGTGTATATCCAATACAAGTAAATTCCACTTCAAAGAGTAATCTCAGATCGATAATGTGGCCAGGAGATTCGACTTCTGTCCCCAGGGGATGGGAGATTCCCACAAATGGGAAGAGGTTGAAAATTTTAGTCCCCGTCAAGGACGGTTTCAATCAATTTGTAAGGGTGACTCGAGATCCTAGCACAAATACAACTCAAGTCACCGGATACTGTGTCGACATCTTTCAAGCCGTTATAGAAAAATTGCCTTATGCTATGGCTTATGACCTTATTCCGTTTGCCTTGCCTAATGGAAGTAGCGCCGGTAGTTACAATGACATGGTCGATCAAGTATTTTACCAAGTGAGCAACTGCTTAATTTCGTCGGATTACATGTAGAGATTTACTATGCTATCATGTGGTTGATGAAGAAAACATTCCCTTTTTCCTTGTGTTGGAACAGAATTACGATGCACTGGTGGGTGATACAACGATCATTGCCAATAGATCATTATACGTGGATTTCACCTTACCATACACCCAATCCGGGGTGTCAATGCTTGTGCCATACAAGGACAACAAGAGTAAGAATGCTTGGGTTTTCTTGAAGCCACTCACTTGGGACCTTTGGCTGACAACCGCATTCTTCTTTGTGTTTATAGCATTTGTCGAGTGGATTCTTGAACATCGGATCAACGAAGATTTCAGGGGCCCAGCCTCGCATCAAGTTGGCACAAGCTTCTGGTTTTCCTTTTCAACCATGGTCTTCGCACAAAGTAATCACCCTTCACTTTAATAAATCAATCGAACACTACAATTCACATATCGTTCTTGCATAATTTATCTGCTTTCCCTTAATTTGGATTGTAGGGGAGAGTATATTTAGCAACCTAGCCAGATTTGTTGTGATCGTGTGGGTTTTCGTGTTACTCATATTAACGCAAAGTTACACTGCAAGCTTGAGCTCTCTTTTGGTGGTGCAAAATCTTCAACCAACTATAGCTAATGTGGACCAGCTCCTAAAGAGTGGAGAGAAAGTGGGATACCAGGATGGCTCTTTCGTTTATGAGATGCTAAAGCAGATGACGTTCGACGATTCTAGACTCATATCTTATGAGTCTTCTGAAGAATGCCATGTGCTTCTCTCCAATGGAAGTGCCAAGGGCATGATTGCAGCAGCATTCGATGAAGTCCTCCATAGTAAACTTGTTACTTCTCAATATTGCAACAAATATACCATGATCCCGACTTTTAAAACTGCTGGATTTGGCTTCGTAAGTCCTCGGTCGCTCATTTTTGCCCCCAAAATTTTCAATTACTTGGATTATTCTATGATTGAGAAATCTCATGTCCTGCTTTTTTTTTTGGTAAACCTCATGTCCTGCTTTTGGTTTACAGGCTTTCCCCAAAGGGTCTCCGCTTGTGCCAGATATTTCGCGAGCAATCCTTAACGTAACTCAAGGGCCTAAAATGAAGGAAATTGAAAACGCTTGGCTTCCAGAGAAATCCAACTGCCCGGATTCGGCTAACTCGGTTTCTTCCAATAGCTTGGGTCTCGACAGCTTCTGGGGCCTATTCTTGATTGCCGGAGCTGCTGCAGTTTTAGCCCTCCTCATTTTCATGGTTATGTTTGTCAAAAGAAACCGGCATGTTATCACAAGTTCCTCAGGTTCGTTGTGGGAGAAAACTATTGCTCTGGGAAGAAGATTTCACCAAAGAGATCTCAGTTCCCATACTTTTAGGAAAGCCAGACCTAGAGATAATATTGTGGAAGATGGTGCCAAGGAGACTGCAGCTGTTGAAACTTTAGATAACACCAACTCTCCACGAAGTCCGTCAAGCGGCTCTAGCCAAATTGACAACGTGCTAATCAATGAGCAAGGTACACCATCAGCAGAACAAGCACTTCCAAATCATGTAGACCAAGGGTGTCCCGAGATACCCATAAACGTCGAGCTTACAAATGTCAATCACTGAGTTACATGCCTCAACAATTTTATATGGATGGACACGATCAATTGACCCAGTGACATGTAAAGTGCTCCAAAGTATATGCTTTATTATCAAGGATGGTGTTTGCTAGACTAGGCAGGTGATTTCAATGCATGTATAAAATTTCCAAATTCTATGTATGGGTATGGATTATTTGCATTTTTGTTATTAATTTTAGTTACATTATTAAACGACACATAGGACTTCTTCCTCAACATGCTCTTTCCTGGAATCTGCCTATGGAGGATTAGTGACGGATTTTGCGATGAAAATTAATTTTCTCGATGAGAAATAATAATGGTGGAACATTCGTCACAAAATCCGTTGCTAATTTGCGACGGAAAAGGGAATCCGTCGCTAATTAGCGACAAAAAAGGAAGTCCGTCACTAATTAGTTAGTGATGGAAAAGGGAATTAGCGACGGATTATGAAGTCCTTCGCTAATTAGCAACGAAAAATAAAGTCTGTCCCTAATTAGTTAGTGACAGAAAAGGAACTTCGTCGCTAGTTACAACCGATTTTGCAACAAATCTTCCAAATTTTTCAGCCGCTGTTAAGTCCCAAATCCGCACGCAAAATCCTTCAAATTTTTCATTGGACCCGGGAACAATTTCAAATCTCGCTCCTTCCTCTATTTTAATCAATCCTCGACGAAGCCGTCCAAACCCAATCCAATCTCTGCAACCTCGCTCTCCAATTGCTCTCCTTCGTCAAAGACCTGAGCACAAAAAAAAAAAAAAGTGAGGAACTCAGTCCTCCTCTCCCTTTGTTCTCTCCCTCATCTTGCTTTCTCTCTCATGCCAAAGACCCCTGCCCAGATCTCCTTTTTTATTTTCTCTGAATGTCCCTTTCCTTCCTCCTTTTCCTTTGTTTTTTCTATTTTCTGGCCTTCTCTTTTTTCCAGGCCGAGCTCCCCTTACGCGAAGACCCCTCTCTCTCTCCTCCTCCTCTTTTCCTTTTCTTTCTATTTTCTTCCACCCTTCCCGATGCCTCACGTTTTTTTTCCTATTTTGGCCGATCTATCACCGAATTCAACTTCTTGCTCTCTCTCTCTAACTAAAGAGCAATGACCAGAACCAAGCAGACGGCAAGTAAGTCCATCGGGGGCAAGGCATGTCACGCCCCAATCCCGAGCGTGCGCGATTCCTGAACTTATCTTCCCTCTGACGGTCGATCCTCGCAATGACCCATGACTTATCACTGACCTTTTTATTTAAACGGAAGGAACACGCATGCTGAAGCAAGTAACATATATATATATATCTCTCCTGACCAAAACTAGGATATAGAAATTCACATCTCATACCATCAAACCAGTACATAGTTTACATGCCATTTAATACCCATGAAATGCACAATATGCTCAGCAAACTAGAAGAATCCTAGAAATCTCCTATGCGGCCATGCCCTCCATCTCTTTCGTCGACTGCTCTTTCATAGGCTTCTTTACCTCGAACGACTTCGCTTTTTATGCTCACGATCAACTGGCTCATCCTCTGAATCCATAGCCAAATCCTGAGGGGGGGTTGGTGGTGGTGAGATATTTGAATATCCCAGTGAATAAACCCTAACCCAAAACTAGGAACATCACCACCCTACGGTTCCAAATCGCGTCCCTCCTAATAACTATTGTCTCTACCTGACACTTGTCACCTGAGTCATATCCAAAATCCAACCTTGTCATTTACTGCTTGCCATCTAGCTCATCTAAGATCCCACCAAGTCTAAACTTCTACCTATCAAGTTCCGAACCTCGAGAACATGCACATCCCTCGATGGTCGACTAAATTGTGACGTTCCCAGGATTCGTCGCCGACCCAATCGATTTTTACACATGCGGAAGCGAATTAAACAATCCTCGTACAACTCTCAAACATGGGATAGGAAAGTAGGACAACAAAATTTACACAAAACATATCTTATAAATAACCCCGAATTCAGATACACAGCAGACTAAATCAAAAAGGAAACTACTGAGCTATCTAGTCTTTGGGATCTATAGCCAAGGGCTTCAGGTCCAGCCAAAAAGGCGTGCTAAAAAATCCATCACTTGTGGGATCCCATAACAGTTAATGTTGCACCTCCACCTAGGGACCTGAAAAATTGTAACCACGACGGGTTGAGACAATGTCTCAGCAAGTCTACCCCCTAAGCCCCGATTAGGAAGAAATTCACCTAGAGGTGGCCTAACACACATCAAATGTTCCTTACCTCACCGTAGCACCTCCCTGCACATCAATACAGTTCATACATATACACGTAAAGCAAACATCTTTACCAACCAGCACATTGCACATCAATTATCAAAGGTTCAATCCGACATTCCGATGTTTCTCGACCCGCGAAAAGTTCTCGCCTTAGGTCCTCGTCAAAACATGCAATGCAAGGGCAGAGGCATTACGTATTGCCATCCCTCTCCCAAGCCGCAAGGGTAGAGGCGTTACGTATCGCCGTCCCTCTCCCGAGCCAATGTGTAAAGCGGGGGTAGAGGCGTTACGTATCGCCGTCCCTCTCCCGAGCCAATATGTAAAGCAGGGGTAGAGGCGTTACGTATCGCCGTCCCTCTCCCGAGCCCATATGTTATCCTCGCCACAACTCGGGAAGGTTCTAAGCATGCCACAAATCAAAATTATCACCAAATATGCAATGTCCAGCAAGCACTATATGAAGAACAATCACCAAAACAGAATCGGCCCTAATCAGCAGAAACAGGGCCACTCGCGCATCTCCACGTTTAAATAGAAAAACATAAACAAATGATATCCAAAAATTATAAAATTTTAATATATTATAAAGGACACATAAATGAACATTTTGTATGAAGACACATTGACCCAAATCCTTCTGGATTGAGATCAGTAAATCGCTCAAAACATTGAAAAAACTGTGTCCGTTTTCAGAGCTCACGTCTTTCAAAACCAGCTTCGTTCGAGATTGAAAACTTGTCCGATTGAGCTGAAATTTTAGTATGTTATACTAATATATGTAAGAAATAACTTCCATGAAGTAACTCTTTCGAAATTCGGACCCTATGATTTGATAAAAATCCATTGAACATCAAAAGGTCACAAACTCCAGCAAAAACAGAAGTTCTGTTTTGCTTAAAACGAAGTTGAAATAATATTAGTTTAAATTCATAAAATCTTGAGTAAAATATATGTTATAGCTGAATATGTATAAAACATTTCTCAAGAGGAATCGACCTCCAAATCTCATCCAATTTCGATCCACAAAATTGGCAAACAGCAAGCATCCAGTAGACAGATTCCAGAGAAATCCACTAAACTAAACTAAACCATCCTTAATAGTGTCAATCCAACCTAACACTAATCTAATCAAGCTAATCAACACCAATCTAACCCCTAAGTGCAATCACAACCTAAGAAAGGATTAGAGAGTTCACTCGCCTGATTAGAGAATAAATCGGTTCACGGCGACGGCGGCGCGAAGACGAGCAAAACCCGAGCCTAGGCGACACCAAAAGAAGCTCGGAAGAGGCTCAGCTGAGGTGAAACTTGCACAGCAAGTAGGGAGGGCATGAGCAGCAGAAGGAGGAGAAGAAAAATGAGGAAGAAGAAGAAGAAAGAGGAGGAAGATACGTTGCTTCCTGCTGGTAGAGGACAAGAAGCCACAAAAGTCCTCCAAAAATATCTCAAACACTTTGAGATAAGCCCCAAAAGTCTTCTACTATGACCAATGGCAATTTTCCCCTCCAAAGCTTCTCAAACAAGCCAAGAATGAAGGCCAAATAAACCCCCTAATCATCCCCTACGAATTTCCACCATTTATCCACCAAATAATTCAATTTGATAGCCCAAAAATCTAATTAAAGAGACCCATCCGAATTTCCACAAATTCTTTTTGTCCAATTTGAATTTTTCCGCAAAATTCCCGGCTCAATAGAATTCTCCGAAAAGATGAGACGAGGTCCTAAAAATAAATCGTGACACGCTCGAACGTTCGATTTTTGAATCCGAGTTCAATTTCATGGTTAAAATCAACCGAACACGATTTAGGTACAATCCAACTCACTAGGTAGCTTTTAGGGATTTTACCGCGGTTAAATCCCTTAACAGTTTTACCTAATAGGTTGTTAACTCATGAGTGATAAGCTCTGAGAAAAAGTACCATAGGCGCATCGGCGAAAAGCCCATTCCATTTCATCGAGACAAGGTCGAAAATTCATGATGTCACACTACCCACGTGTCAAGACTACCTACCAATATTGCCTGAGCCGACAAGTAAATAAATGCACATATAATATTTCATAATTAAATAAGTAAATTGCATAATTAATAAATAAATTGCGTAACTAATTAATTAAGGTTGTCCACAACCAGCCTAAGACCCTAATTAAGCCTTCTCAATTCAACGTCACATCACTCAAACCGATTGACCAATTCTCACAATTGCCCCCAATGCTAGCGCCATGCCTCGTACGATCACCCGTATCAATTATCTAACGTTCAATCAATGATTAGGGCCCATTGCCTCATTTAATCCATCCAACGTCACCACATCATCAATGCATTAGACCTGCCACAATCGGCACCATCCATCCAATCCTACATTAAATCAAAGTCACACTGCCCATCATGTAGTCTAACCAACATATCTAATGGTCCTCGTACCTAACCAACATTCCCTAGCTAGAAGGTGTCACAATCGTCCCTTCGCTCGCCTCTAAGTCTCAGCATGGGATACTTTTGCTTACTTGCTAGATCTACTAATAGGGATACTCGGTCTCGCGATTCCTAAATACGTAGTAATATTGAATCAACGACGAATAATTAAATGGATTGTCATATTAAAGTCATGTACTAACAATTAATAATTAAATTGCGACAACTAATAAACAAGTGGCACAACCAATTAATAACTAAATAGCACAACTCAAACTTAACCAACGTAAGTAATAAATAAATTGCACAATCAATAATTAAATAAAAAGATTAATATATAGATCGTATGACTAATAATTAAATAGTGTAATTAATAAATAAATTGCACAACTAATAATTAAATTGCGAATTTAATTAAAATAACCCATGAAAATATTATCAACAGGGATAATTAAACGAACACATTTTCTGTGAGGTACGTGGCTGACCCCATCGAGCCTCCTCATTTGTACTTGTTCTACCATCACATCAAAATTGAATTTTCTCAACTTTCACAAAATTCGTGTCTTTGGCATCTCCACAAGCCAATTAATGGCCCTGAGATACCTCCCGGGTCAAGCGAGCCGCGTCACGGATTAAACTAACATCGGCGAAACTAATCGTTCTATCTGACTAATCCATCAGGCAAACAATTAGTCAATCAATGCTAAATTCTAGGAATTCTATCAGTTATAGCCATTCTAGCTATTTTCTACTAAGACAGTAAATGCGCCTAATAAAGGTTTATAGCCCACTCACCTCAATTTGCGTCTTTAAGCAACTTTCCCATTTTCTTTTTCTTTCTTTCATTTTCTTCTTTTCCTTTTTCTTTTCTATTTCTCCTTCTTTTCCTTCTTTTCTTTTCTTCTTGGGCTGACTAGGGCCCACCAGGACTAAGCCCAAGCCGCAAAGGAGAGAGGCCCACACTTAACGGTGGCTCCGACGATGGGGCCAGTGAAGCTCCAGTAATGGCGCTAATGAGGCTCCGGTGACGGCATTGACGAGGCTCCCACGAGCCTCTCGAGGGTAGTCTCCGGTAGTGGGGATGATGGTCAGAGCTGCGGACTCAACAGAGAGGCCAAACGGTGAGGAAAACGGTCGACAGGGGGACTTGAGCTCGAATCAAGCTAGTCGGTAGGGGAAATGGTGGACGGATGGCGAGCTAAAATCGACGACTTAGGGGCGACATCGACGGCCACTAGTGGACAGAAACAATGGCTCGAAGGTGGAACGAGATGGAGGAAGCAGCGTCGTCACGGGCCGTGAGGCAGCAAGCGAAAGCGATGACGTGCGTGCAGCGACGTGGACGATTGAGCTGTAGCTCGGGGTGGCAAACGCCACGACATGGAGGAGCAGAAGTAGAAGAAGGCGACGTTCAGGTGGTGGCACAGCGAGCTGAGGTGAGGCGGCAGAAGAGAACAGCAACGTTTAGCCAGCCGCAGAAAAACCAGAGGAAAATAATGAAGAAGAAGGAAGAAGACGGAGAAGAAGACCGAGAGGGGAAGGGAAAGGGAGAGAGAGAGTGTGTGTGTGTAAGAGAGAGAGAGAGAGAGAGAGAGAGAGAGAGAGAGAGAGAGAGATGGGACGGGGGGAACAGTCTGCAGAGGGAGGTGTGTGTAGAAGGGAAAAGAAAAATGGGGGAAAAAGTCAAAGAGGCAGGGGGAAAATTGGGGTTTTTGGCGTGTGGGGGAAGGGGGAGGAGAGAGAGAGAGATGGGCTGTGACAAGGCCTCGAGGAAGCAGCTCACCACCAAGGCGGTGAGGAAGTCAGCGTTGGCGACCGGTGAGGTGAAGAAGCTGCACCAGTTCAGACCCGGGACGGTGGTGCTGCGGGAGATAAGGAAGTACCAGAGGAGCATGGAGCTGTTGATCCGTAAGCTACCGTTCTAAAGGCTAGTGAGGGAGATCGCTCAGGACTTCAAGTGGACCTCTAGTTCCAAAGCAGGCAGTGGAGGCCTACCTAGTGGGGCTTTTCGAGGACACCAACTTGTGCGCGATCCACGTGAAGCGGGTCACCATCATGCCGAAGGACATCCCTCGCGAGGAGGATTAGGGGCAAGAGGGCTTGAGGCTGCTTCGTGGCTTGCTCCTTTGTGTAAGAGATCGAATAAATCGATGCTTTAGCGTTTTCTAGCTTTCTATTTCTCTTGGGCTTTTCTTTCGATGTGATGTACTTACGTGGTCTTGAAGGGGATCAATAGAGATATGTTCTTGTGGTTCTTCAAGCTTTAAAGTTTGGGGTTGAAGATAGATTTTTTTTTCTTCTTTTTAAAGGGACAGGCTCATTTGCAAGACATGCAAGCAATCCTCTGTGCAGGATTTCTTCACCGGCTCATATAACTCACCTACTTTCACCAACTCCTCAAATTCGACAGAATTTTTTTTCCATGAATTTAGCGACAGATTTAGCCACAAGTTTTGCGACAGAAAAAAAATTGATTTTGTGACAAAATTAGCGCCAAATTTTACGAAGAAAATTTAGCAATGGAAAAAAAATCCATCGCTAATTAGTGACGAATTTTGCTATGAAAATTTTGTGGCGAATAAAAATCTGTTGCTAATTAGAGACAAATTTTGCAACAAAAAAATTATCTGTCACTAATTAGCGACGAAATATATCAGTCGTAAGTTAGCGATAAAAAATGAAAATTTCCGTCGCTAATTAGTGATGAATTTTGCGACGAAATATATTCGTTGCTAAATTTAGTGACTCCAAATTTAGTGACGAATTTGAATGTTTAGTGATGAATTTTGCCAAATTTTCAGTCGCAAAATTCATGACTAAATCCTTGTTTTTTGTAGTGTAAATTGTTATTTCCAGCATGGCGTTTTAAAAAAAAAATTGAAGTCCAATGTGAACGAATCCTTTGATCAATTTCTCGTTGACAACTGTCATACCTCTTCTTCTTCATGTTCAGCTTCATCCTCAACTTCTTCATTCATCTTCAACCAACAATTTTACATTATTCTTCTTTTTCTTCTTAAATCATTTTCTTAACTACCATCTAATCCTAAGGAAACCAGGATTATCAGTATGGTCGCTCTGATTTCTTGGTGTGTGGTCCTCGTTATGTGAGGATCAAAGATGGTCCACGACGAAATTGGCTCCAAACGAGCCCAATTGCAAGAACATTAAATTCATTTTCCTGAAAACAACTAGAAAAAATCGTAGTGGGAAAAAAAATCGAGAGCAAAACATTGTTTTCCATTCTTCACCTATTGCCCCAAAAATTCAAAGGTAGAAGGTAAATGGCCCCAATTTGAGGAACTCAAGTTAAGGTTCATACTAGATTTTGCCCCCAATTCATTAATTTGGGACTAATAGATGGTCAAACGATATCATTTTGATTTAATAATGTAACTTCATTTTGTGGCCACATTGGATGGTTTATATTTTAAAATTGTCCCATCAGATTTTTTAGCTACATAAATACGTGATGGCACTAATGTCATCATTTCTTTTTTGCAAAAGTTAGACTCATGTATTCACTCAGAAATTTTGACATGAAAACAATTGTCATGTGAAATTTATTATACTTATATTTTTCCCCCTCATGACCCTCTTGGTATAATACAATTTTTTTTGGGAAAACAATCGTGTAGAATTTTGAAGATTCTAAAAACTAGTTTTGTGGTGATTATAAAACAATCGGATTTTTCCCCCAATCCATTAATTTGGGACTAACATATGGTCAAACGATGCCGTTTTGATTTATTAATGTAACTTCACTTTGTGGGCAAGCCACATTGGATGGTTTTTATTTAGACATTGTCCCATCAGATTTTCTAGCCACATAAATGGTCATGGCACTGATGTGATCATTCCTTTTTTCTTTTTCTTTTTTACAGAAGTTAGACTCAAGTGTTTGCTCTAAAGTTTTTACACTAAAACAATTACCATGCAAAATTTATGATAGTTCTATTTTTTTCCCTATTTCTCATGACCCTCTTGGTATAATGCAATTTTTTTGGGAAAACAATCGTATAGAATTATGAAGATTCTAAAAACTATCATTAGTATCAATATCATCATGATAAGTGCATATACTTGTGGTGATCTTAAGGAAGATCATAATGATATCAATGTTCTCTTTAAGTTTAGTGAAGAATAATTACAAGGATGAAGATTTTGAGAGAGTAGAAAAAGTTAGACATAACAAAGTCCTTGTGAGGACTTGAAGGTACTATGATCGATCTGTAATCAATGTACAGTCTTTGGAGGCTGATATACTTTGGAGATTTATCAAATGATTGATCACAAGTCATTCCACACAATTTGACAATGAACAATGCTGCAACCTCCTTAGAGACTTATGGTACCTCGGGTTGTAAACTGCTCATAAGGCGATCCCAATTGGCATTTTAAATAGATGACTCGAATATATCGTCTAATCATAAAGTAATTTGACTTATCAATTATGAGCACAAGCTCAACCAAGCTCATGCCTCACATGAAATTGGATTTCCTAAGTTCTTTAACAATCTACATATTTCTAAGAGTCATCACTAACTTATTGATGTCATCTAAAAACCAGAGAAACCGTAAAGGATATACGAACATGTGAATGACATCTACCAAAGAGTCCTAAGTCATCACTTGCTAGAGAACATGTTCATCTAGGATGATCGTTAGACATAAGGGATATAACCATTAACAAGCAATGAAACCATAACATTTGAATAATTTGAAGAGCACTTGACCATTTTGATCGACTAGCCAAAGGAACAATGGATGTGACTATGCCAACAAACTCCAATTAGGGAACCTTGTTGTTGCTACTAAATTGGATTGTATGAGCAATTTAGACCTCATCAACTACTCCAATTAGTTGCCAATTATTTTAAGTACCTTCAAAAGAGTTTTTAATGGTTAGATTGAAGATGTCTTTATAAAAAGGATCAAATAAGATTAAAAATGGATATTTGTAGTGATCAAATAAGATTAAAAGGACATAAAGTATACTCACGCTATTCATTATTATCACTCTGTAGTGATCAAATTGGATATTTGTTTGTCTAAAATTCTTTAGAGTATTTTTGCTAACTTGTGATCGTGATAAGATCAAGTGTAAGAGTGATAGCGATACTTATGTCCTAATAGAATAATCTATTATCTAACAGGAGTAATACATCTTATTATAACTAGTCTTGAATATTGCTAGAGAAATTCAACATATGCTAAGGCTATTGCCTAGAAAGTGAACATAAACTTGGTGATAACATTGAATCACTATATATTATTATCCATTATCTTTTAATTGCTCATTTTGATAGCATCACTTGCCCCTAATACCTTTAATATGTTTCCATTATTATCAAAGTATATCTTAGATCTTCGCTCAAAGGATTTATGTAGTGTTAAAACAACTTATTCACTCCCCTCTAGATTGAGTTGTTAGTCTTAACAAATTTTACGAAAAATCATCTCACTATTTAGAATTAGAGATTAAATTGAAACATCCAAAATTCCAAGCTAGACTCCAATGTGATTACTATGCATATGACATGTTATAAGTGAAGTTTTAGTGACTGATATGCTTCTAAACTTGTGGCTAATGATGCTGTAAGGATATTTACAAAATCAGTGACACACGTAGTTTACAGGGATAAGGACACTAGGAGTGTCATAACTTGTTTACGATGTTCACTTTAGTGCCAAAACTTTTCGCTAGAAGTGTCAAATCGGAGAAAAAATGATCACTAAGTTCCAATTCCAGCCAAAAATTGAAATTGACATGGCTTATCGGAAGTGTCACGTGTTATTTTTACTTAAAAAATCTATCCACGTGGCATTTTCACTTAAAAAATATATTCCACGTGGCTTTTTAATTTATTTTACAAGTGATATGAAAAAATTAGTTAGTTAAAATAAAAGGTCACGGGGAAGGCACTTTGCCACTACTGGCCCACCCTTGCTAGTGAGGGTGGGGATGGTCGGCGGGGTTCGCTGGCCACCAGCCATATTGGCCATGGGTTGGGGACCCTTGCCGGCCGTTGATGAGGTCCATGTAGGCCCTTGCCTAGAGTTCAACAATGTAGTCACCTTCCTCTTCCTCAAGCTAAGGTTCCGAATCGGGTCACTTCCATCTCTTCCTTCGCCCGTTCTTCATCATCTTCTTCTTTCTCAAGGGATTTTATCAAGAAATGTTTGAAGCTTAAGGCCAATCTTTGTGCAGCCGAGCCTTTGAAAAAGGAATCCATGTAGCTTTGCTCCGAAGTTCAGAAGCTAGATAGCATGAAGTAGGATCTTGCTAGGCAAGTTCAAAACCGGGAACAACAGTCCATCCATTACGACAAGTCGCTTCTATCGCAGCTTTCGACGGATAAAGGTCCCTCTCAGCATTGCCCTCCCTCGTGGCCACATTAGCCATGGGTCAACGACCCTCACTGGTGAGGGCTACATGAACCCAAGAAAGCTTGCTAGGGATGCAAAGAAGAGGTAGTGAAGGATGCCCATCTCGCAAGCCAAGTCAGCCATGGATGCAATGAGCACGTCCAAGAACACAGTAGCGACTTGGACTCTTGTTGACCTGAGGTCGACCAAAGCTTCTTTGACGAGCTCAAACATGATGTGCTCAATACCCACCTACATCCTTTGACTTCTTTGGTTGCGTCTACTGCTGATGCAGTGATCTTAGCTCTACACGTTCCCTGTTCGATAGAATGACCCTGAAAAATCCAGTTTCATGGACGGCCATGATTTCTGGCTATACCAAGCACATGAGGTATGAGGAAGAACTAGCCTTGTTTCAAGAAATGCCACTGTTGAAGTTTAGTAGGATCAAACACACAAGTAAGAACACAAGGAATTGAAGTGGTTCAACAATATGCTTACCTCCACAGACAAAACTCCCCATCTCTTCTTTTTTTCATAGGGAGTAAATCTACCATTATTCATCATATATACAGCGTACGGTTGCTTACAGCAAAGCTATAAACTACCGTTTATAAAAGGAAACACCAGAAAATAAGAAACAAGAATAATGCACAATATCAATATTATCTTCTTTCCAAGAAATCGAGGGAAGATCTCGCAACACTCCCCCTCAAATTGGGGTGAAGATTTCGTCGAAGGTCAACTTGTCCACTATAGTTTGGAAAACCCCTTTTCACGACGCTTTGGTGAAACATCTACAAGTTGATCATCACTATGAATGTAGGGAGTCTCAATTGTTTTATCCCGAACCTTCTCTCTCACAAAGTGACAATCTACTTCTATGTGTTTAGTTTTCTCGTGGGCAATGTGAGTTACAGCTTGATTATCACAAAATAGCTTTCTAGGTGTAGTTGTGGGCTCACATCCCAATTCTTGAAGCAAACAACGCAGCCACACAATTTCACTAGTAGAGGTAGCCATGGCATGATACTCAACTTCTGCACTTGAACGTGCAACGACTGTTTGTTTCTTGCTCTTACAAGTGATAATATTACCACCAACAAATGTACATAAATTAGTTGTGGATTTTCTATCCATTGGACTTTCAACCCAATTTGCATCAGTGTAACCCATTATATATGTGTGACCATTGTTCTTCATTAAGATTCCTCTTCCTGGTGAAGCTTTCAAATACTGAAAGAGATGATCCACTAATTCCATGTGACCTTCAGTGGGATTATGTGTAAATTGGCTCACATAACTAACATCATATGCAATATCAAGTCAAGTGATAGTTAAGTAAATCAAGCATCCTACTAACCACTAAAACTGAGCAACATCCTGTAGTAGTACATTGTTAGAAACAAACTTGTTGTTATACTCCATAAAGACACTTGCAGGTTCAACTCCCAACTTACTAGTCTCTTTTAATAAATCAAGAACTTACTTTCTCTGGGATAAAAATAGTTCTTTGCGAGAGTGTGCCACTTCAATGCCCAAAAAATAATGCAAACTACCAAGGTCTTTGATATTAAATTTCTTATGCAAATGATGATTGAGTGCTTCAATCCCAGGTTGGTTACTACATGTAATGACCAAATCATCAACGTACACAAGAATAATAACAATACCTTGGCCATTCAACTTAGTGAACATAGAGGAATCCGAAGCACCTCTCTTGAACCCGAATTTGATAAGTGTTGTGCTAAGCTTGCCATACCAAGCTCTGGGTGATTGTTTAAGGCTATAGATAGCTCTCTTGAGCTTACAAACAGTTTTATCCTTATTTGGTAATGAATGTCCAAGTGATAAATCCATGTAGACTTCTTCATCTAAATCCCCATGTAGAAAGGCATTCTTCACATCCATTTGGAACAAAGGCCACCCATGATTAATTGCTATGAACATAAGTACTCACATTGTATTCATCTTAAACACCAAGGCAAATGTTTCTTTATAGTCTATATTGTAGGTTTGGGTAGGTATATCCTCTAGCAGCAAGCCTACCTTTGTACCTCTCAACCGTGCCATCACTATTATATTTGATGTTATAGATCCATATGCATCCCATGGTCATTTTTCCTCTTGTTAGCTGTACCAACTCCCAAGTTTGGTTCCAACTCAATGCCTCAATTTCATCTTTCATGGCTTTAATCCACACATTTTTCTTATTAGCTTCCTCAAAATTCTTGGGCCCGTGTTGTTCTTCAATGGCAGATAGAAAACTCAAGTAATTGTAAGATACTTTGTCATAACCAACAAAATCCTGAATTGGGTGCTGAATTGTATGAAAGGTAGAAAAATCCCGAAGACGGGTTGAAGGTTTAGGGATATGTGATAACTTACGAATAGAAATAGGTGCAAGAATCTCTATTGTTGAAGTCTCATTTATCAACTCTTCACCTATAGTATCAAAATTTTCACTAGGCACTAACATACCTTATTTTGATGACAATCGCCTAATTACCTCAACCTCCTTACTTTCGGTAGTAATCCCATTCTCTTGGTGAATTTCTATAACAACTCTAGCTTCAACTTCTCGATTTTTAGTTTTATTTTCGATGTTGCCAACCACTATAGGGATACGAATAGGGTCAATTTATATAGAAAAATCTTATAGTTGTCATCCCTCTAAATTTGAGCTCTGTTGGGAAAAGAAAACATGTTGGCCTCGTCAAAAAACATGTCGTGAGAAAAATAAACTTGCTTAGTATTGGGATCAAAACATTTGTAAGCCTTTTTTGTGGAAGAGTAGCCAACAAATACACACTTCTAGACTTGAGGATCTAGTTTTCCACCATTTTTAGAGTGGAGATCAGATGCAACCAAAAATTTGTAAATGAGAAATATCAAACTTCCATCCATACAAGATCTCCATAGGGGTCACATAATCCAAAACTAGGCAACCTGTTGATCAAATAACAACTAGTTAGAACAACATATGCCCAATAAGATTTAGGCATGGGTCCTGGAAATAATAGGGCCCTGGTTACTTCAAGGAGGTGTTGATTTTTCCGTTCTGCCATAGCGTTTTGTTACGGGGTCCCCACACATGATGTTTGATGAATGATTCCCAAACTACTCAAGACTGCTTGAAAACTCTTATTAGTGTATTTGGTACAACTATTAGTATTTAGTATCTCAACAAAGGTATTAAATTGATTTTTCACCATGTTGTAAAAATCTTGAAAGAAATTAAGAACTTCAGTCTTGGATTTTAAAAGATATATCCACGTAGCTTGAGACTTATCATCTATGAATGTAATAAAATATTTGAAACCCTGCCAAAATCTGAGTGAACAATAGAAAACAATTCGGTAGATCCAATATTGCTATGTGGAAACGGTAATCTTCGCTATTTGGCAAAGTGACAAGATCACAATTTTTTTTAATCAAGACAAAATGACACATCGAGAGCGTGTAATATTTGGTCAGATGGTTGACCCATACGCCAATGCCAAACTCGCAAATTGTCACCTCCTCCCTTTATTGTTGTGAAAGCTGCATTAGAAAGTTCCAAGGTGTATAACCCGTCTTGCAAACACCCCTCACCAATTGTCTACTTGGTAGTGCGATCCTGAAAGAGCAACTTCTAAGGGGTAAAATAACATTACAATTCCATTGGTTAGTGCACTTGCTTACATACATCAAATTTGATGATAGTTCAGGAGCCAACAAAGCTTCCGATGTTTTTGAAAAGAATTTAATTTTTCGCACTCTTTTTGTAGGAACCTGTACTCCATTAGCAATTGTTACAAAAGGATGCAAAGTGCTACAAGCAGTATGAGACAATATATTTGAGGATTTGCACATGTGATTCATGGCTCCAAAATCCACAATAAATCATGTTTTAGGAAAAAAAAAAGGATGTACTCATTACCAGATGTTGTGGTAAGATTCACGGACTCCTTGCTAGCAGTATTCATCCCAAGCCCATGTGATTGAATTAGCCGCTACGCTTGTTTAGTTAAAGAATCAAGTTTGTCTGAATATCTACCGAATCTCCTTAAATAACAACATTGGCATTCAATCCCTTCTCCTTGTTTTGGCGAAAACGAGGATGAAGAAGCCAAAACCTCTCCTTAGAGTGACCATCACGGTCACAATGATTACAATGAAAGTGGATGTATTTCTTGTTTTTACCTTTAATGAATCGCGTGGCCAAATCACCTTGTCTAGGCATGATAACCACGTTGTGGGCTAAATGTTCTACAGAATCCATTAACAACACACGATCTGACTGCATCACCCTTCCTCTTGTTTTCTTATTCCAAATAATGGAACACAAATCATTAAAAGGATGGCAATTTTGGACCAGTCAGAATTTGTCTCTTGGTTTCTTCAAACTCAGGCTTAAGGCTAGATAGAAGTTGAAAGGTTCGATACTACTCTTTGCGTTTGATGTAGTCGGTAACAATCTGAGTAGGGGGCCTATATTGACGAAGTTTATCCCATTGTCTCTTCAAATTTCCCATATGCTCGGTAAAAGACTGATTTGAACCTTACTTGGAGTTAGCAATCCCTTGCTACAACTCGAAGATTCTGGATGCATTATTTGCTTGTTCATACACTTCGCACAATGACTCCCATAAAGTTCGAGCAAAATAACAATATGTGAATATCTCATAGATGCGTGTTTCCATGGAGTTGAATATCAATGTCATAACATTATAGTCATTAGCTTGCCACTATTCAAATTTTGGGCTATCCGCTAGTAGAGTACAAATCTACCCATCGATATGTCCAAGTCTCGACCTTATTCCAAGGGCAATAGTCACATCACAAGACCAAGGAAGGAAGTTGTTTCCATTTAGCAACAAGGGAGTCAAATGTTGGCTATGTGACTCATGAACAATGGCCTTTGAAGGATCAAATCTAGAGCCTTCTTCTCGTTTTGTAGCCATGCGTCAAAAGAAGTAGTGCAGATACAAAAAAATGTAATCTATTGATATAGGGACTCAATTGCAGGAACACAAAGATGGAATCGATAATGGATTCAAAACACAACCTACTTTGATACCATATTGAAGCTTAGCAGGATCAAACACACAAATAAGAACACAAGGAATTACTGTGGTTTAGCAATATGCCTACATCCACGAACAAAACTCCCCCTCTCTTCTTTTTTCCATAGGGAGTAAATCTACCATTATTCACCATATATACAGCGTACAGTTGCCTATAGCAAAGCAATAGACAACCATTTACAAAAGGAAACACCAGAATTAAGAAACAAGAATAATGCCCAATATCAATAATATCTTCTTTCCAAGAATAGGAGAGAAAGATCTTGCAACAACTACTTTCCAGGGTAGAAATGAATGAGTTGACATTAGTCAGCGTACTATTGGCTTGTGCTCATGTTGAAGCTCTTGAAGTGGGTAGACCAGTGCATTGTTATATCCACCGAAATCATATTCCTCTTAACCTCTTGAAGTGAGGCTATAGCAAGGATGCTGTTCTCCTAAGGGGGAAGTCCTTAGGGCCAACTTATAAGGCATTAGGCCCCCTTAATAGTATGGACTTGTTTTCTCATATAGACCGAGAAGAACAAAACCGCGAGGACTCAATATCCAAAACGAACAATATCCATACTGTGGGTAACGCCAAGGCGTTACATCTAGGAGAGAGTTGTGGCCCTTTCTCCATGTTGGCAAGGAGCCACTAGGCCTCGTCAAGAGGCCAACAACCCTATTAGCCATCACAGAGGGGCTGGCGACCCCATCGGCCATCACTACCACCCTACTGGCGATGAGGCAACATCCATAGGTAGGATAGCTATCCTATTCTTTAAAAAAAAATTCTATTAAAAAAAAAGTCTAAGTTAATTGAAATTATTTTTTATGAAAATGCCCTTGATCAGCCTAAATATTAAGGTTGCAGGTGAACTAGCAAGGTTTGACTTATATTTGAAACACTTATAGCCACTTCATGTTTTGAGGACATTTCAAGTCCTTCTTGAAACATTATCCACTTCATACTCTTGTTTGGGAAAATGATGACACTTTGGGTCCTTATTTGAAATTTTCTCTTTTTTTAATCACATAACCTACTTGAAAAGATATTGGATGTCAAACACACAATGTAGGTGATGGCTAATTCCAAAATTGCGTTGGAAATTTTTCCATATAGGAAAATAATTAAAAGACATAAATGTAAAACAAGTTGGATAGGACATTAGATAATATTGTTTCATGAATTTTTCAAGCATTATCCTATGTTCCAATGGAGTCAGCTCTAATTTTAGTTTTACTTCATGATTGTGTTCAAAAGATTATTTATTTAAGATTTTGTGAGATCACTATTAATTATTATAGAAGCTTAAGCTATTAGATGAATGTGTGATTTATTATTTGAATATTTTAACACTTCCCCTCACACTTAGTTTGGCCTTTTTGTCTAGTAATAAGTGACAGCATATTTAATTGGGGAGGCAAATGGGGCTTGGAAATATGTGAAGCCAGATGTCCAACTCGAATATCATTTTAAATATTATCGAACCATTGTAATGGCCCATTTTCAAGTCAAATTCAGGATATAGCATTTTAAATTTTAGGTTTAAGTTTGAGGTCAATTAGCCCTAAGAGTCACCCGAACTAAACCATAAAATTTGTCTTGGGTGATCCTCAAACTTTTCATAATTGCAAGAAGGTTCCCCGACTTTTGGATATTTCCAATTTGGCCCCAAAGATTTGAATTTTAACAAGAGCTTTTTGGTCATTTTTCTTTCTCTCTCCTCCCTCATCTTCCCTTTCCTTATGCACTGATCCTTCATTTTCTATCTCCTTCTATTTTCCCTATTTTTATTTTTTTCCTCTATCCCTCTTATTTTCCTAATTACCCATTCTTCCCCCTGCCCCTATTGACTTTGACCCAACATCCCTTTCTCTTTCTCTCTCTCTCCTATCTACTGACCCATCCATTCTTACTCTCCCTCATACATCTCTCTACAAGCCGCACGAAGGGGGCTTACGTGTAAGGCCTCGTCCAAACTCTCTCTTTCTCTTCCCCCTTGGCCGTGACATCTTCTTCTTCTTTGCGTCTTCATCTTATTTGCCCGAGTTTGCTCCATTGTTGTTACTGTTGGCCACTACATTCTACTCGTACACTTGGCTTCTATATTCTGCTGCCACCCCGAGCTCCACCTCAGCCTCCTTGCCAGCCACTACCTCGCATAGCTACTCCACACCGCACGACATCGCCCCTACTCGCTAGGCTTGTGACACCACTGAAAGCTGCTACCGTCCTGTTCGTCATCATGGCCATTGTACATTTGAGGAAGACACTACGCGATGTTGTTTCTCAGTTGTTCCCTGCTGCAGCTATTGCTCACTAGCACTTTCCAACTGTTCATGTCCTCCCCTGAGTTGGTTTAAAGCTCCTCACCGCCACCGTCCATTGCCCTGAGTTGTCGAATGAGCTAGTCCCGAGCTCTCGTCTCCAACTTAACGGGAACAGAGCCTCGACACCATCCTCAACACTCCTCAACCTCCATCCAACCATTACTCATGATTGGTTTGGGCCTCCTCGCTGTCCAACCGCCTCCACCACACCACCTAGCTGACAAGCCACCTTGTCGCCAAGGGAAATCACTACTCGAAGCCTTGCCGAAACAATGCCGCCATTACATTGCGTCATGCCAAACTATTTGGGCCTTCTTTGCCCTAGTTACACGACATTGCGAGCTTGCCGCTCATCATCGTTATCAATTGCCTAGGACAGGTAAACCCAGAAGCAAGTTTAAGTCATAATCTTTTATTCGAAACATCACTCATTTTAGTAGCATTGGATAATTGTCCAGACTAATAATATGCTTAAACTATCTTTAAGACCGGGTTGGAGCCAAGGATTATCTATGTATATTTTGTGCATAAATTTGACTGGATAGGAAACTATCAGCCAAAGGGTGGCCAATAAAGGTGATCACGTTCGTAGATTGTTGAATGATGGTTTGCCGTTCAAATTAGAAAACTGGGTAAACCCTTAATTGGCATGTCGAGGCGGTCGACAGTATAGAGCAATTTGTGTCAAATTAATTTCTATGTACTTCATGATTTGACTGAATGAATCAAATTGATCATGGACCATCTTTATTTTACTGATTGGTGTATGCATTTAAATTGTGATTGGCGCTTACTTGATATCAATGTGATTGATCGGGTAGCCTAAGCCAGGAATTGGTTGTGGACCGATGAGCTGTGAGATATGGTTTGGAAAGAACTATGCATTAGGTTAGACGCTAAAGAAATTGATACAGCCAAGGATGGTGAGCAGGAGATTTATGTACCGAGGTGTAAAGATAGGTGTTGATCTGGTTCAAGAGCCTATGTAATTGTTAGTGTGATGAGATATTCAACATAGGTGAGATGGCGACTTATACGGGTCTAGTGGTTGATAGAACAACATAGTGCTATTAGTACTCATGTGAGATGTGTCTATCATATGAGAGATCATAAGACTGATTAGGAGCTGTAAGTCGAGTGCCTTCTTAGTTGGGGCTTAAGGCGTAGACTCACTGAGATTTTTATCTCATTTGTTGTATAACTCGATTTTATAGGTACTGAGTGTGGATTCCTCCTAGAGAGCTGGGAGAGATTGGAGGAGCCTGCTAACGAGGAGTGGCTGATTAACACCGTGGTAACTAGTTGTGATATTTTTTAGAGGCACGAGAGAATCCTCTGTGATTTTGATTAGGATGTCTGGTGTTAGGTATTGCACCAATATTGGGTCCAATATTCCTCTGATGTAGAAGGCCCTATGGTGATAAAGTAGGATCGCCATGAGGAACCATGGGGAGGATACGAGCTATGAATGTGGAACCCGGAGGACTAGTTAGACCTTAGGAACCGTTATTTGGAATGGTGGGGTAATGACTCCTAGGATGGCTCTGTGATAGACCCTTAGGGTAGGATGCCCCCAGATCTGCCATCACCTTTTTTACTAGATGCAATCCTGTTTAGGGAGACTAGGTAGAAATCTCTAAACCCATTCTTTTGATTATTATATATATGGGCTTTACATTCTCATAGGTCCATTTTGTAAAAACATTGGCCACTTTATATATGAGAGGAGGAGTTGTTATTATATCTCGAATTATTAGGGGTTTGTTTAGTTACTTTCGTTGTCTATTTAATTATTGTGGTTGTTGGGTTGGCAACAAGTCTTGAGATGTCGTGAGGTATCGACTAGTAAGGAATCTCCAGGGACTGTTGTAATAGCCTGCTTTCGACCCCCTTTTTGAGGCTTAATTGTGCTAATTTATGGGTTTAGTTTGTGGCCGATTGGCCTCGGAAACTCCCTGGACTAAATCGTGAAATTTTGTTTCGGACACTTTTGAATTTTCAAAAATCGCGTTTTGATCTCTCAAAGATTAGTTATTTGCGTTTTGGCCCCAAAAACCTTGCAAAATAGGTCTATGGAAGTTTTTATGGTTTTTGGGTATTTTAAATATTTTTAATTAATTTTTAATTATATTGATTATTTTATTATTTACTTCAGTCAACGGTCAACTGTTGACCATTGACTATTGATGGGCCTTCATCATCCCACGTGCGAGACCATCTTCTTCTTCCTTCTTTCTTTTCTTTTATTCTTCTTTGTGACATTTTACCAAACACGTACGGTGTGCACGTGTTTGGAGCCCCACCTCCGACCAAATCTTTGGTCAACCACCACCACGACCTCATATCCATCCCATCGGAGTACTTCACGGCTGTTGGATGGCCGCCACTTGTCCTTAATCGTGAATTTTCCTCTCCGAACTCACCCACCCTCTGTTTTCGGACCAGTGTGATCCCTCCACTTTGGAGGCCGATAACTTTCTTCTCCGAGCTCCATTTGATGCGTCATTGGTGGCGTTGGATTCATTGAAACACTAGCTTTCAATCCCAACTGCTCACCGCCCTAGTTCCGCCGTCTCTACCACCGGTGCCCCTGAAAATTGGCTCCATAGAGCTATTTTCTGGGTTTGAACCGTGCAACCCTTCATCTTTGGAAGTTAATAACTTCTAGCTCCGACCTCCATTTGATGCGTTGTTGGTGGCGTTGGAAACTTTGAAACACCATATTTCCATAGAGACCAACCTCATCCCGTAACTCCACTTGGTTTGCCGTAAGGAGGCCCTGAAAGAGGCCTCCACTGAACATTTTTCTGGGTTTGAACCTTTTTCCAGATTTGGACCCGAGCGACCACTCATCTTTGGAGGGCCATAACTTTCCGCTTAGACCTCTGTTTGACACCCCGTTGGTGGCGTTGAAAACTTTGAAACACCTTCTTTCCATATTGACCAACCTCCTCCTGTGATTCCACTTGGTTTGCTGTCGGGAAGCCCCGAAAGAAGCCTTCCGAGAGCTATTTTTTTGGGATTTCCAGATTTTGGGTCCGAGCTTCAAGTCGCGATTTCTTCCAATTCTTCGATCTAAAGCCCTTGCTGTTGCTTCCAATGGATTTGTAGGTTGTTGTTCGCCGGTGACCGTACTTTCTCCGGCGGGACCCATTCCTCCCCACCACTTCCAATCGATAGATGGGAGTCATACGAACACAATGGCACCGGTCTCGGCCGTTGGTGTTACGCCATTTGAAGAAATCAACCCCGAAGCACAACTCCCCTTCCTTGAACCCAAATTCTGGCTAGCACCTTCAACGGACAATTACACGCCTCTCCGGCCACCTTAAGTGATGCCACCACCACCAATGGACTTGTGGCATGCTGGTCGCATGCCTTCGACATGTCTCGGAGCCACTTTGCCACCACCTATAGCCATCCATGAGTCCTTCAACCCTCTAGGACCACCAAGGAATGTCCCCGACCACCAGAGCATCATCAAAAGTTCATCGGAATTCATCGTGAGCCGCCTATTCGCGAGGAAATCAAGTGAGTGGTCTTATGATCCCTCAATTAGAGCCATTCACTACTTTAGTAGATGATTGTGGACTTGATTGAGGTGGATTGATTGTTAATTTGGGTGATTATGAGTTGATCGGCAACTTTTGGATGAAGTAGGGGCAATTTGGTAATTTTGTCCAATTAGGAGTAAATTGGCAAAATTGATTACTTAGAGGGCGAATTGGTAAATTATTTATGTTAGCTACTTTGGTTAGTAGCTAGTGAGAGTTATGTGAGCAATTTTACGATTGTGGAGGTAAATTACTAAATTTTGGTCAATAAGGGCCAAATTAGTGCTTTAAGGGCTAAATTGTAAATTCGGAAGTTTGGAGGCAAAATTGAGAGTGATTGGTTGTAGTTGGATTTGATAATCAGCTAGGTAAGGTATTGATTGGCTCAAATTTTGCTTAATGAGGAGCTATTTATTAAAGTTAAGTATTTTGGATTGTTTTAGCGAAATTTGTGGAAATTGTGTGGTTGGGCAAATGGCTACCAAATAAGGTGATGGCATTCATTGTTAATTGAATGGAAGATTCTGGATTCAATTTAGGGACACAGGTGAATCCTTAGTTAGTAGGCCTAAGCAGTTGACTTTTGAGAAATTTTGGGAAATTATCCTAAAATTTATTATGTCCTATTGTGTAGATTTATTCAATGTTATTGAATGTGCAATTGATTGTGAATGATCATGATTGATCATTGATACATATGAGTTGACTGGCGTGGTTGTTGACCCCGGTTTGCCTTAGAGGCCAGTGGGCCCTAATCAATTGTACAAGTCGATGGAACCTGAAAGGGTATCAACATTGATATGATGAGTTAACATGATGGTCAGACTGAACTAGCATGGTCTATGACCATGGTATTTTGATGAATCTGGTTTAAGTTGAGAAGATTAGCTAGGGTCTCAAGTCGGTTATGGACGGCTTTATTTGGCTAATTGCGTAATTTATTTATTCAATTAGTAATTTATTTATTTAATTAGTAATTTAATCATTCAATTGTACATTTACTTATTTAAGGTGTTATAATATTATGATAGCTAACCTTGACGTGTTAGATGGGTTGGGCTTAGTGCCATGTCCCGATCATGAATAGGTTGTTTCATAAAAAGGAGGGAGATACTTATCAGAGAGAGTCGGAATTGATTGAGTTATACATTGGGTTAAGTGAAAGGAGTTTGTCTGGTGATGACGATTGATGGGAGATACACGATTAAGGACCTCATGATGGTAGCATTCTTGGTTCGGGTAGAGGAGGTAGACCATTGAGATGTTCCTTTAGCATTAGAGATGGATTCTATATTGGTTATGTGATGAAGATGGAATCTTTGGAGGAATTAGGGCTATGGAGCTGAGCCAATAGAGGACTAATTAGTGGTTATGATAGTGCCAAGAGTGGTAGTAGGGATCTTATTGCGATGGCGTTCCTAATTTTGGCATAGGATTAGACTTACTGAGATATTTTATATCTTAACCCGTCGTGGTAATTATTTTTCAAATACATGATTGGAGATTGATTTTGGAGGCAAGTTCTATGGGAGTTGACATGGCGAAGATTCACGTTTCCATTAGAGACTTGAAGGCCAGCGACCTACACTGGGACGTCGCTACTCAATGGCTAAAGAGAAAAGGATGATTAGGGATTGTCACGTGCTTGAAGAGTGGGGCGTGACAACTGTCGCGCGCTTGGGCCAAGGGCGTGACAACCACTATCAACTATGCCAAAAACTAAAAATGTCATATGAATGCATGATTGATCATTTAAATATTCTAATGATTTTTTCCTAACAAAAATTATTACAAGTTTAAGTGATATCAGATCGAAATCCTACTAGAATTATAATCCAATATATACAATATTATCCAATTAGAATTTTCAGTAATAGATTGACTTATAGTAATTTTTGAAGGGGTCCTAATATAGGAAAAAATTCTTAAAGGGTTCAAAAATCAAATAGATGATCAACTGAGGGCTTTTTAGTAGGGAAAACAATTTGTTGTCAAGATTGATCCAAAACGTCATTTATTGGAGTCGAAATCCAAAACAAAACACTATTAGAGTCTTTATTTTTCGATCGCGGATTGCTCTGGAGCCTAGATAACCTTCTGACGATGGCTGATATTCACATGAAATTAATCCATAGGCAATAAAGCTAAAAGCCAACCGCCGGCGTCGAAATCAGAGAAACAAGTTCACAAGTTTTCACGTGAATTTAATTTATGCAAGAAGTGAACTTCTCAGGGCAAAAAATTGTTCCTAATTGATATGCAGCACGGGACTTACCATTCTTGATATGCTAGGGCAGTTCAGCTGTCCAACCAAAGTGGCTACGTGCATTCTTCATACTGTTTGCACCAGACAATGTAACATTCTGTTAGATTTGAACAGTTTTGGTGTCTCCGAAAAGACACAAGATAGGTGTAGAGCCCATGAGCATGGAGCCACGACCCAATTATGATAAAGTGGGAGAATTAATCACATTCTCATCCAGTACTTTGGCACTCTCGAGCACTTGTCAAAAACTAGATTAACTTTGTTGGGGAAAGGAAATCTAGAGTAAAAATATTTTATCTGTATAAATTTCTCGTACACTAATTCCTAGAATTTGGATAAAAACAGTAGGCTACAAGGCTGCTAAGTTTGAGAACTCACATTCACAATGAGGGAGTGGTACAAACTGAACATGGAGAATTTATGACAAAGACGTTCGTACTTCCTCCAATTAATGTTTAGAAAGTATTGTTCTTGTATTATTAGACATATCATCTTTAGCTGCTCCTTTTCTTCATAGTTTAATTCCGATGAGCTAAGCCATACGCACTATGCATTATCTACCCTGAGAGATCCGCTCTATATTTGTATTGATTTCTTAATTGGGTCAAAATCCAACCTGCAATCAGACAAAATTTATGATATTTTCTTTCTGAAATAAGCACAATTCCTAGAATTTTCTTATTTGAATGAGACAATGGAAGCAGCGAACTCATCACACCAAATTAATACCTACTTGAAAGAGAGGGACATACCATCAAGACTTCTCCTAAAAATAATGCTTCCATGGCCAGATCACTTTTAATATGCATCTAAGTTTCCATACACTTGGACAAGAAATTCAAATTCCAAGCTACACTTAGATATTGATGAATTTGATTAGTGATTCCAAGACATTCTTCTGCATATCATGGAACTTACATGGTGTTAAGTTTACATGGTTTTAATATCTGCCATAAATTTTGGGTTATACTTTCATCTTGTGGGCAATATTTACTAACACTTTCAGGAAGTCTCATTGAATGTAATTATCCAATGGGTAAGCAATGTGGTTGCTCATGTCTTTTTGGAAGCGAGGTATATATTTGATCTCTTTGATGTATCAAATAATTTTTATCATAGTACCAAGAAAGAGATTTCTCTCTACAGTTGGACTAGGGAGCATGTGTACCTGTGTGCATATTTACGGGTCTTCGAGTATATGCTGCAGAACCCGAATTAATGGCAATGGAAGCAACTGTCTTGCTAACAAAAATTGGAGACGCAGGTCTTTGTGCATGGCTTTTTGTTGGCTCAAGAGATCTCAATGGGACCATGGAGCAAGATTTGCAATGGACTCTAGATATGCTCACAAAGCGGCTCGGAATATGTTTATGCCAATCGTTGATAAACTTATGTTTCGCAAGTTTCGTTCGAAAGTGCTTGCAAGCCTTAATAGCTAGCAAATTGATTAAGAAGTTGAAACTTTTGAATTTCCAGAGTCGAAGGATTTTGAGCTTGAAAAAGAATTCCTAGAGAAAAATTATAATTTTGGTGATGATGGAAAATATTCGATAGTTGATGAAGATAGAATAATAATTGTATTTTTTATGCTTTCATGTGTGATGATGATCTTCTTAAGGTATTAGTTAGCCTCACTATTATTGCTACCAAGTTTAAACATATATACGTAAAAAATATACACCAAAGGCAAAGAAAAATGAGTTCAACGATCACTCAATTTTTACTCTTGGAATTTCACGTTCATTGTGTTTGTCAAACTTCTATGAGACAAGGAAAGAAAAGAGAAAGTTAAGAAAAAGAGATAATTCTAAAGAAAAGCAAGTTGTTATTCTTTCAAACAATGTGTGATTTTGTTCTATCCATGGAAAAACCAATCATCACATCCCTTAGGAAGAACCATCTTCACTTTTCATAATTAACCATCATTCCAACAATCACTTGTTTTCATTTCCAACAATAACTTCTGATGCACTCAAGATTGGCATACTTGAAATAAGCTGAAATTTAGTTTCTACTATAATTAGGTTTCCAATTGTAGCTAGGTTTCATACTATCATTTGATTTCCCATTATGACTAGGTTTCGTGTTTTAACACCATATAAAAAGTGTTTTAGGGTTTCAAGAGAATTATTATTTAGACTTTTGATATATTGATTTTTATAATCACACTTGAGAGAACGATTTATTCATCTATCAATTCTAATTCTTGTTTAACCAATTTTGTTATTGCGTTTCAACATCAATTAGTATCAAAGCACAAGTTGCTTGAATCAATGGCTGAACAGGTTCGCATTGGTCGTAGACGACGAGTTTATGGAGGTCGGGACGTGGAGTCATTCCTAAAGCAGATGAACAGCTGCATCTAAGTGACTTGCAAGATGTCTATATTGAATAACAAAGAAAGTGAATCCAGGATTTGGAGCAATTACTTGTAGAGGTAAGGTTGGATGTTCAATTCGAAGAAGAAGCAAAATTTGCTGATCCATCTAATGATGAAGAAGAGGATGATGTCAACCCTTTTGCGGTTATGCACCAGAGATGGATCGAGGAGTAAGTCCTGAAAATCAGTCCTCTTTCCAAAATCTCGAGATTCTTGAGTTTCATGATGAAGGCCCAATCTATGATGAAGGCCAAGTCTATTATGAAGGCCCAATCTATGATGAATTCGACAGTGAAGAAGATGATGCGGATCTAAAACATGAAGAGATTATTTATGTTGATTTTGATGAGTCTTTAGTATTAAAAGAATTTTAAATGTTGCAGTGGCGGACAGGAAGCTAAAACTAAAGAGCACAACTCTTCTCAACATATTGTGGAAAATAATGACGGGCTCTCTAGTTTCGAAGACTATCATCTGTACCTCTAATGGTTCATATCAACTAGTTGCTTATATCATGGCCAAGTCATATCGATTAGTCCCTCACTATGATGATGAGAGCAATATTTTGATGTTGAAATTTCCATGTCTAGTCAATTAGAAATTCGAGACAGTGCTCATGCTAAGCAAGAAGAAAGCATCAAGTTTGACCTATTGATGCCTCTTGATAGTCTAATAAGTTAGACAGAGATATCATGACGATGACAAATTGGTTGAACTCAACATAATTGAATGTGCAATTGATTGTGAATGATCGTGATTGATCATTGATGCGGATGAGTTGATCGGCATGGTCGTTGACCCCGGTGTGCCTTAGAGGCTAGTGGGCCCTAATCAATGGCGGAAGTCGATGGAACCTGAAAAGGGTATCGACATTGATTTGATGAGTTGTCATGATGGTTGGAATGAACCAAAGTGGTGAGTGACCCTGGTACTTTGATGAATCTAGTTTAAGTAGAGAAAATTAGCTAGGGTCTCAAGCTGGTTATGGACGACTTTATTTGGCTAATTGCGTAATTTATTTATTTATTTCGTAATTTATTTATTTATTTTTTTAGTAAATTATTTATTTACTTATTTAGTAATTTATTTATTTATTTAGTAATTTATTTATTTAATCAATAATTTATTTATTCAATTAGTAATTTAATTATTCAGTTGTACTTTTACACATTTAATGAGCTATTGCATTATGGTGGTTAATCTTGACATGTTCAATGGTTCAAGCTTAGTGCCAAGTCCCAGTCATGAACTAGTTGACTCATAGAAAAGAGAAAGTTGTTATTAGAGAGAGATAGAATTGATTGAGTTATACATGGGGTTAAGCGAAAAAAGTTTGACTAGTGGTGACGATTGATGAGAGGTATGCAATTAAGGATCTCAGGGTGGTAGCATTCTTGGTTCAAGCATAGGTGGTAGACCATTGAGATGTTCCTTTAGCATTAGAGATGGATTATAGATTGGCAATGTGATGAAGATGGAATCTTTGGAGGAATTAGCACTATGGAGATGAGCCAATTAAGAACTGATTAGTGGTTAGGGTAGTACCGAGAGTGGAGGTAGAGACCTTATCGCGATGGCGTTCCTAATTCTGGCATATGATTAGACTCACTGAGATAGTTGTAATCTCACTCCACCATGGTAATAATTTTCAGGTACTTGATTTGGAGATGGAATCTTGGAGGCGAGTTCCGTGAAGTTGACAGGGTGAAGATTCATGTTTCTGTTAAAGACTTGAAGGCTAGCGACTTGCCTGGGATGTTGCTATTCTTGGCCGAAGAGAAGAGAAAAGTTGAGAACCGTCGCATGCTCGAGAGTAGGGAGTGACAACTAGGTTTATTGTTTTAACACCATATAAAATGTATTTTAGGGTTTCGAGAGGAATATTATTCAGACTTTTGATATATTGATTTTTATAATCATACTTGAGAGAACGATTTGTTCTTCTGTTAATTCTAATTTATATTTAGCCAATTTTATATTGCGTTTCGACATCAGCTTCTTTTTGTACAAAAAAAAATCACTTATTTTCATGATTACAAATGATTTCAACAATCTCCCACTTAGTTTGTTATCTATATTCTTTCCAAAAAATATGTACAAGGGGGAATTTTTAATATTTGAATCTTCAATTAGTATAAACAATTCCATTAACAAATGGTTGTTAATGAAACTTTAAACCATGAGTCTATTGGTTGATCGAATTATCGCAAATGTGAATTCACACACATTCAATTAGAAAGTTCCTATGCCTCAACACTATTATGACTTTGCACCTTGTCTTGCATTTTTTAACATTTACAATAGCTCATCCAACTTTTAATAGAAGCTACACCATTTTTTATATTCATATAGGTGCAGTTGCTTACTTATTACCTTAGCCTTGCCTAGCTAAAACCTGAACTTCAATAAGAGTTCTTTCTTATGCTCATCCTCCTAACTTTCCATATGTATTAACCTTACGCTATAGTACTCAATCACTATCTTGTATTTATCCATTTAACTTTGACATTTAATTAGAAATTGTAAAGTCTAGCTTCTACGATAGCTGACTATTTTCAATTGGCCTAAGACTCATTGCTTTGGCATTACTACTAATTAAAACCTCTCAATAGTCCCTTACTAAATGGTTCAACCAAGTATCTGTCAAAATATAAGTTATTGAAGTGATTTTATTGGTAATTAATTGTCAGACATATTAATATCGCAAGTCAACGTCTAGATTTTTCATTGTTTATCTCACTACATGCCTTCGAATCGTTGCCTTACTGTTATAATATAAAGATATTACTTTCATTGGTTAAGGCCATACATCTTTATCCAATGGCGAATTTCACGGCCATTCAGCCTCTGTAGGAACTTTTGATAGTGCTATAAATTGATATTGCACCATTGAATGAGTTATCCGTATTTGCTTCTTTTATACCCAAGAGATTACACCATTTATAAGGTACTAAACACTTCAGATATTGGATTGTTGTTTATTGTGCTAGTTCTCCAAATATTATTTATATATCCTTCTAGTACCATTGATTGTCTATCATAAAATAGTCCTTAATTTATTGTACTATTTAAGTAATCAAGAGTTCTACTTATTGGCCTTCTAATGCATACTTTAGGATTACTAGTAAATCCGAAAAGTTTACACACAAAGGATACTAATTCTAATCTAGTGCAATGCATAACATACATCCAACTTCTGATTGTACTAGCATATTCTTATTGCCCTAATGGTTGTCTAATATGTTCGAATCGTCATTTCCCAAATGCTGGTATTCTCAGTAATTTGCTTCGCACAATGGTCTTGACTTGCAACCTAACCCCTATTATGTTTGATCACTTCGATATCTAAAATTGTATTAAAAAAGAAGACAGATTCTTTTACTTTGATTATGCCATGTATATTTGTACCAACAATCAGCATATATAGCATCTATGCATAAGCAAATAACAATTATGTACTCTTTGGTAAACTTTAAATAAATGCATATATCATTATTGTTATGCTTCAATCCTTATGATAATACCATTGAATCAAATTTCTTATGCCATCGTCTTCATGCTTATTTCAAACCACACAAGGATTTATTTAATTTGTAAATCTCATTTTCATATTTAAGCACAATTAAATCTTCAAATTATTCCATATACATCTCATCTTCTAATTTATCATATAGAAATTGCTTGAACATCCAATTGATGCACATGCAAATTAATAAGGTGATGCTAAAGTTAAACTATGATGGATGTTATTCGAGCAATCGGTACATATGTATCAAAATAGTTCATACCAGTTCTACCAGTACTTTAATTGTTAGTATTGTGTTTGGTCTCCAAGGAAATCCAATATCCCTGAGATTTGTGTAAGATCAAAAAGTTTTATATTAACAATCTGACAAAGCATTTAACTATTCTTCCTCGACATCTCCTTTCATCATCAATTGTTTCTTTCTAAAATGATATGTCGTTAAATGCCATTGCCTCACTGAGCGTTCTTGGATCTTCATCCAAATGACATGACTTGGGTAATCTATTCACAAATTTTCCCTATCTCCTTCTACCAAGAGAGTTACAGAATTAGAAGTGAATTTTATTTTCGCTCTTTGATTTCTACTTGTCTCACTTGGAGAGTCAAATAGGTTTCCTATTACTTGATGAAGAATTGCTTGCATCAATTGGTATTTGTAAATATGCTGAGGTATTAATTGTATCTTTTAAGAAATTTGTGTTTAAGAAATTCAATATTTCTTGATTCCATAAAATATTAGATTCAATAGTTAATATTCAACAAACTTTGAAATTTTCAGCATATTTAACAAACACACGACTTAATTATCTTGGTCCTAATTTGGTTCAGTCAGGATCGAGAATTCTATAATACACAAGGCATCCTCACATTGAGTACCCTTCATTTAGGTAATCGTATGGAGATATCTTAAATTTATGAATGAATTTTGTTGTGAACATGACATGGAGCAAGAAGTCCTTCTCCCTAAACTGATTGGCAATTTTGCTTGTAAGATCGTGGCATTAACCATATCTATCAAAATTTAATTCTGTCTTTTTGTCAATCCATTTTGTTGTGGTGTATAAAGTGCAATTGCTTGATCCATAATACCATTTACTTCACAAAATGTATAAAAATCTAATGAAAAGTATTCTTCTCTCTGGTTACTTCTCAAAATTTTAACTTTTACATCCTTTTGATTTTCAAAATGTGGCCTTATATACCTTATACTCATCAAAAGCTTGATATTTTGATTTCATAAGGTAAATTTCATTATATCTTGAGTAATCATCAATAAATGCAATAAATAACAATTTCCATATCTAGTTACTATACTATTTAAGTCACAAATATCATCATGCACTGATTTAAGTATCTTTCTACATTCAAGAATGATTTATTAGTCATCTTTGATTCTAAACATATTTCTCAATACTTTTGATCTAGATTATTATAGATATCATGCAACTTTTATTTATTCATTTCAAAGTATCATATCAAGGAGATATTCTATCATGCCACTAAAAAGATGACTTAAGGGCATAGACAAAAATAGAAACTTATTAATACTTGTCAATCAAGATTGCTAACACTTGATGTAGCTACTGTCTCTATCACGCCCCGATTTTTGGACTCATGACTATTTCCGGTCTTCACTTCCGGGATCCAATTCAATTCAAAACTTCTGACGACGCTTCCATTCCTCCTCGTCATCAGGTAACCAATGCACAAATATTAGTAAGCAAGGGACTAACTAAGTTCACAAAACACCATTTACATAGATCAACATTAAACCATATCGACAAGATCCTTGGTTACAAAAATCCAACCTGGAAGAAATCCCAAAACAACTAGGGTTTGCTAGCAGGGGAAATGGAAGGGCATACTACCCTATGGGGTAGGGAGCTGATCTAGATATTCACATAGGTTAAAATGGGGTGTCGGATTAAGAATGGTCTCGTCCTTTGAGTCGACTGCTCTATCGGGGTCCTCAAATCCGGACTCATAACCTCCCCAAGGCACTCCGCACTACTCCAAGTTATACTTCATCTCGCCTCCTAAGGTACCGGTGTACTCTACTGTGTGCTAGTGAGGGATCCAGGTTCGTTTCGGGATGTTCCATATCCACTCCGTCTGCTCTTGTGTTTTCACGATCAGTTCAGTCTTCCAGATCTCCCTATCTATCACGCATCCTCTATCAACGGGATGCTTAAGGATCATCCTTACATCCTCCAGGTCTTCTGCTTCCTCGTTTGAGCTAAAGGGAGCCTTCGGCTTCGAGTCCTCCTCTAGTTGCTCCAAATTCTCCTCCTCCAGAGGTTCCTCCTCCAATAGCTCCTTCTCCTGGGGGTCCTCCTCCTCTAAGGGGTCCTCCAAGTCTGAGTGTTTCTCCTTCGGGTCAATAGTTGGGTCCTGGGATGGTGGTGGTGGTGGAGTGAAATACTGGGTATCTCAGTGAGTAAACCCTAATCCTAGATTATGAACACCCCTGCTCTAAAGTCCCTATAGTGTCCCTCCCAACTCTCGGTCTCTAGTTTAAAGGGCTAGCTGTCCTTAGCTAAGTGAACGACCCCAGTCACCTCACTCAAATCCAAGTCTCGGCACTGTCGTGCTACCGACTCCTGACTAATCTACCTAATAAGGCTCCTCGGCTCGCAGATACTAAGGTCAATCAATAGGTGCTACAGAAGTAAATAAGGGACTTAAAGGAATAGTAAAATTCAATAAACCCTATTTGTCAATTAAGAGTGCCCCACAATGAGCTAACTAACTAAATAATGTGACTAAGTGATAAATAATATAGCGGATACTAATGAATTTATTTTGCTAATAAATAAATCGTGGACTAATAATCGATTTGCAGCTATAACAAATAAATTGCATGGCTAGTAATTGAAACAATATAATAAATAAATAAGTTACACGCAAATAAATAAATTTACAAATTTATTAAATAAATTGTAGAAATAAATATTGAATGGAATAATTAAATCAAAATAACCATCATGAGGTACGTGGCCACCCACGACGTGCACCCTCACTCATACTCATTCCATACCGCACCAAAGTTGAATTTTTCAACTTTCTCAATTTCCCGTGCCCTTGGCACTTCCATCATGCAAACTTCTAGTTCTAAGGCACCTTTCGCATCAAACAAGGTCCTGTTATGATTTAGCTCAAGTCAGCCAATCTAACCATTCTATCCGACTATTCAAACATTCAATCAAGTCCTAGCTAATCCTAAAATTCTAGGAATTCTAAGAATTTTAGCAATTTCTACTAAAGTAGTGAATGTGCCTAATAAAGGGTTAGAGCCCACTTATTTGTGAGTTTTCTGCCTTAGCCTTGCTGGCCCACGAGGTTGATGAAGACTGAGAAAATTTTTCTTTCTTTTTTTTTCCTTTTCCTTTTTCTTTTTCTCTTCTTTTCTTTTCCATTTTTTTCTTCTTTTTTTTCTTTTTCTCCTCCTTTTCTTTTTCTTTTCCATTTTTTTTCTTTTCTCTCAACCAACCTGGGTTGGGTCGGGCTGGCTACCGGGTCGGGTTGCTGGGCTGGGCCGAGCTGGCCATTGGGTCGGGCTTGCTGGGCTGGGCCTCCGGCGACGGCGATGGCAATGGTTGTCTTCTCGGGCAAGACACGGACAGACCCGTTTCAACAGGCCATGAGTCGGGTCGTCGAGGGTCGTCGAGTCTTGTCGCCGTTCTCTATCCTCCGACCAAACAAAGCTTGAGATCGGTCGGAATCGGAAGCTAACTCGACAATGAGTCGAACAGTGGTGGTGGTGAAGGTTGAGATGGTCGGAGTTGCGAGAACTTCGACCGTGAAGTCGGTGGCTAAACCTCAGTTTTTAAGGAAGATGGGTTAGGGTTTTCGAGTTGAAATCCAAGGATTCCATACTAAATCGAGGGAAAAGAAGCAACTAGACTCACCCACGAGGGGGTTGTGAGTCGATTGGTACCCATGGCGAGTGACGACGATGGTTGCAATGGCGTCGGCGACTGATTGGGGCTCCGGTGAAATAGGGTTTGAGCTCGTCTCAAACCCAACCGATCTCTCGCGAACCTAGACCAAATTGAACCCAACAAGAGTCAAAATCGAGGTTTACAGACCCTTAGGAGTTGATTGGTGGGGTTGGTTTGAGCCCAAGTGCTCGAGATTGAGAGATCTCACCATTTGAAGGTCGCGGGTTTTTCTAGAAAACCCAGAAAAAACCGAACCATGAAGCCTTCTTTCGGGGTCTGCCGGTGACAGCTCCGGCCAAACCGAAGGTGGCGATGGGTGGCATTTTGAAGGCAGCACTGCAGGCTTCCCTATAGCACCAATGACGAGAGGAGATGAGGTCTAAGCTGGGAGGAATGTGCGTCAAAAGTGGGGAGGGAGCTTGGTATATTCGCAGGGGAGTGGTTGGGGGCGAGCTGAAAATCAGCTTGTCAATACTATGTGGCAGCCTTCCACTAGCTGCAGACTACTCTGACCATCCCTTCAGGTCAGGTGGTGGGTAGTGGCAGTAGCAAGGCGACGGTTGAGGCAACGATTGTTGCAGTTGAATAGTGCATCTCAACTGCTCGGTAGAATGCCGTAGAGAAGAGAGAAAAAGAGAGGGAGAGAGCCGCACACGTGCACGGCGTGTGCAGCTAGTCAGACCGTCCGGCTCGCATGGTTGGACCAGCTGGTTCGCTGTCCGAATCGGGAAATTAATAAAATAATATTATTTTAATTTTCAAAAATTGGAAATTTGCTTTAATAAATCGTAAAAATTCGAGAAAATTTTCTAAAATTCACTAAAATTTCCCAATACCAAGATTATGACATTTTGGGCCCAAATAAAATTTTAATGATCAATTTCAATTGTCCAAAAGCCTTTCACAATTTTCACAAACCAAAAAGGAAATTATAAAATTTCCCAAAAAATTCCCCCGAGGCCGATAATCGTGAATACAGTCCAAAAATAAGGCTATTACAGTCTCCATCTTCATGAGAATAATATATTAAGATTGTTGGGAACTAAGTAGCACACTTTATGAGAAGAAATTTTCTTTTTTGTCTTTTGAGAATATAGTTTTGCTAATTAAACTCAATCTTCTGTGTTATTTTTTTTCATATTTAGAAAAATGAATTGATGTTGATATAATTTCGGCCAAATCATGCAAATTACAATTAGGAGAGATATCTCCAGCTCAAAAAGAAAAAAAAACCCGAAGTAAAGAAAGATGTTGTAAATTGATAATGTTTCTTCAGAAAATTCCCCCGAGGCCGATAATCGTGAATACAGTCCAAAAATAAGGCTGTTACAGTCTCCATCTTCATGAGAATAATATATTAAGATTGTTGGGAACTAAGTAGCACACTTTATGAGAAGAAATTTTCTTTTTTGTCTTTTGAGAATATAGTTTTGCTAATTAAACTCAATCTTCTGTGTCACTTTTTTTCATATTTAGAAAAATGAATTGATGTTGATATAATTTCGGCCAAATCATGCAAATTACAATTAGGAGAGATATCTCCAGCTCAAAAAGAAAAAGAAAACCCGAAGTAAATAAAGATGTTGTAAATTGATAATGTTTCTTTGGAATTATATTATCTGTATCTTCTATGTGAATATTAAATTATGATCATCTATGAATTTTTTTTATCATTGATAAAGGAGCATATGACTCTTTCAATGTATTATGCCCTCAACTTGACTTTTAAATTTGTGAAATTTTCCTAATAAAATGATGAGCATGGTTATAAATAAAATAGATGATTTCGAAAGTCTGAATCTTGCTGAAATCAAGCATTTGGCAGTTGGAGTTTAAATTCTTATCTAACTAAAATTAATGAAGGACAGTTATTATGAGTTCAATGAGCGTTGAAGTGTGACATGAAACATAAAAGACATGAATAAGATCTTAAATTTATAATATGTTTAGTAAAATATTCATTTTTTAAAAGATGAAGATTCTCATTTCTCAATCAAGTGCAGAATTGAGAGGTTTAAATTCTACGCGTCGGTGGTTGGGATCTTGATTAGCTGCAACTATCTAGAATCTTTCCAAGACTCTGGCTTAAAACTTCAATATATTATCATTAGAGATTCCAGACTTAAGCGACAAGTTTGGAAGTGAATGAGTCACGCCATGTCATATTGGCAGTGCGTGTCTGTTAGAGACTACAGCGAAATTTCCTAGATTAATTTAATTGCAAATTACAAGCAATAAAAATATTATTAATTCAATAATAATTATTTTTAGTATACATTGAAAACGTCATGGGTTTGTAAGGTGTGTGTTGTACTTGAAGGGTCACTCAAATATTTATTAGAGCTTGCTTTGTCTATTTCACATGCAAATTCTAGGAAAGAGCTTGTTTTGTCTTCTTCACTTGACAATGTTATCGATAAAAAATGATACTATGGATTAATAATTATAAAATGACATTGGACGAATAAAATAAAATTCTTTCCAGGGATCATTGAAATGAGACAACTCAAAGGAGTCGAGCAGACAGTTTCATCTTGACAACTCCATGTTATGTCCTATGTGTCGTATTTTCATCCTTTTTGATATTTTTATTCCTCGTCTCTACTGTTTTGGGAAAAAAACCATTCTAATCGGCAGTATGAGATTATTAAGTGAAGATTTACTTATGGGATGGTTATCAAATTTCTTGATTTACTAAGTTTGCTTCATTAAGCATAGATTGAACTAACACTGCATCCTATATTGATGCAGGATGAATAGTAACTAACACGAATCTAGAAAAATGCAAAATTTGCAACCACGCGTTGTAACTCACAGCTTTGACAAAAAAGAAAATTGTGTAACTCACAGCTACACAAACTTGAGTAACATCAGAAGAATTTCTCTCAATTAATTATTCACAGAGGATGAAAATTAAATTGCAAGATAACATAATCTATCTATTTCTTAAAACCCTAAGAAAATTGCAATCTTAAAATAGGATATATATTAACTAATAATGAAATGCAATCTACTAAATCTTAAATATATTTTTAATAAGAACATCCTGTACACAGAAAGGAAAGATTATATGAAATAAGGGGGAGAATAACACTACAAGTGCCATAATTTGTGTACGACGCTCATCAGAAAGAAAATGAACACTTAAGTGACAATTTCGGCCAAAAAGTGACATGGCTCGCTGGAAATGCCAAGTTAATATTTAAAATAATAAAAATTTAAAATCTATTCCACGTGTCATGTTTAATTAAAAATCTATTCCATGTGTCATTTTCTACTTAAAAAATTATTCTACGTGGCTTTTTAATTAAATTAAATATTATTATTTTGAAAAAAAGGTCAAAGAAAAGGCGCCTCGCCGCTACTGCTACCTCACCCTCATCAACAAGGGTGGGGAAGGTTGGCAGGGGTCGCCAACCCCCGGCCACGCCAGCCATGGGAATGAGACCTCGTTGATGGTTGGCAAGGCCCTCGCAAGCCTTCACCTAGCTGGGTGAGGGTTATGGCCCTCCTTGAATAACATATGCTAAATTCCATAATTCTTAGCCACCAAAAATCAAATTTGGTGACCATCAGTAGTCACTTTCATTCGTGGCCTAGTAAATGCTCTATTTTCCCCTATTTCAGCAATGTATGAAGTGCAAAATTGTGTAGAGTCGAATCTAGAACTCGTTTTCTAATTTGCAAGTGAACTATTCGATAAAATGCTTAAATGACGTACATAAACTTGCATTGTGTAATCGGGCATGGGTTAATCTGTAATCTGTCCCTTCTTGCCATAGACGTAAGAAAGAGCGCAAGCGGTGAGCAAGTAGCCGGTGCATGCGAGCATGAACGCAAAGGCATACTCTTTCTCTATTAGGTTGCCGAATGTCTCATTGGTGTCGCTGACAACATGCATCAACACCGTCCCTAGGGACGACGTGCATCAACATCGTCCCTAGGGACACCCTTTCGGCAAACTGCATCCCGAGGACGAGAAATGCCTCGTTCCACTTCAAAAAGTACGAGACACGCCACCGATAAAAGTGTCGATGAAAGTGGCGAGGGAGCCTCGAAGGTCAGAGCTGGGGAGGATGAAGCAAAGAACCCAGCTTTGGGCATACTTCACACCCTGTCATTGGCAAAAGTCGAAGTGCTCTTGTTCAACCCTTGGCGATTATCCCAATCCTCGCTGGAGAGGGTGAGGTGGCGGCAATGTGGGCTTGCCCCCTTCCCATTAAACCCCTTCCTTTTATATTTTTATATTTTGAAATTTTAATTTTATTATCATTTTAAATGATGACTGAACTTCCGGCGATCCACATTGGATTTTCAGCCAAAGAAATTAGATTGGCACTGAAATGATCATTTTTTTAACTGTTACTTAAGTGATTCGAATGAAAATTTTGGCACTAAAGCAAGCACCGTACAAAAGTTATAGCACTTATAGCGTTCTTATCCAAGAAATAAGGAGAACAAAACTCTTTTGCAAGGGTGGTAATCCGTACTTAAGAGAAGACATGATCAATTGTGTATAAATGCAACATCAATAAACTATATACTGGCTGATGATAAAAAAAAATGTTTTATAAACTTACGTAAGAGGCAAAAATAAAGTTGAAGATGGAAGAAGAGAGGATGTGTGTGAAAGAAGTGCATAGTAAAAGAGTTAGGTAGAGTCCTCCCGCCTTCCTCCTCGAAAGTGGTACTTATAAATGACTAGGATTTCTTAAAAAGTGCTACAATATTGTTGGCCACTTCTCTCTCTTAGGTCTTTAGCTTGTAGACTTCATAAGGATAGGTGAATCAATCTTCATAGTTGATTCCTAAATGGATACTATAATAGTCATTCTTATTCAAGTTTCCATTGTGATAGATTGGACAATATGTTTCATCATGGCAATGTATTCATCAGGAGATTATGGCGGCAAGTGTGGCTGTTGCCAATGATTTCCTTTTGGGTAAGATCTTTTAGATCCAAAAAAACCTAGTTACCAACCAAGTTAACCAAAATATTTTCCCAAAAGAAAAGTCAATAAGGACATCAAGTGTTATTCTTGCGGGAAAAAGGGTCATATTTCAAAATATTACCTTGTTAACAAAAGGTTACATGAGCTTTTCCTAGATGATAATACTCTTTACTATCTAAATGATATCCTAGTTGCTATTGATTCTGATTCTTTTCAAGACTTTCTTGAAAAACAAGGTCTTCAGATCAACGAATATATATATATATAGCTATTTACACCAAATTAGGTACTTTTGTTGAAGAAGTTGGTTAATATGAAGTTATTTGATTGTAGTTCTATTGTAGAGTACGTTAATAATTTCATGCAAGTCAAATGCCATATAAAATTTGTAGGCATAAATCTAGTAAGAAGCTCCAAGCTTTACTAGAATTGTGCTTCATGTTTGAAAGCCACAACACCACGGGAACGGAATATGGTGCACCATAAAGGATCATTTCACTTTGGATGATGCTTTGAGCACCATCATGGAGAAAAAGTTGCGAAGAAAATACTCAAGTGAAGAAAATTTTTTTATCTATATCTTTGAGAGCTCTAGTAGTGAACCATGGGAGAAGTAAATGCAAGGAAAAAACCAATGGACATGGCAGATCACAATTAAAGGCTAAGTGTTGACACCTAAATTTTGGTCAATTAAAAAATAATCTTTGGGAAAATATGTGCATCAATTTTGTGGATTCAATCAAGATTACAAAATATGTGAGAAATTTCTGATTTGATTACATGTGGATTTTGGAATGAGGAGATCCAATGACATATATTCGACAAAAAATTGGGAAACGGATTTGATCTTAGGAAGAGAATCGGAAAAAAAGGGGAAGAAATAAAAAATCAATCTCACTTGATCGAGAGAAAATCAAAGAATATATTTCTTTTCCTTGATTCAAAATTTGATCACCAGCTATATAAAGGGGTACTCATACAATTCGGAGGAGGCCACACAATTGATAGACACGGCCATATTGAGGGTGCTTTTCTTTCACAAGCACAAGAGAGAGAGAGAGAGAGAGAGAGAGAGAGAGAGAGAGAGAGAGAGAGAGAGTTAGGGAAGTTCTTTTCACGAAGGGAGTTTGGTTTCCCATGGACCAAGAGTCTCAAGCTGCTGCACCCCTCCTTATTGGTGCTGACCGCCTCTCCACGACTTGGACAATTTTTATTCTTGCAGGTTTCTAAAGCTCTTGTCGACCACGTCAACAAAGTTTGCAATCTTGCTCACTGATTGTGATCTCATGTTAAAATTCGTTTGCTATTGCCGCTATTGATCCTTCATCCGAACGTGAGTTTGGTTAAGTCTGTGGAAATCGTTGTTCGTGAATTTCATCCACCTATTTGATTTGAGGGTAACTTGTTCAAATTGGTTAATTGTCCAATTCACCTTTGAATTCGATATCATTTTTCATAGTTTGGACCAATGTAAATTTTGAGTTTTTTTAGGCATTACCGTTAGGATTTAATTCATAATTTGCAACCGCAATATTAATTTTTTATTCCATCTATAAGGCTTTAGATAGAATAATTAATTGCGCAGGAATTTTTACAATTGATATATTGATCTTTAAGGCTTAAGATCAATTTATCGATTTTTTTTTGTGAACTTTGTTGGTGAATTTCGATGTTATTTTTATGTTAGGATGATTTGATTTGATATGTTTTCTTTTCTTATTAAAAAATACCCCCCAAAAAAAGATTGCATTGTATATTTAGGTTAAGTTGCTTATTATATAATATTGCATGTTCAAATTAGGTTAGATATTTTATTTCAAAATCCAGTAAAATCTAAAAAATATTTCATATGCACATCATAGCATAATTCACTTCATATAATTTGCATATTAGGTTTTACTTGACATTTAGATTAGGTGCATAAATCCCATGCCATGTCTAGGTCATAAAAATTTTATATTACATTAGAATAATACACTTAGAAACCTAGGGTCACGTAGATTAGAATTTATATTTTATTGGATTATTTAATTTCCAATTTTCATTTATTAATAAAAAATGCCTAAAAAATATCATTAGCATGTCATGTAGACTAGCTTAATTTAGAATCGCATGTCATAGAACATATTATGTTAGTCACATTTAAAGTTAGATTTCATCATGTGCATCACATATTAGAATAGTTTTTCCACATAAAAAGTGAAAATCCAAAAAAATCATTTGACTTGCTTTTGTTAAATCATTTTTGTTTATTGTCTTGTCAAGCATTTACATAAATGTTTGCGTTCCTGCATGAGCACTGTCCATGTTAGGGAATAAAGCCAAAAATCAATTTAAGCTATCTGCAAACTTTTTTTTTTTGAAAAAAATAAAAGATACTCAAGTCCTTGAATTCATAATCTCTTGCTCATAGGGGTAAAGTACAACTCCCAGTACTTTACATAGGTTTCTAATCTGTCATGCCCCGAACCTCAAGTGTGTACACATCCCAGAATGGTCGAACAAAATGCGATGTTCCTAGGTGGCATCGTCGACGTAATCTTCTATGCACATGCACAAGCATAATAAACAATTCTCGGACAACAATAAACTTGGGATAAGAAAGCAGGACAATCAAATTACACAAAGCATTCTCATAAAACAATATTGGGTTCAAATACAAAATACTAAACCAAAAGAAAGGTTTATATAACTCCGGTATTTATAACCACTAGCTTCCTGTCCACCAAAAAAGGCGTGCTCAAAAAACTATCACCTACGGAATCCCATAACATACGTGTTGTGCCTCTATCTAGGTATCTGAAAAACAGTTCAACGAGTCAACTCTCCAAATCCTAATTAGGAAGAAATCCACCCAAGGATAACTTAATCACAACAAACAAATAAAGGTTTGGAAACTGTCAGACGATTTGGTGTATAAAACTCTATAATGTCTGAGACGATGTAACGTCTGGAGACGATCAAACCTCATAGTTCACGTACATAAGCATACAACACAAATTTTTAACCACTGAAACACTTCACATCAGTCATCATAAACTCACAAAAGTCCCAATTACAAGGCCAAATCATTATGACATGTCCCATACCATGTCACACAATTTTATCCCATAATAAGGCACATCATATTAATCGTTCAATTCACACTCAATATACAAACTCATGGCTGTGGCAATATCTCATACAAAAAATCACATCATCATGTGGCATTTATGCCTTGATCTGAACTCAATGGTACAATGTATCTAGAGGTGGCCCCCATGAAGGTTTACGTTATCATGTGGCACTTAGTCCCGTACTTGCTTACCGTACATTTAGCTTGCACAAGACCAGTGATCACAAAATCATACTCCATCCAACCAATATTAAGAAGGTCAATCATCCGGCCTTGCTGCACATGTCCCATACCATGCCAACTTAGCTAAATGTAAAACCACCATAACTAGCAAAACCACGTCACTTGCGTGTCTTCATGTCCAAATCCTGAAACATAATCAAATGAGTTCGTAAAATCCTCAAATTTGAATGTCATAAAGTACAAATAAATTAACATTTTCATGAGGATACCTTGGTCTAAATCCTTCTGTAAAGAGAGTAGTAAATCGCTCAAATTGTTACAAACAACTGCATATGTTTTCAGAAATTACGTTCTCCAAAACAAGTTTGGTTCGAAATCCAAAACTCATCCGTTTGAGCTGAAATTTGACTATGTTACACTAAAAGATGTAAAACATAGTTTTTGTGAAGGAACTCTTTCAAAATTCAAACTCCAAGAGTTGATAAAAATCCATGGAACATCAAAGATCATAAGTTCCAGCAAAAATAGAGGTTCTATTTTGTTCAAAACAAAGTTGACATAATTTCCTTTTAAATCCATAAAATATTGGATAAAATATATATCAAAGGTAAAGATGTATAAAACATTTTTTCATGAAGGAATCGACCTAATAATCTCATCACATATTGATCCACAAAATCAACAAACAACAATAGTCCAGCAAACATATTCCAGAGGAATCCTCTGTTCTGAACTAAACCATTGTTACTTGTGCTAATCCAGTCTAACACTCATCTCATCAAGCTGATTAACACCTATCTAACCCTTTAAGTGTAATTGCAAACTAAGAAAGGTTTGGGAAGTTAACTCACCTAATTAGTAAACCAACAAGTCCACGACAACAACGGCACGAATGCAACTAAAACTCGAGTTTTCTTCCACTTCAAAAGATGCTCCGATGATGCTAAAAAAACCTTGTAAGTCGCTTCCTGAGTTGCTGGCTTAAGAGCTACGTATCTCAACTATAACAATGGAGGTGTAAGAAGTGAAAATATCCAGAATAAGCTGAAGTAGAGCCAGCTGTCATATCCAACATTTAGATCTATATGGGGACAAGCAGCTTTGAAAAGTCAAACTAAAATATATAAACACTTAAGTACTTGCCCTATAAGTCTTCAACTCCATCCAATAGCAATTTCCTCTCTCAAACTTCTCCAACAAGCCAAGTATGAAAGCTAAAATGCAGCAGCCCCTCATACTTACGAATTTGCACCCATTCATCTCAAGTCACATTCAAATCCTCATTAATTCAAGTCCTCATCAATTTCAATCTAACTTGAATTCTTTCCGCAAATCCCATCTCTTTTTATTTCGAACTAGGTCAAAAATCAGGATGTCACATAATCAACCCACCATGTGACATCCTGAAATTCAACACCTTTCAAAGATAATATTTTGCAGAATAGATTCAAGCATAAGTTGAATCAATGAGAAGTTGAATGTGACTTGAAGTGAATGGGTGCAAATTTGTAGGTATGAGGGGCTGCTGCAATTTAACCTTCATACTTGACTTGTTGGAGAAGATTGAGGGGGGAATTGCTATTGGATGAGAGTTGAAGATTTTTGGGGCATGTACTCAAGTGTTTTGGATATTTTGGTTTGACTTTTCAAAGTTGCTTGTTCCCCATATATAGATGAATGTTGGATATCACAGTTGGTTCTACTTTAGCTTCTCCTAGATATTTTCACTTTTTATCACTTTCTTTCACCCAACTAAGATATGTAGCTCTCAAGCCAGCAACTTATGAAGCAACCTATAAGGCTTTTTCAACATCGTCTAAGCCTCTTTCGAAGTTGAAGTAAACTCGAGTTTTAGTTGTCTTCGTGCCACCATCATTGTGGACTTGTTGGTTTACTAATCAGGTTAGTCAACTTCCAAACCTTTCTTAGGTTGCAATTACACTTAAGAAGTTAGATGAGTGTTAACTAGCATGATGAGATGAGTGTTAGATTGGATTAGCACAAGTGACAGTAGTTTAGTTCATTATAGAGGATTTATCTAGAATATGTGTATTGAATCATTGCTGTTTACTGATTTTGTGGAACGAGATGTGATGAGATTTTGAAGTTGGTTCTTTCATGAAATATGTTTTGTACATTTTCAGCTTTGACATATATTTTATATAAGATTTTATGGAGTTAAAAAGAATTTATATCAACTTCGTTTTGAATAAAACAGAACCTCTGTTTTTGCTGGAACTTATGATCTTTTGATGTTCAATGGATTTTTATCAACTCTTAGAGTTTGAATTTCGAAAGAGTTCCTCACAAAAACTATTTTTTTACATCATTTAGTATAACATAGTCAAATTGCAGATCAAATGGATGAGTTTTGGATTTCGAACCAAACTTGTTTTGGAGAACATGATTTCTGAAAACAGATGTAGTTTTTGTAATAACTTGAGCGATTTACTACTCTCTTTATAGAAGGATTTGGAGCAAAGTGTCTCTTAAAAAATGTTGGTTTATGTGTCCTTTATGACATATTCAAATTTGAGAATTTTATAGCCTCGTTTGATTATGTTTCTGGACGTGGAGACACACGAATAACTTAGTTTTTCCAGTTAGGATAGTTCAATGTTTAGCTAAGTTAGCACGGTATGGGACGTGTACAGCAAGGCCTAACGTTCGACTTCCTTAATATTAGCTGGATGGTGTTTGATAAATGATTATAAGTGATTGTGTGATGATTGGCATGTGCCACAAACCACCTTGAGGGGAGAACCATTCACGGGGTAAGAGCTTAGCCTAAGGCTTTGCTAGACCGTCATGTGCCTGTGTGGTTGTGGCAAGGACTTGCAGGTCAGACCATCATATACCTGAGGCGAGAATCACCACAGGTTGTGGCAAGGAATTGAAGCGTGTTTACGTGGGTCAAACTACCCTGAGGCGAGAACTTATCGTGGGGTATATGACTGACAAGGCAGATAGCTACATACTTAAGGCGAGAATCTTTGTGGGTTGTGGCAAGGATTCGAGGCGTAGAATAAGGTGGTTGAGAAACATCTAAATGTTTGATTGAACTGTTGATATGCGAAACCTTGTTATGGGACAAAAATGTGTGACATGGTATGTGACGTGTCATAACGATTTAGCCTTATAATCAGGATCTTTGTGAGATGATGATGATTGATGTGAAGTGCTTAAATTGTTAAAGATGTTTATTATATGCTTATATGAATGAACTGTGGAGTGTGAACATCACCAAATGACGTAAAGTCTCAAACATTGTAGAATATGACCATACTAGATGCTGCACCATCTCAGACACAGATGTCTGACTGTTTTCAGACCTCGATATGTTTGTTGTGAATAGGTTACTCTTCGATGGATTTCTTCCTAATCGGGGCTTAGAGAGTTGACTCATTGAATTGTTTTTCAAGCACCTAAATGGAGGTACGACACGTGCGTCCTGGGGTTCCACAGGCGATAGTTTTTTAGTATGCCTTATTGGTGGACCCAGAGCTCGTGGCTGTAGATCCTGGAGTAGATAAATATTTCTTTTGGTTTAGTATCTTATGTATTTGATCCCGGGATTATTTTATGAGATGTGACTTATGTAAATTGGTTGTCTTACTTTTTTATCCCAAGTCTGTTGTTGTTTGAGGAGAGTTTATTACTCTTCCGCATGTGCATAAAAGATTGGGTCAGTGACGCCACTTGGGAACGTCATATTTTATTCGACTACCGGGGGATGGGCGCGCACTCAAGGTTTGGCGCGTGACACACCGTGAATAGATTAGTGGCAACTCCATTTGAAATTGATCTTGTATGTTAAGAAGTAAAACCTAAGTTGTGCATCGGTATGAGCTTGGGAGAGTTCTAGCTAAGTCAAACTTAGAAATCTGTTAGCCAAACCCTAAGTGGTGCACCTTCGGAATGGTCATGACACTAAAAGAGAGGTTGCAAAATATGAGTGTTGATTTTGTCACTAAACTGAACATTGAAGGCTTCAGTGAAAGCCTGCGAAAAGAAGCAGCAAGATGAGAACCAATTATCCTTTTTTGTTGAAATCAAACAAGCTCATCAAATTGGAATTACGGCCCCTCGAAACATTCTAGATCAAACACTTTTATGGCGTACTTGCAAATTTGGATTTCTTGGATGCTCCAAAGATTTCTTAGGGCACGAGTGATAATCATTCTCGTCTTTGGAACAATTTCTAACTAGAAATGGAATAGGTTGTTTGAAAATGAGACAAAAATTATTTTTTGGGAACAAAATCTGTTTGATATATCATTTTAATTTCCATTTCTACTGCTATTGGGCAATTGGCAGCAACAGTAGGTGACAGTAGATGGTTGGTGGGGTGGGCATTGGCAATGGTTTACAATCTATTGTGGTTGACGGTCGATGGTGGATGATAGTAGGGGTTACTAAGCGGTAATGGTTGGCCATGGTCGGTGGCAATAGCTGGTGGCAATCGGTAGTAGCGGTGGTGGGTAGCTAGTGAGCAACGGTGGGTGACAAGTGACGACAGTGGACGGTGGTTGGCAAGTGATAAGAGTGCATGATAGAATTTTTTTTTCATATTATTTTTTTGGTAAAGATTTGTATTCTAGTAAACTAAAAAATTAAAAAAAAATTAACTTGTGATTTCTATTCCAAATCTATTTGTGGGCAAAAAATTTGTCTTAGAAAAAGACAAATGAAATTGCCTTTATCAAACAAATTTTATTTCAAAGCTATTATTGGAAACAAGAAAATAGAAAAATAGAGAAAAAATGATTATCACGCATGCCCTTTATAACTGCTTTGCGGTAGAATCACTAAATAATTATCTCATATAGCTAAAAAGAGTATCTATCTCTTAAATGATGTTGGTCCCGACTCGCATAATTGATGGTTCAAGTAATTTTGGTAAACATGATATATAGGCCATGCTTTTTTTTTTTTTGCTAAAGTAAGTAGTTGTATTGATCTTTAACCATGCAAACTATACAAGGCGTCAGAGCCTGATATCACAAAACTTGCACTCAACACTGCAAAAAGGGTGTGAGTGTAAGTGTATCGAGGATATAATAAAAGAGCAAACATAAAGAGGCATAAAGAAAGGCCAACTGAAAGGTACAAAATGCCTAAACAATGACAACCAAAAGCATATATAAAGGCTATCAAAGAAAAGTAAAAGGCTTAAACAGACGACAACCTCCCTAGGAGTACCAAAATACATCAAGAGAAGATGGAGGAATGAATTCCCCAATTCCATTGAACCATCCTATTCTCGAGAGACTGAACTTCCTGTTGGAATGTTATAGCTTCGTCTTTGACCATCATAATCAGCTTCGTCTTCATCGTAAGGACAAAAACATCACAATTGTGTAATAATGTATTATTCCGCGTCTTCCAAATAATATGACATAAATCACCCAATGCAAATCTAGCAATGCACTAATGGAAGTGATTCCTAGTAATATATTTGGTCACCCAATGTAAAGTATCAGACCAAGGTCCATTCCTCTAAGATAGATAACAATTCCCATCCCAAAAAAGATGCAAGTTCAGAGGTGACTTGACAACCAAAATAAAGGTGGTCTATGGAGTTAGGCCTATATAGGCCATGCTTTAATTCTCCTTAGAAACAAAAAATCGAGTGGTAAAATAAAATTTGCAGATCACACACATCTAAACCGATAGTAATTTAAGTACCATGGTAAGACTCAAATAATTAATGAATAGGATGGTGTGGATACAGATGATTTACAAACATGTGATATGTTCTCTTTAGTTTGGGAATTGTTTTTTAAAGGTAACATGTCGGACATCTAAAGGCAATCCTATGAACTCCACACCAAATGGTCTAGTTCGTTGTTTTTTATTTTCTTTTAGCTGTACTCCCGAGAAAGGTCCTTCTCGATGGGAGTACAGCTAATTTCATTGACCATAGAAATTGATCTCTAGTCTCCGTCGTTGACCTTGACCAATTCAACATGAAAACTACGCACAGGGCAATCATCAAGCCATGCTTGAATTCAACAGATACTGTAGGTGCCTTAAGTCGTGACATCTTCCCGGGGGTTGCTCTTTTAATTGCTTTAGACTGTAAAGTGAGCAACTGTTCATATATCAATAAATAAAACAACAAATAGAAAAGGATCTTGATTATTTTTTATATTTTATTTTAAGCTTAACACTCTTCTCAAGTTTAATATGAAAGGATGATATGATATTGTCCTATCAAGTTTAAGAATGAAAGAGCAGAAAAATTCGGAAGCAGATGGAAAGAGTAGGTATGGAACCAAACTTGATTACTTCTTTACTCCAAGAATCATTAAGAATGAAACCCACATATAATTATGGCTTAACAACATAGTCAGCTCGTCATATCATGGCGCAAATTGAGTGATTTTCTTGTTCTTCTTCTTCTTGTATACTAGTTCTATAATGATAATATTTATCCCTATTAATAAAGTTGGCTTTCTATTACAATTTGAGTGACTTCAGGGATTTTCCAAGAAACTACATATGCCTTGAAGTCAAACCTATTGACTCGGATGTTCCCCAATTTTCTAATATCTCTCGTGATCATTGCACTATTCCATATCTACCTAGTTTAAAAAAGGAACCCATATTGAACCGTCAAACCTCAGCCATTGATTAATTAAATAGCAAGCTGGAGCGTTATATCAAAATAATCTGAGTGTAGGTGTGTGATATGTTATATATTAATACATGCATAAGAATGACCCGGCAATTAAGGAAACCTTAAAGTTAGAAGAAACTAAGTAGCTGTTTTCTTGACTTTTGACACAAGTCAGCACAGCAACCCTTGATTAGGTCTTCTGAGTAATTAATATAGGAACCACAATATAAAGATTCTCAATATGTTTATGAGGAGGGACTTGATTATCTTCGTTTTGTGATGAATGATGGGACTATGGATTCTCTCTACCGGTTGATTCATTTGATGCATATGAAAGCACCAGGTAATTGCTTCTTGCCTGTGAGTACACTAGTTATATTATTATAAGCTATTAATAAGTAATAAGTTATGTGATTCGTGTAATGACTTTGTAATTTATTAGCTCTAGTCCATTAGCTCTAATCTATGTGGAGGCATTAACTGATTCTCAATGTACCATCCAATCTCATCCATTGGATTCTATCTCAATTACTTAACATGAAAATTCATCCAATGAATCGATTATATGAGTAATGTGGCAGACAATGTGAATATTTTTCTCTGTAAAACATCTTATTGGGTTCTATCTATTGTATTTTCTTCCTTTTTTATATTTTTATAAGCCATCCTCACTGAGTATAAATCCACTTTAACCGGCAATATGAGAATGTTAAGTGAAGATTTACATATGAGATGGTTATATAATTTCTTGATTTATTAGGCGTATATATTGGAACTCGAATTTCATCATATATTGAAGCAGCAAAAATGAGTGTTAACGGAAATCTAGATAAATGTTAAGTTTGAAAGCACGAGTCCTAACTCGCAATCACATTAACTTGCGTAGCAGCAGAACAGATTTTCCCAATTAAATAATCTTCAAAAAAGGAAAACTAAATTACAAGGTAACATCATCTATCTCTTCTAAAAAAACCCTTAAAGAAATTCTAAAGTTTGAAATAGGGGATATATAAACTTGTGATTAAATCCAACCTACTAAATCTTGTATATCTAAATGAAAGCTGCTAAAAACTGAAACAAATAATCTAATACCCTGACATAATCTTGAAAAAGAAGTAAGGTAATGAATAAATAATAATAATCTCTCAAAACATAGGCCCCAATTCATTCCCTTCCACTAGGAGAAACTTGATTCAGGCAAGTTCTGTCTGCTTTGTTCCTCGTTTTGTTTAAGAAATCTGGACCACGCACTTTGAAACACTTGATAATTGAATTCATCAGCTGAACCATGATAAAAATTAACATCATGAATCAAACTTCAAGATAAATCGATAAAATCTCCAAAATAAAATTTTTAAAATGGATAATCGAATTTTCATAAAGTCAGAGATCAATTTTGCGCTGAAATTCTGCATGTCCTTCTTCAGCAACTTTATTTTCTTCTTGTTCATATTTTTAAATACCAGAATGTAGTTGCTTCCATCACAATTTAAGTCTTTAACATTTATTTTAGTAATAATTTGTTAAAATAGTTTGTCATATCTTGAAAGGAAGTGATTATTGGATACAACAAGAAGTGAATATTTTATTTAAAAAGAAGTCATTGTTAACATAAAGAGAAATGATGGATGATTTTGAAAAGTAGTGATGGCTTAAATAAGGTACCTATTTCCAAGATATGTGTTGATTTGTTATCTTCAAATATAATCAAATCCAACATTGTTCAAAAGAACAATGACTTTCTCTTCTTAAAAAACTGTCCCTTTTTTACAACATTCTATCCTCTTCACATTTCTTGCACAAGTGTGACAACACATTTAAGATAAAATTTTAAGAAAGAATTTGAGTAATTGCTAAACTCGTTCACCTATAACTTTGGTATATCTCTCGAAAATATTTTTTTAGAACTTGACAGTATAAAAATTTTGGGTTAATAGTACCTTAAGATTCGTGATTGTCGTCACACAAAACTACTTTATTATCTTCAATTTCTTGAGCTCAACTGAGGGACATTACTATCGAGTCTCATTTTCTATGTCCTATGAAATTTATCATTTTGCGTCCAACTCTTGCTTGTCATACTCTCCAGTAGTTCATTCCAGGGCCAGCTCTTCATGTTCGGTTCACTCATGAGAGGGTTTGTTTCCAAGTTTACTCACAATCTTCTAGTTATGTAGTCACCCTCCACTTAATATCGTTCAAGGTTTAACATATCCATAAATAAATAAAAGTAACCCATGATAACCAAAAGATTTATATATTTCGTACATCCTTATCTCAAGAAAGCAGGATAGATACTCACAATATCAAGCATAAGATTATATTTACAGGACTATATAAATGACATATATTGTGGCATCTAAAGATGATTAAATTCATGATCCTATATAAATCCGATCAGTTTTCTATTTATGAAAGCAAATATAATAAGATGAGGATATAATATTATAATATCATGAAACTTTTATTGGTCTAAATAAATGAATTTTCGAAAAATGAATATCTCACGTGATTTTCCGAAGGATGCAAATTGTATGCTTTGACCCGTACAAGGACATTTCACTAGTATTTACGATAATCTCGAACTGGATAGACACATACCCCGAAATCAAATGGCCTAAAACATTCCCGTGAATCATGGGCAGAGAAATGAAAAGGACTACTTCAAGCACATGGACAGCGAAGTGAAAAGGACTCTTGTGAATACCAGAAAGTTTGTATAAGTCATTTAATAGACATCAGCTCAAATATCAACCATCATGTAACTTTGACTAATCGCATGAACCAGGTAATTGTTGTTCGGTCTAGTTTCCTTGTTAAGCTCCACAAAAGATACGAATTTTACTTATTCAGTTTCTCAGCACATGACTTGTGTAACTAGTCAGTTCGACAAAGTTTCCTATCAAGTAATCAGGATAGGTTCCAATGGATGAGATCGGATACTACGCTGCGAATTAGTTAATGCCCACTTACTTGAATAGATCTAATTGACTAGTGCTAATTAGTTTCAAAGTCGTTACCTAAATCACATAAATATAATACTTACCAACAGCTTTTGATAATAAAAAAAATGGTACTCCCACGTAAGAAGCATTGAGCCGGTGCTTACATATGCATCAAATGAGTCAAGGTTAGAGAGAATCCGCTCGCACCGTCATTCATCACGTACAAATGCGACCATATCCCTCCTTGTAAACATATCGATAATCTTATTGTTAGGTTTCTCAGTTCCTTTTTCTAATTTATTGGATAACTTCATCAAGGGATGACTTACTGACTCGTAGCCAAAGTCAACACTCAGCAGGCCAGGTACTTAGTTTATCCTAAATCAAGTTTTCCCTTCTTTTCATTCTTATTTATTTATTTGACAACTTGTAAATTAATTGCCAGGTGAATTTTATAGATGGATGTAGTTAATACACGAACTCATAATATATTTATATAATGCTCTAGCTTGCTATGTACACAATCAATGGCTGAGGTATGAGACAGTTGCATTTTGGTCATAAACGATTCCAGATGTGTTCCTTTCAAGCTAGGTAGTTATGGAATAGTTCAGTCCTCACTGGAGCCATTACAAAACTGGGACAAATTCAAGTCAAAAGGCACGTGTAGCTTCTTGGAAACTCACAAATATCACTCAATCCATCACGCCCTGAACCTCGAGTTCACGCACATCCTTCAGTAGTCGACTAACTTGCGACATTCCTAGGAGGTGTCGCCAACCCAATCGGATATGCACATGCAGAAGCGTAACAAACATTTCCCTGGACAACAATCACATATGGGATAGAAAAGCAAGACAACCAAATTATATAAGAACATATCTTATAAATAACCTCAGGTTCATACACATGAGAGACTAAACCAAAAAAAGTTCATTTAAACTCCGAGATTTACAGCTAAAGCTTTGTGTCCACCATAAATGCATACTCCAAAAACTCTTCGAGCGGAATTCCACAACACCCATGAAGCATCTCCATCTAGGTATCCGTAAAAAAATACACCCCAAAGGGTTAAGATAGTGTCTCAAAGTTTACCCCCTAAGCCCTGATTAGGAAGAAATTTACCTAAGGGTAACTTACACACAACAAGTCAAGGTCTGGAAATTGCCAGACTGTTTGGGTCAGGATCTATCAGACTCTTTGGGTCTGAGACTTGGTTTGGTGATGGTCAAACTCCACAGTTTGTCACGCCCTACCTTCCGAGCGGCGGCAGACCCCGATTTTTCTTTTATCGTGTTCCCAATGCAATCTTCTATAAAAGCAGAGTTACATACAACAGAAGCGTGGTAAATAAGTATCAAATTACAACCCTCCAAACTAATCATTGCATTAACCTTCATTATCCTTACACTAGTATTTGAATTATAGACTATCATTAACCCTCCATTTACAACTTGATACAGTCATCAAAGGAATCCTTAAGAATTCACTACACTTCCACTAAAGGAAAAATCGTTGCTCCAGAGTTCCAACTGCCAAACCCCAAGTCCTTCACACAGACACTTGTGATGATCATGATAGTCATCCTAAAGCTCTCCTATCTTTACCAAGATGGACACCTGAGAAGATTTAGGGGTGGTAGGGTGAGATACTGGGATGTGTCTCAGTGAGTTAACTCCCTATCCCAAAATTAGGTTTACCACTACCCTAGAATCCCTATTCGCCTCTCAAATCTAAACTATTGCCCAAAGCAATAACCTTTTCTTACCCTCCTATTGTGCCAACTCACTCTACTAAGCTTCCCCTTCCCCTCCATGCTCACTCCAACTACGAGCCAATCAATCTATCCTTACTATTCGGTCTAAGCTCAAATCCAATCAACTAGCATTTATCGCAATATCTAATTACCCCATCATTGAACAATTAATTAAACAAATGCAAGAATAAAGAAACAAATGAATTTAATCCTTTGAAAGCAACAAATAAATTGCATAACCAGAATAATTCAAGCCATCCACCACCAGCTTAAAACCTTAATTGCACCTCTAAATCTTCTCGCCACATTGGCAGTCCAACTTTTGCTAATTAAAGCCCCCATCATCCACATAAACTCCAATCAATTCACAAATCAACATAAAATTAACTAGGGCAAATAATATGCCAAATAATGATTTAGAAAGTTTCCTTACCTCATACTTTGCAGCTTCAGGCAAGGGCGGCAATCCACAAAATTTTTATTTTTATTTTTTTATTATATTTTTTTCTACAGGCTAAACTGGTCGAAGCCCACCAAGTGGAGCCTACTCGTATATGTGGCCCACGAACCAAACGAGTCGAGTAGGTCAGGTTGAACAGTTCAGCTTGAAGGAGTCTTACGTGGATTTGGCCTTAAATCTTCCTCCATGAAGCAAACCAAGACTAGAAATTGGTTGGATTGGAAAGCCAACTTCCTCAGAGCTGATTGACTCCAAGAACGGCGACTAAGGTGGTCGAAGGAGGGAGGAATAGCTCGTCAACGACAAGGATTGAACGGTGAAGGTTTCCGAGAAGGACCAAGATCAATCAAGCTTCAATTCGTCGACCCTGAGCCAAATTAATCAAATTAATCACTCAATCCTTACTCCCCACACTCATACAAACCCATTGGAAGTAACAATTGTGAGTGGGTATCACTAAATAGTCCAATTGCTCAATTTAGGGTTTAGTTTTTGCGGTTTTGGGGAAGAACGAGTTCAATCAAAAGCCCAATCAATCGGGACCAAATCAACCCAATTAATAGGCCAAAATAGAGTTAAACAATGTCTAAAAAATGATTGGAACCATTGGTGTGAGCCCTAGATCGAAGGATTGGATGAACTTGAAGATTGAAGTTCCAAAACTTACCTAGAAAAACAGAGTATCACCGAGCTATGGAGCTGTTTTTCAAGGGTTGCCAACAGCAATTGGAGTAGAATCGATGGTGATAGTTAGTTGCTTCTCGAAGAAGACATTACAATGATTCCAACAACACCAACCACAACTCAAATGGAGCTTAGAGTTGAAAGATATCGCTCTTCAAAGTGGGTTGCTCGGCTTGCACGAAAAAAGGGGGTTCGTGCTTGGGGAAGAAAAACCAGCTCGCCGTGGCCAAACAGTGACCAGCAATTGGCTGTCCACCTCTCCAGCTAGGCCTTAGGGCTGCTAGCCTCAATTCCCCGATGAATGGCTTGGCGAAACACCGGTGGTGGGCCCGTTTCACACGAGCACACCACGTACTCAGTGAAAAGCCCAAAGAGAAAGAAGAAGAAAGGACGGAGAAGAGAGAGTCGGTCCAATTCATGCAGGTTGGACCAGGTCTAATCGTGATCGAACTGGTCTGACTTGCGGGTTGGACTGGTCCTACGTTGACTAGGTCAAAACTCAAATAAAATATTATTTTAATCATTAAAAATTCAAAATAAATTCAACAAAATCTTGAAAAATTTCTATAAATACAAAAAAACTTCCCACAACTAAAACCATGTATTTTTTGGCCAAATCTGCACAAAATAAAATTTTGAGATACCAAAAATAATTTTAAAAATTTACATATTTTCTTGAAGATTACCATAGATACCCGAAAAATTCTTAAAATCCTCAAATCATAATCTATGTCTAAATACTTATATTCTAAGGCTCAGAGGGGTCGAAACACGGCCATTACATAGTTCATGTACTTAACCATACAGTAAGTATCTTTAACAACCGGAACACTTCACATCAATCATCATATAATCACAAAAGTGCCAATTATAAGGCTAAATTGTTATGACACGTCCCATACTATGTCGCACAATTTTGTCCCATAATAAGGCATAACATATCAATGGTTCCATCCAATATTCTGATGTTTATCGACCCGCAAAATGTTCTCGCCTTAGGTCCTCACCAAAACACGTAATGCAGGGGTAGAGGCGTTATATATTGCCGTCCCTCTCCCAAGCCACAAGGGTAGAGGCATTATGTTTCGCCGTCCACCTCTTGAGCGCATATGTTATCCTTGTGACAACCCATGAAGGTTCTCACCTAGCTTAGGTCTTTATCATAACATATCATCTTTCACTAGTCATCACATATTATCATGCATGAATTCTAAGCATGCCATATACCAACCATATCACCAAATACACACAATCCAAACAGCAATAAGGAGGTCGAACATCTGGTCTTGCTATACACGTCCCATACCGTACCAACATAGCTAAACGTAAAACTGCCATAACTGGCAAAAACAAGTCAATCTTATGTCTCCAAGTTTAAATCCAGAAATATAATCAACTAGGTTCATAAAATCTTCAAATTTGAATATGTCACAAAGGACACATAATTTTTTTTTTTTTGTGAGGACACCTTGACCCAAATCCCTTTGTAAAGATTAGCAAAAAATCGATCAAACTACTACAAAAACTGCATCCAATTTCATAAATCACATTCTCTAAAATCAGTTTGGTTTGAAATCCAAACCTCATATGTTTGATATAAAATTCAACTATGTTATGCTAAACGATATAAAAAATAACTTTCGTGAAGGAACTCTTTCGAAATTCGAACTCCAAGAGTTGATAAAAATCCATTCAACCCCCAAAAGTCACAAGTTCTAGTAAAAATAGATGTTTTGTTTTGTTCAAAATGAAGTTGACATAATTCCCTTTTAAATCCATAAAATTTTGGGTAAAATATATGTCATAGCTGAAGATGTATGGATTATTTTTCATGAAGAAACTGACTTGATATTCTCATCACATCTCGATCTACAAAATAATCAAATAAAGGTAGTCTAGTAAACATATTATAGACAAATCCACAAACTAAACTAAATGACCTTCACTTGTGTTAATCCAACCTAACAATGATCAAGTCTTGTTGATTAACACTCATCTAAACTCCTAAGTGTAATCACATCCTAAGAAAGGATTAGGAAGTAAACTAACTTGATTAACAAGCTGACTAGTCCACGACAATGGCGGCACGAAGGCTACTAAAACTCGAGTCTACGGCGACACAAAAATAAGCCTGGAAGAGGCTGAAAAAGTCTTGCAAATCCACTGCTTGAGTTTCTGGTTGAAAGCTACGTATCTTAGTTGGAAGAATGAAAGTGAAAATATCTAGAAGAGGCTGAAGAAGATGAAGCTGTAAGTTCCAATGTTCAGCTGGCAAAAGGGGAACAAGAAGCCTAGTCAACACAAAATATCCAAAACACTTGAGTACATATCCCACAAGTCTGCAACTCATCCATCATCCATTTCTCTTCCCAAACTTCTCCAACAAGTCAAGAATGAAGGTTGTAATGCAGTAGCCCCTCATACCTATGAATTTGCACCCATTCACATTAAATTCCATTTAAATCCTCATTCAAGCTTAACTTGAATCTTTTCCGCAAAATTTTCATCTTAGCGTAATTCTCTCAAAAGATGACACGATGTCCTAAAAATAATGCTCGAACATTTGTTTCCCGAATCCAAGTTCAATTTCGTGGTTAAAATCAACCAAACACAATTCTACTCCAATTCAACTTACCGGGTAGCTTTTAGAGATTATATCCTTTAACGATTTCACCTGATAGGTTGTTAACTCACGAGTGATCAGTTCCAAGAAAAAGGACCATAGGCACGTCAATGAAAAGCCCATTCATTTTAATTCGGACGAGATTTGAAAATTAGGATGTCACACAATCAATACGTAATAGAAAGCTAATAGTACTAATGATAGTTAATAAAATTATTGTTCTTTTTGTTATGATCAACATCATCATAGTACTAATAACAAGACAACAATAATTATGATAGTAAGGTGATCGACAAGTGTAATAGCTTGCCCTCGACACCCTTTTTAAAGTTTATTTGTGCGATTCTACGGTTTAGTTAGTGGCCCATTGGTCCCAAGAGTTCCCCAAACTAAACTGTGGATTTTCATTTGAGGCGCTCCAATTTCCAAAATAGTTTTCGGTCCTTGAAATTTAAATTATTCACGCTTTGGCCCCAAAAGTATTTAGTTTTATTTTTGGGAGGTTTTCTGAAATTTTAGGAATTTTCTCTAAATTTAATTATTTTATTAGATTGAGAGTTGGGTCAACATCTGGACTAGTCAACTACAAGTTAGACCATGAATGGACCAACCTAGCCGGTCTTCTTCTATGTGGCATTTCAGCGAGCACATGGTATGCACGCATGAAGCAGGCCCTACCAGCAACTAGCAGCCTCAGACGTCCTATCGAGGGACACCACGGCCACTGGCTAGCCACCACTTGTTGCCAAAGATACGTTTTCTTCTTTAACCTCAAGCTCGCCCATGTTTTAGAACCCGAGCGACGGCCTCCCTTTCAACGACGATATCTTCCAGCTCAAATCTTTGTTGGGCACGCCATCACCTCTTATGGCTTCCTTGTAACCTCCTTTTCTAGCCTCGACCAACTACAGCCTTTGTCTCTGTAGCCATTGTCGTTGGGAGCCCCTAAACGAAGCATCTACGGCTCGGTCTTTCCCTTGTTTTCTAGTGAGCTCGATAATCTTTCTCGCTAAAGTTTGGCCAATCCTTCAATTAAGGAGGCACATCATTGTTTCCAATAGGTTTCTAGACGTCCTTTTAACTTAGTTATGACTTTGGTTGTGATTAATTTGACCTAGATTTCACGATTTAACGTTTGAACAACGTTTGCCCTAGTTTCTCGCTACCAGAGCCTTCATTCAGTCACCAGACCTCCTCCGGTGAGACCAAGCTGCTGCCGTTGTCACCAATTGATAATCGATAGTGCCACAAGTGTAGCCATACTATTCCCAGCCGTCGATGCCTCGTCGTTTGCCAGCTTTTGGCTAATTTTACCTAGTTAGTTGAGATAGAAGTAGGGGATTGTTAATTATTGAGGCGAAGTTCGCCGAGTTATCAAGGTATGGTAAGAGACTAGTAAAGGACCTAGTAGACCGAGTAGTCAAGTACAGGGATAGACTGAAGCCCAAGATCAAGAGTCAATTGGCACCTCTAGATTTGCGCAGTTATGGCGATGTGTTGAAAATAGCCTTAATGGTAGAAAGGGACTTGGAGGAGAGAGTCATCTTGTCTGGATCGCGATTCTCTTTCGACCAAGAGAATCGCCAATGGCGAAAGAGATCAATGCTATAGGACGAGCGTGCTGGCCCCCTGGTAAGAGATGAGGTATTGGAGGTTCTATACCTTGTACAAACATTAGGTGTAGCTCTTGTGAGAGGTACCATAGAGCAGGGATGCTTTGGTTTCCTACTAAGAAGACTTGGCAAGCTCTTGCAAAAACCTTTTGAGCATAGGACCATCGACACCACAGGTTTAAACATCTATTCTCATTGTTCAATTGGTATATGCCTTTTAGTGCATGGCGTGGACTTTTTGGTACAGAAAACCAGTGGGTCGCCCTTAACCTGAAAGACACACAATCATCTTTTTCTATCGGCCATGGATATTTATCCATCCATCAAGAGACCATTCAAACCAACCAGCATTTGTAGGAACAAGTTCATACAAGCCTCAGCATCATTTGTAGAAACACACTGTGTGCAGAACATTTCTACAATGCATCTCATCAGATCCTCAATCTTAGAGAGAATTCCAGCAGATCCTTTGTCGGGAAAATCGTACGATTCCCCCTGAAGCCTAGCCATTACACTTAGATAATGTTTCATGGGATTCTATTAATCCAAAAGAATCCATTCATGAAGCCATGCAAATTTATCGCTTGGAACATCTAGAAGAACTTTCATCACCCTCATCACATACTCAAGCATATTCAACCTGTTATTTTCAAGATTCTCAAGACCCATAGGCTGCCTACTATGTAGCAACGACACGGACATGCAACACACTGACACGTCATTTCTCAAAAAGTAGAAAATTTCGACACATTCGAACATGTTATATATTAAATAAATATTTTTATAAATAAATGCAAAAAATAATTAAATAATAATAATAATAAGAACCTAGAATTAATCTATACTAAAACATTAATCCTATATTTTTTAATATCATTCATTGTTTTAATTTGAAAAATTCAACTACATTTTATTGTAATAATCAATAAAACAACCAAAATCCCCATTTCCCCGAACTAACTCTAAGGTTTGTAATAAAAATCCTAAATCGTATTATAAAAAAATTCAAGATGCTAAATTGAAAAAGAAAACAAAATAACACAACTTGCTCACCTGAGATGAGCAAAAAAAAAAATGAAATCGTAAGAGCAAAAGGTGAAGCAACACCAATGAGAGACTCACGGTGAAAGAAGAGAACGGGAGGTGCCTTAGGTACGTGCGACTGAGAAAAGTACATAAGTATTGAATATTTATTGTAGCTTTTATTATTATCATCATTACATATTTATATTTAAATCCCATGAGTATTGGAAATTTGCAAATATAATCCCATGTGTGTCGGAGTCACGTGTCAAAATTTCCAACTCACATGTTGGAGATAGTTGACCCAGTTTCGAATTTTCCGACAAGTGTTGACTGGGTGTGGGAGCATGTTGGAGAGTGTCGAACACATGTCAGAGTGTTAGACACGACATGAAAGGTCTCGGAGAGTGTCGGTGCTTCTTAGGCTGCCTATGGACCTTTTTCTGATCCATTTTACGCTAGCTCTAGAAGAACACCTCATCTGGTTGAAGAATAGACTGAAGCACTGATTCAAGATTTTAAAAGACAAAATGATGGTCCAGCCTTCTATTTTGGAGAATCTTATACACAGGTAGAAAAGACCAATCTTTCTTTAAGCCAGATCAGCACAAATCTGCATGCTTATTGTGACCCGACAAGTCATGATACTCCACTACTAGACTCTCTAGCACATCATTCCTATTGGGAACATATCCTGAGCACCAGTACTCCTACTCATGGTACTACAAAAATGATAGGTCATGAAGACTCTGAAGACTTAATCCCTGAAGACTCAATCAATGATTCTGAAGAGAATACTAAAGAACCAATCCATCGCCATAATAAGGACTAGTGCTACATGTCAAGTGTATTCAGGACTTGAAGTCCCGTGTGCTTTGCAATGTGTCTGTACTTTATTATGTATGCTTTATTTGGGTCTTATGCTAGTGCGCTTTGTAATAATAGTGTCTACAGAAGCTCGTACTATGAGAATCTAATGAGAAGCATGTCTATATTATGTCGATGTGACTTTGCCTATATAAGGCTTGTAATATGGCTTACAAGAATAAGAGCTTCCGAAGAGAATTTTCTCTCGGAAAAGCACCACTTTCTAGCAATGTCTTTCTAATCTTCTTCTATTATTCTTCTTAGCCTAGTAAAGGCCTCTAGGAACTGCAACTTCTTCTTATTATGGGCACAAAATTAAAGGTTCTAGTTAGGAATTCTACTCAAGAAATTCCTGTTCTGGGTTCCAAGTAAGGGTGGATAAATGGAAATTTTGGATGGAGCCCATTTGGCTTTAATAGTAGACCTCCATAATTAGCAAATATGCTATATTCGCTTGATTGAAGAAAGTCAGGAAGTCTTTCAACTAATTGATTTTCCTGGATAGCAGCTTGAATTTCAGGAATATATTCAAGGTGTGGCTTGTTTTGCTACATATCCTGAACTCTGTATGTCTCAACTCGCGGATTAATTTTTAGATACATGTTAATTTCCATAATGGCCTTGGGTCTGTAAAGAAAATATGCAAGAACATTTTTCTTTCCAGCAATATGTATGGTTTCAAAAGAGTACTTTGAAAACCATTCAACCCACCTCAAGAGCTGCGAATAAGGAACTTGCTTCTGTTTAAATTTCATCATTTGTGGGAAGGAAGCCTTATCCAATTCAACTAAGAAATAATGGCCAATAAGATGAAATTCGAATTTTTTGATTACATTCTTAATTACCAAAATTTCCTTGAATGTGGAGTGGTAATGAGATTCAACTAGAGAGAACTTACCACTTTTGTAACCACAAATATTCCGCTTGCCATCAATTTCTTCATATAGAACAGTTGCCCAATACTCGTCACTGACACATGTTTGGAGAATTTTTTTCACTGAAGAAGAAATTTGGAGAGGAGGAAGATCTTGCATGATTTCCTTAAGCTTGGCAAGTGCTTCAGTCTGCTCTTTTGCCCAAGGAGGAGCATCTTTCTTCAGCATCTTTTGCAAAGGCAATAAGAGCTTGCAAGATTAGGAATAAAATCTCGAATATAATTAATTATCCCAAGAAACTGATGCCCAAGTTGGTAAGTGCCTTGTTAAGCTCCTTTTGTGGGAATTTTAGCAATTCCTTAGCAATATGTGGCCCAGGTTGATAAGTGCCTTGGTTAAGGATCATACCAAGGAATTCAATTTTTGACTTGGCAATAATCATCTTCTTTCTAGGATAACATGATGCCATATTTTTGGACGATTTGGACAAATTTTTGAAGGAGTTCACTATGGGATTGCTCATTAGGGCTGTAGAGCATGATGTCATCAATATAGATAACTGCACTATCCATAATTGGACTACAGATATGGCACATGGCCTTATGAAAGAGAGAATGGGTTGTTTTGAGGCCAAAGGGGATGACCCTCCACTGGTAGTGATGGCTTGAGATATAGAAGCCAGTTTTGAGTCTGTCATCAGGATGGATCTCAAGTTGCCAAAACCCTGCTTTGAGATCTAACTTGGACTAGATCTTGGCTTTGGTCAAGCAAGAAAAAAGAGATTTTTTAGAGGGGAGAGGAAATTTGTCATCTTTAAGGAAGACATTGTAGGGTTGGAAATTAATTACCAAACGCATCTTTCCTCTACTTTGTTCAGCCCTTTTGTTGACATAAAGAGCTTCACAAACCCACTGAGAATCGGAAGGTTCAATAAGCCCTAGTTGTAATAGTTCAAAGCATTCTTTCTAAGCAAGAGCTAGATGATCAGGATTCATACCCGAATAACTGGCTTTTGTTGGGTTGATATCCTCATTTTGCTGGAACGGAAGGCGAATAAAAAACTGAGAGTTTTGCCATAATAGGTATTGGCATTTTTCAAGAAATTATGAGTGATTATCCACACAAGAGTCCAAGAGACTCTACATGATGGGTTCAAGAATACTCATCTATGGAAAAGAATCATTGAATGTTGGTGAGCTCATGAAAGGTGTCTTTGAATTTGAGGCATTTTCCACTAATTATCCTAAGTGTAGGAAGTTGAGATAAAATATCCCAACCTATGATGAGATCCTTTGTAACAATCCACTTCTGACCCCCTTTCCGAGGCTTAATTGTGTGAATTTACGGATTTAGTTTGTGACCCGTTGGCCTCGGGAACTCCCCGAACTAAATCGAGAAATTTCGTTTCGAACGATTTCAAATTTTCAAAAATCGTGTTATGATCCCCCGAAAATTAATGAATCGTGTTTTGGCCCCCAAAAACCTTGAAAATGAGGTTTGGGAAAGTTTTTATAATTTTCAGGATTTTTATGAATTTTTAGTAATTTTAATTAATTTTAATTATTTTATTATTTATTCGGTTGACCAATCAATGTTGACCATTGACCGGCCAACACCCATGCGCCGGCCACTCTCTCCCTCTCTCTCTCTCTCTCTTCTCCTTGCTTGCACGCCACCTCCCCCCTATTATCCCTCCTCCTTTAACTTTCCTCTCTCTTGTGGTTGGTGCAGTACACAAGGAGAGGGCCCACATTTCAGCCACATCCAATCAATCTTCTCTCCCTCTCTCTTTCCCTCTCACGTGCGCATCTCCTTCCTTTCTCTCTTCTTCATCTTCTTCATTTCTTTATATTCGGACCAGAGAAACTCTCATCTTTGGAGGGCCATAACTTTTGGCTCCAATCTCCGTTTAATGCGTCGTTAGTGGCATTGGAAACTTTGAAACACCCTCTTTCCATAGACACCAACTCAGCCCAAGAATCTTCCTAGATTGCCATCGAGAGGCCCCGAAAGAAGCCTCCACGACATAGTTTTCTAGGTTTGAATAGTGCAAACCCTCATCTTTGGAGAGCCATAACTTTAGGCTCCGACCTCTATTTGACGCTCCATTGGTGTTGTTGGAAACTATGAAACACCATCTTTCTATGGATATCAAACACAACCTCTAATTCCATATGTACGTCGCCGGGAAGCCCCGACGTCTTTGGAGGGCGATATCTTTCAGCTAAAACCTCCATTTGATGAGCCGTTTATGCTGTTGGAATCCTTGTAACACCCTCTTTATATATTGACCAACCTCCTCCCATGACTCCATCTAGAACACTACAAAGAAGCTCCAAAAGAAGGCTTGTTAGATTTGTCTCCCTTTGTTTTCCAGATTTGCTCTTTGAGCTTCAAGTCACGATTTCTCCCAATCCTTTGATGTGAAGCCCATGCCATTGCTTCCAATGGATTTTTAGGTACTTGGTTACCCTAATCGAGACTTTGGTTGGGATTGATTTGGTGTAGAATCACCCATTCTACCCCCAAAATAGCCGAGTACCCTGTTCCACCAAAGCTGTTGTTCGCCGACCACCGTGCTCTCTCCGGTAAGACCTACTCCTCTCCACCACCTCCATTTGATAGAGGATAGTCATACGAACACAATGGCACCAGTCTCGGCCATTGATGTTGCACCATTTGAGAGAAATCAACCCTAAAGCACAACTCCTCCTCCTTTGAACCCAGATTCCGGCTAGCACCTTCAACGGGCAATTACTTGCTGCTCCAGCCACCTCAATAGACACCACCACTACCAATGGACTCATGTAAGTCCCCTCTACAAAGCCCAATAGGTTTGGTTCACCAATTTTGCACCATTTGCTCAAATTTGGTCTTAAACCAACTAGTGCTCACCGAACCCAATTTTAGGGCATGCTGGTCACACGCCTCCGAGGCATCTCCGAGCCATTTTGTTGCCACCCACAGCCGCCCATGAGTCCCCCAACATTCCTGGCCGCCGGAGCCTCACCAGAAGTTCACCGGAGTTCGGCATGAGCCGCTTATTGATGAGGAAATCAAGTAAGTCAACTTCCTATCCCTCAATTAGGGCCGTTCACCACTTTAGTAGATGATTGTGGACTTGATTAAGGTGGATTGATTGTTGATTTGGGCGATTATGAGTTGATCAGTGACTTTGGGAGGATGTAAAGGCGATTTGGTTATTTTTATCAATTAGGAGTAAATTGGCAAATTGGTAAATTATTTGTGTTAACTACCTTGGTTAGTAGCTAGTGAGAGTTATGTGAGCAATTTACGATTGTGGAGGTAAATTACTAAAGTTAGTCAATTAGGGCCAAATTAGAGCTTTAGGGGCAATATTGTAAATTCGAAAGTTTAGAGGCAAAATTGAGAGTGATTGGTTACAGTTGGATTGATAATCGGCTGGGTAAGGTCGGATTGCCAATTTGAGGAATTGGAAGTGATTGGCTCAAATTTCACTTAAGGATGAGCTTTTTATTAAATTTAAGTATTTTGGATTGTTTTAGCGAAATTTGTGGAAAATGTGCGATTGGGAAAACGGTTGCAAATTAAGGTGATGGCACTCGTAGTTATTGAACGGAAGATTCTAGATTCTATTTAGGGACCCGGGTGAATCCCTAATTAGTAGGCCTAAGCGATTGACTTTTAGAAATTTTGGGAAATTGTCCTAAAATTCATTATGCCATATTGTGTTGATTTATTCAATGTTATTGGTTGTGCAATTGAATGTGAATGATCATGATTGATCATTGATGCAAATGAGTTGATCAGCATGGTCGTTGACCCCGGTTTGCCTTAGAGGCTACTGGGCCCTAATCAATTGTGGAAGTTGATGGAACTTGATAGGGTATCGACGTTGATTTGATGAATTGGCATGATGGTTGGAATGAACCAACTTTATTCGAGGAAATTAACTAGGGTCTCAAGCCGGTTGTGAACGGCTTTATTTGGCTAGTTGCGTAATTTATTTTATTTGTTTATTTTGTAATTTATTTATCCCATAATTTATTTATCTATTTGCTTAGTAATTTATTTATTTAGTAATTTTTTTATTCACTTGTTTTGTAATTTACTTATTTATTTAAATAGTAATTTATTCATTCAATCGTGCATTTACTTATTTAATGTGTTATAGTGTTATGATAGTTAAACCTGTCTTGGTAACCATTTTGTTGGGATTAGTGCCAAGTTCCAGTCACGAACTAGTTGTTTCATAGAAAGGAAGGAGTTAGTTATTAGAAAGAATTAGAATTGATGGAGTTATATGTGGGGTTAAGCGAAAGGAGTTTGTCTAGTGGTGATGATTGATGGGAGATACACAATTAAAGATCTTAGGGTGGTAACGTTATTGGTTCAAGCATAGCAGGTAGACCCTTGAGTTGTGACTTTAGCACTGGAGATGGATTATAGACTAGTTATGTGATGAAGATGGAATCTTTGGAGGAATTAGAGCTGTGAAGCTGAGCTAATTAAGGACTTATTAGTGGTTGGGGTAGTATCGAGAGTGGAAGTAGGGACCCTATTGCGATGGTGATCCTAATTCTGGCATAGGATTAGACTTACTGAGATATTTATATCTCAACCCGTCGTGGTACCCATTTTTCAGGTACATGACTGGAGATCGAATTTTGGAGGCAAGTTCTATAGGAGTTGACAGGGTAAAGATTCATGCTTCCGTTAGAGACTTGAAGGCCAGTGACCTGTCTGGGACATCGCTACTTAATGGCTAAGGAGAAGAGGATGATTAGGGACTGGTGCACGTTCGAGAGTAAAGCGTGACATCCTTATTTGGAATAGGACATATGATGACCTTTGTAGTGATTGAACACTGTGGGAAAAATTGGATGGAAATTGGTTTTGAACGGACACTGGCTGAAAAAGTGTGTTCGGATGCTGTAGTAAAATATCCGACATAAGGTGTCCAATATTCATCGGGAAGAATCTTAGGATCAAGAATAGATGCATGTGCTCCAGTGTCAATCATGGCTACGACAGAAATTGGTTTGGAGTATTTTGACTGGAAATTGGTTTGGGATCTTCTTCGATAAAGAATAGTGATTCAAGATCATCTTCTTCCAGAGAGACAACAGTTTGTTGTTCCACTTGTTGAATAATGTTGATGTTGTTCCGCTTTACTTGTGGACGATTGTTTGCAAAATGTCCCTTCTTGTTGCAAATGAAGCAACATTTGGAGTTTTTCTTCCCTGAGGAAACAAAGGAATTCTTTCCTCGTCTTTTTTGAAGAAACCTTCTTTTCTGAAAATGTTTATATGTGAACCTTTCATGGTAATCCTCATGAAGACGATATTTCTTGAAGTGTTTCTTCTTCTTGTATCTATAGTCATCACAGTCACAATTCTTACCACTAGGACACTTGTTCTTCAAATAACTTTTACAGCAGCTTTTGTCCAAGTGTCGATTGTCTTTAAGAAATTCCTAAAAAGCATTTTTCCTACAACATAGTTCTTCAAGGCCCATATGAATTTCCTACTGGAGTTGGCCAATGGTAATATCTGCAATTTTCAACTTTTTAATGAGAAGAGACTTCTCAATCACTTGAGATATTTCTTTGGGGATGGAATTAAGATAGACTTGCTTCAAATTTGAGTCTGCTCCTAAAGCATAGAAAAGCTTAATCATGTATTAGAAACGGCGATTCAAATCCTTCCGCCGAAGAGAACAACATTTTCTTTCAAAAAACTCTCATCATTGAAGTTCTAAGATGTCATTAGGATTCCCACAAAAGTATAAGTGCATAATGTGGATATTTTCTTTAAAATTGGTTAACACCAGGAATCTGGCTTGATCTGCTTCAACAACATTCTGCCACTAGCTTTTCGGAGAATTGATGAATTTGGAAACAAATTCCAAAAGAATGTCATAATTGCTGTCTCGAGTAAGCATTTGAGTTATGAGCCATGAATGAAACTCTTGAAGTCTTTCTGGCCATTTAGGACATGGAATATCATCAAAGTAAAGAAGTTTGATCCATAACTAAATAACGATGGTTGGGCCGGATTATAATTTGGCATATCCATGACTTTAGGTTCTGAAGGATTGTCTTCATGCATTGGCTCCGCGTTTGGCAAATCAGCCATAAAAAGAAGGGCGTCATCAAAACTACCGAAAAAGGACGAAGATGGCGATGATGAAAATTCATCAGGAGTGTTTCTTTCTACTGTTTCTAGACTGTTTGGAGAATCAAAGGCTGCTATTATTGGAATAGTGGAAATTGAAGACTGAACGGTCAAGTCCCTTAAAAAGGATTCTAAAGGGTTTGAGACCATCATATGTTTAGATGGATCTTGGTTATGGTAATCAGAAGATGATTCTTCTACTTTTGCTTTTCCCTTTTCTTTGGTTCTTTTTTCCATATTTCGAATAATATTTCTAAGTCTGATGGGATTAGAATGATCAGGCTCAAAAGAGACAGAGAATGGAGATAGAGATGAACCTTGAAAAGCCTTAGGTGCTTCCGTGGAAGTAAGACTAAATGGGAAATCTAGACTTGGAGAAGTTCGCTTTGCTTGTAGAAGTGAAATGCGTCGTTTTAGCTTCTCCATTTTTGGTTTTGGATCTCCTAAATAAGAAGAAAATTCCTTCCTTCTTCTAGGTCAGACAGCCTTTTCTGAAAATCGCGAAACATCTTCTAAATGACATCATGACGATGTTTAAGACCATGATGGACACCATCTATTTTGGTATCAATGGTCCTAAGTACTTCATTTTGAGCCATGAGGGCTTCAATTTGCCAATTCAAGACTGCTTCTGTAGCACTGGTTCTTCTATCCCTTACTTGTTCATCTATTTCATTGGGCATAACAATCTTGGGCATATGATGATACCTGCGAGTTGAATCTGTGAATTCTTGTGGTTCAGGGAAGGGAGAACGATTCTTTTTTGGTAGAGGTGGGAAATTGTTTTCTTCAAATGTATAGATCTCAGGTAATTTAGTAGATGAAAAAGGTCATTGTAGTTCAGCAAGAGGAGCGGTGGGGAGTGTTAATGGGAAATAATGTTTCTTAACCCATTTTTTGATTGGCGTGTAAAAGGGTGTGACAATAGGCTTGGATGGTTTTTTAGATAGTGGAAGTGTTGGAGGTGGTGACGAATGTGAGGTAGTTGACATCTGAGTATCAACAGATGGAGAATAAGATACCATGAACTAATAGCCCTTTTCATCACCGAGGGGACCAACAGAAGGATCTTTGTCAAGATACCTCTCATAAAGAGAATCTTTCCTTTTGTTCTTTCTACGTGGTTTTGCCATTGGATCAACTTCATTAGGCAAGTTGAGGCAGTATGAGCACTGACACCATGGATCCCAAAAGCAGTGGCTATAGGGATCTTTATAATGGTGAATAGGGTGTCCGTCTAATTTGAATAATTCAACAAGGGGTTTTGGATCTGAATATTGAGGAACTGGTTCGGGAACACATGGCTCAATTAAGAAAAGTGTCGGGAATACAAGAGATGGTGCTTCTTCCTTTCCTTTGGAAATTTGACTTGAACCATGCCATCCTTTTTCCGAATAAATTTCAAATCAACATAATGAACTGGCTTTTTGCACTGGTGAAGCTATTCATAATTTGTGATCCAAGTTTCAAGTAGTAGCTTGGCTAACTTTTCCTTTGGGATCTGTTGAGGAACATGGATGCAAGAAGCTTAGTCATTTTCAAGGGAAATGAACAAAGCATCCTTGTTGCCATGAAAATTCAGATCAAGAGCATGATTCTGCACCCGGTACACCATTTGATAATAGAGTGTGGCAACAACTGAATCTGGGGGTTTGAGGTGCTCTTGTAAGCTGCAGTTGGACTTTTAAAAATGAAAGTAATTGAGGATAAGCAAGTGCAACGTTAAAATTTGGATAAAGTGTAACAAAGATTGTGCCAGCATTTAGGGTAGTCTGGACTGTCTCTATACAAGCATGTTGGTACTCAAGAAACCTTATATCCAAGAGAGCCGTTCGAGCAACGATAGAAATACCTTTCCTTCCATGAAAAGGAAGAGCAAGCCAAACTGCACCATAGTACATGTGGGTATAACCTTGTTGTGCCCATTGTCGAGGAAATTATGGAGGTATTTGGAAGGTGACAAAATATTCTTTGTCAATGGTTGGAATAGGATGCTGGTCAAATCTTCTCAGTAGAAGATTTGCCCATTAAGACTAAAGCTTGCTATGCATGTGGCCAATAAGGTCACCTGTTAAGAAATTGTTCGTGTCGTCTCCTTACAGCAATGCCCTGTTCATTTGTCGTAAGGTGAATTGCTGAGTTAGATTAGTTATAAGTAAGGAATCATCAGGTACAACTAAGAAGGACAAGAATTGCTAGGGCTATCCCTTAGAGGTTAAAATTGGGAAATTTTGGACTAAGTAAGTCTTTTTTTTTTTTGTAAATAAAGGGGAAATCCGGATGGAAATTTAGGGGGGATGACTAAGTATGTCCCTGGTATCGAATTTGGAAAAATTTGAGGTCAACCACTAAGTGTCGTAATAATGAGAGACCAATCAGGATAGACGATCGAGGAGGTTAGATATTGAGAATTAGATTGGAGGAATTTTGAGGACGAAATTCTTTTAAAGGCAGAAGAGTTGTAACAACCCGATCTCAACCCCTTTTTCAGAGTTTATTTGTGTGATTCTACAGTTTCGCTAATGCCCTGTTGGTCTCGGGAGTTCCCCAAACTAAACCGTGGATTTTCATTTTAGGTGTTCGAATTTCCGAAAAATAGTTTTGGGTCCTCGAAATTTAAATTATTCCCATTTTGGCCCCAAAAATATTAGTTTTATTTTTGGTAGGCTTTTTTGAAATTTTAGGAATTTTCTCTAAATTTAATAATTTATATTTATAATTATATATTTATTATTTTATCCGATTGATCTTTAGGTCAACACCTGGACCTGTCCAACCGCCAATCAAACTGGTTTGACCACGAATGGATTGGGCTAGCCCACGTGAACTAGTTGCCTTATCCCTTAACCTCCTTCTTCTTTATAGCATTAAGTGAGCATGTGGTATGCACGAGTGAAATGGGCCCCAGCGGTGACCAGCCGCTCACCAGCCTCCTTAGGCATCCCGTCGTGGGACGCCACGACCATTGGCTAGCGACCACCTATTATCGGCGATATGTTTTCTTCTCTGGCCTCGAGCTCACCCTTATTACTAAACCCGAGTGACGACCTCCCTTTCAATGACGATATTTTCCTGCTCAGATCTCCATTTGGCACGCCGTCACTTCCTATGGCTTCCCTATAACCTCTCTCCCAACCCCGACCAATCGCCACCTCCGTCTCTACCTCCATCACCACTGGGAGCCCGCGAAAGAAGCCTACACAGCTCGGTCTTTCCCCTTTTTTCTAGCAAGCTCACCAATCTTTCTCGCCGGAGTTTGGCCAATCCTTCAATCTAGGAGCCACACCATTGCTTCCAACAAGTTTTTAGACGTCCTTTTGGCTTAGTTATGGCTTTGGTTACGATTGATTTGACCTAGATTTGATGATTTGACCCAGTCGCCGCCATTGTCACTAATCGATAGTTGGGAGTCCCACGAGTGCAGCCATAACGTTCCTAGCCATTGATGCCTCGCCTTTTTATTGGATTTTGGCCTCGAACAACAGCTCCCCTTCTCGAAACCTTAACCGCTCAATCAGCCATTTCCTTCGAGCGATTGCTCGCCATTCCGGCCACCTCAGCTGCCGCCACCAATTGGAAAATCTTCATGGGAGCCTCATCTTCAAAGCTTAGCTAGTCATTGGTCTCGATTTGGCCTAGAGACGGGAACAGAGCCACGACTCGACTACCCTTCATTGGAACCGATTCGCACCCGTTCTAGCTCAATTCAAGTCAGACATGCTCTAGCTCTAATTGAAGCCTCTCTGTCACCACAATTGCCATCATGAGCTACTCAGCCTCCAAGTTCCACCTAGGAACAATCCCAGCTGCCGTCAAGCCTCAAACTGTCGCTATGGGTTACCTAGGAGTATTTAGCCTCCGATGGCCGGAAAACAATCGAACAGCACTATTTTCCCCTTTGCCGGGTTAGTGGACTCCTCGTTGAAGCTTATTTGCCAGCCTCTAGCCATTGCTGCTTCACCCACGGGCTTGGCCACCCTTCCACGACCAAGGGCCGCCCTCGAAAGGCTTGCCAAAGGTTGCTGGAGTTGTTGCCACGATCGTCCTGGAGTAGGGCCATTCATCCATGGTGTCGGCCAAGCCCAAATTGCCCTTCAAAGCTTAAGAACCCTATTAACGTGGGCCGCCGTCGCCAGTCGCCAGTCGTCGATTTGTGAGGAAATATAAGTAAGTGGTCATATGAATTTTAGATTAGGACAATTTACCGCTTTAGCATATAATTAGGTTGATTAGGTGGAGAAATAGTGAATAAGGCTAAGTAGGGTCGAGTGCATGGAATTCGCATGATTGAACTGGACTTGGACCATTTAGGTAGCCATTGGGCTACAATTGGCCAATGAATTTGATAGAGCCTGTTATAGCATGGATTGTTGACTTTTTACACAAATATTCATGTTGATGGGTTAGCTCAAGTGGCTAACTATACCAACCCGCTTTAAAAGAATTGCGGTGTGTTAGGTCTGGTGGTCTATAAATTAAGTATTGATATGATCAATGTGAAGGTGGATGTTTATATTATGGTATAGGAGGGTTGTTATTTAAATTATTTATGTCGCCTTCATTTGTGTTTATCTCAGGTCATTTAAGAAGGCCAGCGACTTACCTGGGACGTTGCAGATCATTTCTTGGCCAAAGAAAGAAGGAAAAGGTTTTATTCAGGGACTACCATTTAAAATTCATTTAAACTTTTTAGCTAACCCATTTATGACCCACATTATCGAATATGAGTTAAAATATGAATCTTTGACCTATTTTGCCACCTCTTATTCCATCCAAGGATTGAGCAACGTGGATGGTGTATGTTCCATTGAAAACTTCGTGGAAAAAGAAAATTATTTATATAGTAACAATCACTAGTTTTTATTTATTTGGTGATTTAGAGAAAGTAATTTTCTTTTAGCTAAAATAGAAATTATTTTCTCTCAATCTAAACTTGCTATTTTGGGTCCATAGATAATTTTTCCTTAGATTGATTAATTTCTTGTCATCTAAATACTAGAAAATCAGAAAATAAATTCCTAAAAATAATTTTCTTTGAAACAAATGGACCTAAAGTTCCCACACAATATATTCTCCTAAATGAATTTATGCAAGAATAGACAGAATTTTTTTTTTGGGTGTATTCCTGATAATAATCAATTAAGTTGTCATTTTCTAGAATAAAATAAGTATTTATACTAAGGAAATCCTTCATAACCCTAATCAATAGACAATAATCTAACTTATACACAAAAATCAAATGGGCTAAAATTATGCAAACATATATGATGCAATGTCGAAATGTAATAGGCTTTCCCAGTTAGCATAACAGTCTTAGTGGAACTCCTGATAAACATTTATGGCCTACTTATACTGATTTTGATGCTGTACAAAATCTTTAGTACGTGATTTCGCTTTAGAGTCGCTAAATCGTCTCTCACATAGCTAGCAAGAATGTACTATACCAAGCTCATCTAAATTGCCGATAATGTAGGTCCCAAGGTACGGTCTAAATAGTTGATAATTTGTCGATATTGGTGGATATGATCTACACCACGCAATAACATCTCCTTAGAAACAAAAATATCGCATGGTCAAATAGAACATGCAAACCAAGCCCATCATGAACGTTGGTCATTTGAGTTTCATTTTGAGACTCAAATGATAAATGGAATAGATAATATTAAAACTAATTAAATTATAAGCTGTGCAATAACTCCTCTTTATCTTCGAAGATTAAAACAAGTGAGATTTCATACACGTACTGGTAAACCTAAGAATTCCACATTCAACGGTCCAAATAGTTTTCGTACTGGTAAACCTAAGAATTCCACATTCAACGGTCCAAATAGTTTTCTTGCTTTCTTTTCTTTATGTTGTCCAACCATCAGTGAAAGGTTTTTGTCTACGCGTTGGGGACATCTTTAATTAAACGTGGAAATTTCTCTTTGTCCCGCCTCATTCACCTTGACCAATTCAACATGTGAACCACACATAGAGCAATCATCAACCCATGAATCCTCACAATTAGTTCTTTTTTCTAATAAAAAAAGGTTTCGGTGAGATGTATACATATATAGTAACTTAACACTATCCTCAAGTTGATGCCGAAGGAATGACCTGGAGATTACCGCATTGACTAGAGCCCTCAAGTTTAGGACAGTATAGATGACAAAGTAAATATTGAACCAAGCTTGTTGATCACCTTATTATTGTTATTATTCTTGTCTTGTTATTTACTAATACTAATGATGATGATGATGATAACAATAATAATAACAATTTTAATTATTTATCATTACTTAATTGGCTTTCTATTACATATTGATTGAGTGATATTTGTGAGTTTCCAAGAAGCTGCCCATGCCTTTTGACTAGAATTTGTCCCAGTTTTAAAATGGCTCCAGTGTGGACGGCATTGTTCCATATCTACCTAGCTTGAAAGGACCACATCTGGAATCGTTTATGACCAAAATGCAACCATCTCGGACATCAGCCATTGACTGTGTATGTAGCAAGCTAGAGCGTTGTATCGTTATATTATGAATTTGTGTATTAACTATGTCTCTCTATAAAATTCACCTGGCAATTAATTTACAAGTTGTCAAAAAAATTAAAAAGAATGAAAAGAAGGGAAAACTTGATTTAGGAGAAACTAAGTACCTGGCCTACTGAGTGTTGACTTTTGCTACGAGTCAGTACATCGACCCTTGATGAAGTCGTCCAAGAAATTAGAAAAGGAACTAACAATAAGATTCTCGATATGTTCATGCGGAGGGACATGGTCGTGTTTGTATGTGATGGATGATGGTGAGAGCAGATTCTCTATAATCTCGACTTATTTGATGCATATGTAAAGCACCGACTCATTACTTCTCGTGTGAGGAGTACAATTTGTTTATTATCGTAAGCTGTTGGTAAGTATTAAATTTATGCGATTTAGGTAACGAATCTGAAACTAATTAGCTCTAGTCAATTAGATCTATTCATATAAGTGGACATTAACTGATTTGCAATATATTATCCGATCTCATTCATTGGATCATGATCCTGATTACCTGATAGGAAGATTATTAAACCGACCAGTTATACAAGTCATGTTCTGACAAAGTGAATAAGGAAAATTTGTATCTTCTGTGGAGCTCAACAAAGAAATCTAGACCGAACAACAATTATCTAGTTCATGCGACTAGTCGAAGTTATGTGATGGTTGATATTGAGTAGATGGCTATTAAAAGACCAATTCAAACTTTCTGGTATACATAAGAGTCCTTTTCACTTCGCTGTCCATGTACTTAAAGTAGTCCTTTTCATTTCTCTACCCATGATTCACATGAATGTTCTTGGCCGTTTGATTTGGGGTATATGTTTGTCCAGTTCCAGAATATCATAAATATTAGTGAAACAACACAAACTCGCATCCTTCGGAAAATCATGCGAGATGTTCATTTTTCAAAAAATCATTTATTTAGACCAATCAAAGATTCATTATATTAGAATATTACATCCTCATCTTATTATATTTGCTTTCATAAATAGAAAACTGATCGGATTTATTTAGGATCATGATTTTAATCATGTTTAGATGCCACACCATACGTCATTGAATGAATCGAACATGAAGAGCGGGCCCTGGAATAAATTACTGGAGAGTATGATGAGCAAGAATTGGACGCAAAATGATAAACTACATAGGACATAGAAAATGATACTTGACATTAATGTCCCTTGGTCGAGCTCAAGATTGAAAATATCACAAAAGTAGGAAAAATATTGTCGAGACCACAGTTAACACAAAACAATATATTTTTTTTAGAATTATGATAAGTAGCACACTTCATGAGAAGAAATTTTCCTTTTTGTCTTATAAGAAGATAGTTTTGCTAATTACACTTGATCGTCTCTATAATTCTGATATTTAGAAAATTCAACTAACTTTGATATAATTTCGGGAAAATGACGCGTCACAACACACATTGCAATGCAATGCAAGGGCAGAGGCGTTACATATTGTAGTCCCTCTCCCATGCCAACATGTAATGCAATGCAATGCAGTGCAAGGATAGAGGCGTTACGTATCGCCATCCCTTTCCCAAGCTACAAGGATAGAGGCGTTACATATCAACGTCCCTCTTCTAAGTCAATATGTACTGCATGGGTAGAGACATTACGTATCGCCGTCCCTCTCCTGTGTCAATATGCAATATAGGGGCAGAGGCGTTAGGTATTGCCATCCCTCTCTCGAGCCCATATGTAAAACAAGGGTAGAGGCGTTATATATTGCCATCCCTCTCTCGAGTCCATATGCCATTCTCACCACAACATACACCAGTCATCACACAATCACACTCCATCCAACCAATATTAAGGAGGTCAATCATCCGGCCTTGTTGCACATGTCCCATACCGTGTCAACTCAGTTAAATGTAAAACCACCCTAACTGGCAAAACCAAGTCACTTGTGTGTCACCACGTCTAAATCCAGAAACATAATCAAACATGTTTGTAAAATCCTCAAATTTTAATATGTTATAAACGACACATAAAACAACATTTTTCATGAAGACATCTTGATCCAAAAAACTGCATTTGTTTTTAGAATCACGTTCTCCAAAACCAGTTTGGTTCGAAATCCAAAACTCATCTATTTTGTCTGAAATTTGATTATGTTACACTAAACAATGTAACAAACAACTTTTGTCAAGGAAATCTTTCGAAATTCAACCTCTAAGAGTTGATAAAAATCCATAGAACATCAAAAGATCATAAGTTCCAACAAAAACAGGAGTTCTATTTTGTTCAAAACGAAACGGACATAATTCCCTTTTAAATCCATAAAATATCGAGTAAAATATATGTCAAAGCTGAAGATGTGTAAAATACTTTTCATGAAGAAATTGGCCTCATAATCTCATCACATCTCGATCCACAAAATCAGCAAACAATAATAGTCCAACAAACATATTCTAGAGAAATCTTCTATTTTGAACTAAACCACTGTCACTTGTGCTAATCCAATCTAACACTCATCCCATCAAACTGATTAACACTTATCTAACCCTTTAAGTGTAATCGCAACCTAAGAAAGGTTTGGAAGTTGACTCACCCGATCAGTAAACCAGCAAGTCCACGTCAATGGTGGCGCGAAGGTGACTAAAAGTTGAGTTTACTTCAACTCCAATAGAAGCTTGAAAGACACTATAAAAGCCTTGAAAATCACATCCTAAGTTGCTGGTTTGAGAGTAGCGTATCTTAGCTGGATGAATGAAGATGGTAAGAACCGGCTGTAATATTCAACATTCAGCTGTAAATGGGAAACAAAGAAGTCTTGGAAAGTCAAACCAAAATATTTGAAACACTTGACTACTTGCCTCATAAGTCTTCAACTCTCATCCAATAGCAACTTCCCCTCACAATCTTCTATAACAAGCCAAGAATGAAGGCTGTAATGCAGCAGCACCTCATACATACGAATTTGCACCCATTCAACTCAAGTCACATTCAAATTCTCATTGATTCAACTTATGCTGGAATCTATTCTGCAAAATATTATCTTTTAGGCGGTGTTGAAATTTAGGATGTCACATGATGCACATTACAATTAGGAGAGATATCTCCAGCACAGAATGAACAAAAAAAGAACCGAAGTAAAGAAAGATTTTGTGAATTGACTATGTTTCTTTGGAAATATATAATGTGTATCTTCTATGTGAATATTACATTATGATCATCTAAGATTTTTTTTATCAATGATAAAAGGAACATATGACTCTTTTAATGGACTACGCTCTCAAATTGACTTTCAAACTTGTGAAATTTTCCTAATATCAAGATGAGCATGGTTATAAACAAAATAGATGATTTCAAAAGTCTGAATCTTACATAAATCAAGCATTTGACAGTTGGAGTTTAAACTCTTCTAACTAAAATTAATGAAGGAGAGTTATTATGAGTTCAACGAGAGTTGAAGTGTGACATGTGACATAAATATATGAATAAGATGTTAAATTTATAATATGTTTAGTAAAATATTCCTTATTTAAAAACACTAATATTATCATTTCTCAATTAAGTGCGGAACTCAAAGGTTGAAATTCTATGCATCAGTGGTTGGGATTTTGATTAGCTGCAACTGTCTAGAATCTTTCCAAGCATCTCGCTTCAAATGTCAATTTATTATTGTAAGAGATTCCAAACTTAAGCGACAAGTTAGAAGCGAATAAGTCACGCTGTGTCATATTGACAGTGCATGTTTGCTAGAAACTACAACAAAATTTCTTAGATTAATATAATTTATGATTACAAGCAATAAAAATATTGTTAATTCAATAATAATTATTTTTAGTATACATCAACAGACTTAAGGTGTGTGTTGAACTTGAAGGTTGTATCAAATATTTATTAGAGCTTACTCTGTCTATTTCACATGCAAATTCTAGGAAAGAGCTTGTTTTGTCTTCTTCACTTAACAATCTTATATAAAAAAGTCGATGTATGTTGTCAATCACAACATTAGAAAATGACACTATTGATTAACAATACAAAATCACATTGGATGTATAAAATAAAATTCATTCCAATATTCATTGAAATGAGACAAGTCAAGGAGAAAATGACATTTTGATAAAGCCATGCTATGTCATATTTGTTGTGTTTCCTTCCTTGTTGATATTTTCAATGGTTGTTTGCACCTTTTTGGGAAAAAAAAAACCCATTCTAATCGGCAATACTAGATTATTAAGTGAAAATTACATATGAGATGGTTATAAATTTTTTGATTTATTAAGTTTGCTTCATTTTAAGCATAGATTGAACTAATAATGCATCCTATATTGATGCAGGAAGAATAGTTGCTAACACAAATCTAGAAAAATGAAAAATTTGCAACCATGGGTTGTAACTCAGCCACACAAACTTGAGTAACAACAGAAGAAACTCTCTTGATTAATTATTCACAAAGGAGGAAAATCAAAGGGTTAATATCATGACAAACCTCAAACAATACGTATTGTGACACATTTACCCTAAAAAAATTTGTGACACCAAAACCCAAATTATAACTCATGTGACACATATACCCCATGAATTTGTTTTCTTTTTTTTTTCTTTATTTTCTAAAATTATACTTAGCCGGGAGTTTGTTGCGGGGCACTACAAGTGGGTGGCGAAGCCTTTTCCTATTGGCGAGGCCTAGGCAAGGGCAACCTCGCCCATGCCCTGTGAACCACGGGGGAAGGCAGTAGGGGGTTGGGAGGCTGCCTAGATCTATGCTCTCAAATTGACTTTCATACTTGTGAAACTTTCCTAATACCAAGATGAGCACGATTATAAACAAAATGGATGATTTGAAAAGTCTAAATCTTACAAAAATCAAGCATTGGACAATTAGAGCTCTTATCTAACTAAAATTAAAGAAGGAGAGTTATTATGAGTTCAACGAGAGTCGAAGCGTGACATATAACATAAAAGACATGAATAAGATCTTAAATTTACAATATGTTTAGTAAGATATTCCTTATTTAAAAAGATAAATATTCTCATTTCTCAATTAAGTGGGGAACTAAAATGTTCAAATTCTGTGCATCGGTGGTTGGGATCTTAATCAGCAACAACTGTCTAGAATCTTTCCAAGAATCTGGCTTCAAACTTCAATTTCTTATTGTAAGAGATTCCAGCCTTAAGCGACAAGTTTAGAAGCGTATGAGTCACGCCTTGTCTTATTGGTAGTGCATGTCTGCTAGCAACTTCAACGAAATTTCCTAGATAAATTTAATTTCCCATTGCAAGCAATAGAAATGTTATTAAATTAATAATAATTACTTTTAGCATACATCAATAGACTTAATGTGTGTGTTGAACTTGAAGGGTTGTATCAAATATTTATTAGACCTTACTCTGTCTATTCCACATGCAAGTTTTAGGAAAGAGCTTGTTTTGTCTTCTTCACTTAAAATCTTCTAGAAAAAGGTTGACATATGTCGTCAATCACGCCATTAGAAAATGACATTGTTAATTATCAAAAATAATGACATTGGATGAATAAAACAACATCCTTTCTTGTCTTCATTGAAATGAAACAAGTCAATGAGAAAATGGCATATTGACAGTGCCATATTATGTCATATTTGTTGTATTTCCTTCCTTGTTGATATTTTTAATGGTTGTCCGTACCTTTTTTGGTAAAAAAAACCCATTTTAATCGACAATACGTGATTATTAAGGGAAAATTACATATGAGATGGTTATAGATTTTCTTGATTTATTAAGTTTGCTTTATTTTAAGCATAAATTGAACTAATAATGCATCTTATATTGATGCAGGAAGAATAGTTGCTAACACAAATCTAGAAAAATGAAAAATTTGCAACCATGGGTTGTAACTCAGCCACACAAACTTGAGTAACAACAGAAGAAACTCTCTTGATTAATTATTCACAAAGGAGGAAAATCAAAGGGTTAATACCATGACAAACCTCAAACAATACGTATTGTGACACATTTACCCTAAAAAAATTTGTGACACCAAAACCCAAACTATACCTCATGTGACACATATACCCCATGAATTTTTTTCTTTTTTTTTGTTTTCTTTTCTTTCTAAAATTATACTGAGCCGGGTGTTTGTTGCGGGGCACTACAAGTGGGTGGCAAAGCCTTTTCCTATTGGCGAGGCCCAGGCAAGGGCAACCTCGCCCATGCCCTGTGAACCACGGGGGAAGGCAGTAGGGGGTTGGGAGGCTGCCTAGATCTATGCTCTCAAATTGACTTTCATACTTGTGAAATTTTCCTAATACCAAGATGAGCACGATTATAAACAAAATGGATGATTTGAAAAGTCTAAATCTTATAAAAATCAAGCATTGGACAGTTAGAGCTTAAACTCTTATCTAACTAAAATTAAAGAAGGAGAGTTATTATGAGTTCAACGAGAGTTGAAGCGTGACATATAACATAAAAGACATGAATAAGATCTTAAATTTACAATATGTTTAGTAAGATATTCCTTATTTAAAAAGATAAATATTATCATTTCTCAATTAAGTGGGGAACTAAAATGTTCAAATTCTGTGCATCGGTTGTTGGGATCTTAATCAGCAGCAACTGTCTAGAATCTTTCCAAGAATCTGGCTTCAAACTTCAATTTCTTATTGTAAGAGATTCCAGCCTTAAGCAACAAGTTTAGAAGCATATGAGTCACGCCGTGTCTTATTGGTAGTGCTCGTCTGCTAGAAACTTCAACGAAATTTCCTAGATAAATTTAATTTCTCATTACAAGAAATAAAAATGTTATTAATTCAATAATAATTACTTTTAGTATACATCAACAGACTTAATGTGTGTGTTGAACTTGAAGGGTTGTATCAAATATTTATTAGACCTTACTCTGTCTATTCCACATGCAAATTTTAGGAAAGAGCTTGTTTTGTCTTCTTCACTTAAAATCTTATAGAAAGAAGTCGACATATGTTGTCAATCACAGCATTAGAAATGACACTGGTAATTAACAAAAAAATGACATTGGATGAATAAAATAAAATTGTTTCTTGTATTCATTGAAATGAAACAAGTCAATGAGAAAATGGCATATTGACAGTGCCATATTATGTCATATTTGTTGTATTTCCTTCCTTGTTGATATTTTTATTGGTTGTCTGTACCTTTATAGAAAAAAAACCGATTCTAATCGACAATACGAGATTATTAAGTGAAGATTTTCATATGACAGGGTTATAGATTTTCTTGATTTATTAAGTTTGCTTCAACTTTGGCATAGATTGAACTAATAATGCATACTATATTGATGCAGCAAAAATAGTTGCGAACACAAATCTAGAAAAATACAAAAATTGCAACCACAAGGTGTAACCCAGCCATACAAACTTGAGTAACATTAGAAGAAGCTATCTCGATTAATTATTCACAATGGAGGAAAATCAAAGTGCTAATACCAGAAAAAACCTCAAAATATACCTCATGTGACACATTTACCCCTAAAAAAAAGTTTGTGACACCAAAAATCCCAATCTATTCCTCTAGTGACACATCTACCCCATGCCTTTTTTTCTTGTTCACCTCTCCTCTTTTTTTCAAAAAAAAAAAAAAGAACTTGGCCGAGAGTTGACTACCGGACGTTGGAGCTCGTTGGCCACTACAAGAGGGCGGCGAAGCCCTCTCCGTCTAGCAAGGCCCGAGTGTGAGGTGTGGCCCGGGCATGGGCAGCCTCGCCGAGACCTAGGTGAGGAAGCCCTCGCCTGACCCCCGCCGGCAGTGAGGGAAGGTGGTGGAGTCTGGGAAGGCCACCCAGATCTATGCTCACAATTGGACTTTCAAACTTTTGAAATTTTCCTAAAATCAAGATGAGCACCGTTATGATCAAAATAGATTATTACCAAACTCTAAATCTTACAAAAATCAAGCATGGGATAGTTGGAGCTTAAACTCTTATCTAACTAAAATTAATGAATGAGAGTTATTATGAGTTCAACGAGAGTCGAAGTGTGACATGTAACATAAAAGACATAAATAAGATCCTAAATTTATAATATGTTTAGCAAAGTATTCCTTATTTAAAAATATTCTCAATTAAGTGTGGAACTAAAAGGTTGAAATTCTACGAATCGGTGTTGGGATCTTGATCAGCAGCAACTATCTAGAATCTTTCAAAGAATCTGGCTTCAAACTTCAATTTATTATTGTAAGAGATTCCAGACTTAAAGCACAAGTTAGAAGCGTATGAGTCACGACATGTCTTATTGGCAATGCATGTCTTCTAGAAACTACAGCAAAATTTCCTAGATTAATTTAATTTCTAATTATGAGCAATGAAAATATTATTAATTTAATAATTATCATTTTTAGTATACATCAACCGACTTAAGGTGTGTGTTGGACTTGAAGGGTTGTATCAAATATTTATTAGACCTTACTTTGTCTATTTCACATGCAAATTCTAGGAAAGAGCTTGTTTTATCTTATTCACTTAACAATCTTATAGAAAAAAGTCAATATGTGTTGTTAATCACAGCATTAGAAAATGACACTGTTGATTAAAAATACACAATGACATTCAACGAATAAAATAAAATTATTTCTAGTGTTCATTAAAATGAGACAAGTCAAGGAGAAAATGGCATGTAGGCAAGGCCATGTTATGTCATATTTCTTGTATTTCCTTCCTTGTTGATATTTTTAATGGTCTTTTGTACCTTTTTGAAAAGAAAAAAAAAACCCATTCTAATAGGAAAAACGATATTATTAAGTGAAGATTTACAAATGAGATGGTGATAGATTTTCTTGATTTATTAAGTTTGCTTCATTTTAAGCATAGATTGAACTAATAATGCATCCTATATTGATGCAAGAAGAATAGTGCCTAACACAAATCTAGAAACATGCAAAATTTGCAACCATGGTTTGTAATTCAACCGCACAAACTTGTGTAATATCACATGAAACTCTCTTAATTAATTATTCACAAAGCAGAAAAATCAAAGGGTTAACACCACGAAATACCTAAAACTATACCACTTGTGACACATTTACTCTAAAAACTTTGTGACACTAAAACCCCAAATTATACCTCCTATGACACATCTACCCCATGAATTTTTTTTTCTCTTTCTTTTTTTTTGTAAAAAAAAAAAAACATAGCCAGGAGTTCGCCGCCGAGCACTACAAGTGAGTGGTCAAGCCCTCGCCTGCTAGTGAAGCCCGGCAAGGACAACCTTGCCCAAGTCTAGGCGGGGTGGTTCCACGAACGGTCAAGGGAGAAGCCCTACCCAGGCCTCGTCGACTGTAAGGGAAGGCAGCAGGGGCTTGGGAGGCCGCCCAGATCTATGCTCTCAAATTGACTTTCAAACTTGTGAACTTTCCTAATATCAAGATGAGCAATTTTATAAACAAAACAAATGATTTGAAAAGTCTAAATCTTACAGAAATCAAGCATTGGACAATTGGCATTTAAACTCTTATCTAACTAAAATTAAAGAACGAGAGTTATTATGAGTTCAATGATAGTTGAAGTGTGAATTTGTTTAGTAAAATATTCCTTATTTAAAAAGATTCTCAATTAAGTGTGGAACTAAAAGTTTGAAATTCTACGCATCGGTGGTTAGGATCTTGATCAGCTGCAACCGTCTAAAATCTTTCCAAGAATCTGGCTTCAAATTTCAATTGATTGTTGTAAGAGATTCCAGACTTAAGCAACAAGTTTAGAAGCGTATGTGTCATGTCATGTCTATTTGGCAGTGCATGTCTCCTAGAAACTACAATAAAATTTCCTAGATTTATTTAATATCTAATTACGAGCAATAAAAATATTATTAATTTCATAATAATCATTTTTAGTAAACATCAACAGACTTAAGGTGTGTGTTGAACCTAAAGGGTTGTATCAAATATTTATTAGACCTTACTCTGTCTATTTCACATGCAAATTTTAGGAAAGTCCTTGTTTTGTCTTCTTCACTTAACAATCTTATAGAAAAAAGTCGATATATATTAGTCAGTCATAGCATTAGAGAATCAAAGTATTGATTAACAATAATACACAATGACATTCGATGAATAAAATAAAATTCTTTCCAGTGTTCATTAAAATGAGACAAGTCAAGGAGAAAATGGCATGTTGGTAGTGCCTTTTTTTATGTTCATTGAGTAACATTAGAAGAAACTCTCTTGATTAATTATTCACAAAGGAGGAAAATTAAAGGGTTAATACTATAAAAAAATATCAAACATATCTCCTATGACACATTTACCATAAAAAAAATTATGACACTAAAAACCCCAAACTATACCTACTGTGACACATCTTCCCCACGACATTTTTTTGTCTTTTTCTAAACAATACTTGGCTAATGAGTTGGTCGCCGACCCATCGACCACTGCTAGAGGGCTTTGTCGTCCTTTGGCAAGCCTAGCTAAAGGCCGGCATGTCACGTCCCGATTTTACGGTCTCGTAACTATACCTTCAAAATCCAAATTCCAATGCAACTCTCATCATGACTTCGTCATCACAAACGAATCACAGTTACTAAAAGATGAGGAACCAAGATAGAATCCATAAGTTACCTTCATTACACATCAACTTCAAAACAAGTCTGCACAATCCCTGATTTCAAAAAAAAAGAAATCCAACCTGGAAGGAAGTTCAAAAGCCTAGGATGCGCTCCTCCGCACAACTATACAATAAAAAATTGCGGTTAAAGTGGAAAAGGGTACTACCTTACGGCGTAAGGAGTGAATCTAGGTATTAGCATAGGTTAAAATAGGGTTTTGGATTAAGAACGGTCCCGTCTTTCGAGTCGTCTACTCCATCAAGGTCATCATGTCTAAACTCGTACCCTCCCTAAGGTACTCCACACTGCTTTGAGTTATAGCTCAGCTCGCTTCCTGGAGGACCAGTGTACTCCACTGTGTGCGTGAGGTATCCAGGTTTGCTTCGAGATGTTCCATATCCTCTCCGTCTGCTCTTGGGTTTCCACGATCAATCTACTCTTCCAAATCTCCCTATTAACCACGTACCCTTTATTGACAGGATGCTCAGGGACCATCCCTATCTCTTCTTCCAAGTCTTCTGCTTCTTCGTCTGAGCTAAAGAAAGCGTTCGGCTCCGGGTCCTCCTCTAAAGGTTCCAGCGGCAGCTGATCCCAGTCCTCCTCCTCCTTGAGATGTTGCTGCTCCTCCTGGGGGTCCTCCTCCTTAAGAGGGTCCTCCAAGTCTAAGAGTTCCTCCTCTAAGTCCATAGTTGGGTCCTAGGATGGTGGGGGGTGGTGGAGTAATACTTGGTATCTCAGTGAACAAACCCTAACCCTAGATTAGGAACACCCCTGCCCTAGGGTCCCTATGACGTCCTTCCCCAACTCTCGATCTCTAAAGGGATAGCCAGTCCTAATTCACTAGGGAACGAACCTTAATTCCTTGCTTCTCATTGAGTCTTGGCAGCATTGCGCAGCCGATTCAGGCTAGACTACCCTGTAGGTTCCCCGACTCTCGGATGCTAAGGATAGCTGATTCGAAACAACAATACAGCTAAGGGATTTTATCGCACCATACTCCTCAGTCAAAGTTGCCCCGTATCGTCTAGCTAATTTAATTAAGTGCTTAATAATAAATAACTAAAAAATAAATAATTAAATAAATTACTAGTAATTAAATGTAGGACTACTAAGTAAATTAACAGCTAAAGTAATTTAAATGCGAGACTACTAATTTAAATAATCGAAATTACTAATTAAATTGCACAACTAATAATTAAATAACTGATTTAATTAGCATGAATTACGTAAATAAATATCGACAGGGATAATTAATCGAACTAACTTTTCGTGAGGTATGTGGCCGTCCCTAACGAGTTCCCTCATTTGTACTGAAACCAAAACCACACCAAAGTTGAATTTTCTCAACTTTCATGAAAACCGTGCCTTTGGCATTTCAACAAGCCAATTAATGGCCCTGAGATACCTCTCGCGTCAAGCGAGTTCCATCGCAGATTAAATTAATGTTAGGCAAACTAACCGTTTTATCCGACTAATCCATCAGGCAATCAATCAAGTCCTAAATTCTAGGAATTCTAGCAAATCTAGCCATTCTAGCTATTTTCTACTAAAGCAGTAAATGCGCCTAACAAAGGTTTAGAGCCCACTCACTTGTGAGTCTCTTGGCTACCTCCTAACTGCTTTAGGCACTTGTTGTAGGCCAAGGAAAAATAACTTCTTCTTTTTTTTCCTCTATTTTCCTTTTCCTTTTTCTTTTTCTCATTTTCTTTTCTTTTTCTTCCTTTTTCCTCTTTTCTTCCTTTTCTTTGCGGGACGCGTGGCTGGGCTAGGCCTCGCGGTTGGGCCTAGCTTGTTGGGCTGAGCTGCCTAGCCTGGGTTGGTCTCAAGTTAGGTCGCTAGGCCGGGCCTGCCAAGCTGGCTTGCTGGGCCGAGCTGTTTGGCCCGCGGACTGGTCTCTGGCGACGGCGACAACGACGACAACGGCGGTTGTGACGACAATTGCTCGAGCGAAGCTTGCACAGACCTGGTTCAAGCTATCCGGATCATGCGTCGGGTCGTCGGGAAGTCTCGGGTTTGGCCGCCGTCCTCTGTCCTCTAGCCAAACCAAAGCACGAGATCGGTCGGAAATGAAAGCTAGTTTGACGACGAGTCAAACAGTGGTGATGACGGGGGCTGAGGTGGTCAAAGTTGCGAGAAAACCGGCCGTGAAGTCGACAGCTCAACCTAAGTTTTCCGAGAAAGGGGGTAAGAGTTTCGAGCTTCAATCCGTTGATTCTAGGCCAAACCGATCGAAGGGAGGTTAGGGGTTTTACTTACCGGACCAGCGGGAGTCCAATGGTGCCAACGGCATCACGTGGGAGTGGCTAGAACGACGGCAGCGACAACTAAGGCTCCGACGAGCTCGGTTTGAGCTCACCTCAAAGAAAGCCAAATCCACTCCAATCGAGACCAAATCGAACAAAACAAAAGCCGTAAGCAGAGTGTAGGGACGTCAAGGAATCGACTGGTGGTTACCAATCTAGCTAAAGAGGTCAGGAAGGGGGAGAACTCACCAGAGTTTGGCTACAGTTTTCCGGCTTTTGCTTCGGATTTCTGGAAAAATTTCCAGAAAACCTTAACCGTGAAGCCTCCTTTCGGGGGTAGCCGGCGGCGACTCCGGCGGAACCGAGGACGGCGGTGGGTGGCGTTGTGAAGATGGGGTTGCAGGCTTCCCAACGACACCAACGGCAAGGCAAGAGGAGGTCTAAGCTAAGAGGAAAGTGAGCTAGAAGTAAAGGTGTAGCTCGGTGTATACCAAGTAGGGGTGGTTGAGGGAAAGCTGAAAATCAGCTCGCCGACGCCACATGGCAGCCTCCCATTGGTTGCTGGCCACTCCGGCCATCCTCTTAGGTCAGGCAGTAGGTGGTGGCAGTGGTTGGTCGGCAGTTAGGCCGATGCGTGGCCTCATGGTGACGTGCACACCACCTGCTCGACAGAAAGCTGCAGAGAGGAGAGAGAAAGGAAAGGGGGAAAAGCAGCGCACGTGTACGGTGTGCGGTTGGACAGGTCGATTTGCTGGTTGGTTCGGAAATTTAATAAAATAATAATACTTTATTTTCCGAAAATTGGAAAATTGCTTTAGTAATCCGTACAAATTCATGAAAAATTTCTAAAATTCTATAAAATTTCCAAACACTAAGACTTGACATTTTGGGCCCAAATAAAATTTTTAACGATAATTTTCAATATTCTAAAAGCCGTTCATAATTTTCACAAAATTAAAGGAAATTATAAAAAGTTCCAAAAAATTTCCTCGAGGCCGTAAATGCAAACCCAACCCAAAACGCGATTGTTAGAATCTACCTCCTTTAAGAAATTTCTTCCCCGAAATTTGCTACATCTAAACTCTCAAACAGATGAGGGTACTAGCGTCTCATGGTCTCTTCACTTTCCCAAGTGGCACTCTCTGCATCGTGTTATTGCCAGACGACTTTGACTAGAGGAGTCACCTTGTTCTCAAGCGTCCATTCCTTTCGGTCTTCGATTCTAACCGGTCTTTCCACGTAAGAAACTTGGTTATCAAGTTCAATGTCTTCATAGCTTAGTACATGCGAAGGGTCCAACTCATATCTCCTCAACATCGACACATGAAAGACGTTGTGGATCTGCTCTAGATTTGGCGGTAAGGCTAGGCGGTAAGCTGCCTCTCCTATCTTCTCCAAAATCTCAAAGGGTCCCACATACTTGGGGCTTAACTTTCCCTTTTCGCCAAAACAAGACGTCCTTTTTTTGGGTGATACCTTTAGGAAGACATGGTCTCCTTCTTGGAACTCCAATGGTCTACGTTTTTGGTCCGCGTAACTCTTTTGTTGACTCTAGCCTATTTTTAGCCTTTGCCTAATTAATTTCACTACATCCTGTGATTGTTACACCAATTCCGGCCCTAAAACCTTTTGTTCTCCTACCTCTTCGCAACAGATAGGAGTTCTGCAAGCCCATCCGTATAGTGCCTCAAAAGGGGCCATTCCTATACTCTGTTGAAAGCTGTTATTATAAGCAAACTCGACTAGAGGTAGTTGGTCCTCCCAACCTCCCTTGAAATCCAAAACACACGCTCGTAGAATGTCTTCAAGGGTTTGATAGTTCGCTCAGACTATCTATCGGTCTAAGGGTAGAAGGCGGTGTTGTATTGCAGCCTGGTGCCTAGTGCATGATCCACAACAGTAATGTTGTTTTGACACAATTAAACACCCTTAACAGAAGAAGCACAGTGTCTAATTACACTATCATTTGGGTGTCATGATCGACGCGAAGATGCTATCCAACATTCAACAAGCACATGCAACGTTCAACCCCATGGGTCCACCGTAGATACCTCGTCAGGTCATCAACTACAATGCACTAATGGCTACCTCTCCCGGTACCACACACTTTCGCCATAATGGCGGAGACACGGCTTAAATCCACACTTTTAGGAAGGTTACAGTCACAAATCGCATGACAACCCAACTACATGTCAACCGAGGCACATCCTCGTCGCTTTATATGATCTACTATCTACCTCACGAAACCACAAGTCCGAGTTCGGCTTTGCTGTACACATTCTAGACCATGCCAACTTAGCTAAACTAGACTGTCAAGTCACTTGTCTCATGCTCAGCCTTGTTGTAAACGTCCCATACCACGCCAATGTGGTTAAACATAAACTTAACCCTTTGGTCTCTAGTCAAATGTTCAGCCTTGCTAAGCACGTCCCATACTGTGACAACGCGGCTAAACAGGTGACACCAATCCTAAGGATCAAGTGAGGGGTCTTGAGCTAATCTTGGTCTTGCCTTCCTGTCCTCATGATCAAACTCAAACTTATCTCTCCACTACTGGTCCTTCCTGAGTTTAATCCTTACTTCACTCCTTAGGGTCCTATCTAGTAGCTCCTACTAGCTCAACTGCTCCTTATCACTCCAAGAAGGTTAACCTTTCCTAGGTTACAACATTGCTCTGATACCAAGCTGTCACATCCCGATTTTACGGTCTCATAACTATACATTCAATATCCAAATTCCAATCCAACCCCCATCGTAACTCTATCATCAAAATCGAATCACAGTTACTAAAAGATGAGAAACCAAGGTAGAATCCATAAGTTACCTTCATTACACATCAACTTCAAAACAAGTCTGCACAATCCTTGATTTCAAAAAAAAGAAATCCAACCTGGAAGGAATTTCAAAAGCCTAAGATGCGCTCCTCCACACAGCTATACAATCAAAAATTGCGGGTAAAGTGGAAAGGGGTACTACCCTACGGCGTAGGGAGTGAATCTAGCTATTCGCGTAGGTTAAAATAGGGTTTTCGATTAAGAACGGTCCTGCCTTTCGAGTCGTCTGCTCCATCGGGGTCATCATGTCCAGACTTGTACCCTCCCTAAGGTACTTAACACTGCTCTGAGTTATAGCTCAGCTCACTTCCCGGAGGACCGGTGTACTCCACTGTGTGCATGTGAGGAGTCCAGGATTGCTTCGGGATGTTCCATATCCATTTCGTCTACTCTTGGGTTTCGACGATCAGTCCACTCTTCCAAATCTCCTTATTAACCACGCACCTTCTATCGACAGGATGCTCAGGGACCATCCCCTATATTTTCCTCTAGGTATTCTGCCTTTTCGTCCTAGCTAAAGGGAACCTCTGGCTCCGGGTCCTCCTTAAGATCCTCCTCCTCCTCTAAAGGTTCCAACGATAGCTGATCCCATTCCTCCTCCTCCTCGAGAGGTTCTTGCTCCAATAGCTCCTCCTCCTAAGGGTCCTCCTCCTCGAAAGGGTCCTCCAAGTCTGAGAGTTCCTCCTCTGAGTCCATAGTTGGGGCCTGGGATGGTGAGGGGCTGGTGGAATGAGATACTTGGTATCTCAGTGAACAAACCCTAACCCTAGATTAGGAACACCCCTGCCCTAGGGTCCCAATGGCGTCCCTCCCCAACTCTTGGTCTCTAAGGGTATAGCCAGTCGTCATTCACTAGGGAACGGACCTTAATTCCTTGCCTCTCATTAAGTCTTGGCAACACTACGCAGCCGATTCGAAACAACAATACAACTAAGGGATTTTATCGCACCTTACTCCTCAGTCAAAGTTGCCTCGTATCATCTAGCTAATTTAATTAAGTGCTTAATAATAAATAACTAAACAATAAATAATTAGAATGAGAGACTAGTAATTTAATAGCTAAAGTAATTTAAATGCGATACTAGTAATTTAAATAATCGAAATTACTAATTAAATTGCACAACTAATAATTAAATAACGGATTTAATTAGAATGAACTATGTAAATAAATATCGACAGGGATAATTAATTGAACTAACTCTCCATGAGGTACGTGGTCGTCCCTGACAAGCCCCCTCATTCGTACTAAAACCAAAACCACACCAAAGTTGAATTTCCTCAACTTTCACGAAAACCATGCCTTTGGCATTTCAACACACCAATTAATGGCCTTGAGATACATCTCGCGTCAAGCAAGTTCCATCGCGGATTAAATTCACGTCAACGAAACTAACCGTTTTTTTCGAATAATCCATCAGTCAATCAATCAATCAATCAAGTCCTAAATTCTAGGAATTCTAGCAAATCTAGCCATTCTAGCTATTTTCTACTAAAGCAGCAAATGCGCCTAACAAAGGTTTAGAGCCCACTCACTTGTGAGTCTCTTGGCTACCTCCTAGCTGCTTCAGGCACCTACTATAGGCCAAAGAAAAATAACTTTTTTTCCTTTCTTTACCTTTTTCTTTTCTTTTTCTCCTTTTCTTTTCTTTTTCTTCCTTTTTCCTCTTTTCTTCCTTTTCTTTGCGGGCTGCCTGGCTAGACCGGGCAAGCTACGAGGCCTTGCGACTGGGCCGAGCTGCTTGACCTGGGCTAGTCCCGAGTCGGGTTGCTAGGCCGGGCCTGTCGGGCCAACTTGCTAGGCCGAGCTGTCTGGCCCGCAGACTGGTCTCCGACGACGACGATGGCGACTACTCTGGCGAAGCTTGCATAGACCTGGTCCAAGCTATCCGGGTCGTGCGTCAGGTCGTCGGGATGTCTCAGGTTTGGCCACCGTCCTCCGTCCTCCAGCCAAACCGAAGCACAAGACCAATTGGAAATGAAAGTTGGTTTGACAACGAGTCCAATGGCAGTGACAGAGAGGGCTGAGGTGGTCAGAGTTACGGGAAAACCGATCGTGAAGTCAATCGCTCAAACTAGATTTTTCGGGGAAAGGGGGTTAGGGTTTCGAGCTTCAATTCGTCGATTCCAGGGCAAAACGATTGAAGGGAGGTTAGGGGTTTTATTCACTAGACCAGCATGAGTCCAACGGTGCCAACGGTGTGACGTGGGAGTGGCTAGAACGGCGGCAGTGACGACTAGGGCTTCAACGAGCTCGGTTTGAGCTCACCTCAAAGAGAGCCAAATCCACTCTGATCTAGACCAAATCGAACGAAACAAAAGTCGTAAATAGAGTATAGGGACGTCAAGGAATCGATTGGTGGTTACCAATCAAGCTAAGGAGCTCGGGAAGGGGGAGAACTCACCGGAGTTTGGATGCGGTTTTCCGGCTTTCACTACAATTTTCTAGAAAAACTTTAAACCCTAATCGTGGAGCCTCCTTTCGGGGGCTGCCGGCGGTGACTCTGGCGAAACCGAGGTTAGCAGTAGGTGAGGAAGGTTGCAGGCTTCCCAATGACACCAACGGCGAGGCAAGAGGAGGTCTGAGCTGAGAAGAAAGTGAGCTGGAAGTGGGGGTGGAGCTCGGTGTATATCAAGTAGGGGTAGAGCTGGAAGTGGGAGCTCGCCGCCTCCCATTGGCTGCCAGTCACTCTAGCCGTCCTCTCTAGTCAGGCGATAGGTGTTAGCAGTGGCTGGTTGGCCGTTAGGCCGACACATGGCCTCGCGGTGGCTGGTTGCATACTACCTGCTCGATAGAAAGCCGCAAAGATGAGAGAGAAAGGAGAGGGGGAAGAGCAGCAAGTGTGCACGACATGTGCAGTCCGGTCCATCCCGATCAGACCGTCCAGTTCATGCGGTTGGACCGGTCGATTCGGAACTTTAATAAAATAATAATATTTTAATTTCTAAAAATTGAAAAATTGCTCTAGTAATCCGTAAAAATTCATGAAAATTTTCTAAAATTCTGAAAAATTTCCAAACTCTAAGAGTTTGACATTTTGAGCCCAAATAAAATTTTTAACAACAATTTTCAATATTCTAAAAGATGTTCACAATTTTCGTGAAATTAAAGAAATTATAAAAATTTCCAAGAAATTTCCCCGAGGCCGTAAATGCGAACCTGGCCCAAAACGTGGCTGTCACACGACAAGGCCTAGGTAAAGGCTGCCTCTCCTAGATTTGGGTAGGGCTTCTCCCTTCAGCCTAGATTTGGGCGATGCTGCTCTTACCCAGGCCTTACCGGCCACGGCGCGAGGTCGGCCATAGCTCGGTGAGCCTTATCCAGCCATCGGCGAGGGCTTCGCCGCCCTTTGGTAGTGGCCAATAAGCTCTGGTGGCCACAAGACCAATTAGCTGGTATTTTTTTTTAAAGAAAACAGATAAATAAATAAAAAGTTATGTAGTAGATGTGTCACAAGATGTATAGTTTGGGGCTTTTGGAATCACAAAAAAAATTTAGGGTAAATGTGTCACAAGAGGTATACTTTGGGGATTTTAGTAAAAATAGTTTCAAGTAAATTCGTCACAAGAGGTATAGTTTGGGGTTTTTTGTGGTATTAACTGAAAATTAAATTACAAGATAAAATAATATATCTATTTCTTAAAAATAGCAAGAAAATGGCAATTTTGCAATAGGATATATATTAACAAATAACAAAATATAATCTACTAAATCTTAAATATCTAAAAGAAACTACTATACACTAAAACAAATCACCTAATTTCCAAACATAATCTTTAAAATAGAAAGTAATGTAAGGAAATTTAAAAAAAAAATCTTAAAAATATGCCCCCACATCATTCCCTCCCACAAGAAGAAACCTAATTTAGGCAAGTAGTGCTTGCTTTGTTAGCCTCCTTTGATTTGAGAAGACTCGTCCGCGCACTGTAAAATAAATGATATTTATTGTTTCGGTCAAATAAAATAATTGACAATTAAATTGATCAATTGCATCATGATCGAAATTAACATCATGATTCAAACTTCAAGATAACTCAAGAAATCTCCAAGATGAATTTGTTAACTAGATAACTGAAATCTTACATAATCTTAAAATAAAATTCTTGCTGAAATTTTGCATGCCCCTCCTTTAGCATCTTGATTTTTTTCTTGTCGATATTTAAGTACCGGAATTTAGATGGTTCCATCACAATTGAAGTCTTTAACATCTATTTTAGCAATAATGTGATCTCCAAAATCAAAGGGTTAATTGTTCAAAACTTCCTAAATTTATTGTTCGGTGGCCTATTCATACTTAATTTGTTTACAATTTATCGATATAAATTTAAACTTTTTAAAAATTTGCCAATATAATCCTTTTAGCTAATTTTGGCCAGAAATTATTGCGTGGTGGTCTAATCAATATTGATTGTCCTATGTGGTAGGTCAATGGTTGGCACTAATGTGGGTGATTTCACTTTTTTCTTTTCTTTCTCCTTTTTTTGTTGCTATTTTGTCTACCAGTTGCCCACCACTGGTGAGGGCCACTTTTACATATCTAGTAAGGGGTGTTAACAATCTAAACTCAAAGCAAGAAGAAAAAGACAAAAAGATAAGAATTAGCAAGGTTCGACAGTATGCTTACGTCCTTGGATAAGCTTCTCATATCCTCATTTTTTATTTTCTTATAATATCATTAGCAAAATTCAAAATATTTTTCACTAGAAAATTTTTATTGAGCTCACAATTCTTCGGCTTTGGAAGTTTCAACTTCATAATCACTTTCTTGGCTACCTACTATGTGAGGCTTATAGGTACTTTCGTATAAAACTTGAGACAATTGGCATGAAGATTATTTTGAGTTGCTTTGTGAACATATCTAGAGTCCGTTGCAAATGATGCTACAGGGCCATTCAGATTGTTGGCGAATGAAGCCAAATATTTTGTAAGGACTTTTATGTCTTTTCTATAAATTTTCTTTTAGGTTAAAGATGACCTTTATATTAGCAATAGTTATATGCTAGCCTTTAAGACACTAAAAAAAAGCAAGAAAAGAAAAAGAGAGAAGAAAAAATTGATTTTTTTTAATCTCTTTGTACACTGATCTTGAGAGAAGAACGTCATTGTATGTATTTCGACTTTTTTTGAAGTCTAGTGGATTCGCAGAGTGCCTCTATGCTTAGAAGTAGTCTAGGTTTGAGTGAACTTCGATAACAACTTTGGTGTGCTCTTTAGATTTTATTTTCTTTATTATTATATATGTCTAGATAGATTGTTTGCTCATGTTATTTTTCTGGAATCGTCAGGTAACTTCTTAATAACTAGTATCGAAGCCTAGTTCAACTAGTCGAGAACATCAACGGTTTTTTTTGGTGAAGTTCAATTGAAAGCAAATGGTATGATAGAAGATAAAATCAGAATTGATAAATTAGATGGGCAAGATTTCAGATGGTGGAAACTCCAAATCGAGGGTTATTTTTATTAGAAAAATCTCTATGCACCACTTCAGGCTTGGAAACCTAATATTGCATATGTGGATATGATAGCGGAATCCAGATGGAAAATTTTTTATCAAAAAACATAGGGTGCTATTCGTCTAAGGTTAACGAAAAAGACGGGTTACCATATTGCAAAAGAAAAAACTACAAAAGAAGTCATGGATATACTTACGAATATTTAAGAAAAGCCATCCACATCAAATCAAGTATTTTTGTTGAAGAAATTGTTTAATATGAAGTTCTTTGACAGACAGAGCATTTACCATTTTACATAGGTCATGGATCAATTGGAATTTATAGGCATAAATTTGGATAGAAAACTTCAAAATATATTGTTTTATCTTCTTTATGCAAAAGTTACAACACTACAGTGCATGGTATTTCAAGCACCATGAAGGATGATGCTATGAGTAGCATCATGGATTAAGAGATGTGAAGAAAAGTCTCAGATGGAGATAACTTTTCAGTATCTACATCTTTTACAGCAGTAGCTGTGAAGAACTGTGGAAGAAGTAAAAACAGAGGAAATTTTAGAAAGCATGGTAGATCACAATCAAGGGGAAGGAGGGCAGTTGCAAAAGATGATTATTGGTTTTGTTATAAAATTGGATGCCAAAGGTTTCAATGTGAAGCCTACAAAAACAAGTAACATGATGAGAATCAAGGGGCTAATGTGATTAGTGATGAACCATTACTTGAAAACTCGAGTTTATTTGCAAGGTTTGACTTGAAGAAGACAAGTGGTTTATTGATTCTGGTGTTTCTTTCCATTTCACCTTACAAAGAGAAATATTTGTTGATTATGCCAAATGAGATTTTGGGCAAGTAGTTGTAGGAAACGACCACATGTGTTGGATTGTTATAAAATGAACTGTGATTGTAAACATCTCAAGTGGAGGACATCTAGTTTTGTGTGAAACTAAGCAAATCTAGAATTTAAGAATAATCTTATCTCAACTATTAAACTTGACCAAGAAGGTTTGGTAACAACCTTTGGGTATGGAGAGTGGAAGATAATCTTAGTAGCAAGGAAAGCGCACGAGTACACTTTACCTTTTTCAAGAAGACAATATCAGTGATATAGTGGCAACTACAATGAATATAGGTAATTTATCTACTATTTGGAATTATTGTTGGAGACATCTTGGTGAAAAGAGTGTAAAATAATTACATTCAAGAAAGTTGCTTCCAGGTTTGGAAAAAATTTGAGTTAGATTTTTGTGAGAGTTACATTTATAGAAAACAAAACGTAGTTAGATTTCAATTGAATGGAGATAGAATAAAAAGTCAGAAGTTAGAGTTGGCTCACACTGATATATAGGGACCGGTGTAGGAACTCTCTTATGGTGGTAATAGATATTTTGTCACATTCATGGATGATGTGATGAAAAAGATTTGGGTCTATACTTTCAAAAAAAAAACAAAAGCATTTAGGATGTTTAAAATGTGGAAAACCATGGTAGAAAAAAAAGGTTATGAAGTTAAATATCCAAAGTCCGATAATGGTGGTGAATACACAAGTAAGGATTTTGTAGAATACTTGAGCCAATAAGGCATACATGGGTTGATGACGGTTCCTAGAACTCACCAAAAGAACGACGTTGTTGAAAGGATGAATGGGATCATTTTAGAACATGCAAGATGCATGAGGCTACATGCAGGTTGCTTGTTACACTTAGGGGCTGCTGCAGTTGATGCAGCTATTTATCTTATCAACATAATTCCATCTTGTGCATTGGATTGAGATATACTGTAAGAGCAATGGTCATATAAGAAGGAAAAGGTTTTATTCGGGGATTGCTGCGCGCTCAATAGCGAGGCGTGACAACAAGTTTGGTTCAATATCTACTTTGTCATCTATACTTTTTCATAAACTTAAGGGCTCTAGTCAATGCAGTAATATCCACGTCATCACTTTAGCATCAACTTGAGGATAGTGTTAAGTTACTATATATGTATATATCTCACCGAAACCTTTTTTTATTAGAAAAAGAACTAATTGTGAGGATTTATGGGTTGATGATTGCCCTGTGTGTGGTTCTCATGTTGAATTGGTCAAGGTAAACGAGGCATGTCACGCCCTACTCCTGGGCACGTGGCAGTCCCCAATTCTCTTCCCTTGAGACCATCAAAATAAAGGCGACGTCCCAGGTTGTCGCGATCTTCTCAAACATCAGAATAATAATGCTAATCAACGGAAGCAAAGTAATTAAAAATAACTATAGCCCTTCATGAGTCCCGTAAACCACTAGAATCCTTCCATTAAAATACATTAACTCACATGCTTCATTGAGGACATTGAGAATGAAAACATCATCATATAAACGGCATCAAAAGACTTCCAAAAGAAAACTAGCCTGAGGGAGAGACCTAGACCCGCCATTGTACAATCATAATATATGAAGGCGGAGGTAGAATAACACATCAGAAGGAAAGAGGAAGGTCTACACCTATGAACTAGTCCAAGCCTAAAGACCTAAGAGTCATCACTCATCATACATCTGTCTAGAAGATCGATGCTGTTGGGATCAATGTGCCACATGTCATAACCACCCTAAGGTGTCTCATGCAGCTCGATATGGAAATCTAGTAGGCCTCCATCCTCCCTTGTATATGTTACCTAGTGTTGGTAGGGAACCCACTTCCAAAAGTCCTCATTCCACTCCCAGATTGTCCTCTCATATTTCTCAAAAAACTGCCTGTCAGGTGCCTCCAACTCATTTACTATCCATCCTGCATCTCTAGGCAGTCGAAGATGTCAGGTCCCTCTAGCTCCTCATCCAACAAATCCTCCACCCATGGCTTCTCCACCTCGGGCTCTTCCTTCAAGGGCTCATCCTCTGACAGCTCCTCTAACTCGATTAGCTCTTCCTCCAAGTCCATGGCCGACTCCTGAAAAGGGTGGGTAGTGGTAGGGTGAGATATGGGGACATCTCAGCGAGTTCACGCCTATGCCATAATTAGGAGTATTATTGCCCTAGGGTCCCTGACTATTTTCGCTAATGAGTCCTCACCTTTAGACAAACTACTGTCACTTCATTCATACTCTAGTTCTATCCAATTCCCAGCTCTCCACTATCTAAGAACCATTATGTTTGTGGCCGAGACTCAAGTCTGAGCTCCACTTCACCCATCAAGACAGGGTTTGTCACCAAAGTCTCACAACTAGTCAAATAAATATACGCATAATTAGATATAAAAATCACCACTAATAATGAAATAATTTGCTGATTAGTTAAATAAATTACTAGATGAATAAATAAATAAATCATTAATTAAATAAATAATACTACTAATTAAGAAGATTATGTTACCAAATAAATAAATAAATAGGTAATTAATTTAATAAATTGCACAACAGAATAATTAAATAAGGCCATTCACAATCGGCCTTAGATCCTAACGAAATTCCATCCACAACTAAGTCTCATCGATCGTCCAATAGGTCGATCAATTGCCACATCTCACTATATCATTCAATTGCATGCAAGAACATCTATTTATGCAATTAATTGTCTAATATTCAAAATAAACTACTTGTAACAGCCACATTTTGGATTGTGTTCGTGAATTTCGGCCTCTGAAAATCTTCTGGAAATTTTATAAATTTCCTTTTTGGTTCGTGAAAATTGTGAAAGGCTTTTGGACTATTGAAATTAGTTGTTAAAAATTTTATTTGGGCCCAAAGTGTCATAATCTTGGTGTTGGGAAATTTTAGTGAATTTTAGAAATTTTTCCCGAATTTTTATGAATTATTAAAGCAATTTTCCAATTTTCGAAAATTAAAATAATATTATTTTATTAATTTTCCGAACTGGCCAGCGAACCAGCCGGTCCAACCACACGAACTGGACGGTCCAGACTGCACGCGCGACTCCCCTCTCTCTTTCTCTTTCTCTTATTTACGACATTCTACCGAGCAATTGAGCTGCACTGTTCAACTGCAGCAACCGTTACCTCAACGGTCGCCTCGCCGCTGCCACCACCCACGACTTGACCTGAGGGGATGGCCAAAGTGGTCAACAACTAGTGGGAAGCCGTCACGTGGCATTGGCGAGCTGATTTTCAGCTCACCCCCAACCATTCCCCTACAATTATACCGAGCTCCTTCCCCACTTTTGACACACATTGCTCCCAGCTCAGACCTCCTCTCCTCTCACCGTTGGTACTGTTGGGAAGCCTGCAGCGTTGTCTTCAAAACGCCACCCGCTGCCGCCTTCAGTTTGGCCAGTGCTGTCACCGACAGCCCCCGAAATAAAGCTTCACGGTTCGATTTTTTTGGGTTTTCCAAAAAAATCCATGACCTTCAAACGGTTCACGAGATATCAGTTGGGTTTGAGATGAGCTCAAACCCTTGCTCACTAGAGCCCCAATCCGTCGCCAACGCTGTTGTAGCCATCGCTGCCACTCGCCATAGGTGTTAATCGACTCGTAACCACCTCGTGGGTTGAGTTGTCGACTTCTTGGTTGGAGTTCTCGCAACTTAGCCCACGTCACCACCGTCGTTTAACTCATCGTCAAGCCAACTACCGATTTCGACCGGTCTCGAGCTTCAGTTTGGTCGGAGGATGGAGAATGGTGGCAAGACCTGACAACCACCGACAACCCAACTCGCGATCTATTGAAATGGGTCTGTGCGCGTCTCGCCAGAGAAGACAGCCATCGCCGGAGGCCCAGCTCAGTCAGCCAAACAACTCGACCCAGCAGGCCCGACCCAACAACCCGACTCGATAGCTAGCCCAGCCCAACCCAGCCCAAGCGGGCCGAGAAGAAAAGAAAAGAAAAGGAGAAAAGAAAAGAAAAGAAATAGTTATTTTCTCTTAGCTTTCAGCAGGTGCCTAGAACAGCAGAGTGGAAGCTGAGAGACTCACAAGTAAGTGGGCTCTAAACCTTTATTAAGCACATTCATTATTTTAGTAGAAATTGCTAGAATTGTTAGAATTCCTAGAACTTAGTATTAGCCAGGATTTGATAGTATGATTAGATAATCGGATAGAATAGTTAGACGGGCTGACGTGATCTAATTCATGATGGAATCTCGTTCAATGCAAGAGGTGCCTAAGGGCCAATAATTGGTGTGAAGGAAGTACCAAGGGCACGGGAATTTTAGAAAGTTGAGAAATTCAACTTTGGTGCAGTGACGGAATGAGTTAAGTGAGGGGGCACGTCGTGGACAGCCACGTACCTTATGTTAGTTATTTTGATTTAATTATTCCCTTCAATATTTATTTCCGTAATTTATTTAATAAGTTTGTTTATTTGCTTGCAATTCAATTAGAAATTATATTTTTTTATTACTAGCCATGCAATTTATTTATTATAGCTGTAAATTAATTATTAGTCCTGCCATTGGTTTATTAGCAAATTAAATTAATTAGTTATCCATTATATAATTTAATGTTCTCGCATTAACTAGTTAGTTAGATCATGTGGGGTAATCTTTGTTAACACCTAATTTTGAGATTTTAATATATAGATTGCATTTTAAAAAAATAGAAAAGATAGGAATTCATATTCCTGAAAAAAAATATATATCATTGCATCTTGCACTTTAGGAAACATCATCGGCGGCGGGATGGTTTCGGGGAAAGAATTGGTGGACAGAATATATGTTATTAAAGAGGAAAGTAAATAAAAGAACAAGGGAAAGAAATAAAATTGAAATTTTGGACAAATCTTGCAAGATTGCTTTCTACTCACTATAAAGTGAGTTGTGCGCTTGCAGTAAAGGGGACAAGGACTTTTGATAGAAAAAAGCAAAAAGTACACACACGCACCCTCAGGAGACTCTGGGGAAACACACTTTTTTCTGAGAAATATAGCAGCACACGCAAGAAAGGGGGGAAGCACTTTTAGAGAAAAAAAAAGTAAAAAGCAAAAGCATTCATACCCATACTCACGCACACGAGGGGAAAGACTGAGAGACAGGAGGAGCTTCTGGAGTTTTCTCCGCAAGGCGCCGAGATAAACAGAGAGGGAGAGAGAGACGCCGAGAGAAGGAGGACGCAAGGAAGAAAGGGAGATTGTCTGCTTGCTTGTCCGTTTGGAGTTTTGCCTCGGTGATTTTTCTGATTCGTTGGGAGGTCGCGACAGCTTGGCGACTCCGCTGGGGACTTGGTTCAAAGAACTTTAGTGGACTTAGGCCTTTCTTCTTATTTTCAAAGAAATTTTGCTTGGTAGTGAGATTCCATTTATGTCCTTAACCCGTGTGTTGATTGTTTTTGCAGGTTGATTTTTGCTTTAAGTATTTAATTGCTTTCTTTGAAGTGTTGTGTGATATTAACTGTTGTGCATGCTTTACTGCTTTAGCACTACACATTGGCACACACAACCTGCCGCCGGACCTGGGCTGCACTAGGATAACTTAGGATGGTGTTATGTTGGATACAACTTTGACCGCGAGGCCGCGTAGTAGAGGTTGCCCAACTTAACCCCGAAAACTTTCTTTCTTGGTGCCAAAGGTGTTTGCTTCTGCCTGCGAGGCTGCGTCGCCTTGGGGCATCACCTTTTGGCTGAGCCGGAGTTGCAAGGGCTTTGATTTAGTACGCGAGGCTGCGACTAGTCATTCCACCCTTGTAGCTCCACTTTGCTAAGCCTTTTAGAGTAGAAATCGAGCCGCACCTTTCATGTGCATGTCTATGTGTTTGCTTGATTGGAAAGTAAGTTTTCTATTTTATCCTCCTGCAATTTATTTATTTATTTTGTTCGGTCCATGACAATTAGGTGAGTCGAGTCACATTCTATATACAATGGGAAGATCTGATGTTCGATTCATTCCTGCTCCAAAAGCCGAGCTCAAGCGATGGTGGGATAAGCTAAATCATGACGGCCGAATCTATGTGGAGACCAAATTAGGCCGACTGGTTCCGCTCCTCGACATTGACGTTCAAAGTGGGGCAATGCAGGCCTTGGCTCATTTTTGGTGTCCCCACACCTCCACGTTCGTGTTTGGTAAGTACGAGCTTGCTCCGACTCTCGAGGAATATAGCGTTGCCATAGGAAAGTCTTTGATCTCGATTTGATTAACCCACCTTTAGGAATAGATCCACAGTCTCTTTTGTCTGATTTCCTCAAAGTTACCAAGATTGAGTTGTCAAAAGTCCTAAAAAATAATTGTCATGCATGTCCTTTTTCCTTTCTGGATCAATGTTTCGAAATTGCCCCGACTCACTTGAAAAATAGGATCTTTATCCTTGCCTTCTTTGGGTTCATAATCTTCCCTTTCAGAAAGAATGCCATTGATCCATCCATAGCGTGGGTAGTCAAACAAGTTTGTGCTGGTGTTAATTTTGTTAATGCCATTCTGGCTGAGACATTTTTGTCACTTACTCGATTCAAAGAAAGTGAAGAGAAAATCTTTCATGCACCTATCGAACTCTTACAAGTCTGGTTTTTCTCTCACACAAAAGGGTTTGCCATACACATGAGTATTAGTGGTTATTCTGAGTCCATTCATCCCATTGAGGAGTTTAGGGTCCAACAAAATCGAACTCCTAGTCTGTCTTTTTCCAAGTGGTTAAACTTATTGAGAAATCCAAAGGCCAAATTTTTCCTATGGCAAGCTAGATGGTTCCGAGCTCGTGAGGCGTGGCTTTCTTATGGCGACAACGGTCCGATCCCCCTAATAGGGATCACGGGAGCAACTTCTTACTATCCGCTCCGAATAGTCCGCCAGTTTCGGGTTCTACAAGACTTACCTCCGCCGTCGAAGCCAGATCTATTCCGACTCAGCTTCACGGGAGACAACTTCATGGAGGAATTCCACCACATCGAGCAGGCTTGGCATAATTGCCATGCTCAGAGTATAATTTGGCCTGAAGATGAGCTTGAGGGGAAGTAGAAGATCCATCATGCTACCGTCCGGTACATCCGCAAGTTCAAATTCCCAGATGAATGGCTTCCAAAAATTCCTGATGTGACGGCCAAACCAACTCGTGAAGCCGAAACCAAGCGGTATAAAAGAAAAGCAGAGGAACTCGAGGAGCAGATGAAGAAAATGGCTAAGGAGAATAGGCAATTGCGTCGAGCGTTAACTTCCCATTTGTATATAGAACAAGCTAAATAGAATGCTTTTATCGAGTCATGTTTCATTTGTTTCAAGTCTTTGTTGAGTCATTTGTTTCGAGTATTGGTTTTATATTTCATGAAATTTTCATAGATGAATAAAAGTGAGTCTTTAGGTCATTGTCATGGACCGTGTCTTCCTTTTCCGCCAATTATTCTTATCTATCCTTTCTTGTTTGAAGGTGATCACGGGTAATACACGTTCTCCAATCCGCACGCGATCTCAAACTAAAATGGCGGACCAAAACGAGCTTCGCGAGCGTGTTTCCAATATGGAGGATCAGATGAGGCAGTTTCTCACTGCCATGCAAGAAATGACCGCCGAATTTAGAGCTGCTCGACTAAACCCGGCCCCTGCACCTTTGCCGAAGTTGAAGGATGACATTGTTGTGAACTTAGAGGAGGAAATGCCTCCTTTGGAAGAAGATCCCATCGCTGATTACGGGAAAAAGACCGATGCTGATGACTCTTACAAAACTAAGCAAGAGAAACGCGTCGAGAAGCTCGAGGAAAAGTTGAAGCAACTACAAGGCCTTCAAGACCCGTCCCCGACGGATCATTCTGTGTATTCTAAGGTGAAAATGCCGAAAAAGTTCAAGATGCCGGAGTTTGAAAAATATGACGGCATGACCTGCCCAAGGGCCCACCTGCAGATGTACTTGGTGAGAATGACCCAGTATGCTGATAATGCTCCTCTGCTGATCCAGTCATTCCAGGCGAGTCTGACAGGCCCTGCTTTGAAATGGTACATCTCGAAGGGGATAAACCTCTGCCAAACTTGGGAGGAAGTTTGCCAAGCTTTTCTGAAGCACTACCAATTCATATCCGATATCACTCCCTCCCGAGACGATCTTGAACGGGCCGAGAAAAAGAGGAGCAAGTCATTCAAGCAATACGCAATCCGGTGGAGGAATCTGGCTGCTCAAGTTGATCCTGAGCCTTCTGACATGGAGATGAGGAAGATGTTCATCAAAACTCTTCCTCATGAATACCGCACTCGAATGATAGCCACCACTGCTGACACTTTCAATCAGCTTATTCCAGTTGGGGAGCAGATCGAGATTGGAATAAGAGATGGGTGGTTCAATGAGCCAACAAAGAAGTTTACTCCGAGGAAGGATAAAGAGCAAGCTACGGAGATAAATTTGGCATACTCACAACCAAGCTCTGGCGGACCTTCAAATGTTCATGCCTCTACAAATCGGCAAGTCGGGGGGCGATCATTTGCGCCTCGCCAGTTTAACAGAAAGCAATTCACTCCCCTTCCGGGGCCTTTATCTAAGGTTTTACCTGTTTTGCAAAAGAGGGGTTTGCTCTCTCAGGAGCCGAAGCGCCCAAATCCTGAGAAATTCAACAGCTTTAATGCTTCGAAGAGGTGTGATTACCACATGGGTGAAGTGGGGCATTCGACTGATGAATGTTTCACCCTTAAGCATAAGATTCAAGATCTTCTGGATACGAAAGTGTTCAGCTTCAGCGTTGCTCAACCAAATGTTGAGAAAAATCCTCTTCCGGAGCACGAGGGGGGTGTCAATGCAATTTCTGAGACTGAGACTGGGAAGAAAATGAAATGGAAGCTAGACATTAATAACATCTATCAAGGGTTGGTAGCAGCTGGCTACTACCCAGCTGGAGAGAGCCTTGCACCTCTTGTCATGAGGAAGAGGATCCAAGAGAGCATTGAAGCTGGTGTAATCGTGCAAAGCAACCATGCGGGAGGAATGTCGATGGTTTCTCAAATTATCATTGATTGGGAGAAAGAAGCTACTGCCGTGGAAGCTGAATCAGACCCCTCACTTGAGGACATGCCACCCCTGGAGGACGCAATTAATGATGAGGTGGAGGCGCCTGAAATAATAATTGAACTATATCAACCCCATGAGTACCGTAGCAACAAGGCAGTTCCCTGGTCGTACGATTTTGATGTGGACTTGGTGATAAGGTCCGGACGCACCTATGGGCAAGGTAATTCTATGCCGTCAAAGCACGTCACCGATGAAGAGGCTAAGGAATTTCTAGCTATAATCAAAGCTAGCGAGTACGATGTGGTTGAACAGTTGCGGAGGATGCTGGCGCAAATTTCTCTACTGGAGCTCTTGCAAACATCGGAGAAACATCAAAAATCACTCATGAAAATCTTGAGTGAGATTCATGTGTCCAAGACGATTGATCAAGGCGAGCTTGAAGGGTTCATAGGCGCGGTACTCCTTAAGGATCTTGTCTCCTTTTCTGACGAAGAATTACCAGGTGATGGGAATGGACATACAAAGGCACTCTATATCTCCGTTAGGTGCAAGGAATCGCATGTTGCTCGGGTTCTTATTGATAATGGGTCCGCTCTGAATATTTGCCCATTGGCTACTTTGCATCGTCTCGGGGTAGACTCTTCAAGGTTAAACGTTGCTAAAACTTCGGTTCGTGCTTTTGACGGAACAAAGAAGGAGGTGATGGGCGAGATTCATCTGGATGTGCAAATTGGGCCAATGACGTTCAACATTTTGTTCCAAGTAATGAACATCTCTACTGCCTTTAACTTTTTGTTAGGTCATCCTTGGATCCATACCGCTGGAGCTGTGCCTTCAAGTCTTCATCAATGCTTGAAGTTCGTGGTTGAAGGGAAGCTAGTCACTGTCCATGCTGAAGAAGACCACCAGATTTACCATGAAACTGCCATTCCGTATGAGGAGCCTGAGAATGTATTTGAATCCAGTTATCAATCATTCGAGCTCGTGTCAATGATACATAGGTCGTGGGGATCGCCTGCACCAATTCCAGAATTGTCAAATGCTGCTATCATGGTGGGGAAGATTATGGCCCAAAGTTGTTTTGTTCCTGGAGAAGGACTTGGAAGAAAGGGTCAGGGGATTCGATATCCAATTCAGCCTTCCCGGAAGCGTCGTGTGGCCGGATTAGGATACCATGGAAGGGATCAGCCTACCAATGAATCACAAAAGCGGGTTGAAAGTAAAACATTGTCTCCCCGTATCAAAGAAACATTCCCGGGTCCATCCAGAATGATGCATGAAGAGGAGATGTATGTTCTAGAAGGACTAAACATGAATTGTGACTACCATGAAAGGTTCTCCTTTCCCCCGAGCTTCTATATCAACCCCCGAGACATTGTTCCGGGTGGATGGGGGGGGCATGGATGATGTGATTCCTAAAAGCCAGGCTGATCGGGATGAGAAACTCGAGGGGATAGCAAATCTATTTGAAGATCTCTTCATTGGCGCCATTGAAAATGAGTCCGAAAAGGAAATGGGTGCAAGCCCACATGAGAAGGACCTTATGGAATGCGATGAAGGACCAAATGATTCGAATGGAGATCCCGCCGGAATCCAACGAAGTCTGGAACAGCATGAAAAGCCGAGATCCCTGACAGCCGAACACACTGTCACAATCAATTTGAGCGACGCGGAAGACATTAAAGAAATAAAAATTGGGGCAAATCTCCCCGAGGGAGAAACCATGCGACTCGTCGCCCTTTTAAAGGAATACCAAGATGTCTTTGCTTGGTCTTATGCGGATATGCCGGGTCTTGACCCAACAATCGTGGAATACAGTCTGCCGACGAATCCACACATGCCTCCTAAAAAGCAAAGGTTGCGGAGGACAAAGCCAGAATTATCAAAGAAAATTGAGGAGGAGGTGATGAAACTCTTGAAGGTCGGATTCATAGAAGTCTCACATTACCCTGATTGGGTAGCCAACATTGTGCTGGTAATGAAGAAAGCTGGTCGAGTTCGAGTTTGCGTCGACTATCGCGACTTGAATAAGGCTAGCCCTAAGGATGAATTTCCTTTGCCGCACATCGACGTTATGGTGGATAGCACTGCGGGCTTTGAACTGTTTTCTTTCATGGATGGTTTTTCGGGATATAATCAGATCAGGATGAAAGAGGAGGATAAGGAGAAAACTGCATTCATCACCCCATGGGGGACCTTTCACTACAAAGTAATGCCATTCGGTCTCAAGAATGCAGGGGCAACGTACCAAAGGGCCATGGTCACGCTTTTCCATGACATGATGCATAAAGAAATCGAAGTCTATGTTGATGACATGATCGCCAAGACTCGGCAGGGAGAAAGTCATATTGATACCTTGAAGAAGTTGTTCGATCGACTTCGGGAGTTTAAACTCCGACTTAACCCCGCAAAATGCACATTCGGGGTAACTTCGGGTAAATTACTCGGGTTCATGGTGAGTAATAAGGGAATTGAAATTGACCCTTCAAAAGTGAAGGCCATTTGTGAATTACCGCACCCGAAGACCGCCAAGGAGGTTCGAAGTCTCATGGGGAGATTAAATTACATAGCTCGATTTATTTCTCATCTGTCAGAAACTGCTAAGCCATTTTTTAAGCTTCTCAAGAAGGATGCCTTGATTCGCTGGGATGATGATTGTCAGAAGGCATTTGACAAGCTAAAATCATACTTGTCATGTCCTCCGGTCCTAGTTCCACCAATAATGGGCCACCCTTTGATTCTCTATCTCACTATTAATAGTGAGTCTTTGGGTGCGATGTTAGCCCAGAAAGGACCCGAGGATGGGAAGGAGCGAGCTGTTTACTACTTGAGTAAAAAGTTCACTATATCAGAGCAGAATTATTCCGAGGTGGAGAAAACATGTGCTGCTTTGGTTTGGGTCCTGCATCGACTCCGACAGTACACATTACACTATCAGATACTCCTGGTGACTGAAAGTGATCCCATCAAGTACTTACTGGACCGACCAGCTTTGGTTGGAAAATTGGCAAAATGGCAAATATTGGTTTCTGAGTTCGACGTGCAGACCATGCCACAAAAGTCTGTTAAAGGTCGTGTTATTGCAGACATACTTGCTGAAAATCCCAAGCATACTGAAGAGGATGAGTGTTCTCCGGATGATCGTATCTTGTCCATTGACGAAGATAGTTGGACCATGTTTTTTGACGGGGCGGTAAATTTGTCTGGCTCAGGGACTGGGGCAGTATTGATCTCTCCAACTGGGCAACACTATCCAGTCGCAGCAAAGTTGGTGTTCCCATGCACCAATAACATCGCCGAGTACGAAGCATGCATTCTCGGTCTTCAGGCGGCGATTGAAATGAAGATTAATAAACTCAAAGTATTTGGTGATTCTGCGTTGATCATCCTTCAAACAGTTGGTGAATGGAAAACACGGGATGCGAAATTGCTTCCGTATCACAAGTATCTTGAGGAATTAATGGAGGAGTTTGATGAGATCACATTTGAATACTTATCCCGGACTCATAATCAGTTCGCTGATGCTTTGGCTACGTTATCGTCCATGCTACGAGTCAATGATGGAATGGAGGTAGAGCCTTTAAAAATTGATGTTTTGGCCAAACCAACCCACTGCATGATCATAACTGAAGAGCTTGATGGGAAGCCGTGGTATCATGATATCATGAACTACATCAGAAATCGAGAATTTCCTGATGGAAGTGGTCCGGTCGATAGGAAGTACATAATGAAGATGGCTTCAAAATTCTTTGTTAGCGGCAAAAATCTATACAAGAGATCTCATGATTCAGTGCTGTTAAGGTGTGTAGATGCAGTTGAAGCAACGCAAATCATGCAGGAGATGCATGAAGGGATGTGTGGCCCACACATGAATGGCCATATGCTGGCCAAAAAGATCATGAGATTGGGTTATTATTGGCTGACTTTGGAGGGTGATTGCATCAAGCATGTGCAGAGTTGTCATCAATGCCAAATCTATGGGGATAAAATAAATGTTCCCCCAAATGAACTGCATCAATTGTCTGAGCCCTGGCCTTTCTCAATGTGGGGGATAGATGTTAATGGCCCAATCAATCCGAAGGCATCGAATGGTCATCGATTCATCTTAGTTGCGATCGACTACTTTTCTAAATGGATCGAGGCGACCTCTTATGCAAATGTCACTGCTCGAAATGTAGTGAGGTTCATCCGACGTGACATCATTGCTCGTTACGGCGTTCCTGAAGCCATCATCACTGATAATGGAACTAATCTAAACAACAAGCTCGTTGATGGCTTGTTTAGTGAATTCAAGATTCGGCATCTGAACTCGTCTCCTTACCGTCCTCAAATGAACGGTGCAGTAGAAGCGGCCAACAAAAACATCAAGAAGATTTTGGCAAAGACTGCTGAAAATTACCGTGACTGGCATGAAAGGTTGCCTTTTGCACTAATGGCGTACCGAACTTCAATTCGAACTTCTGTGGGGGCGACACCTTCCTCTCTTGTGTATGGCATGGAAGCAGTGTTGCCTATTGAAGTGGAAATTCCATCATTACGCGTGCTGTCCCAAATGGAATTGTCTGAAGCTGAGTGGATACAACAAAGGTTTGACCAGTTGAACCTGATTGATGAGAAGAGACTTGAAGCCATTTGTCACGGTCAGTGTTACCAACGGCGGGTAGCTAAGTCATTCAACCGCAAGGTCCGACCAAGGTATTTTGAAGCAAATGACCTTGTTCTGCGGAAGCTACTTCCCATTATTCCTGATCCTAGAGGTAAGTTCACTCCAAATTACAGTGGACCATATGTTGTGAAGAAGGTGCTCCCTGGAGGCGCACTGATCCTAGCTGAGATGGATGGTCGAGAATTCTCAAATCCTGTCAATGCAGATGCTCTCAAGAAATACTATCCGTGATGTTTCCTCTATCTTGTCAATGCCTTGATTCAATTAATAAAATGCTGAATGATGCAATTTCCTGATTTTAACATTCCATGATTGATTGAGTTTTTCAATGAGATGTATCAGGATGACGAAAGGCAAGCCTTATCCATACACAGTCCTTTATTTATGCAATTGTGAGATGAGCATACAAAGTGCCATGTTTGCAGAGTAAAGAGTTCTCTCGCGAGAAGTACATTAACCAAAGTGATGAGGGGCAGTTCATTTGTCTATCCCAAACACTAAAATGATCCATTGGTTGCCCACTTTGAGCCTAAAACACTTGAGGAGTTTCATTTCATATTACCCCTGTCAAGAACCACCCCACATCGGGGCAAACTGGAGGTACATTTACAAAAAAAAAAGGAAAAAATGAATAGAAGCTTTCTTGCTTTCACTTGCATCAATCTTTGAGTGTTGCTTTTACATGTGAAATTGAATATTAAATCAAGTGCCTTAGGGATGATGAGGAGCATTCGTTTTATATCTTAAACACTCTTAGCCACTTTGAGCCTGTGATTTCGTTTCAAATTGAATCCACATTGGTGATGATCTCTTACACTGGGGCATGCGAAAATCAAGGTCATCAGAATTGGTAGAGTATAGGCATCGCATCATGGGATGTCAGCCCAAAATGTCATTTAGTCGATAAATCAAGAAAGAATGGGGCAAAGAAAAGCAGCGTGCCTGGTAAAAGCAAGGCCAACGCCCAAATTCAACAGAGAAGTTAAAGAGTTAGGGGCAAGGAAAAAGCAGTGTGCCTGGTAAAAGCAAGGCCGATGCCCATAGAAATCAGAGCCGAAGGCTCAAGTCTGCAAAAAGTCGACTTTCAATGTGTCCAGATTTCAAAAGTTGCTGAGTGGGGCAATCTTGTCAATAGTCTCCAGTGAGTTTGACATCATATAGCATCCCCAGTGAATCAAAGTTTGCATCTCAAAAGTTGAGTCTGAGGAAAAATTCCCAGTTTTTCATCCCATACACACTTTAAAGCCAAGCTTATAAAAAGTCTCTTCTGATTAGGGCACTTGAATTAATGTGAGATTCCTAATGTTTTAAGCTTAGCTTGAAGAAGTGCAAGCAAGACTGTTTCTATTGCATTTGCAGGGTTCTTGACTTGTAAACCTGGCGACATTTGTTGAAGACTTTCTTTCTAAGCCTTGACTCAATGAGTCCCCTTTGCTTAACCATTGACCAAGCCCAAATTACGGTCCTATTAAAGACCTCCCTGATTGGTAAGATTGTACCACTTGCGAGAGTACTCGGACCTTTGTTGACATGATGATAGTGAGACTGAGTGTTTAAGCCATTCCCTCATTGGGACAAAAGCTCTTCTGGGTAAGAGCGAGTGATAAGTCCTTTCTGACTGAATGTCTCTCGCCTCAAAGAATCTCTCAAATTATGAATTGCATTTTAAAGCAGATGATTTGATGATGCAGTTATCCCTTTCAGGGATCAAGAATTCTAAGTGCATATGCTTCAATCTAAGCGCCTATTGACTATGTGCAGGTACCAATCGAGAGCCTGTGGGAATGTACAGGTCTCTCAGCTTATTTTTTCTAATGACTCAAGTTTAATCAGGTATCTTTCACCGTTTTGCCTCTGTACAATCCAGGTCTTTCAAGGAATCCTTCACCGTTTCGCCTATGTGGTGGCGATCCAGGTCTTTCACCGTTTCGCCTGTGTGATGGCGATCCAGGTCCTTCACCGTTTCGCCTATGTGATGGCGATCCAGGTCCTTCACCGTTTTGCCTCTGTGCAATCCAGGTCTTTCAAGGAATTTTTCACCGTTTTGCCTCTGTGCAATCCAGGTCTTTCAAGGAATCTTTCACCGTTTCGCCTATGTGGTGGCGATCCAGGTCCCTCACCGTTTCGCCTATGTGGTGGCGATCCAGGTCTTTCAAGGAATCTTTCACCGTTTTGCCCCTGTGGTGACCGAATTAGGGTTTCGGGCCTCAAGCAATCCAGGTCTTTCACCGTTTTGCGTCCGAGCAATCCAGGTCTTTTTCACTGTCTTTCTTTTGAGACCGAAGCAGGTACTCGGGCTTAAGAGGACAATCTCAGAGCTTATACATACCTTGATCTGCCATGCCAATCAGGTAAGTAATTTCAGGTATGTTTCTATCTTCCTTCAGTCATTTGTATTTATCATGTCATAATCACATTGGAAAATGAGAATTAATCTCAACAAAAATATCATGCATAGCATTTGCATAGTCAAAATTAGGTATCAATTGGTCTTTAAACGCAACCTCTGCGAGCTCACCTTCAAAGAGGGGCAGCTGTTGACACCTAATTTTGAGATTTTAATATATAGATTGCATTTAAAAAAAAATAGAAAAGATAGGAATTCATATTCCTGAAAAAAAATATATATCATTGCATCTTGCACTTTAGGAAACATCATCGGCGGCGGGATGGTTTCGGGGAAAGAATTGGTAGACAGAATATATGTTATTAAAGAGGAAAGGAAATAAAAGAACAAGGGAAAGAAATAAAATTGAAATTTTGGACAAATCTTGCAAGATTGCTTTCTACTCACTATAAAGTGAGTTGTGCGCTTGTAGTAAAGGGGACAAGGACTTTTGATAGAAAAAAGCAAAAAGTACACACACGCACCCTCAGGAGACTCTGGGGAAACACACTTTTTTCTGAGAAATATAGTAGCACACGCAAGAAAGAGGGGAAGCACTTTTAGAGAAAAAAAAAAGTAAAAAGCAAAAGCATTCATACCCATACTCACGCACACGAGGGGAAAGACTGAGAGATAGGAGGAGCTTCTGGAGTTTTCTCCGCAAGGCGCCGAGATAAACAGAGAGGGAGAGAGAGACGCCGAGAGAAGGAGGACGCAAGGAAGAAAGGGAGATTGTCTGCTTGCTTGTCCGTTTGGAGTTTTGCCTCGGTGATTTTTCTGATTCGTTGGGAGGTCGCGACAATCTTAAATGACGAATAGTGTTTATTGAATTCTTATTATTCGCTTAGGTTCCTCAATTGCTTCTTTAGCACCTATTGATTATCCTTAGTATCTGCAAGCCGGGGAGCCCTATTAGGTAGTTTAGTTAGGAGTCAGTAGTACAGCGATACTGAGACTTGGATTTAAGTGAGGTGATGAGGGTTGTTCCCTAGCTAAGGATAGGTGGCCTTTCCATCTAGAGACCGAGAGTTGGGAGGGACGCTATAGGGACCCTAGGGTAGGGGTGTTCCTAATCTAAGGTTAGGGTTTATTCACTCCACCACCCCCACCATCCTAGGACCCAACTATGGACCCGGAGGAGGAACACTTAGACTTGGAGGACCTATTAGAGGAGGAGGACCCCTAGGAGGAGGAGCTGTTGGAGGAGGAACCTCTAGAGGAGGAGGATCTGGAACAGCTGGAGGAAGACTCAGAGCTAGAGGCTCCCTTTAGCTCAGATGAGGAGGCAAAAGACCTGGAGGACATAGGGATGGTCCTTGAGCATCTTGTTGATAGAGGATGTGTGATAAATAGGGAGATTTGGAAGAACAGACTGATCGTGGAGACACAGGAGTAGACAGAGTGGATATGGAACATCCCGAAGCAAACCTAGATTCTTCACCAGCACATAGTGGAGTACACCTGCACACCAGGAGGCGAGATGAATTATAACTCGGAGCAGTATGGAGTGCCTTAGGGAGGTTACGATTCTAGTTATGATGACCCCAATGGAGCAAACGACTCGGAGGACGGGACTGTTCTTAATCCGATGACCCGTTTTAACCTACGTGAATATCTAGATTAGCTCCCTACACCATAGGGTAGTACACCCTTCCACTTTCCCCGCTACTTTTGATTGTACAGCTGTGCGGAGGAGTGAACCCTAGGCTTTTGGAGATTTCCTCCAGGTTGGATTTTGTAATCATGGATCTTATAGACTAGGAAAAGTGGAAGTTAACGTGTGTTAATGGTATTTGCAAAATTTCATTGGTCCCTCGCTTGTTAAAATTTGTATGTTGGCTACCTCATCAGAGTGGCGCAATGGAAGCGTTGTCAAAAGTCTTAAATTGATTTGGATCCTGAAAGTAAAGACTGGAGATAGTCGTGAGTCTGAAAATCGAGGTGTGATAGTACTAAGGCGGTAAATAGGCTTAATTAAGGAATATATGGCCCATTCACCTTAATTTCGCTCTCAAGATAGTCGGCATGAGAATCCAGGGTGGCTGTTGTGAAAAAGATTTTTTTTCCTTTTTCTTTTTCCTCCATTTTCTTTTCTGGCCTAGTTAGGCCAAGTCGAGCTAGGTCGGGCTAAGCTAAGGCCTACCTGATCTGACCCAACTACTGGAGGCTGGCCCGATCGGAGCTCCAGCGATGGCAATGATGAGGAAGACGAATTTCAGCAACTCCGATGAGCCAAGAATAGACGAAGTTCAACCAACTAGGTCGCGAGCCGGGTCAAGGGAGGTCTGTTCGGGTTGTGGCTGATTTCTTCCTCCTCATGCCAAATCGAAGTTTGAAACCAGTTGGACTAGGAGCTAGCTTCCTTGTTCGAAACCGGTTGGATCGGCATTAATGGTGAGGGCTATGGTGGCCAGAGCTACAATAACTTGCTTTTCGAAGACGGCGGTCTCGCAAGCCAAGGTTTTGGAAAAGGGCAAAAACCAAAAGAACCTCAATCTTTCTACTCTTTACTAAATCAATTGAATTAAAGGCCAATGCTTACTCACGATGGGCTCATGAGCCTAACAAGACCAACGGTGAGGGATGGGTCTCACCGGAACGGCAAGAGGGCTCGATCTAAGGTTCCAGCTCCTCATTTTTGGGTTCAACGAGCTTCAATCCAAACCTAGTCAAATCTAGAACAAATCAATCCAATCAAGAGTCAAAACTAAAGTTTAGGGACCCCCTAGGAATCGATTAGAAGCCATGGCACAAGCTCTAGATTAAAGGATTGGGAGAACTCACCTCTTGAAACTCGATGGATTTTCTAGAAAATAGGGGAGAGACCAAGCTGAGAAGTCTCCTTTCGGGGGCTACCGGCGGTGGCTCAGGCGAGGACAACAATGGCAATTGATGGCATTTTGAAGAAGACGTTGCAGGCTTCACACCAGCACCACTAACAAGTCAATTGGAGTTATGAACTAGGAGATACGAAGCTCGAAAGGAAAGGAGTTGTCTGGACTCGAGGACATAGAGTGGTTGAAGGCCGAGGGAGAAAACGTCGACAGTGCCACGCGGTGGCCTCCCATTTGCCGCACGACACTCCAACCATCCCTCAAAGACAGAGAGTGGTTGATGGCATTAGTTGGGTGGCTGTTTGCTTGACGTGTGTCCTCGGTGAAGCGCGCATGCCAATTGCTTGTCAAAATACCACAGAGAAGAAAGAGAAAAGATAGGGAATGAGGAAGAAGAGAGCTCGCGCAAGCTGGGGCTGAGCTCTATGGGCTGGGCTAGGCCTTGCACGCGCTTGGGTCGGGTCGCGGCATGGGTTTGGCCTGGTTTGTGAGAAAAGGCTAAAAGAGATAAAACAAAAGCAAAAATAAAATTAACTTAGTAAATAATAATATAATAAAAATAAAAATAAATCAAGAAATTTCCCAATAATCTAGAAAAGCTTCCTAACAATATACTAAGCATTTCGGGTCAAAACACAATCAAGCTAATTTTTGAGAATTTATATTTAATTTCAAGAAATTTCCAAACTCTCACTAAAATTACAATAAGCCGGGAAAATTCACAAGACCCACAAATCGCGATTCAAGCTTAGTTAACTATATATTAAAGCCCAAAGAGAGTTGAAACATGATTGTTACAAGGCAGGACATTGAAAAATTTCTATGTTTAATTAGAAATGTCGCAAACACGTAGACAGAGACCTTTCTCTGATGGTCAGACAACATAAAGAAAAGAAAGAAAGAAAACTATATGGACTGTCGGTGTGGAAATCTTAGGCTGTAGTTATATGAAATCACACATTTTTTAATTCTCTGAAGACAAAGAGGAGTTATTGCTTAGGTTATGGTTTAATTTATTTTAATATTATCTAATCCCTTAATCATTTGTGTCTCAAAATGAAACTCAAATGACCAACGTTCACTCTTGTCGCCCACCGACCATCATCCACTGCCATCACTCATCACCCACCGTTGCTCAATGGCTACCCACCACCAACCGCCACTATCAATCGCGCTAGTGGCTTTTGCGATCAACTATCACCAACCACCACTGCCCACTAACCCTTGCTGCCATCCACCATCGACCATCAATCACTATAGATTGTCAGCCACCACTAATGCCCACCCCACCAACCACATACTACTGCCCACTGCCACCGACAACTACCTACTAGCAGTAGAATAAATTAAAAAGATCTATTAAATAAATTTATGTTCCGAAAATATTAATTTTGTGTCATTATTAAATAGTCGTTTCAACTCAAAAGCTTGTCTAGGGAATAAAAATAAAATTTTCCATTTCTAGTCAGAAATTGTTCCAAATACAATAATGATTATCATTCAGGCCCTAAGGATTTTTAGGAGTGTCCAAGAACTTCAAATTTGCAAGTAGGCCATAAAAGTGTTTGATCTGGAAGGTTCCAATAGGGCCGTAATGCCAATTCAATGAGCTTGTTTGATTTCGACATTGAGTCTCACATTTGTACATAGTTTTAGTCGATTTGATATTAATGTGTTATTTTAGTCTGTTATCTACTAATTAGGGTGACCGATGATTTATTTATTACAAATAAATTATTCTAGAAGAATGGAATCTTGTTGATTTTAGTCTGTTATTTTGCTTTTCTTGCGCCAAATTTATTTACTAGGAATTGTGCTGGAACTTAGATTTGCTTATAACAGGTCGTGAATGACCCACTATTTTGCCATCCTAACGAAAGTCAAAGCTGGAGTTCTTGACCTCTCTTCTTCCGCGGAAAAGAGAGGCCAATGAGACAACAATCTCTCATAAGCGGTTGATTCTTGGGTTTACAAACAAAGAAGCAAGACGATGGAAATTTTGTTATTCAAGGATTCAAGATTATTAGAAAGTTCAATTCAAAAGCATATATTGATAAGTGGAGAAAGACTATGAATCATACAGAATTTGATGAAAGGGGAGGTAAAATTAAGTTCTAATATCATATAAAAATTTGTGAGACCAAACTATCGGTTATTCTAAAAATTTAAGCCGGTGGAGAAAAGATGATTATGTGTACATGAAGAGTATATAAATTTATACATAAGGCGAATGAACCGTCAATATTGCCGGAGGTCGTCTTATCTCTTTGCATGGTAAGTATGCCTAAATGGTTCCTGCCCACGTCGAGCAATGCTTGAATGGAAGATTCCCATGCCTTGTCTGACTTTTTAAATGTCTTCCCCATTATAAATTCCTCCTCCTCCGCGTCATATCGTCCAAATCTCTCTCCCCCTTTTCCTGAAACCCTTTGCAATGCTTCCTCTAACAATCTCGTTCGATGCTGAAAGGCTCCTCTTTTTGGCTCTCTCCTTTTTTGCGATCCTCGCTGCCTTCAGAGGAGGCCCTTGCGGAGCAGTGGCGCAGAGCAGTAGCAACAATAATGCAACAACGATCCCGGTGAACGTTGGGGTGGTTCTTGATCTGGAGACTTGGGTGGGTCGGATGGGATTGAGCTGCATTAACATGTCTCTCTCTGACTTTTATAGTTCAAACCCTTCCTACAATACCAGGCTCGTCCTCAACGTAAGAGATTCCAAACGAGATGAGGTTGCTGCTGCTGCTGCAGGTTCTCTCTCTCTCTCTCTCTCTGTGACTGGTCATGTTGCTTGTCCAGCATTATACGACGACACCATTTTTTGGGTTAAAACGTCTGTCCTTCTGTTGATATTATTGAAGCTTGTTTTGGTTAATCTCTGCTCGAACTTGGCAGTAGTTTGCTTTTGGGTTAATAAACATTCTCGTACAGGATGAAGAATCTTATGCGGCTGTATGAGTGATGCAAAATAAAAACCAATTGTACTATTTATTCTGTCATAGAATCAAAGATTAACATAGAGTCAGCACTTGAGATTCAGCTTGATTGCTTTCACACTGGGATTGAGGATGTGTCGAAGTCAGAAAATATCGATATATAGCCCAAGTCCTGCAGTCGCATGAGACTGACCAAGAGGATTCGTGGGACTTGGTCAATCCACGGAACGCGCTGCTTCTCCACAAGGCTGGTCTTCAAGCCTAACATATAGTTACAAAGTTTCGTCTTGATAAAAGCTTGTTTCGCTTATGTTTTCGGATGGGAAAATTATAATACGACTGCTATTGTTAGTTATGTACATCTCAGAAAAACATGCTACATAGGTGCAATTCCATGAATGGAGCCTAACGTTCTTCTTTTTTTTTTTTTTTTGGTAAGGAAGGAGCCTAACTTTTTTGTTTTTTGCATATTGGAAAACTAGTCACTTCAGCGAGGATGATTGTTAGAGACAATTTTTTTTTTTTTACTTTTTCTCTCATGCAAATGCGTTCGCTGTACATATCTCCACATAATTATGCCGATGTTTTTTGTTTTTTTCCCTAGTTCAGCCAAACATCCTGATAAGCGAGCTGTGCCGAGTTGAGTACGTAACTAATTATTTCTAGGTAAGTTGTACTAATATTGTTGAAATGAAACAACTTAAGTTTCAAGTTCAAATTGTCAATACATGAAAGCTGTTTAATATGGATGCCGAGAGGCTTAATTGGAAAGTAACATCATCAAGGTTTGACCTCAAAGAAAGAATTACAGAACTAGAATATCCGGCTTGGATTTTAGAGTGGTTTTTCTGATGTCATGAGATATAGAGGTCAACTGAACGATTAAGAGAATTCGACTTGGTGTTAACCGTTTTTATTTTTTCTTAGTTAACTTTAGTTGAAAGAATCAGTTTATTGTAGGTTTGCAATATCATTCACCAAACAATTTATATCATTTGCAAGTTCATTTCCAACTTGAAGCTCCTATTTTGTTTTTTCTTAAACACTTTTAGTTTCTCGACATATCAAATTTTCATTGAATATGATCAATACTATACCTTTTATAATAAGAACTTCCATTATTTGCCGCATTGCTACTGTTTCACCGTCTTTTCTCGTTCACCATTGCAGCTCTTGATTTGATAAAGAATAAGCAAGTCCAAACCATAATAGGCCCTCAAGGTTCAATGCAAGAAGACTTCATTATTGACCTTGGAAACAAATCTCATGTGCCCATCATCTCTTTTTCTGCTACTAGTCCTTCCCTTAGTTCAATTCGGAGTCCGTACTTCGTTCGAGCCACACAAAATGACTCGTCCCAAGTGAATGCCATAAGCGCAGTCGTTCAAGCTTTCGGCTGGAAAGAAGCAGTCCTCATATGTGTGGAAAACGAGCTTGGAGAAGGCGTCATACCTTCTCCTACTGATGCTCTGGAAGAAGTCGGCACGCGAGTACCCTACAGGAGCCTCATTTCTCCTTTAGCCACGGACGATCAAATCCTGGAGGAACTCTACAATTTAATGACGATGCAAACGAGGGTCTTCATTGTGCACATGTTACCTACGCTCGGCTCTCGGCTATTTGCCAAAGCAAAAGAGGCGGAAATGATGAGCGAACGTTATGTGTGAATCTTGACTAATGGAATTACTGACCGATTGAGTTCTGTGGATTCGTCTATTGTCGCTGGTTCAATGCAAGGAGTACTGGGCATCAAGACTTATATCCCGTACACACCAAACCTGGATGACTTCATGGTCCGATGGAAGGTGAAATTCCAAAAAGACAATCCATCAGTCCTTAATCCTACGCTGAACATTTTTGCGTACCGGGCTTATGACGCTGCTTGCGCTCTGGCAATGGCCGTTGAGGAAATGGGTGCGATGAATTTTACCTTCCAGATGTTGAATGCTTCGGCAAATGCAACGGATCTCGACACTATTGGGGTCTCTCAAAATGGTCAGAAACTTCTCCAAGAACTAGCCAATACGACATTCACGGGCCTCACTGGAAATTTTAGACTTATCGATGGGCAGTTAGAGTCTTCAGTGTTCCAGATTGTTAATATCAATGGAAATGCAGCGAGAGGGATTGGGTTTTGGACGCTAGAAAATGGCTGCTAAGAGATTTGCATTCATCCAATACAAGCAAATATTCCACTTCAAAGAGTAATCTCAGATCAATAATATGGCCAGGAGATTCGACCTCTGTCCCCAAGGGATGGGAGATTCCCACAAATGGGAAGAGGCAGAAAATTTTAGTACCCGTGAAGGACGGTTTCAATCAATTCGTAGGGGTAACTCGAGATGCTAGCACAAATACAACCCAAGTCACCGGATACAGTATCGACATCTTTCAAGCCGTCATAGAAAAATTGCCTTATGCTGTGGCTTATGACCTTATTCCATTTGCCTTGCCTAATGGAAGTAGCGCCGGCAGTTACAATGACATGGTCGATCAAGTTTTTTACCAGGTGAGAAAGTGCTTGATTTCGTCGGATTACATATTGAGATTTACTATGCTATCCGGTGGTTGCTGACGAAAACATTCCCCTTCCTTCTGTTGGAATAGAATTACGATGCACTGGTGGGTGATATGACGATCATTGCCAACAGATCGTTATACGTGGATTTCACAACCGAATCCGGGGTGTCAATGATTGTGCCATACAAGGACAACAAGAGCAAGAATGCTTGGATTTTCTTGAAGCCACTCACTTGGGACCTTTGGTTAACTACCGAATGCTTCTTTGTGGTTATAGCATTGGTCGTATGGATTCTCGAACACCGGATTAATGAAGATTTCAGGGGTCCAGCTGCACATCAAGTTGGCATGAGCTTTTGGTTCTCGTTTTCAACCGTGGTCTTTGCACAAAGTAATCACCCTTCACTTTAATAAATCAATCGAACATTACAATTTACATATCATTCTTGGATAATTTAGCTGCTTTCCCTTAATCTGGATTGCAGGGGAGAGAGTACTTAGCAACCTAGCCAGATTTGTTGTGATCGTGTGGGTTTTCGTGCTGCTCATATTAACGCAAAGTTACACTGCAAGCTTGAGCTCTCTTTTGGTGGTGCAAAATCTTCAACCAACTCTAGCTGATGTGGATCAGCTCCTAAAGAGTGGAGAGAAAGTGGGATACCAGGATGGCTCTTTCGTTTATGAGATGCTAAAGCAGATGAAGTTCGACGATTCCAGACTTATATCTTATGAGTCTCCTGAAAAATGCTATGCGCTTCTCTCCAAGGGAAGTGCCAGGGGCGGGATTGCAGCAGCATTCTATGAAGTCCTCTATTGTAAGCTTGTTATAACTCAATATTGCAACGAATATACCATGATCCCGACCTTTAAAACTGCTGGAATTGGCTTCGTAAGTCCTCAGTTTCTCAATTTTGCCCCCAAAATTTTCATTACTTGGATTATTCTATGATTGAAAAGTCTCATGTCCTGCTTTTGGTTTACAGGTTTTCCCCAAAGGGTCTCCGCTAGTACTAGACATTTCGCGAGCAATCCTTAACGTAACAAAAGGGCCTAAAATGAAGGAAATTGAAAACGCTTGGCTTCCAGAGAAATCCAACTGCCCAAATTCGGCTAACTCGGTTTCTGCCAACAGCTTGGGTCTCGATAGTTTCTAGGGCCTGTTCTTGATTGCCGGAGCTGCTGCAGTTTTAGCCCTCCTCATTTTCATGGTCATGTTCATCAAAAGAAACCGACATGTTATCACAAATTACTCAGGTTCCTTGTGGGAGAAAACTGTTGCTCTGGGAAGAAGATTTCACCAAAGAGATCTCAGTTCCCATATTTTCGGAAAAACCAGAAGTAGAGATAAAAGAATGGAAGATGGTGCCAATGAGACTGCAACTGTTGAAACTATAGAAAACACCAACTCTCCACCAAGTCCGTCAAGCGACTCTAGCCAAATCGACAACGTGCTAATCAATAAGCAAGGTACACCATCAGCAGAACAAGCACTTCCAAATCATGTAGACCAAGGGTGTCCCGTGTCACGTCCCGAACCTCGAGAACATGCACATCCCTCGGTGGTCGACTAAATTGCGAAGTTCCCAGGATGCATCGCCGACCCAATCGATTTTTGCACATGCGGAAGCGAATTAAAACAATCCCCATACAACTCTCAAACATGGGATAGGAAAGTAGGACAACAAAATTTACACAAAACATATTTTATAAATAACCCCGAGTTTAGATACACAGCAGACTAAACCAAAAAGGAAACTACTGAGCTATCTAGTCTTCGGGATCTATAGCCAAGGGCTTCGGGTCCAACCAAATTGGCGTGCTAAAAAAAAATCCATCACTTGTGGGACCCCTTAACAGTTAATGTTGCACCTTCACCTAGGGACCTGAAAAATTGTAACAACGACGGGTTGAGACAATGTCTCAGCAAGTTTACCCCCTAAGCCCCTATTAGGAAGAAATTCACCTAGAGGTGGCCTAACACACATCAAATGTTCCTTACCTCACCGCAGCACCTCCCTGCACATCATTACAGTTTATACACATACACGTAAAGCAAACATCTTTACCAACCAGCACATTGCACATCAATTATCAAAGGTTCAATCCGACGTTCCAATGTTTCTAGACCCGCGAAAAGTTCTCGCCTCAGGTCCTCGTCAAAACATGCGATGCAAGGGCAGAGGCGTTACGTATCGCCATCCCTCTCACAAGCCGCAAGGGTAGAGGCGTTATGTATCGCCGTCCCTCTCCCGAGCCAATATGTAAAGTGGGGGTAGAGGCGTTACGTATCGCCGTCCCTCTCCCGAGCCCATATGTTATCCTCGCCACAACTCAGGAAGGTTTTAAGCATGCCACAAATCAAACTTATCACCAAATATGCAATGTCCAGCAAGCACTATATCAAGAACAATCACCAAAACAGAATCGGCCCTAATCAGCAGAAACAGGGCCACTCGCGCATCTCCACATTTAAATCCAGAAACATAATCAAATGATATCGGAAAATTATAAAATTTAATATGTTATAAAGGACACAGAAATGAACATTTTTCATGAAGACACCTTGACCCAAATCCTTCTGGATTGAGAGCAGTAAATCGCTCAAAACATTGCAAAAACTGTGTCCGTTTTCAGAGCTCACGTCTTTCAAATCCAGCTTGGTTAGAGATCCAAAACTTGTCCGATTGAGCTGAAATTTTATTATGTTATACTGATATATGTAAGAAACAACTTCCATGAAGGAACTCTTTTGAAATTCGGACCCTATGATTTGATAAAAATCCATTGAACATCAAAAGGTCACAAACTCCAGCAAAAACAGGGGGTCTGTTTTGCTTAAAACGAAGTTGAAATAATATTATTTTAAATTCATAAAATCTTGAGTAAAATATATGTTATAGCTGAATATGTATAAAACATTTCTCAAGAAGGAATCGACCTCCAAATCTCATCCAATTTCAATCCACAAAATTGGCAAACAGCAAGCCTCCAGTAGACAGATTCAAGATAAATCCACTAAACTAGACTAAATCATCATCACTAGTGTCAATCCAACCTAAAACTAATCTAATCAAGCTAATCAACACCAATCTAACCCCTAAGTGTAATCACCCCCTAAGAAAGGATTAGGAAGTAGACTCACCTGATTAGAGAATAAATCGGTTCATGGCGACGGCGGCGCGAAGACGAGCAAAACCCAAGCCTACGGCGATACCAAAAGAAGCTCGGAAGAGGCTCAGCTGAGGTGAAACTTGCACAGCAAGTAGGGAGGGCATGAGCAGCAGAATGAGGAGAAGAAAATGAGGAAGAAGAAGAAGAAAGAGGAGGAAGATACGTTGGTTCCTGCTGGTAGAGGACAAGAAGCCACAAAAGTCCTCCAAAAATATCTCAAACACTTGAGATCGGCCCCAAAAGTCTACTATGACCAATGGCAATTTTCCCCTCCAAAGCTTCTCAAACAAGTCCAGAATGAAGGCCAAATAAACCCCCTAATCAGCCCCTACGAATTTCCACCATTTATCCACCAAATAATTCAATTTGGTAGCCCAAAAATCTAATTAAAGAGACCCATCCGAATTTTCACAAATTCTTTTTGTCCAATTTGAATTTTTCCGCAAAATTCTCGGCTCGATGGAATTCTCCGAAAAGATGGGACGAGGTCCTAAAAATAAATCGTGACACGCTCGAATGTTCGATTTCCGAATCCGAGTTCAATTTCATGGTTAAAATCAACCGAACACGATTTAGGTACAATCCAACTCACTAGGTAGCTTTTAGGGATTTTACCGCGGTTATATCCCTTAACAGTTTTACCTAATAGGTTGTTAACTCGTGAGTGATTAGCTCTGAGAAAAAATACCATAGGCGCGTCGGCGAAAAGCCCATTTTATTTCATCGAGACAAGGTCAAAAATTTAGGATGTCACATCCCGAGATACCGATAAACGTCGAGCTTACAAATGTCAATCACTGAGTTACATGCCTCAACAATTTTATGTGGATGGACATGATCAATTGACCCAGTGACATGTAAAGTGCTCCAAAGTATCTGCTTTATTATCAAGGACGGTGTTTGCTAGACTAGGCAAGTGATGTCAATGCGTGTATAGATTTTCCAAATTATATATATCGGAATGGATTATTAGCTTTTTTATTAATTTTAGATAGCCTATTAAAGAACACATAGGACTTCTTCCTCAACATACTCTTTCCTGGAATCTGCCTGTGGAAGAGATAGCAAGGACAAGCTTGGCACAGCACTAACTGATAGATGTTTCTTGATAACAATGACATTAGAAGTATTATAACTTTCGGGCAATGATCATTAGTGTCAAATTTTTTCAAGTAATTACTTGAGTGCCAAATCAATGAAAAGAATTATCATTTAAGTGTCTTCAATAACAAATCCGTGGGGATTCATCCTACACAACTTTTTTATTAAAATTGTTATTTCCAACATGGCATTTAAAAAAAAATTGAAGTCCAATGTGAACGAATCCTTTGATCAAATCCTCATTGACAACTATCATACCCCTTCTTCTTCATGTTCGGCTTCATCCTCAACTTCTTCATTCATTTTACATTTTTCTTCTTTTCCATCTTAAATCATGTTTTTAACTACAATCGGATCCTAAGGAAACCAGGATTATCATTATGGCCGCTGTGATTTCTTGGTGTGTGGTCCTCGTTATGTGAGGATCAAAGATGGTCCACGACAAAATTGGCTCCAAAGGAGCCCAACTGCGAAAACATTAAATTTACTTTCCTGAAAACAACTAGAAAAAATAGCACAGGGATAAAACATCGAGAGCAAAACATTGTTTTCCATTCTTCATCTATTGATTACCCCAAAGTTCTGAAGGTAGAAGGTAAATTGCCCCAATTTGAGGAACTCGAGTTAAGGTTCATACTGGATTTTGCCCCCAATCCATTAATTTGGGACAACAGATGGTCAGACGATGTCATTTTGATTTAATAATGTAACTTCACTTTGTGGGCAAGCCACATTGGATTGTTTATATTTAGATATTGTCCCATCAGATTTTCCAGCCACATAAATAGGTCATGGCACTGGCACTGATGTGATCATTTTTTTTTTGGCAGAAGTTAGACTCAAATGTTCAATCTAAAGTTTTGACACTAAAACAATTGTCATATAAAATTTATGATATTTCTATATTTTTCCCTATTTCTCATGACCCTCTTGGTATAATGCAATTTTTTTTGGGAAAACAATCTTATAGAATTTTGAAGATTCTAAAAACTATCATTAGTATCAATATCATTATGATAAGTGTATATACTTGAGGTGATCTTAAGGAAGATCATAACGATATCAATGTTCTCTATTAGTTTAGTGAAGACTAATTACAAGGATGAAGATTTAGAGAGAGGAGAAAAAGTTAGACATAACAAAGTCCTTGTGAGGACTTGAAGGTACTATGATCGATCTGTAATCCATGTACAGTCTTTGAAGGCTAACATACTTTGGAGATTCATCAAATGATTGATCACAAGATCATGGCATGAACCATATCTATCAAAATTTAATTCTGTCTTTTTGTCAATCCATATTGTTGTGGTGTATAAGGTGCAATTGCTTGATCCATAATACCGTTTACTTCGCAAAATGTATAAAAATCTAATGAAAAGTATTCTCCTCTCTGGTTACTTCTCAAAATTTTAACTTTTACATCCTTTTAATTTTCAAAATGTGGCCTTATATACCTTCTACACATCAAAAGCTTGATATTTTGATTTCATAAGGTAAACTTCAGTATATCTTGAGTAGCCATCAAAAAATGCAATAAAATAACAATTTCCACATCTACTTACTATACTATTTAAGTCACAAATATCAGCATGCACTGATTTAAGTATCTTTCTACCTTGAATAATGATTTATTAGTCATCTTTGATTCTAAACATATTTCTCAATACTTCTAATCTAGATTATTGCAGATATCATGCAACTTTTATTTATTCATTTCAAAGTATCATAGCTATAGGAGATATTCTATCATGCCACTAGAGAGATGACTCAAGGACACAGACAAAAACAAAAACTTGTTAATACTTATCAATCAAGATTGCTAACACTTGATGTAGCTACATTCTCCATCCTCATGAGAATGACATATTAAGATTGTTGGGAAAAATTGAAGAAAATAAAGTAGTTTTGCATGATGACAATCACGAATCTTAAGGTACTATTAACCCAAAATTTTTATACTGTCGAGTTCTTAAAAAAAATATTTTCAGAAGTTATAGGTAAACAAGTTTAGCAATTACTCAAATTCTCTATTAAAATTTCATCTTAAATGTGTTGTCACACTTGTGCAAGAAATGTGAAGAGGATAAAATGTTGTAAAAAAGGGAGAGTTCCTAAAGAAGAGAAAGTCATTGTTCTTTTGAACAATGTTGGATATGATTATATTCAAAGACAACAAATCAACACATATCTTGGGAATGGGTACCTTATTGAAGCCATCACTACTTTTCATAATCATCCATCATTTCTCTTTATGTTAACAATGACTTCTTTTTATATATAATAATCACTTCTCGTTCTATCCAATAATCACTTCCTTTCGAGATAACAAACTATTTTAACAAATTATTACTAAAATAAATGTTAAAGACTCAAATTGTGATGGAAGCAACTACATTCTGGTATTTAAAAATATGAACAAGAAGAAAATAAAGTTGCTAAAGAAGGACATGCAGATTTCCAGCACAAAATTGATCTCTGACTTTGAGAAAATTCGATTATCCATTCAAAAAAAATTATTTTGGAGATCTTATCGATTTATCTTGAAGTTCAATTAATGATGTTAATTTTGATCACGGTTCAGCTGATGAATTCAACTATCAAGTGTTTCAAAGTGCGTGGTCGAGACTTCTCAAACAAAAGGAGGAACTAAGCAGACAGAACTTGCCTAAATCAAGTTTCTCATAGCAGAAAGGAATGACTGGGGGCTTTATGTTTTTAGAGATTATTATTTTTTATTTTTTATGTTTAACTTCTTTATCAAGATTATGTTAGGGTATTGATTATTTGTTTCAGTTTTTAGCAGCTTTCATTTAGATATTCAAGATTTAGTAGGTTGGATTTTATTACAAGTTAATAAATATCCTATTTCAAACTTCAGAATTTCTTTAGGGGTTTTTTTTAGAAGAGATAGATAGATAATGTTACCTTGTAATTTAGTTTTCCTCTTTTGATGATTATTTAATTGGGAGAATCTGTTCTGCTGCTACGCAAGTTAATGTTCACTTAATAAAGCAAACTTATAAATCAAGAAATTTTGTAACCATCCCATATGTAAATCTTCACTTAATAATCTCATATTGCCGATTAGAATGGTTTTTTTTTTCAAAAAGTTAGAGACTATGAATAAAAATATCAAGAAGGAAGAAAATATGACAAATAGGACATAACAAGGAGCTGTCAACATGCCACTGTCTCCTTGACTTGTCTCATTTCAATGAACGCTGGAAAGATTTTTATTTTATTCATCCAATGTCATTTTATATTTATTAATCAATAGTGTCATTTTCTAATTCTGTGATTGACGACATATGTTGTCTTTTTTCTATAAGATTGTCATGTGAATAAGACAAAAAAAAGCTCTTTCCTAGAATTTGCACGTGAAATAGACAGGAAAAGCTCTAATAAATATTTGATACGACCCGTCAAGTTAAACGCACACCTCACAAACCCTTGACGTTCGATCTATACTAAGAATAATTATTATTGAATTAATAATATTTTTATTACTTGTAATTAGCAATTAAATTAATATAGGAAATTTCACTGTAGTTTCTAGTAGTCATGCACTATTAATATGACATGGCGTGACTCATACACTTCTAAACTTGCCACTTAACTCTTGAATTTCTAACAATAATAAATTGAAGTTTCAAGCCATAGGCTTGGAAAGATTATAGACAGTTGAAGCTGATCAAGATCCCAACCACCACGCGTAGAATTTCAACCTTTCAATCCCCCACTTAATTGAGAAATGAGAATTTTCATCCCTTTAAATAAGGAATATTGTAATAAACATATTATAAATTTAAGATCTTATTGATGTCTTTTATCTTTCATGTCACACTTCAACTCTCGTTGAACTCATAGTAACTCTCCTTCATTAATTTTAGTTAGATAAGAGTCTAAATCCAACTATCAAATGCTTGATTTCTGCAAGATTTGAACTTTTGAAATCATATGTTTTGTTTATAACCGTGCTCATCTTGATATTAAGAAAATTTCACAAGTTTGAAAGTCAAGTTGAGAGCATAGTACATTGAAACAGTCATATGTTCCTTTATCATTGATAAACAAATTTCATAGATGATCATAATTTAATATTCTCATAAAAGATACACATTATATAATTCCAAAGGAACATAGTCAATTCACAACATCTTTGTTTACTTAGGTTGTTGTTTTTTTTACTCTTTGTTCTAGAGAATCTCTCCTACTTGTAATTTGCACTATTTGGCCGAATTATATTATATGAAAGTCAGTTCAATTTTCTAAGTATCAAAAAAAAATTTATACGCAAGATGGAGTGTAATTAGGAAAACTATCTTCTCAAAAGCCAAAAAAGAAAATTTATTCTCATAAAGTTTCCTCCTTTTTTTATGACCGAGGAATCCACCATAGCCCCTCCATGCCCAGACGGCACTAGGCACCAAAGGGCCGGGCCCTTATATCTTTGGAGAGACTAGCACAGGACCCCAATACCATGGCCTCCTACTTAAGACACTAGCAACTATAGATTTCGAACCCTCGACCTCGGCGATGAGGGAGAAGTTCTCAGCCAACACAGCTACCCACTGTTGAGTGTGCTACTTAGTTATCATAATTCTGAAAACATATCATTTTGTGTCAACTATGGTTTGGACAATATTTTTCCTACTTTTGTGATCTTTTCAATCTTGAGCTCGACCAAGGAACATTAATATCGATTCTTATTTTCTATGTCCTATGTAATGTATCATTTTTGCGTCCAATTCTTGCTTGTCATACTCTCCAGGAATTCATTCCAAGGCCCGCTCTTCATGCTCCATTCACTCATGAGAGGATTTGTTTACAAGTTTACTCACGATCTTCTAGTTATGTAGTCACCCTCCACTTAATATCATTAAAGGTTTAACATATTCATAAATAAATAAAAAAGTAACCCATGATCACCAAAAAGTTTATATTATTCCGTACATCTTTATCTCAATAAAGCAAGATAGATACTCACAATATCAAGCATAAGATTATATTTATAGGACTATATAAATTTATAGGACTATATAAATGACATATATTGTGGCATCTAAAGATAATTAAATTCATGATCCTATATAAATCCGATCAGTTTTCTATTTATGAAAGCAGATATAATAAGATGAGGATATAATATGCTAATATCATGAATCTTTTATTGGTCTAAATAAATGAATTTAAAAAAAATGAACATCTCACATGATTTTCCGAAGGATGTTATTCTTTGACCCGTACGAGGACATTTTTCAAATGGCCTAGAACGTTCCTGTAAATCATGGGCAGAGAAATGAAAAGGACTACTTCAAGTACGAGGACAGCGAAGTGAAAGGACTCTTGTGAATACCAAAAAGTTTGAATTGGTCATTTGATAGCCATCTGCTCAAATATCAACTATCATAAACTTCAACTAATCACATGTGTTGGGATTTTACGTAACAAGCATAGGCGAATAAACAAAATTGCGATGGAAGAAATAACCTATACAAGTATCTCCAAAGGGGTTATTCGTGTGTTTTAATAAAAAATCATATTAATAATAGGGTTTCAGTGAATTACCTCTCGTAGCATATCCAAAATAAGTAGGTTCAAATGTTCTCATGTCGAGCCCCACAGTCGTTGGACCTCTAGTTTAGACACATCTCCAATTGCACGTCGAATGGATAATGAACTCTTGCGGAAAACCAACACTTTGATTGTGCTAACAATCTCGTGTAAATAATTTTCGTGTCTTTTCGACTTTAATTCATGGTAATCATCAACGAGAAGAGAACTGTTTTTCTCTCACGTAAACTCTCTCTCTCTTTTTTTAGTCGTTGTTGAAGAAAACTGCATGTTCAAGTAAAGTCACACACTGAACACGCACGTCTGTTTTACGCAACAAACCATTGCGATGGTTTGTTGACCGTCGGAGTCAACAAACCATTGCAATGGTTGGTGGTTTGCTGACCACACGGTCAACGAACCATTGCAATAGTTTGTTGACCGGGTGGTCAACAAACCAACTTACACAGTGTGCACATACACGGTCAACAGTTGACCGTGTGTGTTAATTATCTTATATATAATATTATAATAACTAATTATTTCAATCAACACATGCACACTCTTGGACACATCATTATGCGTCCAATTAATTAAATTAATTTACGCGCGTACATCACGTGTATGTGCATGTGTAACCGAAAAATTAAATTGAATCATATTCGATATAACTCAATTGATTGTCATGAGTGCAAATACATTTGCAATATTTTCCGTCCCATTCAACATCATCCTAGTTGGTTATAGTATGTGACATCCATAGTTTCATCACTAATCTAGTAGTAAGACTTGCACTAACATATATGATCAACCTTTTGGTCTTACAATCCATGATTGACATCTAGTAATATGTCATGGCTACCTAGATAGTGTGAATGCTTTAAGAACATAAGAAACTCATTAGCACTAGCTACAGTGTAATCCAATCCTAACATCATACTATGTCCCGATCAAACAATGACCATGGAAATATTTGTCAAGTCACCAATTCGATCATTTGCACAAACATAATTGACATGCAATTTTACGAGACATAAACAATTTATTCTTATTGCAACCCCGACCAAGGATTTCAATGCAATGTTACGATTAGATCATATAGGACATCATTGTTTTACCTTGCATGTAATAAGGAGAAGGATTTCATTTTGCACGCATGTGTAACTTCTTATGTGAACAATCTATGACCAGCAAGTACAGAGACGGATCAATGAACCATCAATATGAGTACTCATGAATCATAGTCATCTGACACACAAGTGAACACTGCGCCTCAGGTCTAAGGATTATTTACACAAGACTAGAGCATGAATGATTAAACATTGACCCTCCTAAAAGCTTCCATGTTGTTAATCGTTCTACATGTATCACATTCAGTGAACATCCTGTGTTAGAATTTAGGCATCTCAATATCCAATGACTTGTGACTCGTCATCTCCTTAAGTATCCAATACTTAATGATGAAATAAAAACACATCGGTCTCAACAGGATTATTAATTTCTAGTTAATAATACATTGACCGAGAATAATTAAAAATTCAGTTTAACTGTGTATCCATCACATACATTCTAAATGTTTTAAGAATAGATATAGTCACAACTAATCTTATGGAATTATTCATCTAGCAATAATTTGGACAAGTGAATAAATACGTCTTTGCCATTAATTATATAATTAGATTGAAAATACAACTTAATATCCTAACATGTAACTATTACATGATCGCTTTAAGGCATACATCTAACAGCATGAACTGGATAATTGTTGTTCGGTCTAGATTTCCTTGTTGAGCTCCACAAAAGATACAAATTTTCCTTATGTAGTTTCTCATCACATAACTTGTGTAACTAGTCGGTTCGACGAATTTTCCCATTAGGTAATCAGGATATTTTCCAACGGATGAGATCGGATAGTGCGTTTCGAATTAGTTAATGCCCACTTATTTGAATTAATCTAATTGACTAGAGCTAATTAGTTTCAAAGTCATTACCTAAATCACATAAACACGATACTTACCAATAGCTTATGATAATAATAAAAATGGTACTCCCACACAAGAAGCAATGAGCCGGTGCTTACATATGCATCAAATGAGTCAAAATTAGAGAGAATCCACTCCCACCATCATCCATCACGTACAAATGTGACCATATCCCTCCTCATAAACATATAAAGAATCTTATTGTTAGGGTTCTTAGTTCCTTTTTAATTTCTTGGATGACCTCATCGAGGGATGACTTACTGACTCGTAGCGAAAGTCAACACTCAGCAGGCCAAGTACTTAGTTTCTCCAAAATCAAGTTTTCCCTTCTTTTCATTCTTATTTATTTATTTGACAACTTGTAAATCAATTGCCGGGTGAATTTTATAGAGAGATGCAGTTAATACGCAAACCCATAATATATTGATATAATGCTCTAGCTTGCTATGTACACAATCAATGGCTGAGGTCCAAGATAGTTGCATTTTGGTCATAAACGGTTCCAAATGTGTTCCTTTCAAGCTAGGTAGATATGGAACAATGCAGTCCTCACTGGAGCCATTATAAAACTAGGAAAAATTCAAGTCAAAAGGCATACGCAACTTCTTGGAAACTCACAAATATCACTCAATCAATACGTAATAGAAAGCCAATTTTACTAATGATAAATAGTAAAGTTATTGCTATTTTTGTTATGATCATCATCATCATAGTAACAAATAACAAGATAGGAATAATAACAATAGTAAGGTGATCAACAAGTTTGGTTCAATATCTACTTTGTCATCTATACTTTTTCCTAAACTTGAGGGCTCTACTCAATGCGGTAATATCCAAGTCATCACTTCAGCATCAACTTGAGGACAGTGTTAAGTTACTATATATGTATATATCTCACTGAAACCTTTTTTTATTAGAAAAAGAACTAATTGTGAGGATTCGTGGGCTGATGATTGCCTTGTGTGTGGTTCCATGTTGAATTGGTCAAGGTAAACATGATGGGACACTAACAAATTTCTATGTTTAATTAGAGATTGTCACGCCCCGAACCTTACGAGTACAATAACATCACACTCTGGTCAATATGAAATGCAACATCCCAGGCATGTCACCGACCCACACGAAATAATAACGAGATACACATGCGGAAGCGAATACAATCTCCGTCCAATAATTTATACTATGGAATGGTGGATAGGAAGAAATAGTCTTGAATAACAACAAGGCAACATATATATATACACAAACGTTCATTACATCATCCCCAAGACAAGCCTTACTAAAGGCCAAGGACTACAGCACCATATACATCAAAAGGGGTCAATGGTGCAGGAGGTCTAACAACCTTAATTTAGGCCAACATCAAAAAGGAAAAGATCATGGGCTTCCTAGATCTTCAAACACCACTGTCGTCCTCTGACGAGTTGAATTCCATGGACTCTGAGTCAAAACTCGGAGTAATGATATGAACATCAGACTCCATATCCTCGGGGTCTAGCTCCATTGATTCTGAATCATCCGGTCCAGTATCCGGGCTCGTCACAACCTCATCTGGTGGCAAAATCTAAATCGGGCCCCAATGACCTACTCCATCATTGGGAACATCAAACCCATGGAAGGGACCAAACGTCATATCCCCATCTCGGTAAAACCATGCCAGAAAGGTTGAGGCTTCCAGTGTGCTTCGCCTTCATCAACCCACACGGTGCTATTTCTACTTATATACTCCTTGTCCTCGCATATTGGGAATACTGTATCCAAAGATTCTATGTCCATAGGCACCCCAAAACATTCTAGTGGAGCATTCATTTCAAAGGTTCGAGTCCAAAATGGTTTGTAAACAACGAATGAGATACACTTATCTCAATAAGTCTACTCCCTAAACCCGACTAGGATAAAACGTACTTTCGGAATACCCTAACATGCTGTTTTACTCATAGTAAGAGACAATCACAGTAATTACAATGATAAAATTATAGCATCAAATATTCCAATTAATCACATAACATTGCATAAGCCAGATTTCAACTCAGAGACAATATGCTCTAAAGCGCACAACCACATTAAGCACAGTTTGATTGGAACACTGCACATCAGTCATCAAACACTCACAAAGGTCCCGATTATAAGGCCAAATCATTATGACATGTCTCATACCATGTCACACAATTTGATCCCATAATAAGGTTCAACATATCAATGGTTCAATCAAACATTAGATGTTTCTCGACCTGGGAAAATTTCTCGCCTCAGGTCCTCGCCACAACCCGCGTAAACGCCTCAAGTGTGCGACTTGCCACAACCTACGTAAAGTTCACACCTCAGGTGTGCGACAGTTGGCCTCGTCAACCTCAACTAAACCCCGCGTAAACATGCCTCAAGGTAGCCTGCGTAAAAATGCCTTAGGCTTAAATCTCAACCCCGCGTAAAAATGCCTTAGGGTAATTCAACCAATCAATTCCATCAAATTAGCATGCTCAGGCCCTTAAGACCATATGATCAACAATTTAAGCCATGCGATTATAATCTAACCACTCGGTAAACAAATACACCGTACGATCATTGCTCAGGGCCACATGATTAATAATCAGACCACACGATTAGCAAATGCACCACACGATTCTCGCTCACGGTTACGAGATTAATAATCAAATCACGTGATTAATTAATGTACCACATGATTATCATTCACGGCCACACGATTAATTAACGTACCACATGATTAATTTATGGCCACACAATTAATTAATATACCACGTGATTAATTATGGCCACACGATTAATTAATGTATTACATGATTAACTAATGTTTAATCTTATATGACATCATAAATCCTAAAAATATCTCCTCCTTGTATCATCCAAGATATCTTCTCCTTGCATCATGCATGACCACAAGCTCATCAATGCTCATAAATGCACAAGTGACATCATCAAGCTTGACCATGACATCACCAAACTCAAATTCGGAACTCACCTTGGCAGCCCACAAAACTCACATTTTTCTCACTCAAATCTTCATATAAACATCTCTAGTTCATGCCATAACAATAACTACATGATGGCACATCAAGAACATACAAGAAATCCAAGTTTTGGCATCCAAAAATCACCCTTTAGCCTAATCAAAGTTTAAGAAGTGACTTACTTCAAAAGTGGCTAGAAACATGTACAAACAAAGATGGAATGGGCTCCAAACCGCTACTCCAAAATCATGATTGCGACGAAGGTGAAAACCAAGCACGAAGCAAGGGAAAATGGAGAGATTTTTTAGAGAACTTGAGTTGATGAAGATGGTGGTTGTATGAAATGGTGAAGAGAGAGATAGTAAGCTGAAAATTCTCTTTAAAGAGATGATAAAGTTAATCCAAAGGCTAAGGATCAATCTTGTACAAAAGAAGATTCAATAGATAAGATTTAACCTTGAGAAATAAAACTAATAAAGCAAAATTATGCTTCTAATCCCAATAATAAATTAGCCACAAATTATCTAACCGAGAAAGAAATGAAAACCAAACTAAGGGCAAAATGGTAATTTCCGACTTTCAGGCTGGTCGCACGATTTCTTATGACTTTCAAACTTTACTATCAAAATCACTAACTGTAACAGCCGTGCATGAGCTCGGCCCAGCCAAACCCCCGTCCATGCCTAGCTGAGCCCAGCCCATCACATGAGCAAGCCCACGCCGCAGCCCTTCTCTCTCCTCTGTTCTCCCCTGCATCACGCACGCAGCACGGACCGATCGGGAAGCTCGCCTTGCGGGTCCCACGCCAGCGAAACGGCTGGCCATTCGCTTAGGGTCTGCTGCAGCAGCCCTAGGGAACCGGCCGGAAGTGACTTCAGCCAATGAGAGCTCACCGTGAGTCGCGACCGGCAACAAAACTTTCCCCGCACGCCTCTAACCCCTGTTTTTTGTCCGCCCGAGTAGCAGTTTTTGAAGTTCGATTTCTCTCACCTCGGGTCTCCGTTCGAGCTGTGGTTTACACCATTGGAATCGTGGTGAAGTCCTCTTCAAGCAGCCACCGACCATTGCCAACGACTCGAGCCACGCAGCCGCCGGTTAGCCGCGAAAGTCAGCCTTCCGCAGCCACCTCCCCTGTTTTCTTGGTAAGCCTTCAAACTGTGTTTGGCCGTGAACTTCATTTCCTTTGGTTTTAGCTCAAATGGAGTGTTCCAATGGATTTGTAGACATGATTAAACCTTGGGTTAGCCTCTGATTTCATTCAATTTGGTTTAAAATTGGCTAAATTAGAGATTTTACCCGGTTTGCCCCAATTTTTACAAAACCGAACCCTAGCTTTGCAATCCATTGTTTGGGACCTACCCACCCTTAATTGAAGTTTCCTTTACACTCGCATGAGTGTTGTGAGTGTAGTTTAGGAAGTTATTGGGTTCGATTTGGTCTTGGGTGGATGAATTTGAGTGATTTTGACTTCCTCCTCCCCCCTCGGGCCGAACCGCCGCCCCTCTCCTTTGGAGCTCGATTTCTTACTCTTCCGACCACCTCAGCCACCGTGGTTGGTGTCGTTGGACTCATAGGAGAGTCCTCTACAAAACCCCTATGGTTTCGAGTCTCGATTTTACGTGTGTGCGACGAATCGAAGGAAAAACCGAGTGAAGCTCGTTCGACCCGGCGTTTGACCCGTGTTAGTCTATTCGGGTCTGCAGGTGGGCTGTCCGCATGGGTTGTGGGCCGAATTTCGTGGGCCTCGCGCAGCCCAAGTCCACGGCAGAAGCAATTCAGCCCAAAGAAGAGAAAGAAGAAACGAAAAGAAGAAAAGGAGAAAGGAAAAAGAAGAAAAGGAGAAAGGAAAAAGAAGAAAGAAGAAAGAAGAAAAGAAAAAGAGAAAAAGGAAAAAGGGAAAATTAATTCGCGTATCATTGCATGACTTTGGAAAATTCTAAGGTGAGGGAATTTCCTAAATCGCCCTTAGGCATACTTCTGCGCTAGTTATTTATGTTTATTAATTTATTTTTGTTGATGTTTAATAATTATTAGTATTATTAATAGATTATTAATTGCACTTATTATGTTATTATAATTAGTGTGGTTATTATTTTAGTTAATTATTAGTTGCTGTTTTATTACTTTAGTAGTATTAATTGCACTTATTATGTTATTATAATTAGTGTGGTTATTATTTTAGTTAATTATTAGTTGTTGTTTTATTACTTTAGTAGTATTATTATCGTTGTGAGATGGTTAAATTAGGATGATTTAGTCGAGTAATTGGTCTACGGAAGCAAGATTGAGTAATTGAGGAATGGGATTAACTGTAAGCCAAATTAGATGGCTTTAGTTAGTTTCTTCAATTATGCAATTTAATTATTTATTTACAGCAATTTATTTATTTAACTACAACAATTTATTTATTTAATTACCTGAATTATTTATTTAAAGTCCAGTATTATGATCTTATTGCAATTGATTGTTTATTTAGACTAAATGATTAGTCTAGATCGTTAGGACTCGGGATTAGACTGGACTTGAGCGACAGACTAGTGATTCTTGGGATTGGTGTGAGCTTGGTAGGTGGTGTAGTGACAAATTAGGGACCCTAGGTCCGGGTAAACCTAATAGTGAGATAGGGAGTTAACTTGCTAAGATACCTAGTATCTAACCCCACCACCCCAACCCATCCCCAGGTAACAGTGATGGACATGTTTAGAGGTATTTGCTCTCGATTCTCCCAAATCCATACCTCGAGTGACATTTGGACATGTTCATTTAAAAAGGTTATTTAACAGCCTAAAATATTTCTAGGAGTCGCCACTAGCCTATTAGGGTTGGCTAGAAACCGATCGAGACGTGGGAGTGTCGTCTTGATCCCTACGTAACCAGAGATTCTAAGTACGGAGACTTGTTTACGCTAACATTTTTATTAACGCCCTTTCGGTACCTAACTAATTGGTTATTTAATCTAAAGTGGTCAAGCGTTCTTGCTCATCATTTAAAACCCTAAAGGTAATTCAAATTCGCTAAGTGTCCATGCAATATTTTTTATGGGGTTATTTTCATTCAAATCTGTATTAAGACTAACATAATTTAGAAAAGAGATAACACACAATTTATCGAAAAAATAGTGCAAGAGATAAACAATTAAAGTATTGAAATACTATACGGTAAATAAATATTCAAATAATTGAATGCAATTAACTAATGACGAGAAAAGTAAAACCCGCCACTCGTCGGGTATTTTAAATAATACACTTTTCAAATGGCTAAGCCTTTACAAAAAAAAGGACCGAAAGGGACATCGGTCTATCGCCGCCTAAACTATGTATACCACAATTACCTATTGGCATTACTATGATATAGCTTGACAAGTTTGATAATCTAACATTCAGAACATAAGATTGTAAGTAAACATCTCATCAATCATATATCTAACGCCAGCATAGGAAGCTAAATTTAGACATGCGTTTAGATCGAGGGAATAAAAGCAAATGACTGACTAAATGATGCCAATTCTTCGGACTTCTTTTTACATAAAATGAGGATGTCAATTGGTTGATAAAAGGCAATTCTAAAGGTAGAAAGTAAATTTAACATTTATAATCAAAACTCAAATTTCCTTTTTAAAATATTTTTTCGAAATTTTTGATAAATATATATTTATCTTCTTATTTTTATTAAAATATTATGTTATATTATAATGTTTGACAAATATAGAGGGGCTGCCGCAAGGTGGTTTACCGAGGAACAAGGAAGAACTAACTTCCCTTTTTCAAAACTTTCTTTTCTTTTCCTTTTTTATATTATTAAAATGTTAAAATATTTATGTTTTTATTAGAAAATATTAAATAAAAGACTCAGGTTGGGCTCGATTTTTTTTCTTCCCTATTTGGGAACACGGGGAAACCCGAACCTTTTCCTCCATGCTAGTTTCGGCCCATCTCCACGCGTGGACAAATCAGAACACACAATGCCGGCCCAAACTCAAACCGACGCACATGAGACAGCCTAAAACAAATACCACTCCAACCAAACTCAAGCAATTCAGAAACCCAACACCGATCCCTCACACGCGTGCTCAAACCAGCCCATTATTGGACTCCAGCCGATTCTCTTCACGGATGAAGACGCTCTGCTTCGCTCACTGCCTTCACTTGAGGCCATCACTGGCGGTAATGGCGACGAAAATCCAGCCCCACCAAGCGAGCTATCACGCCTAAAACTCTAGCGAACTCGATGCATCGAACGAACAAACCGAACTAAACAAAATCGCCCCGCCCCCACACGATTTCAATCGAGCAAATTCACAAACACATGTTGCGCAGTAAATATACTGAGATTTGGGTAAAGTGCCACAACAAACCAGCAGCATGCAAGAGGAAAAATCATGAGTTTCGAATACTAGACCAAACCGAACCAGGGACTTAGGCAAAACAAAGGGCAAACTCGGATTAGGGAAGGGCGAACAAAAACCAGAAATCGGCGCTCGAGATTTCTATAACCATGTAACAAACATTTCGGTCGTAGAATGCAAGAAAAGGAACACAGCAAGAAAAGAACGGAAATAAAAACAATAAATAAACAAGTAAAGAAAAACCGAATATAAACAACGATGTCGCGAAACGACGTTTTCCCTCTTCGATTTGGAGAATCGGCGGCCGCTGGACGCACTCAAGGGAAGCTTGAGTCGAGTGTCAGGTTGCTCGCACGATTTAACCAATCGCGGTCCTCGGGTAGGAAGGAGAGTTCGTTCAAGCTTGGCTTACCGGGAAAAGAAAAATGAAGAATCGTAAGGTGAGATGGAGAGAGAAGTCTGCTGGAGAAGAAAATCCGAGCGTCGCCCTCCTACCCCTGAAAACCAGAAAGTGTCGTCGCGAGAGAGAGAGAATGCCGATAGTCCTCTACCCCCCTTTCTTCTTTCCTTTTTTTTTTTTACCAATCCTCCCCCTCTGTTCTCTTTTTTTCTTTTTGCTTCTTCCTGGTGTGGACCAAGCCGCCCTAGACTCTCCTCTTTTTGCTCCCTGAATCCCCTTTTTTTCCTTTTTTATTCCTTTTTCTTTTGACCCTTTTTTTTTCAACCTCTCTTCACGTGTGCAGGTTGCACTGCTCCTGCTCCTCTCTCTTCTCTAACCCTGTGGCGTGTGCAGGTGGCTCTGTCAGTGGATGCCAAGAAGATTGATGAGTTGACCGCGCGGGAATAGAAATGGGGAAGGCTTTTCACATGGGCTGAGGTGCGATGGGCCGAGGAGAACGGGCCGAGCGGAGAGCATATGCGTCTGGGCTGCGAAGTGAGGCCCATTCGTGCAGATCCGAGCGTGGGCCCAATTCTAATACTAATAAAACTTCTAATTTGTAATAAATAACAATTATACTAAAACTAAATCTCAAAATGGGTTACCATATAGGCAAAAATTAGGTGTCAACAGCTGCCCCTCTTTGAAGGGGAGCTCGAAGAGGTTTCAGTCAAAGATAAAAGACACTTGAATTTTTGCCGATGAATGGCATTAACACTCTTTCCTTTTCATCTATTTCATTTTTAATCATTCAATTTTTGCTTTTTCTTTTTTAGATAGAAGAAATACTTACCTGATGTCGTGAAAAAAATCTAACGACATTTCTTTGTCGAAAGAGGAGTTTCATGAAACATATATCATTCTTCTAGGGCAACAGCCTAGGACCTCTTGGAAGGCGATAATTTAAGAACAACCAGCGATCACAAGGTAAGACCAATCAAATTGCCATTTTCTAGAAAGAGTCATTCGAGCCTACAAGTTGCGATCTCCTAGAGGGCGAGGGTCTAAGGTTACAACTTGCGATCACGAGGAGTGACATTGAATCGCCATTTTGAAAAAATGCTCGTCATGTCAATGAAATAGACTACGGGTTGCGAAAGCTTGCTGTGTCAATGAAGTAGGGGACTACGGGTTGCGAAAGCTCGTCGTGTCGATGAAAGGGGACTACGGGTTGCGAAAGCTCGCCGTGTCGATGAAAGGGGACTCCGGGTTGCAAAAGCTTGCCGTGTCGATGTAAGGACTGCGGGCTAATTCGTAGGCTCACCGGGGACTCCGGGCAACTACGAAGGCTCATCGCGTCAGTGTAAGGGGACTCCGGGCTGCGAAAGCTCGCCGTGTCGATGAAAAGGGACTCCGGGCTACAAAAGCTCGCCGTGTCAATTGAAATAAGACTCCGGGTTGCAAAAGCTCACCGTGTTGATGTAAGGATTGCGGGCTAGTTCGTAGGATCACCGGGGACTCTGGGCAACTATGAAGGCTCACCGCGTCAGTGTAAGGGGACTCCGGGGCTAACGAAGACTCACCGGGATCTCCAGGCAACGAGAGCTTACCTTGTCAGTGAAAGGACTACGGGCTACTTCGTAGGCTCACCGGGACTCCGGGCAACTATGAAGGCTCACCGTGCCAATATAAGAGGACTCCGGGCTGCAAAAGCTCGCCGTGTCAATGAAAGGGCTACGGGCTACTTCGTAGGCTCACCGGGGACTCCGGGCAACTACGAAGGCTTACCGTGCCAATGTAAGAGGACTCCGGGCTGCAAAAGCTCGCCGTGTCAATGAAAGGCTACGGGCTAGTTCGTAGGCTCACCGGGGACTCCGGGCAACTACGAAGACTCACCGTGTCAGTGAAGGGACTACGGGCTACTTCGTAGGCTTACCGGGGACTCCGGGCAACTACGAAGGCTCACCGTGCCAATATAAGAGGACTCCGGGCTGCAAAAGCTCGCTGTGTCAATGAAAGGGCTACGGGCTACTTCGTAGGCTCACCGGGGACTCCGGGCAACTACAAAGGCTTACCGTGCCAATGTAAGAGGACTCCGGGCTGCAAAAGCTCGCCGTGTCAATGAAAGGGCTACGGGCTAGTTCGTAGGCTCACCGGGGACTCCGGGCAACTACGAAGGCTCACCGTGTCAGTGAAGGGACTACGGGCTACTTCGTAGGCTTACCGGGGACTCCGAGCAACTACGAAGGCTCACCGTGTCGGTGTAAGAGACTCCGGGCTACAAAAGCTCGCCGTGTCAGTGAAAAGACTTCGGGGCTAACAAAGACTCACCGGGATCTCCGGGCAACGAAAGCTTACCGTGTCAGTAAAAGGAGTACGGGCTACTTTGTAGGCTCACCGGGATCTCCGGGCAACTACGAATGCTCACCGTATCAGCGACGGGTTTGAGTCTCACCGTGGTAGAAACGGGTTTTGACGGGTTTGAGTCTCATCGTGGTAGAAACGGGTTTCGACTGATTGGAAATGTCTCACCGTGTAAAAACGGGTTTTGACGAATTTGAGTCTCACCGTGATAGAAATGGGTTTCGACTGATTTGGAGGGTCTCACCGTAATAGCAACGGGTTTTGACGAATTTGAGTCTCACCGTGATAGAAACGGGTTTCGATGAATTTGGAGGGTCTCACCTTGATAGCAACGGGTTTTGACGAATTTGAGTCTCACCGTGATAGAAACGGATTTCGACGAATTTGAGTCTCACCGTGATAGAAACGGGTTTCGACTGATTTGGATAAGGGACGCATCATAAACACCAAGCACAAGGCGAGTGTCCGCTTCAAATGCAACTTTTTGAATAGAATGCACCAAGAGCGCTCGAAATTACCGGACATCACTTTCACATGAACCCTTTTTTTTTCTTTTTTGACTACTGGAAACACTTTGGCTTAACCAAGAATTATTCATCACAAGCAAGAATATAAGTACTTGACATCATTAGACACTGCCAAAGGTTCTAAAAGATGTTGCACTAAAAAAATCTGACCTAATCAAACATTATTATTGAATCTTAAAAGGATACATCGGAAGCATTTAGCGTTGCAAATAAAAACTAAGGCTGCAATGAGCAAATTAGATGAATTTTGTCAAAGTCACTATAAAGAAGTTAAACGACATTTAAGTAATTGTCAATTAATTTGTGGCTACTGCCATCAATTTCTCAAAATTCCTTTGGAGGAGATTTTCAAACGAAGTGATCTCGATTCAATTGAAAGAGCATGTCAAGGATGCCGAATTGGAGTAGCCTAATCAGAAAGGTCTTCTCACGATATCTCGAACTGGCTTTTCATCCCACCCATTGATGTGGGCAATCATTCTCAATTATTGATAACATCTCACATAACCTATGTCAAAGGCCTCTGGAAATATTCGCGATGAATACACTTTAATCAATTAGAAAGGTCTTTATAAGGACCGTATTGTGGGTAAGGTGGTGGGCTTACACAAAAGATAGTCACTTTGAGGCCAAGAAAGAATATTCAACATTATCTCCATCGGGTTTACAAATCAAGAACCTTAAAGATTAGATAAGAAATGATTGCCTCCACTCCTTTAAGCAGTAGCTTCTTTTGTGAAATCTTCACATCAACTCAAACATTCCAATCAGAAGAGACTTCGGGGAAAGGGTTGTAATGTTGGTTCAAGGTGAGGCTTGAAAGGCTTATGTATTTATCAGAGAGGCTCAAAAAGAAGTTGGTGATCACCAATGCATCATTACCATCTCATTCAATTCTTTTTTTTTGGGTGACCTGACTCTTAAATTCAACTTGTCTCAAGAGTCCGTCAACTAACCATTTTTTTTAAATGTCGGAACTTTGCTCTTTCTTCTTCGGCATTTGCTTGATAGCATTTTTCTGACGAGTATGCTATTTTTTTGTATCTTTTTTTTCACAAGCATCTTTGCTTTGGATACATTCTTCGATGGACATTGGCCTTGCTTTTACCAGGCATACTGCTTTTTTATGGCCCCTAATTTTGCTCTTGTTTATGTTCTCAGGACTCTCGAGACATTTTCCAAGCATTATTACTCTTTTTGATAAATCGTGTGCCTTGCCCCAGTGTAGGGAGGTAATCACCAAATTGGGTTTTGAAAATGAATTTTATGGCTCAAGTTGGCTAAGCAATGGATATGAGTGTTTGGGTAGAGAATTGAATGCTCTTCCTCACTTTGGGATGCTTTGAGCTTCAATGAGATCCACCTAAAGTTACCACAAAAAGTTGATACAAGTGAATGCAATAAATTCTTCCTAAATCTTTTTCACCAAATGATCCCCTCCTCTTTTCAACCACGTCCCTCTAAATTTGCCCCAGTGTGGGGTGGTTCTTAACAGGGGTATTTAAAGAATTCTCTTTTTTTAGGCTCAAAAAGGCTGGCAAAGGATATAGAGTGTATGAGATAAAGAAATGAGATGCCTTTCGTCATTTCAGTCCATGTATTTACCGCGAATAAATCCATTGTCCTAAGATAAGGTCTTTCTCTTTTTCTGTCACTCAACTCGTAGTGTGTTGGAGATGTGTTTGAACATGGCTTGCCTTTCGTCATCTTAAGAACTCCAATCCAATATAATCAACACTCATTTTTGTTCAAAAACACTTGTCAAAATTATCCTTCCATGGAAATTTTGATGCAAGATGCATGTACCAATTCATTGATTGACAATTAATAAATGTCATTCACTATTTTTTTTATAAAATGGACAACTTTAATTCGTCCTACACTCTCCTTTTAACTCAAACTTGAGAAGACAAAAAAAAAACCATTAAGCGCTTCAAAATAAATTTACTCATGCTCTTATAAAAAAAAGTCTTAAAGAAAGGGATACTTACCTTCCTTCTCGATGGCTGTCGAGTGGCTCTGCGATGTAAAAAAAAAGGCCTTGTGTTAGTGAATGATCTTAAGAGTAAGGAATTAAGAACGACACGGTGTTACCCTTGATCTTGACACAAATATATCGGTGCTTCCTCCGAGCGGGGCGATTGTTGGTGATTTGACCCGAATCTCATCGTTTCAATTTTTTCTTTTGTCGCAAGTCATTCCGCTTTTCGAACAATTATTGTTTTTGTTTTTGCGAAAAGAGTTCTAGAGGTAGAAATATCTACCTATACATGGATAGTTAGACGCTCCTGTAAAACGATAAAAGCTATGTCAATAGATAATCTTTAGCGAATAAAAACGGGAAAGATACATCTTACCCTTGGGCTTGCTCTCCTAGCATCATTGTATCCTATACAAATAGGAAGACCACATATTAGAGGTAGAATTAAAGAGAGTGGATTGGACATAAATACCGAATTACCCGTCTCGGTCATTTGAGTACTTTCATTGGGAAATTTCCATTCGAGATTACTTCACGCTCCATTATTTTGAGTATCGGAAGCACTATTATGAAGTGATTTGGTCAAATAATTGATTGGTTAGTAGAGTCATTTCTCGAATCTTTTCAAATGGATACTGCCTTTATATATCACTATGTCGTTCAACCATGACATGTCCTTCTATATATTATGTGATGAAAACGAAGCGAATTATCGCTAAACTCGATTAAATTTCACTTATGAATGATATACACCATTTTATATTGAGCTTGACAACTTGATCCGCGCATGCTTCTTTGACAAGAAAGGGTGTGATTTGCCCCAATAAAGTATCGCGTTTTTTTTTCTTTTTTTTTTCAAACAGATGCTTTTTCGCACTTTATTGATGGTGTACCTGTTACTATATTTGGGAGCCAACTTTGAAACAAGAAATGCAAAAAGAATAATTTTCACTTTTAATTGAATTAATTTAGGAACAAAAGATCCTTTCATGTTAAATTAAATGCTCATACTTGATGAAAAACTTGTTGTTAAAAGTGGTTGCCTTTTGATCAGATGTTTTCTTTTTAATATGTAAATATCACCTCAACTCCTTTCAAGTGGTTGCCTTCTGCTAGGCATTCATATAAATACATCTCATGTAGAAGCAAAGACAAGTCTAAAACATATTAAAATGCCTGAATTCGAAAAGCACAATATATAATTGGATTACATAATTCGGACATTTTATACCCATAATCTATCCTTTCAATTTTCCAAAGGAGTACTTCCCTTTTCATGTATCATCCGTATTATAGGTCGGGATCTTTTAATACTTGATGATCCATTGCATCGTCGATCGTTGAGAAGCGATCTCAAGTGGACCTATTTTACCCTGGCATACGAAAATAAAATAAAGAGTTGTTAGTTTAAAAACCAAACATTTTAATTGGAACGATTACCGTCTTACTCTTGCAAAGATGTTCTGCGGACATTCTGCAAAAAAGGCCCATGTTAGTTCTTTAAAAGGAGATGCTATCATCACTTCAGTTATGTCATCCTTTTATTGAAATGAAGATAAGAGAGCAAATATAAATATCTTACCTCATGAATTTAAGCTATTGCTCAATTTATTTATTTTTTAGAAAAGACGAACCGAAATGAGGGGTAATGCATAACAATTAATCAATCATCTATACAAAAAAAATGGGGACATCTTTTAGAAGAACTATAGAAATGTTAATTTTAAGAAGAATTAATGCGAGTGAAAAAAACATTTTTGTTAATATCACTTGAATTCAAAAGGGACTAATCTTTTTTTCTCTTTAAAACGAATTTTTTCATCTTATTCATTCACTTGTCTTCTGTTCACAAAAAGATGCGTCAACAAATTAGTTTCAAAATAAATTGATTCTATTAGAACGATCGCAGTTTTACCACCCATGAACAATTTACCATCACAATTAACAATAAAAGTGAGGTGACGACGCTTGTCTCGCTGCCCCTATTTACGGGAATTTAGCACTTCATCAAATTTCTATCGTAAGAGGAGACATCATTAGAAGATCGATTTGCAAACATCAATCGAATACCCATTCTATTTCAAAAGTTTCATGGGTAAAATGTGTCACTGATTTTAAGAACTTGATTTGTAATTTCACTTTTGTAGAATCGGGGCATTTCTTATTTTTATAAATCAATACGCAATGTGATTTGATTTTCAATTTTAGAATATGAGCAAGAAAGAATCTATTTTTTACGAAGATGATTTTAATTCCATGCTCCCAAAATATAATTTCGACTTGTAACAAATTATCCACAAAGTGTGATTTTAATGCACAATTGAAAAAACTTACAAAAGATCGTCTTCTTTGTGGATGCTAAATCCTATGTGTTTAAAAATTATATTTAAATTTACCATAAAAAATGGTTACAAAAACTTTCATTTTAGAGCCTAAATTACCTAGGGCATTCGATTGATTTCTGCAAATCTGAAAAAAAAATGAAAATTTTAATCTAAATTGGATGAGTAAGTGGAGAAATTATACTTACAGTCGATGACGAATTTCCCATTCTCTTTTTTTTAAAAAAAAAACAAAAATCACAGACATGCAGATGTATTCGTGAGGTTCACTAAATGGCGGGATTCTAAAGGTTTAAGGCTCCCATTCTAATTAGATCTGAAGGGTTTTCCCGTCCGCACTTTCGTCGGATAGTTCCCTTCATTACTAATTAGAACGAGCGGGACCGAAAGGGGATTACCACGGGTCATTCCCCACGCGGGTTCCTCCTTTCGACACCTTCTAAGTGTTTCCTAATCGCGGTTTGGGTTTTGGCCGCGGGTTAGGTGTGCAAAGTGTAGTGATGAAGCCTTTTTTAGAAAACATGCATAGCCATTCATATTCAAACATCGCTTCAATGGCACCCACATAGACATACATTCCTACACCTCCCTACAAAACAAATGGTTTACACTCACTCCACCCCTTATAACTCCCAACCTGCGAGAACATTTAACACAATGTTAGCGGACCAACCTCATTTTCCACGTGACTTCGACACGCAGGCGATCTACAAACAAACCACATTAGATAACAACCAACAAGTTTATTACGACCTAAGTCCACTAAGGTTTGTAACCCGTCCCCAGTGGAGTCGCCAAGCTGTCGCGACCTAAAATTCGCCCTTTGAAGGGAGAAAGATAGGTTTAGAGGTATTTGCTCTCGATTCCTCAATCTCGAGCTTGAATTCTCCCAAATCCAAACCTCGCGTGACATTTGGACATGTTCATTTAAAAAGGTTATTTAACAACCTAAAATATTTCTAGGAGTCGCCACTAGCCTATTAGGGTTGGATAGAAACCGATCGAGACGTGGGAGTGTCGTCTTGATCCCTACGTAACCAGAGATTCTAAGTACGGAGACTTGTTTACGCTAACATTTTTATTAACGCCCTTTCGGTACCTAACTAATTGGTTATTTAATCTAAAGTGGTCAAGCGTTCTTGCTCATCATTTAAAACCCTAAAGGTAATTCAAATTCGCTAAGTGTCCATGCAATATTTTTTATGGGGTTATTTTCATTCAAATCTGTATTAAGACTAACATAATTTAGAAAAGAGATAACACACAATTTATCGAAAAAATAGTGCAAGAGATAAACAATTAAAGTATTGAAATACTATACGGTAAATAAATATTCAAATAATTGAATGCAATTAACTAATGACGAGAAAAGTAAAACCCGCCACTCGTCGGGTATTTTAAATAATACACTTTTCAAATGGCTAAGCCTTTACAAAAAAAAGGGACCGAAAGGGACATCGGTCTATCGCCGCCTAAACTATGTATACCACAATTACCTATTGGCATTACTATGATATAGCTTGACAAGTTTGATAATCTAACATTCAGAACATAAGATTGTAAGTAAACATCTCATCAATCATATATCTAACGCCAGCATAGGAAGCTAAATTTAGACATGCGTTTAGATCGAGGGAATAAAAGCAAATGACTGACTAAATGATGCCAATTCTTCGGACTTCTTTTTACATAAAATGAGGATGTCAATTGGTTGATAAAAGGCAATTCTAAAGGTAGAAAGTAAATTTAACATTTATAATCAAAACTCAAATTTCCTTTTTAAAATATTTTTTCGAAATTTTTGATAAATATATATTTATCTTCTTATTTTTATTAAAATATTATGTTATATTATAATGTTTGACAAATATAGAGGGGCTGCCGCAAGGTGGTTTACCGAGGAACAAGGAAGAACTAACTTCCCTTTTTCAAAACTTTCTTTTCTTTTCCTTTTTTATATTATTAAAATGTTAAAATATTTATGTTTTTATTAGAAAATATTAAATAAAAGACTCAGGTTGGGCTCGATTTTTTTTCTTCCCTATTTGGGAACACGGGGAAACCCGAACCTTTTCCTCCATGCTAGTTTCGGCCCATCTCCACGCGTGGACAAATCAGAACACACAATGCCGGCCCAAACTCAAACCGACGCACATGAGACAGCCTAAAACAAATACCACTCCAACCAAACTCAAGCAATTCAGAAACCCAACACCGATCCCTCACACGCGTGCTCAAACCAGCCCATTATTGGACTCCAGCCGATTCTCTTCACGGATGAAGACGCTCTGCTTCGCTCACTGCCTTCACTTGAGGCCATCACTGGCGGTAATGGCGACGAAAATCCAGCCCCACCAAGCGAGCTATCACGCCTAAAACTCTAGCGAACTCGATGCATCGAACGAACAAACCGAACTAAACAAAATCGCCCCGCCCCCACACGATTTCAATCGAGCAAATTCACAAACACATGTTGCGCAGTAAATATACTGAGATTTGGGTAAAGTGCCACAACAAACCAGCAGCATGCAAGAGGAAAAATCATGAGTTTCGAATACTAGACCAAACCGAACCAGGGACTTAGGCAAAACAAAGGGCAAACTCGGATTAGGGAAGTGCGAACAAAAACCAGAAATCGGCGCTCGAGATTTCTATAACCATGTAACAAACATTTCGGTCGTAGAATGCAAGAAAAGGAACACAGCAAGAAAAGAACGGAAATAAAAACAATAAATAAACAAGTAAAGAAAAACCGAATATAAACAACGATGTCGCGAAACGACGTTTTCCCTCTTCGATTTGGAGAATCGGCGGCCGCTGGACGCACTCAAGGGAAGCTTGAGTCGAGTGTCAGGTTGCTCGCACGATTTAACCAATCGCGGTCCTCGGGTAGGAAGGAGAGTTCGTTCAAGCTTGGCTTACCGGGAAAAGAAAAATGAAGAATCGTAAGGTGAGATGGAGAGAGAAGTCTGCTGGAGAAGAAAATCCGAGCGTCGCCCTCCTACCCCTGAAAACCAGAAAGTGTCGTCGCGAGAGAGAGAGAATGCCGATAGTCCTCTGCCCCCCTCTCTTCTTTCCTTTTTTTTTTTTACCAATCCTCCCCCTCTGTTCTATTTTTTTCTTTTTTTTCTTTTTGCTTCTCCCTGGTGTGGACCAAGCCGCCCTAGACTCTCCTCTTTTTGCTCCCTGAATCCCCTTTTTTCCTTTTTTATTCCTTTTTCTTTTGACCCTTTTTTTTTTCAACCTCTCTTCACGTGTGCAGGTTGCACTGCTCCTGCTCCTCTCTCTTCTCTAACCCTGTGGCGTGTGCAAGTGGCTCTGTCAGTGGATGCCAAGAAGATTGATGAGTTGACCGCGCGGGAATAGAAAAGGGGAAGGCTTTTCACATGGGCTGAGGTGCGATGGGCCGAGGAGAACGGGCCGAGCGGAGAGCATATGCGTCTGGGCTGCGAAGTGAGGCCCATTCGTGCAGATCCGAGCGTGGGCCCAATTCTAATACTAATAAAGCTTCTAATTTATAATAAATAACAATTATACTAAAACTAAATCTCAAAATGGGTTACCATATCGGCAAAAATTAGGTGTCAACAGACCCTTAGGTTAACATGGAGTTCGAGGAAGAGGTGTTGGGAGATGAAACTGACGAAGATGACTTACCATTAGAAGAGCTTGAAGAGGAGGATCAAGAAGAAGTAGAACTGGAAGAAGAAGAGCCGGAGGAAGAAGAGTTGGGAGAGGAAGAACTAGAGGAAGAACTGGAGGAAGAGGAAGCTGAAGAGGAAGGACCAGTACAGGAGGAGCCAGAAGAGGAAGTGGTGGACGACGGACCAATGCAAGCTGTGCACGACATGGTGATGGGTTGGCGTCAAGAGTTTGACCAACAGCTGCAACTCCGAGAACCCACACCCAAGCCCGCAAATCAGGGATGGATCATAGACAGGGTCGAGACCCCCTCTAAAAGAGTAGCGGAAAAACATGAGACTACCATCTGGGAATGGAACCCTCTACTAAGGAGATGGGTCGGTCATCAGTATTGGGAGCGCTACGAAGGCGAGGTCGGAGGTCCACTAATCTTCCACCAGGGACAACATGAGGCACCGACAGGGGTGTATGATTATTGGAACCCGGACCTGGGTTACGGCGACCAACCCGGAGGCACGGTCATAGATCCCTAGGATAGGTGGTCTAGGTTGAACTATGGGACCCGACTTTTGAAATTGTACAGTATCGGGGTATACCGGGTTAGTATACGCACGGATATGTATACGCCTTGTTGGACGAAAATTTTGGGAATGTATATTATTACGCTTTGTGTGCCTACTCTGATTTTCAAGTGAGGACCGCGACTGATTGTGGACCAAGGAATTACAAAAACAACAGGGCTGTGCACGCACGCCGGACTCGGGGCGTGACACTAACAAAACAAGATGCCGTCCAAAATATACTCTTTGAAGACGTCAGAAGTTCGACACCCAAATTCGGAGGTCAATTCGTGATCAAAATCGATCAATTGCGATTTCAGTGTATTTCAAACTAACGGGCGGCTTTTTAGGTGTTACGTGTATCAACTCGCGACTGATTAAAAAATCATGTCACGTTTGGTTTGCTCTAGTCATGGTGACCTTGGTTTCCTTGTAATCGTAAGGTTCAATCACTAGGTCTAAAGGTCGCGACTATTAGAAATCTGGTTTAGATTAATTCACAAATTATACTATGGTCAAACGGAGTCACCAGTGAACCAATTGTATAACACTAGCAAATCGTTCTAAAACCAATTTTAGATCAGGCTATGTTGGCCCAAGATATTCTCTTAACAATCCTTATGGTCCAAGCATCCATCCACATTCAAGTCCTTAGGTCCATGTAAACAACTCCTAGTTAGCCTCTCCCTCTTGGTTAGTCTTCTCGAGAGTGATCAATTCCGAGTGAAATTTAACTGAAAGATAATCGATACTGAAAGATAATCGATGAAATATATATCCTTTCATTTATCCCGAAACAGGGTCGAATTTTAGAATGTCACAGAGATGTCCCAAACACATAGACAAAGACCTTCTCTAATGGTCGGACAACATAAGGAAAAGAAAGAAAGAAAACTATATGGATTGTTGGTGTGGAATTCTGAGGCTATAGTTATATGAAATCTCACATTTTTGTAATCTCCGAAGACAAAGAGGAGTTATTACACAATCACCCACCATCGCTCACTGACCACCCACCACCAACAGCCACTACTGATCGCCACCGGCTCTTGCCACCAACCACCGCTAACCACCATCGCCTACTAACCCCCACTCCCATTCACCGCAGACCATCAACCACTGTAGATTGTCAGCCACCACCAATGCCCACCCCACCAACCACATACCACCACCTACTGCCATTGACAACTGCCCACTAGCAGTAGAAATGGAAATTAAAAAGATCTATCAAACAAAGTTATGTTCCAAAAATATAAATTTGTATCATTATCAAATAGTCTTTTCAACTCAGAAGCTTGTCTAGGGAATAAAAGTAAAATTTTCCATTTCTAGTAAAAAATCGTTCCAAAGACAAGAAAGATTATCACTCAGGCCCTAAAGATTTTTAAGAGCATCCAAGAAATTCAAATTTGCAAGTAGGCCATAAAAGTGTTTGATGGAAGGTTCCAACAGGGCCGTAATGCCAATTCGATGAGCCTACTTGATTTCAACATTGAATCTCACATTTAAACATAATTTTAGTCGATTCGGTATTGATGTGTTATTTTAGTCTGTTTTCTACTGATTAGGGTGACTGATGATTTATTTATTACAAATTATTTATTCTAGAAGAATGGAATCTTGTAGATTTTAGTCTTGTTGATTTATTTTGCTTTTCGTGTTGAATCTGGTTCACCGAGCAAGGTCACGAATGACCCACTATTTTGCCATCCTAACTAAAGTCAAAGCTGGAGTTCTTGACCTCTCTTCTTCCGCAGAAAAGAGAGGCCAATGAGGCAACAATCTCTCATAAGCGGTTGATTCTTTGGTTTACAAAACAAAAAAGCAAGACGATGGAAATTTTGCTATTCAAGGATTCAAAATTGTAAGAAAGTTCAATTCAAATGCAAATATTGATAAGTGGAGAAAGATTATACATCATACGGAATTTCATGAAAGGGGAGATAAAATTAAGTTCTAATATCATATAAAAATTTGTGAGACCAAACTATCAGTTATTCTAAAAATTTAAGCGAATGGAGAAAAGATGATCATGTGTACATGAAGAGTATATAAATTTACACATAAAGATGTGAGATAGTTTAACCTAAAAAAAAAAAAAACTAGAACTGACTTGTTAGACATGAGCAAAAATAAAGTAGTTTATGGTATTAACAAAAATTCCAATGGATTAGCGTTAGGTATTGCAGACGTCATCTGAGAAGTTACAGAAAATATCCTAACTTAACCAAGTAACTTCTTCTTCTTTGCACGAACTTCCAAAGGCTTCTGCACGTTAGGTTAACTCCATCCCAAGCACTCTCTCTCTTCAACTTAGAAAAGTCAAATCCGAGTCGTCTCTGGCACCCAAACCAAGTCCCATCATAAGTTGTTTAGAACAAGATGGAAGTAGCAGCCAAAAAAGATGGCGGTATGAAAGATCATGGGACTAAGGAATTGTGAGGATTCTTCATCCAAAATTTACGGGGAAAAAGGAATGAGCCGTCAATACTGCCGGAGGTCGTCTTATCTCTTTGCATGGTTCGTAAGCCCCAATGGGTCCCGCCCACGTCGAGCAATGCTTGAATGGAAGATTCCCATGCCTTGTCTGACTTTTTAAATGTCTTCCCCATTATAAATTCCTCCTCCTCCTCGTCATATCGTCCAAATCTCTCTCCCCCTTTTCCTGAAACCCTTTGCAATGCTTCCTCTAACAATCTCGTTCGATGCTGAAAGGCTCCTCTTTTTGGCTCTCTCCTTTTTTGCGATCCTCGCAGCCTTCAGCGGCGGCCCTTGCGGAGCAGTGGCGCAGAGCAGTAGCAACAATAATGCAACAACGATCCCGGTGAACGTTGGGGTGGTTCTTGATCTGGAGACGTGGGTGGGTCGGATGGGATTGAGCTGCATTAACATGTCTCTCTCTGACTTTTATAGTTCAAACCCTTCCTACAATACCAGGCTCGTCCTCAACGTAAGAGATTCCAAACGAGATGAGGTTGCTGCTGCTGCTGCAGGTTCTCTCTCTCTCTCTCTCTCTGTGACTGGTCATGTTGCTTGTCCAGCATTATACGACGACACCATTTTTTGGGTTAAAAGGTTTGTCCTTCTGTTGATATTATTGAAGCTTGTTTTGGTTAATCTCTGCTCGGACTTGGCAGTAGTTTGCTATTGGGTTAATAAACATTCTCGTAGAGGATGAAGAATCTTATGCGGCTGTCTGAGTGATGCAAGATAAAAACCAATTGTACTATTTATTCTGTCATAGAATCAAAGATTAACATAGAGTCAGCACTTGAGATTCAGCTTGATCGCTTTCACACTGGGATTGAGGATGTGTCGAAGTCAGAAATATATCGATATATAGCCCAAGTCCTGCAGTCGTATGAGACTGACCAAGAGGATTCGTGGGACTTGGTCAATCCACGGAACGCGCTGCTTCTCCACAAGGCTGGTCTTCAAGCCTAACATTTGACTATGGAACAATTTATTCATTCCTTATAATTCTTGGGTAATACAATTTCAGAAGCTATATCAAGAAATGATATCGGCGAGGATTTATCTTAGGGATTGCCCCTGTGGAGGTAGTTATTTCGATCGTGCCTAAGTGAAATCTCCAATCTTCTATACTTTTTCCTGAAGTTTCGTTTCCTGTTTTTAAGAATTCAAGATCACCGAAACAATGTTGTATGGTTTATGGATCTTAGAGCTCAAATTTATCTTAGCCATCAATCACCATGCGAGCCTCATGATAAGATCCATGTAATTACTGATTGAAGTGATTTAGATCAACATGATTCACCGGCCACTTAATAATTTCTCGGCATCTACTGGTGTAGGTCAAAAGTTGACTTTGAATAGAAAAGTACGACTTCTCTGTCATCTCTTATTTCACCCATATGCAAATATACATAAATTTACAGTTACAAAGATTCGTCTTGATAAGAACTTGTGAACGGGATTTTCAGATGGGAAAATATAGTACGACTGCTACCGTTTGTCATGTACATCTCAGAAAAACATGCTACATAGGTGCAATTCCATGAAAGGAGCCTAGCGTTTTTGTCCTTTTCATATTAGAAAAATAGTCACTTGGGCGAGGATGATTGTCAGAGACAATTTCTTTTTCTTTTTCTCTCGCACAAATACGTTTGCAGTACCTTTACCAAAAAAAAAAATACGTTCGCAGTACATATCTCCACATAATTATGCCGATATTTTTTGTTTTTTTCCCTAGTTGAGCCAAACATCATGGTAAGCGAGCTGTGCCAAGCTGAGTAAGTAGTTCAAATTGTCAATACATGAAAGCTGTTTAATATGGATGCCGAGAAGCTTAATTGGTAATGTAACATCATCAAGGTCTGACCTCAAAAAAAAGAATTACAGAATTAGAATATGAGGCTTAAATTGTAGAGTGGTTTTCCTGATGTCATGAGATATAGAGGTCAACTCTCTTTTTTTTCCTTTTTCTTCTCAACCGAAAGGGTCAACTTAACGATGAAGAGAATGCAACTTGACGTTAACCGCAATTATTTTTTCTTAGTTAACTTTAGTGGAAAGAATCAGTTTATTGCAGGTTTGCAATATCAATTGCCGAACAATTTATATCTTTAAATAATGTTAATTGCAAGTTCATTTCCAACTTCAAGCTCCTATGTTTTTTCTTATACACTTTTAGTTTCTCGATATATCAAATTTTCATTGATTATGATCAATACTATCCCTTTTATAATAAGAACTTCCATTATTTGCCGCATTGCTACTGTTTCACCGTCTTTTCTCGTTCACCATTGCAGCTCTTGATTTGATAAAGAATAAGCAAGTCCAAGCCATAATAGGCCCTCAAGGTTCAATGCAAGCAGACTTCATTATTGACCTTGGAAACAAATCTCATGTGCCCATCATCTCTTTTTCTGCTACTAGTCCTTCCCTCAGTTCGATTCAAAGTCCGTACTTCGTTCGAGCCACACAAAATGACTCGTCCCAAGTGAATGCCATAAGCGCACTCGTCCAACATTTCGGCTGGAAAGAAGCAGTCCTCATATATGAGGAAAACGAGTTTGGAGAAGGTGTCATACCTTCTCTTACTGATGCTCTGGAAGAAGTCGGCACGCGAGTACCCTACAGGAGCCTCATTTCTCCTTTGGCCACGGACGATCAAATCCTGGAGGAACTCTACAAGTTAATGACGACGCAAACGAGGGTCTTCATTGTGCACATGTTACCTACGCTCGGTTCCCGGCTATTTGCCAAAGCAAAAGAGGCGGAAATAATGAGCGAACGTTATGTGTGGATCTTGACTAATGGAATTACTGACCTATTGAGTTCTGTGGATTCGTCTATTGTCGCTGGTTCGATGCAAGGAGTACTATGCATCAGGACTTATATCCCGGACACACCAAACCTGGATGACTTCATGGTCCGATGGAAGATGAAATTCCAACAAGACAATCCAGCCGTTCTTAATCCTAGGTTGAACATTTTCGCGTACTGGGCTTATGATGCTGCTCGGGCTCTGGCAATGGCTGTCGAGAAAATGGGTGCGACGAATTGTACCTTCCAGATGTTGAATGCTTCGACAAATACAACTGATCTCGACACTATTGGGGTCTCTCAAAATGGTCAGAAACTTCTCCAAGAACTAGCCAATACGACATTCACAGGCCTCACTGGAAAATTTAGACTTATCGATGGGCAGCTAGAGTCTTCAGTGTTCCAGATTGTTAATATCAATGGAAATGCAGCGAGAGGGATTGGGTTTTGGAAGCTAGAAAATGGGCTTCTAAGAGATTTGCATTCATCCAATACAAGCAAACTTTCCACTTCAAAGAGTAATCTCAGATCGATAATATGGCCAGGAGATTCGACCTATGTTCCCAGGGGATGGGAGATTCCTACATATGGGAAGAGGCTGAAAATTTTAGTCCCCGTGAAGGATGGTTTCAATCAATTCGTAGGGGTGACTCGAGATCCTAGCACAAATACCTCCCATGTCACCGGATACAGTATCGACATCTTTCAAGCTGTCATAGAAAAATTGCCTTATGCTGTGGCTTATGACCTTATTCCGTTTGCCTTGCATAATGGAAGTAGCGCCGGCAGTTACAATGACATGGTCGATCAAGTCTTTTACCAGGTGAGCAAGTGCTTGATTTCGTTGGATTACATGTTGAAACTTACTATGCTATCAGGTGGTCGCTGAAGAAAACATTCCTCTTCCTTGTGCTGGAACAGAATTTCGATGCACTGGTGGGTGATACAACGATCATTGCGAACAGATCGTTATACGTGGACTTCACCTTGCCATATACTGAGTCAGGGGTTGCAATGCTCGTGCCATACAAGGACAGCAAGAGCTTGAAGAATGCTTGGGTTTTCTTGAAGCCACTCACTTGGGACCTTTGGTTAACTACCGGATGCTTCTTTGTGGTTATAGCATTGGTCGTGTGGATTCTCGAACACCGGATTAATGAAGATTTCAGGGGTCCGGCCGCACATCAAGTTGGCACGAGCTTTTGGTTTGCGTTTTCAACCATGGTCTTTGCACAAAGTAATCACCCTTCACTTTAATAAATCAATCGAACATTACAATTTACATATGGTTCTTGGATAATTTAGTTGCTTTCCCCTAATCTGGATTGCAGGGGAGAAAGTACTTAGCAACCTAGCCAGATTTGTTGTGATCGTGTGGGTTTTCGTGCTACTCATATTAACGCAAAGTTACACTGCAAGCTTGAGTTCTCTTTTGGTGGTGCAAAATCTTCAACCAACTGTAGCTGATGTGGATCAGCTCCTGAAGAGTGGAGAGAAAGTCGGATACCAGGAAGGCTCTTTCGTTTATGAGATGCTAAAGCAGAGGGAATTCGACGTTTCCAGACTTATATCTTATGAGTCTCCTGAAGATTTGTATGCGCTTCTCTCCAAGGGAAGTGCCAAGGGCGGGATTGCAGCAGCATTTGATGAAGTCCTCTATTGTAAGCTTGTTATTTCTCAATATTGCAACGAACATACCATGATCCCGACCTTTAAAACTGCTGGACTTGGCTTCGTAAGTCCTCAGTCTCTCATTTTTGCCCCCAAAATTTTCAATTACTTGGATTATTCTATGATTGAAAAGTCTCATGTCCTGCTTTTGGTTTACAGGTTTTCCCCAAAGGGTCTCCGCTAGTACCAGACATTTCACGAGCAATCCTTAATGTAACTGAAGGGCCTAAAATGAAGGAAATTGAAAACGCTTGGCTTCCAGTGAAATCCAACTGCCCGGGTTCGGCTAACTCGGTTTCTGCCAACAGCTTGGGTCTCGATAGTTTCTGTGGCCTGTTCTTGATTGCCGGAGCTGCTGCAGTTTTAGCCCTCCTCATTTTCATGGTCATGTTCGTCAAAAGAAACTGGCATGTTATCACAAATTCCTCAGGTTCGTTGTGGGAGAAAACTGTTGCTCTGGGAAGAAGATTTAACCAAAGAGATCTCAGTTCCCATACTTTCAGGAAAGCCAGACCTAGAGATAAAAGAATGGAAGATGGTGCCAATGAGACTGCAGCTGTTGAAACTTTAGAGAACACCAACTTTCCACCGAGCCCGTCAAGCGGCTTTAGCCAAATCGACAACGTGCTAACCATTGAGCAAGGTACACCATCTGCAGAACAAGCACTTCCAAATCATGTAGACCAAGGGTGTCCCGAGATATCGTTAAACGTCGAGCTTACAAATGTCAATCACTGAGTTACATGCCTCAACAATTTTATATGGATGGACATGATCAATTGACCCAGTGACATGTAAAGTGCTCCAAAGTATCTGCTTTATTATCAAGGACGGTGTTTGCTAGACTAGGCAGGTGATTTCAATGCGTGTATAGATTTTCCAAATTCTATGTATGGGTATGGATTATTCGCTTTTTTATTAATGTTAGTTACATTATTAAACGACACATAGGACTTCTTCCTCAACATGCTCTTTCCTGGAATCTGCCTATGGAAGAGACAGCAAGGACAAGCTCTGCATAGGACTAACTGATAGTTTTTTCTCGATAACAATGACGTTAGAAGTATTATAACTTTTGTGCAATGATCATTTAGTGTCAAAATTTTTTCAAGTAATCACTTGAGTGCCAAATCGGTGAAAAGAATTATCATTTAAGTGTCTTCAATAACAAATTCGTGGCGATTCATCCTACACAACTTTTTTATCGAGTTATTATTTCCGACGTGGCATTTGAAAAAAAATATTGAACTCCAATGTGAACAAACCCTTTGATCAAATCCTCATTGACAACTGTCATACAAATTCTTCTTCATGTTCGGCTTCATCCTCTACTTCTTCATTGATCTTCAGCTAACAATTTTACATTTTTCTTTTTTTTCTACTTAAATCATTTTTTTAACTACCATCTTATCCTAAGGAAACTAGGATTATCATTATGACCGCTGTGATTTCTTGGTGTGTGGTCCTCATTATGTGAGGATCAAAGATGGTCCACGACGAAATTGGCTCCAAAGGAGCCCAAATGCGTAAACATTAAATTCATTTTCCTGAAAACAACTAGAAAAATTATTAGAGGGAAAAAAAATCAAGAGCAAAACATTGTTTTCCATTCTTCATCTATTGATTGCCCCAAAAGTTCATAAGGTATAAGGTAAATTGCCCCAATTTGAGGAACTCAAGTTAAGGTTCATAGTGGATTTTGCCCCAATCCATTAATTTGGGACTAATAGATGGTCAAATGATGTCATTTTGATTTAATAATGTAACTTCACTTTGTGGGCAAGCCACATTGGATTGTTTATATTTAGACATTGTCCCATTAGATTTTCCAGCCATATAAACAGGTCATGACACTGATGTGATCAATTTTTTTTTTTTTTGCAGAAGTTAGACTTAAGTGTTCGCTCTGAAGTTTTGACACTAAAACAATTGTCATAAAGAATTTATGATATTTCTATTTTTTCACTATTTCTCATGACCCTCTTGGTATAATGCGATTTCTTTGGGAAAAAAGTCATATAGAATTTTGAAGATTCTAAAAACTATCATTAGTATCAATATCATTATGATAAGTGCATGTACTTGTGGTGATTTTAAGGAAGATCATAACGATATCAATGTTCACTATTAGTTTAGTGAAGACTAATTACAAGGATGAAGATTTAGATAGAGGAGAAAAAGTTAGACATAACAAAGTCTTGTGAGGACTTGAAGGTTCTAAGATCGATCTAGAATCAATGTACAGTCTTTTGAGGCTAACATACTTTGGAGACTCATCAAATGATTGATCACAAGTCATTCCTGTGACATCCTGAATTTCAACACCTCTCAAAGACAATAATTTTTAGAATGAGTATAAGTTGAATCAATAAGAAGTTGAATGTGACTTGAGTTGAATGGGTGCAAATTCGTAGGTTTAGTTGAGGGGATCAGCTTGATAAGATATGTGTTAGACGGTATTAACACAAGTAATGGTGATTTAGTTCAGAACAGAGGATTTCTCTTGTGTATGTTTACTAAACTGTTGTTGTTTGCTGAATTTGTGGAACGAGATGTGATGAGATTATGAAATTAGTTCCTTCATGAAAAGTGTTTTAAAAATCTTCAGCTATGACATATATTTTACTCAGGATTTTATGGAGTTAAAAGGGATTTATGTCAACTTCGTTTTGAACAGAACAGAACCTCTGTTTTCTCTGGAACTTGAGATCTTTTGATGTTCTATGGATTTGTACCCACTCTTGGAGTTCGAATTTCAAAAGAGTTCCTTCACAAAATTTGTTTATAACATCGTTTACTACAACATAGTCGAATTTCAGACCAAATGGATGAGTTTTGGATTTCGAACTAAACTGATTTTGGAGAAGGTGACCTCTGAAAACTGATACATATTTTTATAACAGTTTGAGCAATTTACTGCTCTCAATCCAGAAGGATTTGGGCCATGGTGTCTTCATGAAAAATGTTAGTTTATTCAAATTTGAAGATTTTACGAACTAATTTGATTATGTTTCTGGATTTAGACGTGGAAACACGCAAGTGACTTGGTTTTGCCAGTTAGGGTGGTTTTACATTTAGCTGAGTTGGCACGGTATGGGACGTGTGCAGCAAGGCCGAATGATCGACTTCCTTAATATTGGTTTGATGGTATGTGATTGTGTGATGACTGGTGTGGTGCAAGCTGAATGTTTGGCGAGCAAGTCAAGGCCTAAGTGCCACATGGCCACCTCTAGATCCTTACACCACTAAGTATTGGTAAAGGCCTAAGTGCCACATGGGGGCCACCTCTAGATCTTTGTACTATTGCTTTGTATGGATAAGGCCTAAGTGCCACACGATAACGTACACTTTCGTGGGGGCCACCTCTAGATCCTTATTACCATTGAGTTTTGGTAAAGGCCTAAATGCCACACGATAACGTACACTTTTGTGGGGGCCACCTCTAGATCCTTATTACCATTGAGTTTTGGTAAAGGCCTAAGTGCCACACGATAACGTACACTTTCGTGGGGGCCACCTCTAGATCCTTATTACCATTGAGTTTTGGTAAAGGCCTAAGTGCCACATGGGGGCCACCTCTAGATCCTTAGACCACTAAGTATTGATAAAGGCCTAAGTGCCACATGGGGGCCACCTCTAGATCCTTCTACCATAAGGTCCGGGTCAAGGCCTAAGTGCCACATGGGGGCCACCTCTAGATCCTTACACCACTATGTATTGGTAAAGGCCTAAGTGCCACATGGGGGCCACCTCAAGATCCTTGTACCATTGTGTGCGGATATGATGAGATGATTTTGTGTGAGACATAATCACGGTCATCAGTTTGTTGATTGAGCGTGAATTGAGCTGTTGATAAGTTGATGATGGCTGATGTGAAGCATACTGGTTATTAAAGATATTTACTGCATGTTTATGTATATGAACTGTAGAGACACTGTACCAGACGATGTATCGTCTATGTGTTCTGACTGACCAGACGATGTATCGTCTGTGTGTTTAGACGATGTATCGTCTATGTGTCCAGACGATGTACCAGACGATGCATGTTCTAACCGACCAGACGATGTATGTTCTGACGGTACCCGATGTTGTTCTGTCTGCTGTTTTCCAGACCCTGATTTGTTGGTGTGAATAAGTTATCCTTGGGTGGATTTCTTCCTAATAAGGGCTTGGAGAGTTGACTCGGTGAACTGTTTTTCAGGTACATAGATGGAGGTACGACACATACGTCGTGGGGTCTCGTAGACGATAGTTTTTGGAAGAACGCCTTTTTGGAGGACGTGGAGCTAGTGGCTGTAGATCCCGGAGTAGACGAACCTTTCTTTGGGGTTTAGTCATTTGTACATGAACCCGGGATTGTTTTATAAGATGTGTTTTGTGTGAATTGACTATCTTACTCTCCTATCCCAAGTTTGTTGTTGTTCGGGAATTGTTAGTTACGCTTCCGCATGTGTATAGAAGATTGGGTCGGCGGCGCCACCTGGGAACGTCGCATTTCATTCGACCATGGTGGGATGTGCGCGCGCTCGAGGTTCGGGGCGCGACATCCCCGCCCGAAGTGGTATCAGAGCATGGTTAGTGTTTGGAGTGATAAGGTGCGAGGGGTCTTGGGATAGTTAGTAGGAAAGGACATTTTATTATGTTGATGCATGTGATTGATAGCTGATTGGTAGATTGTTTGTGTGAATCACTCAGTTTCCTAATTCCAATAGGAAACAGGTTTCTTTAAAGAGTTGGTAAAATGAGTGATCAGGAACAGAGAACTCCTAGAAAAAGGTCCATAGCATCTGTTACTAGGGCCAGAACGCCAACGAGGTTTGGTAACTGAGGAAAAGCACCGGCTCAGGCTAGCGCCAGCGAAATAGAACCATCACAGAATGTAGCTGGAGTAACAGCACCTGGTGATCATAGAATCGAGGGGATCATGCAAGCTCTTGAGACCATAGGGAATTTGATGGGCAGCAAGCTCAGAATCAAGCTGCCGCAGCTGCTGCACCTGCTGAAATTCCACCTGGGAATATGATGGCTGAACGATAGATGCTCAAGCTTGCTGAACAGTATGTTAAGTTGGTAGGATTGAGTCCTGAACGTTTGGAGTCAGTAATTAGTATATCTACCCCGTTGGAGAATAGTGTGTTGTCTGGTGTAGGATGTCCTGATTGCAAGTTAATTGTTGGCGAGCAAGAGGGAAGGATAGACTTGATAGTCCTACCCATGTATGATTTTGATGTGATAATTGGTATGGACTGGCTCACCAAACAACGAGCTTCTATGGATTGTTATCATAAGGCGATTCAGTTTAAACCACCAGATGGTGAAAGCTTCGAGTTCATTGGAAGCCGAGGAGGACCATCGATTACTTTAATCTCGTCACTTGAAGCTGCCCGGTTGTTAGATGGGGATTGTCAAGGTTACTTGGCAATAGTTGTAGATACAACCATTGAAGAGCCGAAGTTGGAAAACATTGCAGTAGTGCAAGAGTTTGCTGATGTGTTTCCAAAGGAATTATTTGGTCTACCCCCAGAAAGGGAGATTGAGTTCGTGGTTGAATTAGCCCCTGGAACAGAGCCAATCTCTAAGGCTCCTTATCGTATGGCATTGTCAGAATTGAAAGAGCTGAAGGTGCAGATGCAAGAGTTATTGGATAAAGGATTCATACGTCCTAGTGCATCACCTTGGGGAGCACCAGTTCTGTTTGTGAAGAAGAAAGATGGTTCATTACGTCTTTGCATTGACTATAGGCAACTTAATCAAGTAACAATCAAAAACAAGTATCCTTTGCCGAGGATCGATGACTTATTTGATCAGTTGCAGGGAGCGTCGATATTTTCAAAGATCGACTTGAGGACCGGGTATCATCAGTTGAGGATTAGAAAGGAAGATATACCAAAGACGGCATTTCGCACGCGTTATGGTCATTATGAGTTTACCGTGATGCCATTTGGTTTAACTAATGCACCAGCCGCTTTTATGGATCTAATGAACCGTGTGTTTAAAGAGTATTTGGACCAATTTGTGATTGTGTTCATTGATGACATCTTGGTGTACTCGAGGAGTATGGAGGAGCACGAAAGACATTTAAGAATAGTGCTTCAGACTTTGTGAGAACATGGATTGTATGCCAAGTTCAGCAAGTGCGAGTTTTGGCTGAATCGTGTAAGTTTCTTAGGCCATGTGATTCAGGAGAAGGGATTTCTATGGACCCAACCAAGATTGAAGCTGTGATTAATTGGCCAAGACCGTCGACAGTAACGGAGGTCAGAAGTTTCTTGGGATTGGCAGGTTATTATAGATGATTCGTTGAAGGATTCTCATCAATAGCCATGCCATTAACTCGATTGCTGAAGAAGGAAGAGAAGTTTGTATGGACGGATAAGTGCGAGAGTAGTTTCCAAGAGCTTAAGCAAAAGCTGACTACTGCACCTGTTTTGATAATTCCGTCTGGACCTGGAGGATATGAGATATATAGTGATGCTTCATTCAAGGGACTTGGCTGTGTGTTAATGCAACATGGCAGAGTTGTTGCATACGCATCTCGTCAGCTGAGACCTCATGAGTTGAACTACCCGATACATGACTTAGAACTTACAGCAATTATATTTGCTCTGAAAATTTGGAGACATTATTTGTGTGGGGAAAGGTTCCAGATCTTTACAGATCATCAAAGTCTCAAGTATTTATTCTCTCAAAAGGAGTTGAATATGAGACAACGACATTGGATGGAACTTCTTAAGGACTATGATTGTGACATTTTGTATCATCCCGGGAAAGCTAACAAGGTCCAGATGCATTGAGTAGAAAGTCATCTATTGCACAATTGATGTTACATGAATGGATCTTATTTGAAGGAGTTCGAGATTCTGTTTTCAAATTTGAGGTAGGCCACCTTTCAAACCTTATGGCCACCCTCAGAATTGAACCAGAAGTACAAATAAAGATCAAGAAGTTGCAGCTCACAGATTTTGAGATCCAAAAGATTCTGCAAGGAGATGCAGAAAAGAGAAAGGATGACTTTCATGTTTCAGAAGATGGAATACTTAAGTTTCGTGGACGATTGTGTGTACCAGATGATATAGAGCTTAAAGAGGAAATTTTATCAGAAGCTCATCGTAGTAATTACAACATTCATCCTGGGAGTACAAAGATGTATCAGAATCTGCGCAAATATTATTGGTGGACCGGTATGAAGACGGATATTGCCAAACATGTCGCCAAGTGTTTGACATGATAGCAAGTGAAAGCACAACATTGTAAGCCGGGAGGATTGTTGCAACCTCTCGAGATTCCCGAGTGGAAATGGGAACATATCACAATGGACTTTGTGATGGGCTTACCAAGAAGTCAGCGTGGCAATGATTCTATATGGGTTGTGGTTGATAGACTAACAAAGTCTGCTCATTTCATTGCTGTGAGAAAAGACTATGCATTGAATAGATATGCTGAGTTGTATGTGCGCCAAATAGTACATCTACATGGTGTACCAGTGACCATTACATCAGATCGAGATCAAAGTTTATAGCAGCATTCTGGAAGAGTTTACAAACTGCCTTAGGGACAAAGCTGCAGTATAGCACTGCTTATCATCCTCAAACAGATGGACAGTCTGAGAGGACGATTCAGACTCTTGAAGATATGCTAAGAGCATGTGTTTTGGACTTCAAAGGAGGCTGGGAGGAACAGCTTCATCTAGTGGAATTTGCCTACAATAATAGCTATCAGCAAAGTATCCAGATGGCACCATTTGAAGCGTTGTATGGCAGAGCTTGTAGAACTCCAATATGTTGGGATGAAGTTGGAGAGAGAAAGATAACAGGCCCTGAGTTGGTTCAACAGTCAGTAGATGCTGTCACTATCATACGTGAGAGACTAAAGACAGCCCAGAGTCGCCAAAAGAGTTATGCAGATAAGCGTCGAAGGCCATTAGAATTCCAAGTTGGTGAGCATGTCTTTTTGAAGGTGTCACCAATGAGGGGTACTTCACGCTTTGGCAAGAAAGGGAAGCTAAGTCCAAGGTATGTTGGTCCTTTTGAGATTCTAGAGAAAATAGGGACTTTAGCATATCGTTTGGCATTGCCACCGAGATTGGCACAAGTACATGATGTCTTTCATGTGTCTATGTTGAGAAAGTATGAACCTGACCCGACTCATGTGCTGAACTTTGAGGAATTAGACATGGATGATAGAGTGTCATATGTGGAGAAACCAATTCAGATTGTGGATCGAAAGGAACATGTGCTGCGTACCAAGACCATCTACTTGGTCAAGGTAGTTTGGCAACACCATGGGACAGAAGGAGCTACTTGGGAGAGTGAAGAAACGATGAGACAACGATACCCCCACCTGTTTGAAGAAGGAGTGGAATAGTTTAAATTTCGAGGACGAAATTTTTATAAGAGGGGAAGAGTTGTGACATCCTGAATTTCAACACCTCTCAAAGACAATAATTTTCAGAATGAGTATAAGTTGAATCAATGAGAAGTTGAATGTGACTTGAGTTGAATGGGTGCAAATTCGTAGGTATGTGGGGCTACTGCATTACAGCCTTCATACTTGGCTTGTTGGAGAAGTTTGAGTGGGGAAAATTGCTATTGGATGAAGTAAAAGACTTTTGGGGCAAGTACTCAAGTGTTTAGATATTTTAGGTTGACTTTTCAAGGCTGTTTGTTCCCCTGTATACAGCTGAACGTGAGAGACACAGCTGGTTCTACTTCAGTCTCTCTTAGATATTTTCACATTGTACACCTCCATTGTTCAAGCTGAGTTACGTTGCTCTCAAACCAGCTCCTCAGAAAGCAACTTCCAAAGCTTTTACAGCACCTTCTGAGTCTCTTTCGAAGTTGAAGTAAGAGTGAGTTGGATTCGCCTTTGCGCCATCTTTGTCGTGGACTTGATTGTTTGTTGATCAGGTGAGTCAACTTCCAAACCTTTCTTAGGTTGCGATTACACTTATAGGTTTAGTTGAGGGGATCAGCTTGATAAGATATGTGTTAGACGGTATTAACACAAGTAATGGTGATTTAGTTCAGAACAGAGGATTTCTCTTGTGTATGTTTACTGAACTGTTGTTGTTTGCTGAATTTGTGGAACGAGATGTGATGAGATTATGAAGTTAGTTCCTTCATGAAAAGTGTTTTAAACATCTTCAGCTATGACATATATTTTACTCAGGATTTTATGGAGTTAAAAGGGATTTATGTCAACTTCGTTTTGAACAGAACAGAACCTCTATTTTCTCTGGAACTTGAGATCTTTTGATGTTCTATGGATTTGTACCCACTCTTGGAGTTCGAATTTCAAAAGAGTTCCTTCATAAAATTTGTTTATAATATCTTTTACTACAACATAGTCGAATTTCAGACCAAATGGATGAGTTTTGGATTTCAAACTAAACTGATTTTGGAGAAGGTGACCTCTGAAAACTGATACATATTTTTATAACAGTTTGAGCAATTTACTGCTCTCAATCCAGAAGGATTTGGGCCATGGTGTCTTCATGAAAAATGTTGGTTTATGTGTCCTTTATGACATATTCAAATTTGAAGATTTTACGAACTGATTTGATTATGTTTCTGGATTTAGACGTGGAAACACGCAAGTGACTTGGTTTTGCCAGTTAGGGTGGTTTTACATTTAGCTGAGTTGGCACGGTATGGGACGTGTGCAGCAAGGCCGATGATCGACCTCCTTAATATTGGTTTGATGGTATGTGATTGTGTGATGACTGGTGTGGTGCAAGCTGAATGTGTGGCGAGCAAGTCAAGGCCTAAGTGCCACATGGGGGCCACCTCTAGATCCTTACACCACTAAGTATTGGTAAAGGCCTAAGTGCCACATGGGGGCCACCTCTAGATCCTTATACTATTGCTTTGTATGGATAAGGCCTAAGTGCCACACGATAACGTACACTTTCGTGGGGGCCACCTCTAGATCTTTATTACCATTGAGTTTTGGTAAAGGCCTAAGTGCCACACGATAACGTACACTTTCGTGGGGGCCACCTCTAGATCCTTATTACCATTGAGTTTTGGTAAAGGCCTAAGTGCCACATGGGGGCCACCTCTAGATCCTTACACCACTATGTATTGGTAAAGGCCTAAGTGCCATATGGGGGCCACCTCTAGATCCTTGTACCATTGTGTGCAGATATGATGAGATGATTTTGTGTGAGACATGATCACGGTCATCAGTTTGTTGATTGAGCGTGAATTGAGTTGTTGATAAGTTGATGATGGCTGATGTGAAGCATACTGGTTATTAAAGATGTTTACTGCATGTTTATGTATATTAACTGTAGAGACACTGTACCAGACGATGTATCGTCTATGTGTTCTGACTGACCAGACGATGTATCGTCTGTGTGTTTAGACGATGTATCATCCATGTGTCTAGACGATGTACCAGACAATGCATGTTCTAACCGACCAGACGATGTATGTTCTGACGGTACCCGATGTTGTTCTGTCTGCTTGTTTTCCAGACCCTGATTTGTTGGTGTGAATAAGTTATCCTTGGGTGGATTTCTTCCTAATAAGGGCTTGGAGAGTTGACTCGGTGAACTGTTTTTCAGGTACATAGATGGAGGTACGACACATACGTCGTGGGGTCTCGTAGACGATAGTTTTTGGAAGAACGCCTTTTTGGAGGACGTGGAGCTAGTGGCTATAGATCTCGGAGTAGACGAACCTTTCTTTGGGGTTTAGTCATTTGTACATGAACCCGGGATTATTTTATAAGATGTGTTTTGTGTGAATTGACTGTCTTACTCTCCTATCCCAAGTTTGTTGTTGTCCGGGAATTGTTAGTTACGCTTCCGCATGTGTATAGAAGATTGGGTCGGCGGCGCCACCTGGGAATGTCGCATTTCATTCGACCATGGTGGGATGTGCGCGCGCTCGAGGTTCGGGGCGTGACAATTCCACACAATTTGACAATGAACAATGATGTAGCCTCCGTAGAGACTTTCAATACCTTGGGGTGTTTTAGAGGTACCGCTCAAAGGTGATCCCAATTGGCATTCCTAATAGATGACTTGAACATATCGTCTAATCATAAAGTAATTTGACTTATCAATTATGAGCACAAGCTCAACCAAGCTCATGCCTCGCATGAAATTGGATTTCCTTTTAGAGTTCTTTAACAATCTACATATTTCTAAGATTCGCCACTAACTTATTGAGGTCATCTAAAACCTAGAGAAACCATAAAGGATATACAAACTTGTGAATGACGTCAACCAAAGAGTCTTGAGTCATCACTTGCTAGAGAACATGTTCGCCTAAGGATGATTGTTGGACATAAGGGATATAACCATTAAGAAGCAATTAAACCATATTTGTGACATCCTGATTTTCGAACACATTCGAAGTAAAACGAATGGGCTTTTAACCAACGTGCCTTTAGTCATTTTTCTCGGAGCTAATCACTCGCAAATAAACAACTTATCAGGTGAAGCCGTTAAGGGATGAATCCCTAAAAGCTACCCGATAAGTTGGATTGGACTAGAATCGTGTTTGGTTGATTTTCTAACCACGAAATTGAATTCGAATTCGGGAATCAAATATTCGAGTATGTCACAATTTATTTGTAGGGCATCGACTCATCTTTTGGGGAAATTAGGTAGAGATGAGAGTTTTGTAGAAAAGATTCAATTTAGACTTGAATTGGTGAGGAGTTGAATGTAACTTGAGGAGAGTGGGTGCAAATACATAGGTATGAGGGACTACTACATTTTAACCTTCATTATTGGCTTGTTGAAGAAGTTTGGGTAGCAGATGGATAAGAGTTGAAGACTTATGGGGCAAGTACTTAAGTGTTTTGGATATTTTGTGTTAACTTTGAAGGCTTCTTGTTCCCCTTTTACCAACAAAACGTTGGAGATTACAGCTTTTTATCTTTCAGCTTTTTCTTGATATTTTCACTTCTTCCACCTCTATTCCTCCAGCTGAAATACGTAGCTTTCAACCAGCAGTTCAAGCAGTGTATTTGCAAGGCTTTTTCAGCCTTTTCCTAGCTTATTTTGGTGTCGCTATAGACTTGAGTTTTAGTCGTCTTTGCGTCGTTGTCGATGTTGACTTGTTGGCTTGTTAATCAGGTTAGTTTTCTTCCAAATCTTTTCTTAGGATATGATTACACTTAAGGGGTTAGATGAGTGTTAATCAGAGTGACTAGATCAATGTTAGGTTGGATTAACACTAGTGAAGGTGGTTTAGTTCAGTTTAGTAGATTTCTCTGGAATATGAATACTGAACCATCATTGTTTGCTCATTTTGTGGATCAAGATGTGATGAGATTATGAAGTTGGTTGCTTCGTGAAAAATGTTTTATACGTCTTCAGTTACGACATATATTTTACCCAAGATTTTATGGATTTAAAAGGGTAATATGTCAACTTCATTTTGAATAAATTTGAAAATTTATTTTTGCTGGAACTTGTGACCTTTTGGAGTTTAATGAATTCTTAATGACTCTTAGAGTTTGAATTTCAAAAGAGTTCATTCACAAAATTTGTTTCTTATATCTTTTAGTATAACATAGTCAAATTTCAGATCAAACGAACAAGTTTTGGATTTTGAACCAAGCTGATTTTGGAGAAAGTGATTTTTGAAATTTGACCCATTTTTCGTAACAGTTTGAGCGATTTACTGCTCTCTTTACAAAAAGATTTGGAGCAAGGTGCCTTCATGAAAAATATTTTTTATGTGTCTTTTATGACAAATTCAAATTTGAGGATTTTCGAACTCGTTTGATTATGTTTCTGGATTTAAACTTGGAGACACGCAAGTAACTTGATTTTGCCAGTTATGATGGTTTTATGTTTAGCTGCATTGGCATAGTATGGGATGTGTGCAGCAACGTCGGATGTTCAACCTCCTTAATGCTGGCTAGATAGTGCATATTTGGTGATATGGTTGGTTTGCAATGTCACGGCCCGATCCGAGCTTGCAATAGTCCTCGAAGATGGTCCTCAACGTTCGATAAATTCGCGACGTTCCCAGGAGTAATCGCTGATCAATTAAAAGTTTATCGAATAAATAATTATAAATTATTGCCGATCGATAAAATCAATAAATGATACTAGAAATAAATACGCAGCGGAATTAATTAAATAAACCTGAACAAACCCTAGGGTATTTGAAATCATGGGTAGGGGAAGGTAGTCATGTGTCTCTAAAAAATCCCCCTAACTAGTTACAGCAAAATAAACTAACTAATCAGCATCACTGGGCGACTCTAGCCTCACCTGGTCCTCGAGAAGGAACTGTACAATCAAGACCAGCAAAAATAATTTATGATGGATAACTCATCGAGTCTACCCCCTAATTCCCAACTAGTATGGACTCACTCTAGGGTCCTTATCCAATTAGGTCACCTGACTCTCGCATCATGAGCTTCCAAGCCTAATCTTCTTAATAACTCACTGGTCCTCTCCCCATACTAGCCCCAAATAGTCAATGGATCAATTTAAATAAATATAACTAAATAACAGTCACAATTAATTTGCAATCACAATCAATTAGCAACCACTATCAACTAACAACCACAATTAATTATCAATTACAATCAATTGCCGATCACAATCAATTGTGCAATCAAGAATATTAAATAACCAAATATAAGAATATAATCAATTTCTAGAATAAATACCCAAAATTAGGTTTTTTTTTTATAACCGAGATGTCCGGGCCAGCTTGCACGCACCTCGACTATTTCTCGGGAGAGACTAGCATAGCAACCTACCGCCATGGCCCCCCACTTAAATCACAGGCACTTCCCCGGGGAATCGAACCCAATACCTCAATGAAGCCCGAGTTCGCCCTAACTAGCTAGACTACCTATAGGTCCCAAAATTAGGTATTTCACCGCTAATTAAGCAAAACTGAAGTAATCAATTCTAATTGCGCAAACTACCAATCCATTGTCACCCAGCTAATTATCAAAAGTAACCGTAGCCAATAAATTATTAAATTGTTTCTAAGTTCTTAAATTTACAAAAATGCCCCTGAAAGCCCTAATTACGCCATAATAAGTCAAAATTAACAATTTAACTTTAATTTCTCAAAATTACTAAATCATGCTCCAACAAATAATTAACCAAGTAACTAGAGTTAACAAATCACCAATTTGCCCTCTAGCTATTTAATTTCATCAAATTACCCCTAATTGGCCAAAATTACCAAATTGCCCTTAATTCGCCTAAAAGTCACTAAATTACCCATAATCATCAAATTGACAGCCAATCTCATCCAATTAAGCCGATAATTAACTACTAGAGCGACTAACTGCTCTAATTAGGGATTATGAGGTAGACTCACCTCCAATCTGAGCTTTTCGTCAAATTAAACAACGACAGTCCATAGCAAATCAAATCAATCCACAATCCTCACTTTCCATGCGCACAATCAGCTCCATTTCTCCACGGCACGATTTGGCGCAACGCGGCGGCAGCGACGGAGGCTCCAGCGAGTTTCTATTTGGTTGTCGGCGAGGTCACCGACGAGATTTTCCGGCAAGACGTTTCTAGCTCCAATGAGGCAATTCCAGCTCCTGCGAGTTGGCTGGTTTGCTGTGCTAAAAGTGACTGGGAGTTCTAGGATGGCTAGGCAGCTCAATTCAAGGGTTGAACAAGGCTTATCGTGGCTGGAAATGGCGAGTCAATGCCTCAATGAGTTGGAAGCAGAGCAGGGAATTTGGCGAGCTCGGTTATGGCTGCTGTTTTCGAACTGATGGATGAAGTTGGGCGTGCTAGTGGCGATGGAGAAACCCTTGGACGACGTTGGTAGGCTTCCTGAGCGACGATGAGCTTCCAATCGTCACGGCGAGGAGAGTTGCAGGCGACAGTTCAAACAAGGGTTAGGGTTCGAGTTTTGGAGGCAAGGGAGGCCTTGGCGAGCTCCACGGCGACGGGGTTGAGATTCCGACGAGTCAAGCAACGTTTTTCTGTCAATTTGTGCCTCCAGAAGCTAACGATCCTCCCTCTATATCCTAGGTTTTCAGGGAAGGAGAGAGAGAGACGCGCAAGGGAGACGACCCTAATGTGGCGCAGGCTGGCACGTCTTGGGTTGCCGTGTGGCCGTGGCCTTGCGTCCACTTATGCCACATGGCCCGGTGGGATAAGCGGGCGGTCATGCTAGCAAGGACGAGCTGACTTGAGTGTAGAGGAGGGAAGATGGGTTGAGAAAAGGGGGAAGGTAGCTGGGCCGAGGAAAAAGAAAAAGGAGAAAAGAAGCCGGGCCGTACGTAGGCAAATAAGGGAAAAGGAAAAAGAAGCTAGGCCAGGTCTGGACGGCCCACGTGCAGAAGAAAGAAGAAAAAACGGAAAAATAGAAAGAAAAGGAGGAAAATAGGGAAAAAGAAGGAAATAGGGAGAAAATAAAGAAAAATAGGGAGGGTGATAGAAAAATAAGGGAAAATTATGAAACGTCCACATTTAATTATTTAAAGCCAAATTGAGTACAAATTTCCCCAATTTAATTTCCAAAAACTCCCCAAAATGGGCCGTCACATGCTATATGCTTGGAATCTATACGTGACAATATGTGGATATGGGAATATGTGGATATGTGGATATGTGGATATTTGATGACCGGCGTTGTCACGTAAGGTTTGGTTGAGCCTGACAAGGCCAACGGTGACACACTTGAGGCGTGAACTTCTCGCGGGTTGTGGCGAGATGTGTTCTAGGCAAGGGCTAAGTGCCACATGATAACGTATACTTCATGAGAGCCACCTCTAGAGCCTTATACCAAAGATTGTATGAGCCACCACTAGAACCTTGTATCATTGACATGTGTGATCAAGGGCTAAGTGCTATGCAATAGTGTGCTTTCTGGGCAAGGGCTAAGTGCCACGTGATAACGTAAAATTTCGTGCGGGCCACCTCTAGAGCCTTATACCAAAGATTGTGTGAGCCACCTCTAGAGCCTTGTACTATTGTCACATGTGGTCAAGTGCTAAGTGCTACACAATAAGATGATATAGTGTGAGACATCGATACAACCGCGAGTTTGTTTATGAAACGTTGGGTTAAATTGTTAATATGATGCACCTTATTAAGGGACGAAAATGCTTGACATGGTATGGGACGTGTCATAACGATTTGGCCTTATAATCAAGACCTTTTTGAGTATATGATGATTAATATACAGTATTTCAATTGTTAAAGATGTTTGTTATATGCTTATATACATGAACTGTGGAGTCTAACTATTACCAGACCTAGAGAGTCTCAAACCCAAAGAGTTTGACAACTTCTAAACCTTGAATTGTTTGTTGTGAATAGGTTACCCTTAAGTGATTTTCTTTCTAATCGGGGCTTAGGAGGTAAAGTTTTTGAGATATTGTCTCAGCCCGTTGTGGTGTACTTTTATAGGTTCCTAGATGGAGGTGCATCACGTGCGTTTTGGAGTTCCACAAGAGATGGTTTTTGAGCACGTCTTTGTGGTGGACACGAAACTCTTGGCTGTAGATCCCGGAGTTTAGATGAACACCTTTTAGTTTAGTCCCTTGTGTATATAAACCCGAGGTTATTTATAAGACATGTTTTGTGTAATTTGGTTGTCCTCCTTTCTTATCCCAAGTTTGATTGTTGTCTAGGGATTGTTTAATTCGCTTTCGCATGTGCATAGAAGATTGGGTCAACGACGCCACCTAGGAATGTCACATTTTAATCGACCATCGAGGGATGTGTGGGCACTCAAAGTTCGAGGTGTGACAAATCATCTAAATAAGTTGAAGAGCACTTGACAATTCTGACTGACTAGCCAAGGGAGCAGTGGATTTGATTGTGTCAATAAACTCCAATTAGGGAAACCTTGTTGTTGCTACTAAATTGGATTGTATGAGCAATTTAGACCTCAGCAACTACTCCAATTAATTGCCAACCATTTTAAGTACCTTAAAAAGAGTCTCTAATGGTTAGATTGAAGATGTCTTTATAAAAAGGATCAAATAAGATTACAAATGCTAGACATAAAGTATACTCATGCTATTCATTATTATCACTCTCTAGTGATCAAATTGGATATATGTCTGTCTAAAATTCTTTGGAGTATTTTTGCTAACTTGTGATCGTGATAAGATCAAGTGTACAAGAGTAATAGCAATACTTGTGTCCTAATAGAATAATCTATCATCTAACAAGATTAATACAGCTGATTATAACTAGTCTTGAACATTAGTAGTGGAATTCAACATATGATGAGGCTATTGCCTAGAAAGTGAACATAAACTTGGTGATAAAAGTGAATCACTATAAATTATTGTGCACTATCTTTTAATTACTCATTATTATCTGAATATGTTTGATAGCATCACTTGCCCCTAATATGTTTCCATTATTATCAACGTATATCTTGCGATCTTCCCCCGAAGGATTTCCGTAGTGTTAAAACAACTTATTCACTCCCTTCTAGATTGTGTTGTTAGTCTTAACAATTTTTACGAAAAATCATGTCATTGTTTAGAATTAGTATATTAAACTGAAACATTCAGAATTTCAATCAAATTCCAATGTGATTATTATGATTATAACATGTTACAAGTGAAGTTTTAGTGACTGATATGCTTCTAAACTTGTGGCTTATGAAGCTTTAGGGATATTTACAAAATCAGTGACAAACCTATTTTACGAGGATATGGACACTAGGAGTGTCATAACTTGTGTACGATACTCACTTTAGTACCAAAAGTTTCCGCTGGATCACTTAAGTGCCAAATCGGATAAAAAAAGGATCACTTAAGTTCCAATTCCAGCCAAAAATTGACGTGGCTCGCCGCAAGTGCCACGTGTTATTTTTACTTAAAAAATCTATCAACGTGGCATTTTCACTTAAAAGTATATTCCACGTGACTTTTTAATTTATTTTTTAAGTGATATGAAAACTTTAAATTAAAAATTAGTTACTTAAAAAAAGGTCGCAGGGAAGGCACCTCGCCACTACCACCCCACCCTCATCGGTGAGGGCAAAGACGGCCAGCGAGGCTCACCGGCCCCTAGCCACGTTGGCCATGGGTCGGGGACCCTTGCCGGCCATCAACGAGGGCCGTGTAGGCCCTTGCTCAGAGTTCAACAACGTAGATGCCTTCCTCTTCCTTAGGCTAGGGTTCGGAATCGAGTTGCTTCCATCTCTTCCTTCGCATGTTCTTCATCTTCATCATCATCACAATCTCCAATCTTCGTCTGTTCTTCATCATCTTCTTCGTTTCTCAAGGGATTTTATCAAGAAAGGTTTGAAGATTGAGGCCGATCTTCACGCAGCCAAGCCTTTGAAAAAGGAAGTCATGCAGTTTTGCTCCGAAGTTCAGAAGCTACATAGCATGAAGCAGGATATTGCTGGGCAAGTTCAAAATTGGGAACAACAGTCCATCAACTACGACGGGTTGTTTCCATCGTGGCTCTCGACGAATAAGGGTCCCTTTCAGCGTCGCCCTCCCTCGTGGCCACACTGACCATGGGTCGGTGACCCTCGCCGATGAGGGCCGCATGAACCCAAGAAAGCTCGCTACGGATGCAAAGAAGAGGTAGTGAGGGATGCCCAGATCGCAAGCCACGTCGGCCATGGATGCAGTGAGCATGTCCAAGAACACAGCAGCGACTTGAACTCCTCTTGACCTGAGGTCGACCAAAGCTTGTTTGACGAGCTCAAACACGATGTGCTCAACACCCACCTACATGCTTTGACTTCTTTGGTTGCTTTCCATTGCCAATGCAGTGATCTTGACTCGGAACGTTCCCTATTCGATAGAATGACCCAGAAAAATCTAGTTTCATGGACGGCCATGATTTCTGGCTATACCAAGCACATGAGGTATGAGGAGGGACTAGCCTTGTTTCAAGAAATGCTACTATTTAAGTTTAGCAGGATCAAACACACAAGTAAGAATACAAGGAAATAACATGGTTCAACAATATGCCTACATCCAGGGACAAAAGTCCCCCTCTCTTCTTTTTTTATAGGGAGTAAATCTACCATTATTCATCATATATACAGCATACGGTTGCTTACAGAAGCAACAGACAACTGTTTACAAAAGGAAACACCAGAAAATAAGAAACAAGAATAATGCCCAATATCAATAATATCTTCTTTCCCATAATAGGAAAGAAGATCTCGCAACACTTTCCTTCAAGTTGGGGCGAAGACTTTGTTGAAGGTCAACTTGTCCACCATAGTTTGGAAAACCCCTTTTGACAACGCTTTGGTGAAGGCATCTGCAAGTTGATCCTTACTATGAACATAGGAAGTCTTAATTGTTTTATCCTGAACATTCTCTCTCACAAAGTGACAATCCACTTTTATGTGTTTAGTTCTCTCATGGAAGGCCATATAAGAAGTAATGTGAGTTGCAGCTTGATCATTACAAAATAGCTTTGTAGGTGTAGTTTTAGGTTTACATCCCAATTCTTGAAACAAATGATGCAACCACACAATTTCACTAGTAGCGGTGGCCATGCCACAATACTCAGCTTCCGCACTTGAACGTGCAACAACCGTTTGTTTCTTGCTTTTCCAAGTGACAATATTACCACCAACAAATATACAGAAACTAGTTGTGGATTTTCTAACCACTAGGCTTCCAGCCCAATCTACATTAGTGTAACCCATTATATCTGTGTGACCATTGTTCTTCATTAAGATTCTTCTTCTTGGTGAAGCTTTCAAATACCAAAGGAGATGATCCACTTATTCCATGTGACCGTCAGTGGGATTATGCATAAATTGGCTCACATAACTAACAGCATATGCAATATCAGGCCTAGTGATAATTAAGTAAATCAAGCGTCCTACTAACCGCTGAAACTGACCAACATCCTGCAATGGTACATTATTGGAAACAAACTTGTTGTTATACTCCATAAGGACACTTGCAGGTTTAGCTCCCAACTTACTAGTCTCTTTTAATAAATCAAAAACATACTTTCTCTAGGATAAAAATAGTCCTTTGCAAGAGTGCGCCACTTCAATGCCCAAAATATTAAGGCATACTACCAAGGTCTTTGATATCAAATTCCTTGTTCAAATGATGCTTGAGTGCTTCAATCCCAGGTTGGTTACTACTTGTAATGACCCAATCATCAACATACACAAGAATAATAACAATACCTTGGTCATTCGACTTAGTGAACATAGAGGAATCCGAAGCACCTCTCTTGAACCCAAATTTGATAAGTGTTGTGCTAAGCTTACCATATCAAGCTCCTGGTGACTGTTTCAGGCCATAAATAGCTCTCTTCAGTTTACAAACAATTCTATCCTTACCTTGTAATGAATGCCCAGGTGGTAAATCCATGTAGACTTCTTCATCTAAATCCCCATGTAGAAAGGCATTCTTCACATCCATTTGGAACAAAGGTCACCCATGATTAATGGCTACGGACATAAGTACTCGCATTGTATTCATCTTAACCATCAGGCCAAATGTTTCTTTATAGTCTATATTGTAGGTTTGGGTATATCATTAGGCGACAAGCCTAGCTTTGTACATCTTGACCATGCCATTACTATTATATTTGATCTTATAGATCCATCTACATCCCACGGTCTTTTTTCCTCTTGGTAGTTGTACCAACTCCGGTTCAATGCCTCAATTTCATCTTCCATGGCTTTAATCCACACGCTTTTCTTATTAGCTTCCTCAAAATTCTTGGGCTCGTGTTGTTCTTCAATGGCAAATAGAAAACTCTAAGTAATTGTAAATCCTGAATTGGGTGCTAAATTGTATGAAAGGTAGAAAAATCTCAAAGACAGGTTGAAGGTTTAGGGATACAACTTAACTTGCGAATTGAAATAGGTGCAAGAATCTCTATTGTTGAAGTCTCATTTATCAACTCTTCACTTGTAGTTTCAGAATTTTCACCAGGTACTAACATACCTTATTATGATGACAAGCGCCTAATTACCTCAGCCTCGGGACTTTCGGTAGCAGTCACATTTCCTTGGTGAATTTTCGTAACAGCCCTAGTTTCAACCTCCCAATTTCCGGTTCTATTTTCAATGCTGCCAACCACTATAAGGACAGGAATAAGGTCAAATTCCGTAGAAAAATTTTGATAGTTGTCTTCCCCTTGAATTTGAGCACTGTTGGAAAAAAACACGTTGACCTCATCAAAAAATACATCACAAGAAAAATAAACTTGCTTAGTATTGGGATCATAACATTTGTAAGCCTTTTTTGTGGAATTGTAGCCGACAAATACACACTTCCAAGCCCGGAGATCTAGTTTTCCACCATTTTGAGAGTGGACATAGCAAATGCAGCCAAAAATTCGTAAATGAGAAATATCAAACTTATGTCCATACAAGACCTCCATAGGGTCACATAACCCTAAATACGACTGGGCAACCTGTTAATCAAATAACAACTAGTTAGAACAACATCTGCCCAATAAGATTTAGGCATGTGTCCTAAAAATAATAGGGCCCTGGTTACTTCAAGGAGGTGTTGATTTTTTCGTTCTGCTATACCGTTCTGTTGCAGGATCCCAACACATGATGTTTGATTAATGATTCCCAAAACTACTCAAGACTGCTTGAAAACTCTTATTAGTGTACTCGATACCATTGCCAATATGTAGTATCTTCACAGAGGTATTAAATTGATTTTTCACCATGTTGTAAAAATCTTAAAAGAAATTAAGAACTTCAGTCTTGGATTTTAAAGATAAATCCACGTAGCACGAGACTTATCATCAATGAATGTAATAAAATATTTGAAACCCTCTTTAGAATCAATGGGTGAACTGCCCCAAAAATCAGTGTGAACAATAGAAAGCAATTCATTATATCTATTATTGCTATGTGGAAACGGTAATCTTCGCTATTTGGCAAAGTGATAAGGATCACAATTTTTTGAATCATGGTAGAATGACACGTCAAGAGCGTGTCATATTTGGTCGTATGGATGACCCATACGCCAATGCCAAACTCGCGAATTGTCACCTCTTCTTTTTATTGTTGTCAAAACTGCACTAGAAAGTTCCAAGGTGTATAACCCGTCTTGCAAACACCCCTCACCAATCATTCTCCTAGTAGTGCGAGCCTGAAAGAGCACCTTTTAAGGGGTAAAAAAAACTTTGCAATTCCATTGGTTAGTGCACTTGCTTACAGACATCAAATTTGATGATAGTTCAAGAACCAACAAAGCTTTTGATTCTTTTGAAAAGAATTTAATTTTTCCCACTCCTCTTGTAGGAACCTGTACTCCATTAGCAACCGTAATAGGAGGATGCAAAGTGCTACAATTAGAACGAGACAATATATTTGAGGATTTGCACATGTGATCCGTGGCTTCATAATACACAATAAATAGTATTTTAGGAAAAACAGAAACTACATACTCATTACCAGATGTCATGGCAAGATTCACGGACTCCTTGCTAGTAGTATTCATCCCAAGCCCATGTGTTTGAATCAGCCGCTACACTTGTTGAGTTAAAGAATCAAGTTTTGTCTTAATATCCACCCAATCTCCTTGAATAACAGCATTGGCATTCGATCCCTTCTCCTTGTTTTGGCGAAGATGAGGGTGAAGAAGCCAACACCTCTCATTAGAGTGAATATCATAGTCATAGTGATCACAATGAAAGCGGATGGGTTTCCTGTTTTTGCCTTTAATGAATCACGTAGCCAGATCACCTTGTCTAGGTATGCTAGCCATATTGTGGGCTGGATTAACCACATAATCTATTAACGACACATGATCTGATTGCATCACCCTTCGTCTTGTTTCCTCATTCTAAATAATGGAACACACAGCATTAAAAGGATGGGAATTCTGGACCAGTCAGAATTTGTCTCATGGTTTCTTCAAACTCAGCTTGAGGCTAGACAGAATTTTAAAGGTGCGATTTTGCTCTTCACGTTTGATATAATTGGTAACAATCTGAGTAAGGGGCCTATATTGACAAAGTTCATCCCATTCTCTCTTTATATCCCAAATGATCGATAAAAGACTGATTTGGACCTTGGGTTGAGTTAGCAATCCCTTGCTGCAACTCAAAGATTCTGGACGCATTATCTGCTTGACCATACACTTCGCACAGTGACTCCCATGAAGTTTGAGCAGAATAACAATATGCGAATGTCTCATAGATGCGGGTTTCCATGGAGTTGAATATCCATGTCATAACATTATGTTCATTCGTTTGCCATTATTCAAATTTTGGGCTATTCGCCGATAGAGCACGAATCTGTCCATCGATATGTCCAAGTCTAGACCTTCTTCCAAGGACAATAGTCACAGCACGAGACCAAGGAAGGAAGTTGTTTCCATCCAGCAACAAGGAAGTCAAACGTTAGATGTGTGACTTATGAACAACAGCCTTTGAAGGATCAAATATAGAGCCTTCTTCTCGTTTTGTAGCCATGCGTCAGAAGAAGTAGTGTAGACACAAAAGAATGTAATCTATTGAAATAACGACTTGATTGTGGGAACACAAAGAAGGAATCAATAATGGAATCAAAACACAACCTGCTTTGACACCATGTTGAAGTTTAGCATGATCAAACACACAAGTAAGAACAAGGAACTAACGTGGTTCAGTAGAATGCCTACATCCATGGACAAAACTCCCCCTCTCTTCTTTTTTTCATAAGGAGTAGATCTACCATTATTCATCATATATACAGTGTACAGTTGCTTACAACAAAGCAACAAATAACCGTTTACCAAAGAAAACACCAGAAAATAAGAAACAAGAATAATGCCTAATGTCAATAATATCTTCTTTCTAGGAATATGAGAGAAAATCTCACAGCAGTTACTTTCCGAGGTAGAAATGAATGAGTTGACATTAGTCAGTGTACTGTCGGCTTGTGCTCATGTCAGATCTCTTAACGTGGGTAGATGAGTGCATTGTTATATCCACCATAATCATATTTCTCTTAACCCCTTGCTCGTTGCGGCACTTATTGACATGTATGCAAAATGTGGGCACATGGACAAAGCATGCATCACAAGTCTTCGAAGCGGCACCTGTAAAGTGCATGTCAACTTGGAATTCTCTCATTGGCGGCCTTGCTATTCATGTTAATGGAAGGGAAGCCTTGGAGAAGTTGCAGAAAATGCAAATAAATCGAACAAAATCAAATGACGTTACCTTCATTGCTTTGTTATCTGCTTGTAGCCACTCAGAACTGGTGGACTGGTACTCGCTCGGGTGAGGCAGGTCAGGCAAAGGGAGGTGGATGAAGCGGAGGTTGTCGGTGCATGAGGAAGAGATGGCGTGTGAGTGGACATAAGAGCTAATGATGGGCCTATGGGGATCGATGATGACGAGGATGGTAGAGGGTGGGATGATGGCAGTGAGCGAGGGCTTGCCGCCCTCCCCCTTAAACGCCCCTCTTTTTTTGTTGGAATTTTAATTTTTTATTATTTAATCGATGCTTTGGCACTTCCAGCTAGCCACATGGGAGCCACGTCGAATTTTTGGCAAGTTGGATCGGAGTTGGTACTAAAGTGACTGTTTTTTAGAAAAAGTGGCACTGAAGTTATCCGAATGAAAGTTTTGGCACGAAAGTGAGTGTGTGACCCAAGTTATGGCACTCCCAGCCTTATCCATCTTACGAAAGCCAATTTGATTCTAAACTTTTTTTTAATTTTACTAAGGGGTTCATAAACCTTTACACGAGGTTCCAATATAGTCATTAGGATCAATTACCAACAAAAATCATTGATGTAATGTTTAGTTATCGCCGATCATCCTACATGATATCAGACATGGCTAACTTTACTCAAGATGACATTTTACATGGACTGGCACATCACTTATTTATAACTAAAATTGGTTGAAATGACTATATTAGAATTTTGTGCAAAGGTTGAGGACTACATTGACGCTTTTTTTTATAAAAAGTAGGACTGTATTGGCTTTAAGAAATAGATTTAGGACTAAATAGGTAATTTTTCCTGATGTTTGAGTTTCTAATAAATAATTAATTCTCAACTTCCAAACTAGCCGTCAAGACTTAAAATTATTCAATGAGACGTAAATGTTATTTGTGATCAATACCAAAAATCATCAATGTTGTAGAATTTGCTAATAGTGAAAGGAATGTTGGCTGAGGATTTTCCTTGAAGTTTAAGTTTCTAATAAATAAATAATTCTCAAGTTCTAAACTAGCTATCAAGACTTAGAATGGCTCCATGAGACGTAAATGTTATTTGTAATTAATACCAAATATCATCAATGTTGTTGAATTTGCATGATAGTGAAAGGAATGTTGGCCGAGGAATTTGCATGATATAACCACAACAAAACAATACTAGTGCCGGAAATGTTGCCGGTGTATTAGTCATAATCAATTAAGCCAATTGCCAATGAGGAATAGGTGACAAGTGTAAAGTGTAGTATTCCTATAGTTTAGGGTTGTTTGAGAGAATAGATAAAATGAGAAAATGATTTTTTTTTTTGAAAAGGGAAAGTCAATTTCTTGTATTCTTACAAGAGGATTTTCTATCGACTAAAATACTCCCTTTGACAGATATACTTTTCATTCATCAAACATTGGAAAGCTCAAAAATCTTTTTCTTTTATTGCGGTTGAAATAAATGGAACCTAAACCAGCATCATCTTTCTATACTTCTATTGACATCTTAGTGTCAACTATGGCTCACAATAGCACAAGCTTATTCATCACACTCACAAAAAGAACCCTCACACTTCAAACTAAGCACAATCATGGAGAGTTAGGCTAGATTAGTACAAAAATTATAATTGAAAGGGACATCGAGCTATCACCATTGACTCCATTTGGGCCACCTCCTCAGTCACTATCATAGGCCATAATCCAACGAGTATCGATTTGAACATTGAAACAATTATTCAAGCAATTCATAATATCTTTCACATAAAGTAAATCATTAGTAACGTTCATGCCAATTCAACCAAAATGCCTTGGGATTAGTTTTAAAATTAGTCATGTAATTTTATTGCACTTAGCCACGGTAGTAAGCTACTTGTCAAATAATACATCGAGTCTAATCATACATCTAAGCATACACAAATAAAGCTAAAAAAGACATGTGGGAACCAAGAAACACTTAGTTGACCCACAAGAGCAACTTCGTTATTTATCTTTTTCTAAATGCAGTGTTTGTTAATTTAAGCTAGGCAAATTATAATGATAAAACCTAACTTCAAAGCAAGGCTGGCTTTTTAAAATATTTTTCATTTTTTATTGTTAGATTGTTTTAAAATTTCTTTTTTATTATTGCTAAAATACTATATACTGTAATACTAAAGAAAAGGGGATCCAGATTGGGCTCCAAATCAAGTCGGGTTTGGATCGCCTAGACACATGGATTTGAGCTCTAAACCTGAATCCATGGATCGGGCCTTCTGGGCTTGAGCCCAAAAACTGGACCTCAACAAAATGGTCCAGCTCCCTATTTTGATGGCCTACTATTTCCTTTCCTATTTCGGTCAACCCATAATTCCATTTCTTATATCAGCTGGCCCATAATTCACGTAGCCTAACCCAGATCAACATAATTCTCAACCCTTGACCGAAACCAATCAAAATTAAATCAAGTACTAACTCTCTTAACACCACAACTAGCCCATGGCCAAGCAAAGACGCCCTTAGTCGGCCTAGCCTCCACTAGCTCGCCTCCTACACTCCTTGCCTAAGTAGGATGTCCGACTTTGCTGACTACCAACCTCAAGACAACCAAATGGCATCATCGTCCTCAGTCGAAGGAAATTTGAAAACTACTGGCATCAACCACCTCAGCCATGGAACAGCGAGCAAACGAAACAAAAACAAGCTTGGCCAAGAAAATCAATTGAGGCATTTCAACAAACATATGGTGGGCATTAATTGATGAGGAAACTCTAGCACAGTCGAGGCTTACACCTAAGCTAAGACTCAACAACTAAACAATAGCACATAAAACACACAGAGCCAAGCATAAACAAGGTCAACAAAGGTGCGAGCCAAGGCCAGCGAGCCTCGTTTCGCCAATTCAAGCAAAATAGGTGAGGATAGAAGAAAAGCTTTTGGTTATGAAAATTCCTACTCGGCTTGAGGACGATAGCATGAGGTGAGTTCCTAATAGACCAAACTTTGGATGGCCGTCCGTTGTCATCTCTGAGCCGAGATCCTCAGATTAAGGGATTGAATCGAAAGACTAAACAGACTCATCAAAAATAACAAGAACATAAGTTGCTTGTCAGTTGGAAGTCGTCAAACGCCGTTGATGAAGGTGGCATGCGAGGCCTAAAACCTACTCCTTGGCATGCGAGGCCTAAAACCTACTCCTTCTTTCTTCGATTTTTCCTTCCTTTTCCCTCCTCTATTTTTTTTCTTCCCTCTTCTCCTCGAGCCTCCCTATTTTGTCTCTTAGAGCTCCTATTCTCTTCCCTCTTCTTCGCCCTCCTCTTTACTTGGTTCTTTTGTTGAGTTTAATGGCCTTTTGGACCACCCAAGATGGGCTAAACCCAGCCCGGCCCGACTTAAGAATAATAACCACTTGGCAATTATTGTCTTCTCTTGCATGTTCAAGATTAAAAAAAAAAAGTTATGGGGGGGGTTAAGTGAGAAAGAAGCAAAGAAGAAGAAAAATCGAAAGGAATGGTCATTTGTGCAATTCCCTACATACACTCGTGTTCGGATTTGTAACTTTTTGTCACAAGTTCAGCATCTAATTTATGGACCACGGGTATGATTTCATCTTGTGATTATCCTCACGATCAATTATTCAAGTAGGATTTAGGATTGGGTCTTATAAGAGTAGTTTTCATTGCGATTTGTTCATATCCTATAGAATAAGATAATCCCGACATTAGTATTAGAGCAAATTGACTAGGTGAAATGTGAATATTTTTGTATATGTGGATAGTACTTGAAAAGACGAACAATTTGAAAGTGCTAGTATGAACACCTAGAAGGGGTGAATAGGTGTAAGAAAATTTTCGTGGAATGTTATTGTTTCAAAATTGATTCTAAAGATCAAAAAATTTTGATGAGTTCAGAGTTTATCGATGAAATGATACTATGAACAAAATAAAGCAGTTCAGGGAAGAGAATAAGAACACAGAGTTTGTAGTGATTCGGCTTAGATCAAGCCTATGCCCACTCTCCCATACTGACAACCTACTGGCTGAATTCCACTATGTAACAAAAGAGAATTACAATGTCGTGATCTCAGCTTCACAGTGAAGAGTCTTCACTACTCTCTCATAGGAATCTAACTCGATCTTTTGCAAAATTGGAAGCAACTTTCATTAACGTTGTTTTGCACCATTTTCACCAAAATGTCTCACTGGTAAAACCAAAGAGTAGACTAACTACCTGAAGTCACTACCATATCATCGATATTGTCTCTTGGAGAAGGTAAAATATACATGTATGCTTTCTTTTTCGTACTACTCTTGTCACCAAGGTTGTCTTCCACTATTCCATCCAAAGGTTGTTATCAAACCTTCTTAGTCAAGCTTTCTAGAAGGCATCAATTTTTTCTTCATTTCTTGAATAGACCTAGTTTCATGCAAAACTAGATGTCCTCCATCTAAGATGTTCACAATCGCGGTTCAATTTTGAACAATCATCCACATGTGGCCATTTCCCACAAACACTTGCCCAAAATCACCATTTGCATAATCACGAGATAGGTTTCTTTGTGACGTGCAATCAAAAGAAGCACTAGAGTCAACATACCCCTTGTTCGTCAACAAGTCAAACCTACTAATAAACACAAGTTTCCTAGCAAAGATTCATCACTTACATCACTAGATCCTTGATTATCATCTTGCTACTTCTTTTCACAGGCTTTCACTAAAGCCTCCAATTTTCAGTCTAGCGACAAAATCAACACTCATATTTTGCAACCTCTTTTTTCGCCTTTAATTGTGTTCTGCCATGCCCGTTGAACTTTTCCTTGCATTTACTTCTCCCACGGTTAACTACTGGTGTTGTTAAAGATATAGCCACAAAAAAATTATCTTCCCCTAAGAATTTCCTTCACAATTCTTCCTTCATGATAGTGCTCACAGCATCATCCAACGCCAAACATCCTTACCATATCTTCACTTATGCGCAGATTACCGCCTCTATAAAGTGATCTGGTCCTGTTTTATATAATTAAATTTACCATATCTTCACTTACGTGCATATTATGGCCTTTGTGGGAGGGAATGATGTGGGGGATATTTTTTAAGATTATTTCTTTTAACTTCCTTCCCTTACTTTCTATTTTAAAGATTATGTTTGGATATTAGGTGGTTTGTTTCAGTGTTCAGTAGTTTTCTTTTAGATATTTAAGATTTAGTAGATTGTATTTCATTATTAGTTAATATATATCCTATTTTAAAATTGCAATTTTCTTAGGGTTTTTAAGAAATAGATAGATTATGTTATCTTGTAATTTAATTTTCCTCCTTTGTGAATAATAAATCGAGAGAAATTCTTCTGCTGTTATTCAAGTTTGTGTAGCTGTGAGTTACAACGCGTGGTTGCAAATTTTCCATTTTTCTAGATTTGTGTTAGCAACTATCCTTCTTGCATCAATATAGGATGCAATGTTAGTTCAATCTATGCTTAATGAAGCAAACTTAATAAATTAAGAAATTCAATAACCATCCCATAAGTAAATCTTCACTTAATAATCTCATACTGCTGATTAGAATGGTTTTTTTTTTTAACCAAAAAGGTAGAGACGACGAAAAAAATTATCAAGAAGGAAGAAAATACAACACATAGGACATAACAAGGAGCTGTCAAGATGAAACTGTCTCCATGACTCCTTTGAGTCGTCTCATTTTAATGAACGCTGGAAAGAATTTTATTTTATTCCACTACAAAAAAAACTGCTAATTAGCTACGGAAAATTAGCGACAAAACTTTTCGATCGCTGATTAGCGACGAATTTAGCAATGGAAAATAATTTCCGTGGCTAATTAGCGACAAAAAATAAAATCCGTCACTAATTTGTGACGGAAAAAACTTCGTCGCTAATTACGTCGCTAATTTGCGACGATATTAACTTCCGTCGCTAATTAGCCATGAAATTTTTTTCCGTCGCTAATTAACTACGGAATTAGCTACGGATTTATTTTCCATGGCTAATTAGCCACGAATTACTATTCCGTCGCTATTTAGCCACGAAATTACCTACGGATTCTTTTTGGTGGCTAATTAGCCACCGATTTGTTTTATGTCGCTAATCAGCCACGAATTTAGTGATGGAAAAATTCACAAAAATTAATTCCCGTGAACGAATTTTGTTTCGTCGCAAAATCTGTGGCTAAATTAGCCACGGATTTCATTTTTGTCGCTAAATAGCAACGGAATTAGCGACGAAAAAATTCACAAAAATTAATTCCCGTCGACCAATTTATTTCGTAACAAAATCTGTAGCTAATTAGCCACAATTTTGTTTTTCGTGGCTAATTTAGTTAGGGATTTTTTTTCCGTCACTAATTAGCCACAGAATTAGCGATGGAAAAATTTATGAAAATTAATTCCCATTGTCGAAATTTTTTTCGTCGCAAAATCCGTGCTAAATTAGTCACGGAAAAATAATCCGTTGCTATAAATCCGTCGATAAATTAGCCACGGAAAAATAATCCGTTGCTATAAATCCGTCGATAAATTAGCCACGGAAAGATAAATCCGTCGCTAATATAGCCACGGAAAGATAAATCCGTCGCTGAATTAGCGACAGAAAAGTTAGTCTGTCGCTAAATTAGCGATGGATCCGTCGCTACCGTCGCTAATATGAAAAAGAACAAAAAAGCATAAACAATTTTTTTTCAGTCGTGCCCTAGCCATCCACCTGCGCGTCTGAAATCCCTCCTTTCTCCGATGCATCTTCTCCACCGTCATCCTCTCCGGCACCTCCCAACTCATCACTCTCTCCGGCGCCGACAACTGCTGCTCCTTCGGCTGAAGCTTCTGACTCGAGGTAAGTTTCATCCTTCGCTCCTTCACCTGAAGCTTCTGATTCGACGCCTTCGGCGAGGGCTTGGCTGAGCCGATTGACGAGGGCTTCGGCGAGAGCTACCCCTCACAAATCTAGGAGACGGCTACTCGGGGCTCGAGCGCGACGGCTTGCTCGAGCCAACGCTTGCCCAGATCTGCGAGACGCTCACTCGAGCAAGCCCTTGCGATCGAGCCCCGAAATTTACCAGAAAATCAAAAGAACAAAAGAGTAAACTGGGGTCATTCCATGAAGAATCTGAAGAAGTTGACAGTCACGATTTTCATGAATGCTTTGACTGATTGTTTGGTGCTCGAGCTGATCTGTTTCGAGAGGTTTTTTTGTTGCGTCTTCGTCTTGGGCCGATGTGGTCGTGCTTCATGGAGTTTTGCTTGACTAATAATTGACTTTACGGTGTTGTGGGCGATCGTGAGAGTTCTGGTTTCCAATTGTTGATTTGTTAAAGTGATTGATTGAGGTTGTATCCGTGTTGATACTGTCGCAGGAGTTGAAGAATTTGAGGCCTCAGCTTTATTCAGCTACCGAGTACTGCGAGAAGTCTTATCTCAACAGTGAGCATAAATGTATGATTTTAGAAGGCCGTTATTACACTGTTAGGATTAGTGGTGGCATTAAGGTGCTTTACCATTCTGTCTTCTTAGAGGCTGTCAGTATGGCTGACGGCCACATGGTCTAGATATGAACATGCAGACTTGAAATGCTAGACATGAACAACTTGTTTACAACACGATATCTTGTATGCATTTGAGATTCTTGTCTCAGTGTATCTCACAGGACACAACTTCCTGATGATCTGACAGCCACATCTGTTGTTTGTTGAACATGGATTCTCGAGCTAACTTCTGGACTGCTTGCTTGTCTTTGTTTTTTTAATGTATTATCCACAATTAAGCTTGTTGGCAAAATCTATGGAATTTGGCTAACTGGTGAACTTAGGGTATTGGACAACCTGAAAAATTATGCTGTTCGAGCTCTGGTCAATAATTTGAACAGTCAAGTTCGCTCCTGCTGTCAACTTTAGACAAACATTACACTGCATAATGGATGGTGAAGTAGAGGCTTTAATGATATATTTGTGTATTTGTATATTAAGCTGTCTTTTTTAGGACATACTCAAATCACAGGGGACGCGCCTCAAAGATATCCTGCTTATGTGTTGCAGATGCAGCAAAGAGTCTGAGCTTTGTGCATTTACTTTAATGTGCTTTTTTTACCCTGCTTCATCCTTTGAGTATCTATTTTGATCCTGTCGTATGAGTTTAATTGACGTTATGTATAGATATGTGGTTGTCAAAGTTCATGATTCATGGGCTGAGTTTCGAGACTACTTCAGGAAGCAGGTATTTCCATTTCTAGTAGATTAAGTAGACAAGGCACCTGTAATGCGTCCTTTATTTCCATCTTCTTTTCCTTGTTGTCTGTTGTAGGATGATGAGAAAAGATTGCTGGCATTCACCAAACGAGGGACAGATATACATTCTATGAGTTAACCATCCTTATGTACTTAGAATCTATGACATTTAACCCTGTCTTGCAAGGAGAAGTCACTTGAATCTGTGCATCTTGTTCAAATGATCACTTTCCCTCAGCTAGTACACAATTATAAATAGAGGATTGGCCATCAATATGGTGCTTATGTGTATATCAGTGTCTGTTTTAGATTTATTGATCCTCATTATCATATTCAGTCTGCAAATGGCAATGTAGCTGGGCATCCAAACTTCATTTTGATATTACTTTTGCTACAGTGTGTTACATGAGCTTTCTTGATTGTCATATGTCTATGTTTAACTGCTCACGGTAATTGCAAGTTAAAATTCTTCATTTTGTATATAGCTCTTCTATTAAGTCATTGCAACCTTGCTGCCTCATTTTCTTGAAAGACGAAAAGCCGTGTCATTGCGACCATGCTGCTAAAATGAACTTTTATTTGGTCTTATCTACCTGGCATTACTACCTTGAAGTTAAGATGGCTTTGACACAAGTTTTTTATTCTGTTGCCAATGTATATGCAATAACTATATTTTTTGGAGGTAGAGGATACTTCACTGGCGGGGACAATCTTAGGGCAGTCGCTAAGTTCTTATAAAGGCATTCTCCCTCAGGATAAGAACAAGAGTCAAGTCTTAGCCTGACCAACATTTTAGAAGGAAAGAATAGAAGACTATGCACAAGAATGTTTTTTTAGACGCTAGTACGTTATTTGGACTCTGTATTGAGGATGGAATTTTTTGTGGTAGATATATTGCCTATGAATCTAATTTCTTTCATTTACTCCATAAAACCCAAATATAAGGGTTTAGGGGTTTGGGGTTTAGGGTTTATGGTGAATGTATGGTTAGGGTTCTTGAGGATAATGTTGATGAATGTATTTTAATTTTATATCATTATAATATTATAATATTATTAATTGTTTAAGAATTAATTCTAGAAATATATTTTAATGTTAATTAAATTTAATATTGAAATCGTCCCTAAATAATATTCATTGCATATTTTGTCGCTAAAATATTAATAGCGACGAATTTTGTCACGAATGATTTGCAATGAATTTTGCCACGATTTAGTGATGAATTTTGCCATGAATAATTAGTGACGGATTTTCCACGAATTCAAATTAGCGACAAATTTTGTCACGAATAATTAGCGACGGATTTTGCTACGAATTCAAATTAGTGACAAATTTTGCTACAAATAATTAGTGACGAATTTTATGACGGGTATATATTTCGTGGCAAATTAGCGACAAATTTTTTGACGGATATATTGCCGTGGTAAATTAGCGACGGATTTAGTAACGAATATATTATTGTGGCAAATTAATGACATATATTTTCGTGGCAAATTAGTGACGAATTTTGTGACAGATATATATCCGTCACTAATTAGCGACGAAAATGAAATTTTTTGTCGCTAAATTTTGCAACGTCGATTTCACTGCAGAAAAAAATTCGTCGCAAAAACGATTTAGCGACGAATTTTGCCAAATTTTCCATGGCAAAATCAGTGACTAAATCTTGGTTTTTTTGTAGTTCGTCCAATGTCATTTTCTATTTATTAATCCATAGTGTCATTTTTTCTATGACATTGTCAAGCGAAGAAGACAAAACAAGCTCTTTCCTAGAATTTGCATGTGAAATAAACAAATCAAGCTCTAATAAATATTCGATACAACCCTTCAAGTACAACACACACCTTACAAACCCATGACGTTTTTTATGTATACTAAAAATAATTATTATTGAATTAATAATATTTTATTGCTTGTAATTAGCAATTAAATTAATCTAGGAAATTTCGTTGTAGTCTCTAGCAGACATGCACTACCAATATGACATGGCATGACTCATTTACTTCCAAACTTGTCGCTTAAGTCTGGAATCTCTAACGATAATATATTGAAGTTTCAAGCCAAAGTCTTGAAAAGATTCTAGATAGTTACAGCTGATCAAGGTCCCAACCACCGACGCATAGAATTTCAACCTCTCAATTCTGCACTTGATTGAGAAATGAGAATCTTCATCTTTTTAAAAATGAATATTTTACTTAACATATTATAAATTAAAGATCTTATTCATGTTGTTTTTTATGTTTCATGTCACACTTCAACTCTCATTGAACTCATAATAACTCTCCTTCATTAATTTTAGTTAGATAATAATTCAAATTCCAACTGCCAAATGCTTAATTTCTGCAAGATTTAGACTTTTGAAATCATCTATTTTGTTTATAACCATGTGCATCTTGTTATTAGGAAAATTTCACAAGTTTGAAAGTCAAGTTGAGGGCATAGTACATTGAAAGAGTCATATGTTCCTTTATCATTGATAACAAAATTTCATAGATGATCATAATTTAATATTCATGTAGAAGATACACATAATGTAATTCCAAAAAAACATTGTCAATTCACAACATCTTTCTTTACTTCGGGTTTTTTTCTTTTTGAGCTGGAGATATCTCTCCTAATTGAAATTTGCATGATTTGACCGAAATTATATCAAAATCAGTTCAGTTTTCTAAATATCAAAGAAATTACACAGAAGATCGAGTTTAATTAGCAAAACTATCTTCTCAAAAGACAAAAAAGAAAGTTTCTTCTCATAAAGTGTGCTACTTAGTTATCATAATTCTGAAAATATATTGTTTTATGTCAACTTTGATCTGGACAATATTTTTCCTACTTTTGCGATATTTTCAATCTTGAGCTCAACCGAGGAACATTAATATCGAGTCTCATTTTCTATGTCCTATGTGATTTATCATTTTGCATCCAATTCTTGCTTGTCATACTCTCCAGTAATTCATTCCAGTGCCCGCTCTTCATGTTCGGTACACTCATGAGAGGGTTTGTTTACAAATTTACTCACGATCTTGTAGTTATGTAGTGACCCTCCACTTCATATCGTTCAAGGTTTTACATATCCATAAATAAATAAATAAAAGTAACCCATGAGAACCAAAAAGTTTATATTTTTTTTTTTGGTAATGTAAAAAAAATTTATATTATTTATTACATCTTTATCTCAAGGAAGCAGAATAGATACTCACAATTTCAAGCATAAGATTATATTTACAGGACTCTATAAATGACATGTATTCTGGCATCTAAAGATGATGAAATTCGTGATTCTATATAAATCCGATCAGTTTTCCATTTATGAAAGAAAATATAATAGATGGGGATATAATATTCTAATATCATAAATCGTTATTGGTCTAAATAAATGATTTTTTGAAAAATGAACATCTCACATGATTATCCGAAGGATGCAAGTTTTTATTCTTTGACCCGTACGAGGACATTTCACTAGTATTTACGATAATCTCGAACTGGATAGACACATACCCCTAAATCAAATGGCCTAGAACGTTCCCGTGAATCATGGGCAGAGAAATAAAAAGGACTACTGCAAGCACATGGACAGCAAACTGAAAAGGACTCGTGTGAATACCAGAAAGTTTGAATTGGTCATTTAATAGCCGTCTACTCAACATCAACCATCATATAACTTTGACTAATCACCTGAACCAGATAATTATTGTTTGGTCAAGATTTCCTTGTTGAGCTCCACAAAAGATACAAATTTTCTTTATTCACTTTGTCGGCACATGACTTGTGTAACTGGTCGGCTCGACGAATTCTCCTATCAAGAAATTAGGATATGATCCAACGGATGAGATTGTACAGTATGCTGCAAATCAGTTAATGCCCACTTATTTGAATATATCTATTTGACTAGAGCTAATTAGTTACGTATTTTACATAAATTTAATACTTACCAACAGCTTATGATAATAATAAAAATGGTACTCCCGCGCAAGAAGCAATGAGCCAGTGCTTACATATGCATCAAATGAGTCAAGGTTAGAGAGAATCCGCTTCCACTGTCATCCATCACATACAAACGCGACCACATCCCTCCTCGTAAACACATTGAGAATCTTATTGTCAGGGTTCCTAGTTTCTTTTATAATTTCTTGGACGACCTCATCGAGGGTTGAAGTACTGACTCGTAGCTAAAATCAACACTCAACAGGTCACGTACTTAGTTTCTCCTAAGTCAAGTCTTCCCTTATTTTCATTCTTATTTATTTTTTTGACAACTTGTAAATTAATTGCCACGTGAATTTTATAGAGAGATGTAGTTAATACACGAACTCATAATATATTGATATAATGCTTTAGCTTGCTATTTACACAATCAATGGCTGAGGTCCGAGACGGTTGCATTTTGGTTATAAACGAATCCAGATGTTTTCCTTTCAAGCTAGATAGATATGAAGCAGTGCAGTCCTTATTGGAGCCATTAGGACAAATTCAAGTCAAAAGGCATGCGCGGCTTCTTGAAAACTCACAAATATCTCTCAATCATTACGTAATAGAAAGCCAATTTTACTAATGATAAAAAATAAAATTATTGTTATTATTGTTATGATCATCATCATCATAATAGTAAATAACAAGACAAGAATAATAACAATAATAAGGCGATTGCAAGTGTGGTTCAATATCTACTTTGTCATCTAAACTTTTTCCTAAACTTGAGGGCTCTACTCAATGCGGTAACATCCAAGTCATCACTTCAGCATATGTATCTCACCAAAACCTTTTTTTATTAGAAAAAGAACTAATTGTGAGGATTCGTGGGTTGATGATTGCCCTGTGTGTGGTTCTCATGTTGAATTGGTAAGGTAAACGAGGCGGGACAAAGACAAGTTTCTACATTTAATTAGAGATGTCCCAAATGCGTAGATAAAGACCTTTCTCTTATGGTCGAACAGCATAAGGAAAAGAAAGAAAGAAAACCTGGACTATCTAGTGTAGAATTCGTAGGCTGTAGGTATGTGAAATCCCACATTTATTTTAATCTCTGAAGACAAGGAGGAGTTATTGCACGACTTATAGTTTAATTTGTTTTAATATTATCTAAACCATTAATCATTTGAGTCTCAAAATGAAACTCAAATGACCAATGTTCACTCTCGTCGCCCGCCGACCACTGTCCACTACCATCACCAGTTACGCACCGTTGCCCACTAGCCACCAACTGCCATTATGATCGCCATCGGCTCTCGCCACCTCCTGCCGCCAACCACCACCGCCCACTAACCCCCGCTACAATCCACCGCCAACCATCAACCACTGTAGATTGTCAGCCACCACCAATGCCCATCCCACCAACCATATACCGCCGCCGATTCCCACCGACAATTGCCCACTAATCCCCGCTGCCATCCACCGCCGACCATCAACCACTGTAGATTGTTTGCCACCACCAATGCCCACCCACCAACAATATATCGCCGCCTATTGCCACCGACAACTGCCCACTAGCAGTAAAAATAGAAATTAAAAATATCTATCTAATGAATTTATGTTCTGAAAATATAATTTTTGCGTTGTTATCAAAGGGTCTTTTCAATTCAAAAGCTTGTCTAGAGAATAAAAGTAATTTTTTTCATTTCTAGTCAGAAATTGTTCCAAAGACGAGAATGATTATCATTCAGGCCCTAAGAATTTTTAGGAGCATCCAAGAAATTCCAATTTGCAAGTAGGCCATAAAAGTGTTTGATGGAAGGTTCCAACAGGGGCCGTAATGCCAATTCGATAAGCCTCTTTGATTTCAACATTGAATCTCACATTATTAATGAGTTATTTTAGTCTGTTATCTACTAATTAGGGTGACCGGCGATTTATTTATTACAAATAATTTATTCTAGAAGAAGGCAATCTTGTTGATTTTAGTCCGTTGTCTACTAAGTAGGGTGACCAAGGATTGTTATTTTGCTTTTCTTGCGCAAGACTTTTTTACTAGTAATTGTGCTGGAACTTAGATCTACTTATAATTCGTGTTGAATCAGGTTTTCCGTGCAAGGTCGCGAATGACCCACGTTTTTGCCATCCTAACTAGAGTCAAAGCTGGAATTCTTGACCTCTCTTCTTCCGCAGAAAAGAGAGGCCAATGAGGCAACAATCTCTCATAAGCGGTTGATTCTTTGGTTTACAAAACAAAGAAGCAAGACGATGGGAATATTGTTATTCAAGGATTCAAAATTATTATAAAGTTCAATTCAGAAGTGTATATTCACAAGTGGAGAAAGACTATACATCATATGGAATTTGATGAAAGGGGAGGTAAAATCAAGTTCTAATATCATATAAAAATCTGTGAGACCAAACTATAAGTTATTCTAATTTAAGCCGGTGGATAAAAGATGATCATGTGTACAAGAATGCTCCATTTGTTTCACGAAAAATATATCATTTATGGAAAATATTTTTTTAGGAATCATTTTCCTATAAAATGATAATATTTTCAGGTGTTCGTTTGAAACTTAAGGAAAATGATAAAACATACAGATTTTTATTTTTTTTCCTTTTTTTGTTATACATTGACATGTCGCCGGCCACATGTCTCGCAATGCAACCCCGAAGCTCGCCTCTAGAGGTTATGAGCTCGCTGTCAAAGGCCTCCGGTTAGGTCGAGACACGCTGTTGAAGGCTGCGATATTTAAAGATAAATAAAGAAAAAAGAAAATATTATTCATTTTCAAAACAGTAAAAAATATTTTTCCACTTTTGAAGGTGTTTTTTCCGTTAGTCCAAAATATTTTCCTTGACTAATTTGTTTTCCATTAAACAAACATCGGAAAATTCAGAAATTATTTTTCTAAAAGTTATTTTCCGTGAATCGAACTGACCAGAAGAGTATATGAATTTATACAAAGAGATGTGTGATATTTTAACCAAAGAAAAAACTAGAACTAACTTGTTAGACATGAGAAAAAATCCAAGTAGTTTATGGTACTAACGAAAATCCCAATGGATTAGCGTTAGGTACTGCATACATCATCTGAGAAGCTATAGAATTTATCCTAACTTAACCAGGTAACTTCTTCTTCTTTGCACAAACTTCCGGGGGCTTTTGCACGTCAGGTTAACTCCATTTCGGGCAGTCTCTCTTCAACTTAGAAAAGTCAAATCCAACTAGTCTCTAGTGCACAAATCAAGGGAATTGGATCACCCGACCTGTTTTAAATGCAGGTCAGGTGACCTGCTTTTTGTAGGCTATCCGATCTCAGATCGGACGACCTCCATTAAATGGGGGAGCTTTTTACTTTTTTTTTTTTCGAAAAAATTGCTTTTTGCCCCCAACCGCCCGATCTGATCGAACGGTTGGGAACAAAAGCAAGTCACCTGACCTGCATTTAAAGCATGTCAAGTGATCTAGTTCCCAAACGAAGTCCCATTGTAAGTTGTATAGAACAAGATGGAAGTTAACAGCACAAAAATGGCGGTATGAACGATCATGGGGTTAAGGAATTGCGAGGATTCTTCATCCAAAATTTAAGGGGGGAAAAATGAACCGTCAATACCGCCGGAGGTCGTCTTATCTCTTTGCATGGTACGTAAGCCCCAATGGGTCCCGCGTCGAGCAATGCTTGAATGGAAGATTCCCATGCCTTGTCTGACTTTTCAAGTGTCTTCCCCATTATAAATTCCTCGTCGTCCTCCTCATATCGTCCAAATCTATCTCCCCCTTTTCCAAAAGCCCTTTGCAATGATTCGTCCAACAATCTCGTTCGATGCTGAAAGGCTCCTCTTTTTGGCTCTCTCCTTTTTCGCGATTCTCGCTGCCTTCAGCGGCGGCCCTTGCGGAACAGTGGCGCAGAGCAGTAGCAACAACAATGGGACAACGATCCCGGTGGACGTTGGGGTGGTTCTTGATCTGGAGACGTGGGTGGGTCTGATGGGATTAAGCTGCATTAACATGTCTCTCTCTGACTTTTATAGTTCAAACCCTTCCTACAAGACCAGGCTCGTCCTCAACGTAAGAGATTCCAAACGAGATGAGGTTGCTGCTGCTGCTGCAGGTTCTCTCTCTCTCACTCTCTCTCTCTCTCTCTCTCTTTGACTGGTCATGTTGCTAGTCCAGAATTATACGACGACACCAATTTTTTGGGTTAAATGTTTTGTCATTCTGTTGATAGTATTGAAGCTTGTTTTGGTCAACTCTGCTCGAACTTGGGAGTAGTTTGCTTTTGGGTTAATACACATATTCTCGTAGAGGATGAAGAATTATATGCAGTTGTCTCAGCGATGCAAGATAAAAACCAATTATACCTTTTTTTTTGTAAGGAATACTATTTATCTTGTCATAGAATCAAAGATTAACATAGAGTCAGCACTTGAGATTCAATTTGATCGCTTTCACACTGGGATTGAGGATGTCTCGAAGTCAGAAATATATCGATACATAGCCCAAGTCCTGTGGTCGTATGAGACTGACAACTTGGCGCTTAAGCTTGAGAGCCGAGAGGATTCGTGGGATTTGGTCAATCCGCGGAAGGCGGTGCTTCTCAACAAGGCTGACCTTCGAGCCTAATATTTGACTTTGGAACCACTTATTTATTCATACCTTGGCGTATACTTTTTCAGGAGCCATATCAAGAAATGATATTGGCGAGAATTTATCTTAGGGATTGGCCCATGGAGGTAGCTATTTTGATCGCGCCTAACTGAAAATCTCCGATCGGCTCAACTTTTTCTGAAACAATGTTGTATGGTTTATGGATCTTACAGATACAAATTCATCTCAGCCATCAATCACCATGTGAGCCTCATGATAAGACCCACGTAATTACTGGTTGAAGTGATATTGATCAACATGATTTACCAGCCACCTGATAATTTCTCGGTATCTACTAGTATTGGTTAGAAATTGACTTTGAATTGAGAAGTCCGACTTCTCTGTCATCTCGCATTTTCCCCATATGCATATGTGCATAAATTTATAGTTACAAAGTTTCGTCTTGATAAGAACTTGTGAACGGGATTTTGGCTTATGTTTTCGGATGGGAAAATATAGTTCGACTGCTACTGTTTGTCATGTACATCTCGGAAAAACATGCTGCATAGGTGCAATTCCATGAAGGTAGCCTAACGTTTTTGTCCTTTTCATAGTAGAAAAATAGTCACTGCAGCGAGGGTGATTGTTAGAGACAATTAAAATTTCTTTTTCTCTCGTGCAAATGCGTTCCCGGTACATATCTCCACATAATTATGCGGATGTTTTTTTTTTTCCTAGTTCAGTCAATTATCATGATAAGCGAGCTGTGCCGAGTTGAGTAACTAACTAATTATTTCTACCTAAGTTGTGTTACTACTGTCGAATTGAAACAACTTAAGTGTCAAGTTCAAATCGTCAATACATGAAAGCTGTTTAATATGGATGCTGAGAGACTTAATTGGTAATGTAACATCATCAAGGTCTGACCTCAAAAAAAGACTTACAGAATTAGAATATGGGGCTTGGATATTAGAGTAGTTTTTCTGATGTCATGAGATATAGAGGTCAACTTTTTGGGTTGACGATGAAGAGAATTCCACTTGAAAGAATCAGTTTATTGTAGGTTTGCAATATCATTTGCCGAACAATTTATATCTTTAAATAATATCAATTGCAAGTTCATTTCCAACTTCAAGCTCCTATTTTGTTTTTTATTGAACATTTTTAGTTTTTTGATATATCAAATTTTTCATTGATTTCCTTACCCAAAAACAAAAAATTCATTGATTATGATTAACACTATGCCTTTTTCAATAAGAACTTCCATTACTTGCGCCATTGCTTTTGTTTTACCGTCTTTTCTCGTTCATCCTTGCAGCTCTTGATTTGATAAAGAATAAGCAAGTCCAAGCCATAATTGGCCCTGAAGGTTCAATGCAAGCAGACTTCATTATTGACCTTGGAAACAAATCTCATGTGCCCATCATCTCTTTTTCTGCTACTAGTCCTTCCCTCAGTTCGATTCGGAGTCCGTACTTCGTTCGAGCCACGCAAAATGACTCGTCCCAAGTGAATGCCATAAGCGCAGTTGTCCAAGCTTTCGGCTGGAAAGAAGCAGTCCTCATATATGTGGACGAGTTTGGAGAAGGCGTCATACCTTCTTTAACCGATGCTCTGGAAGAAGTCGGCACGCGAGTACCCTACAAGAGCCTCATTTCTCCTTTGGCCACGGACGATCAAATCCTGCAGGAACTCTACAAGTTAATGACGATGCAAACGAGGGTCTTCATTGTGCACATGTCACCTACGCTCGGTTCTCGGCTATTTGCCAAAGCAAAAGAGGCGGGAATGATGAGCGAACGTTATGTGTGGATCTTGACTAATGGAATTACTGACCTATTGAGTTCTGTGGATAAGTCTATTGTCGCTGGTTCGATGCAAGGAGTACTAGGCATCAAGACTTATATCCCGGACACACCAAACCTGGACGACTTCATGGTCCGATGGAAGATGAAATTCCAACAAGACAATCCATCCGTCCTTAATCCTACGTTAAACATTTTTGCGTACTGGGCTTATGACGCTGCCCGCGCTCTGGCAATGGCCGTTGAGGAAATGGGTGTGACGAATTTTACCTTCCAGATGTTGAATGCTTCGGCAAATGCAACGGATCTCGACAGTATTGGGGTCTCTCAAAATGGTCAGAAACTTCTCCAAGAACTAGCCAATACGACATTCACGGGCCTCACTGGAAATTTTAAACTTATCGATGGGCAGTTAGAGTCTTCAGTGTTCCAGATTGTTAACATCAATGGAAATGCAGCGAGAGGGATTGGGTTTTGGACGCTAGAAAATGGGCTGCTAAGAGATCTGCATTCATCCAATACAAGCAAATATTCCACTTCAAAGAGTAATCTCAGATCGGTAATATGGCCAGGAGATTCGACCTCTGTCCCCAGGGGATGGGAGATTCCCACAAATGGGAAGAGGCTGAAAATTTTAGTCCCCGTGAAGGACGGTTTCAATCAATTTGTAAGGGTGACTCGAGATCCTAGCACAAATACAACTCAAGTCACCGGATACTGTATCGACATCTTTCAAGCCGTCATAGAAAAATTGCCTTATGCCGTGGCTTATGACCTTATTCCGTTTGCCTTGCCTAATGGAAGTAGCGCCGGCAGTTACAATGACATGGTCGATCAAGTATTTTACCAGGTGAGCAATTGCTTGATTTCGTCGGATTACATGTTGACATTTACTATGCTATCAGGTGGTTGCTGAAGAAAACATTCCCCTTCCTTGTGTTGGAACAGAATTACGATGCACTGGTGGGTGATACAACGATCATTGCCAACAGATCGCTATACGTGGATTTCACCTTACCATACACCGAATCCGGGGTGTCGATGCTTGTGCCATACAAGGACAACAAGAGCAAGAATGCTTGGGTTTTCTTGAAGCCACTCACTTGGGACCTTTGGCTGACAACCGCATTCTTCTTTGTGTTTATAGCATTGGTCGTGTGGATTCTTGAACATCGGATCAACGAAGATTTCAGGGGTCCAGCCTCGCATCAAGTTGGCACAAGCTTCTGGTTTTCCTTTTCTACCATGATCTTCGCACAAAGTAATCACCCTTCACTTTAATAAATCAATCGAACATTACAATTTACATGTCGTTCTTGCATAATTTATCTGCTTTCCCTTAATATGGATTGCAGGGGAGAGTATATTCAGCAACCTAGCCAGATTTGTTGTGATCGTGTGGGTTTTCGTGCTGCTCATATTAACGCAAAGTTACACTGCAAGCTTGAGCTCTCTTTTGGTGGTGCAAAATCTTCAACCAACTCTAGCTGATGTGGATCAGCTCCTAAAGAGTGGAGAGAAAGTGGGATACCAGGATGGCTCTTTCGTTTATGAGATGCTAAAGCAGATGAAGTTCGACGATTCCAGACTCATATCTTATAAGTCTTCTGAAGAATGCCATGTGCTTCTCTCCAATGGAAGTGTAAAGGGTAGGATAGCAGCAGCATTCGATGAAGTTCTCTATTGTAAGCTTGTTATTTCTCAAAATTGCAACAAATATACCATGATCCCGACCTTAAAAACTGCTGGATTTGGCTTCGTAAGTCCTCAATCTCTCATTTTTGCCCCCAAAATTTTTAATCACTTGGAATATTCTATGATTGAAAAATCTCATGTCCTGCTTATGGTTTACAGGTTTTCCCCAAAGGGTCTCCGCTAGTACCAGACATTTCACGAGCAATCCTTAATGTAACAGAAGGGCCTAAAATGAAGGAGATTGAAAACGCTTGGCTTCCAGAGAAATCCAACTGCCCGGATTCGTCTAACTCGGTTTCTGCCAACAGCTTGGGTCTCGACAGTTTCTGGGGCCTGTTCGTGATTGCCGGAGCTGCTGCAGTTTTGGCCCTCCTCATTTTCATGGTCTTGTTCGTCAAAAGAAACCGGCATGTTATCACAAATTCCTCAGGTTCGTTGAGGGAGAAAACTGTTGCTCTGGGAAGAAGATTTCACCAAAGAGATCTCAGTTCCCATACTTTCAGGAAAGCCAGACCTAGAGATAAAAGTATGGAAGATGGTGCCAATGAGACTGCAGCTGTTGAAACTATAGAGAACACCAACTCTTCACCGAGTCCGTCAAGTAGCTCTAGCCAAATCGACGACGGTCTAACCAATGAGCAAGGTACACCATCTGCAGAACAAGCACTTCCAAATCATGTAGACCAAGGGTGTCCCGAGATATGGTTAAATGTCGAGCTTACAAATGTCAATCACTGAGTTACATGTCTCAACAATTTTATATGGATGGACATGATCAATTGACCTAGTGACATGTAAAGTGCTCCAAAGTATCTGCTTTATTAACAAGGACGGTGTTTGCTAGACTAGGCAGGTGATTTCAATGCGTGTATAAATTTTCCAAATTCTATGTATGGGTATGGATTATTTGCTTTTCTGTTATTAATTTTAGTTACATTATTAAACGACACATAGGACTTCTTCCTCATAATGCTCTTTCCTAGAATCTGCCTATGGAAGAGACAAAAAAGGACAAGCTCTGCACAAGACTAACTGAGGGCTGTTTCTAGATAACAACTCCATCGGTAATTAGTGACGGATTTTGCGACGAAAATTAATTTTCTCGACGAGAAATAATAATGGTGGAACATTCGTCACAAAATCCGTAGCTAATTTGCGACGGATTCTAATTTGCGACGGAAAAGGGAATCCGTCGCTAATTAGTTACAATTTGAGGAACTTGAGTTAAGGTTCATATTGGATTTTTCCCCCAATCCATTAATTTGGGACTAACAGATGGTCAAACGATGTCGTTTTGATTTATTAATGTAACTTCACTTTGTGGGCAAGCCACGTTGGATGGTTTATATTTAGACATTGTCCCATCAGATTTTCTAGCCACATAAATGGTCATGGCACTGATGTGATCATTCCTTTTCTTTTATTTTGCAGAAGTTAGACTCAAGTGTTCGCTCTAAAGTTTTTACACTAAAACAATTACCACACAAAATTTATGATAGTTCTATTTTTTTTCCCTATTTCTCATGACCCTCTTGGTATAATGCAATTTTTTTGGGAAAACAATCGTATGGAATTATGAAGATTCTAAAAACTATCATTAGTATCAATATCATTATGATAAGTGCATATACTTGTGGTGATCTTAAGGAAGATCATAACGATATCAATGTTCTCTTTAAGTTTAGTGAAGAATAATTACAAGGATGAAGATTTTGAGAGAGTAGAAAAAGTTAGACATAACAAAGTCCTTGTGAGGACTTGAAGGTACTATGATCGATCTGTAATCAATGTACAGTCTTTGGAGGCTGACATACTTTGGAGATTCATCAAATGATTGATCACAAGTCATTCCACACAATTTGACAATGAACAATGCCGCAACCTCCTTAGAGACTTATGGTACCTCGGGTTGTAAACTACTCATGAGGCGATCCCAATTGACATTTTAAATAGATGACTCGAATATATTGTCTAATCATAAAGTAATTTGACTTATCAATTATGAGCACAAGCTCAACCAAGCTCATGCCTCACATGAAATTGGATTTCCTAAGTTCTTTAACAATCTACATATTTATAAGAGTCATCACTAACTTATTGATGTCATCTAAAAACTAGAGAAACCATAAAGGATATACAAACATGTGAATGGCGTCTACCAAAGAGTCCTAAGTCATCACTTGCTAGAGAACATGTTCATCTAGGATGATTGTTAGACATAAGGGATATAACCATTAACAAGCAAAGAAACCATAACATTTGAATAATTTGAAGAGCACTTGACCATTTTGATCGACTAGCCAAAGGAACAGTGGATGTGACTATGCCAACAAACTCCAATTAGGGAACCTTGTTGTTGCTACTAAATTGGATTGTATGAGCAATTTAGACCTCATCAACTACTCCAATTAGTTGCCAATTATTTTAAGTACCTTCAAAAGAGTCTTTAATGGTTAGATTGAAGATGTTTTTATAAAAAGGATCAAATAAGCTTAAAAATGTTAGACATAAAGTATACTCACGCTATTCATTATTATCACTCTCTAGTGATCAAATTGGATATTTGTTTGTCTAAAATTCTTTAGAGTATTTTTGCTAACTTGTGATCGTGATAAGATCAAGTGTAAGAGTGATAGTGATACTTGTGTCCTGATAGAATAATCTATTATCTAACATGAGTAATACATTTTATTATAACTAGTCTTGAATATTGCTAGTGAAATTCAACATATGCTAAGGCTATTGCGTAGAAAGTGAACATAAACTTGGCGATAACACTGAATCACTATATATTATAATCCATTATCTTTTAATTGCTCATTTTGATAACATCACTTGCCCCTAATACCTTTAATATGTTTCCATTATTATCAAAGTATATCTTAGATCTTCGCTCAAAGGATTTATGTAGTGTTAAAACAACTTATTCACTCCCCTCTAGATTGAGTTGTTAGTCTTAACAAATTTTACGTAAAATCATGACAAATGTAATTTACAGGGATAAGGACACCAAGAGTGTCATAACTTGTTTACAATGTTCACTTTAGTGCCAAAACTTTCCGCCGGATCAATTAAGTGTCAAATCGGAGAAAAAATGATCACTAAGTTCCAATTCCAGCTAAAAATTGATGTGGCTCATCGGAAGTGCCACGCGTTATTTTTACTTAAAAAATCTATCCATGTGGCATTTTCACTTAAAAAATATATTTCATGTGGCTTTTTCATTTATTTTGCAAGTGATATGAAATTTTTAAATTGAAAATTAGTTAGTTAAAATAAAAGGTCACGGAGAAGGCACCTTGCCACTACCACCCCACCCTTGCTAGTGAGGGTAGGGACAGTTGGCGGGGTTCGCTAGCCCCCAGCCATATTGGCCATGGGTCGAGGACCCTTGCCAGCCGTTGACGAGGTCCATGTAGGCCCTTGCCTAGAGTTCAACAATGTAGTCATCTTCCTCTTCCCCAAGCTAAGGTTCTGAATCGGGTCGCTTCCATCTTTTCCTTTGCCCATTCTTCATCATCTTCATCATCTTCTTCTTTCTCAAGGGATTTTATCGAGAAATGTTTGAAGCTTAAGGCCAATCTTTGTGCAGCCGAGCCTTTGAAAAAGGAATCCATGTAGCTTTGCTCCGAAGTTCAGAAGCTAGATAGAATGAAGTAGGATCTTGCTAGGCAAGTTCAAAACCGGGAACAACAGTCCATCTATTAAGACAAGTCACTTCTATCGCAGCTTTCGACGGATAAGGGTCCCTCTCAGCGTTGCCCTCCCTCGTGGCCACATTAGCCATGGGTCAACAACCCTCACTGGCGAGAGCCACATGAACCCAATAAAGCTTGCTAGGGATGCAAAGAAGAGGTAGTGAAGGATGCCCATCTCGCAAGCCACGTCAGCCATGGATGCAATGAGCACATCCAAGAACACAGTAGCGACTTGGACTCTTGTTGACTTGAGGTCGACCAAAGCTTCTTTGACAAGCTCAAACATGATGTGCTCAACACCCACCTACATCCTTTGACTTCTTTGGTTGCGTCTACTGTCGATGCAATGATCTTAGCTCTGCACGATCCCTGTTCGATAGAATGACCCTGAAAAATCCAATTTCATGGACGGCCATGATTTCTGGCTATACCAAGCACATGAGGTATGAGGAAGAACTAGCCTTGTTTCGAGAAATGCCACTGTTGAAGTTTAGCAGGATCAAACACACAAGTAAGAACACAAGGAATTAAAGTGGTTCAACAATATGCCTACCTCCACAAACAAAACTCCCCATCTCTTCTTTTTTTCATAGGGAGTAAATCTACCATTATTCATCATATATACAGCGTACGGTTGCTTACAGCAAAGCTATAAACTACTGTTTATAAAAGGAAACACCAGAAAATAAGAAACAAGAATAATGCACAATATCAATTATCTTCTTTCTAAGAATTCGAGAGAAGATCTCGCAACACTCCCCCTCAAATTGGGGTGAAGATTTTGTCGGAGGTCAACTTGTCCACTACAGTTTGGAAAAACCCTTTTGACATGGTGAAACATCTACAAGTTGATAATCACTATGAATGTAGGGAGTCTCAATTGTTTTATCTTGAACCTTCTCTCTCACAAAGTGACAATCCACTTCTATGTGTTTAGTTCTCTCGTGGGCAATGTGAGTTACAACTTGATTATCACAAAATAGCTTTATAGGTGTAGTTGTGGGCTCACATCCCAATTCTTGAAGCAAACGACGCAGCCACACAATTTCACTAGTAGAGGTAGCCATGGCATGATACTCAAATTCTGCACTTGAACGTGCAACAACTGTTTGTTTCTTGCTCTTACAAGTGATAATATTACCACCAACAAATGTACATAAATTAGTTGCGGATTTTCTATCCACTGGACTTTCAACCCAATCTGCATCAGTGTAACCCATTATATATGTGTGACCATTGTTCTTCATTAAAATTCCTCTTCTTGGTGAAGCTTTCAAATACTGAAAGAGATGATCCACTAATTCCATGTGACCTTCAGTGGGATTATGTGTAAATTGGCTCACACTAATAGCATATGCAATATCAAGTCAAGTGATAGTTAAGTAAATCAAGCATCCTACTAACCGCTAAAACTGACCAACATCCTGTAGTGGTACATTGTTAGAAACAAACTTGCCGTTATACTCCATAAAGACACTTGCGGGTTCAGCTCCCAACTTACTAGTCTCTTTTAATAAATCGAGAACTTACTTTCTCTGGGATAAAAATAGTTCTTTGCGAGAGTGTGCCACTTCAATGCCCAAAAAATAACACAAACTACCAAGGTCTTTGATATTAAATTTCTTATGCAAATGATGATTGAGTGCTTCAATCCCAAGTTGGTTACTACATGTAATGACCAAATCATCAACGTACACAAGAATAATAACAATACCTTGGCCAATCAACTTAGTGAACATAGAGGAATCCGAAGCACCTCTCTTGAACCCGAATTTGATAAGTGTTGTGCTAAGCTTGCCATACCAAGCTCTGGGTGATTGTTTAATAGATAGCTCTCTTGAGCTTACAAACGGTTTTATCCTTATCTTGTAATGAATGCCCAAGTGATAAATCCATGTAGAGTTCTTCATCCAAGTCCCCATGTAGAAAGGCATTCTTCACATCCATTTGGAACAAAGGCCACCCATGATTAATTGCTATGGACATAAGTACTCACATTGTATTCATCTTAAACACCGAGGCAAATGTTTCTTTATAGTCTATATTGTAGGTTTGGGTATATCCTCTGGCAGCAAGCCTACCTTTGTACCTCTCAACCGTGCCATCACTGTTATATTTGATCTTATAGATCCATCCACATCTCGTGGCCGTTTTTCCTCTTGGTAGCTATACCAACTCCCAAGTTTGGTTCTGACTCAATGCCTCAATTTCATCTTTCATGGCTTTAATCCACACATTTTTCTTATTAGCTTCCTTAAAATTCTTGGGCTCGTCTTGTTCTTCAATGGTAGGTAGAAAACTCAAGTAATTGTAAGATACTTTGTCATAACCAACAAAATCCTGAATTGGGTGCTGAATTGTATGAAAGGTAGAAAAATCCCGAAGACGGGTTGAAGGTTTAGGGATACGTGATAACTTGCGAATAGGAACAGGTGCAAGAATCTCTATTGTTGAAGTCTCATTTATCAACTCTTCACCTATAGTATCAAAATTTTCACTAGGCACTAACATACCTGATTTTGATGACAATCGCCTAATTACCTCAACCTCTTGACTTTCGGTAGTAATCCCATTCTCTTGGTGAATTTCTATAACAGCTCTAGCTTCAACTTCTCGATTTTTAGTTTTATTTTTGATGTTGCCAACCACTATAGGGATAAGAATAGGGTCAATTTATATAGAAAAATCTTATAGTTGTCATCCCCCTAAATTTGAGCCCTGTTGGAAAAAAAAAACATGTTGGCCTCATCAAAAAACATGTTGCGAGAAAAATAAACTTGCTTAGTATTGGGATCATAACATTTGTAAGCCTTTTTTGTGGAAAAGTAGCCAACAAATATACACTTCTAGACCTGAGGATATAGTTTTCCACCATTTTTAGAGTGGAGATAGCAGATGCAAACAAAAATTTGTAAATGAGAAATATCAAACTTCCATCCATACAAGATCTCCATAAGGGTCACATAATCCAAAACTAGGCAACTTGTTGATCAAATAACGACTAGTTAGAACAACATATGCCCAATAAGATTTAGGCATGTGTCCTGGAAATAACAGGGCCCTGGTTACTTCAAGGAGGTGTTGATTTTTCCATTTTGCTATATTGTTCTGTTACGGGGTCCCCACACATGATGTTTGATGAATGATTCCCAAACTACTCAAGACTGCTTGAAAACTCTTATTAGTGTTTTCGGTACAACTATCGGTATTTAGTATCTCCACAGAGGTATTAAATTGATTTTTCACCATGTTGTAAAAATCTTGATAGAAATTAAGAACTTCAGTCTTGGATTTTAAAAGATATATCCACGTAGCTTGAGACTTATCATCTATGAATGTAATAAAATATTTGAAACCCTGCCAAAATCAGAGTGAACAATAGAAAACAATTCAGTAGATCCAATATTGCTATGTGGAAACGGTAATCTTTGCTATTTGGCAAAGTGATAAGATCACAATTTTTTTGAATCAAGACAAAATGACACGTCGAGAGCATGTAATATTTGGTCGGATGGTTGACCCATACCCCAATGCCAAACTCGCAAATTGTCACCTCCTCCCTTTATTGTTGTCAAAGCTGCATTAGAAAGTTCCAAGGTGTATAACCCGTCTTGCAAACACCCCTCACCAATTGTCTACTTGGTAGTGCGATCCTGAAAGAGCACCTTCTAAGGGGTAAAATAACATTACAATTCCATTGGTTAGTGCACTTGCTTACATACATCAAATTTGATGATAGTTCAGGAAACAACAAAGCTTCCGATGTTTTTGAAAAGAATTTAATGAAGTTTATCCCATTGTCTCTTCAAATTTCCCATATGCTCGGTAAAAGACTGATTTGAACCTTGCTTGGAGTTAGCAATCCCTTGCTACAACTCAAAGATTCTGGATGCATTATTTGCTTGTTCATACACTTCGCACAATGACTCCCATAAAGTTCGAGCAAAATAACAATATGTGAATATCTCATAGATGCGTGTTTCCATTGAGTTGAATATCAATGTCATAACATTATGGTCATTAGCTTGCCACTATTCAAATTTTGGGCTATCTTCCAGTAGAGTACGAATATGCCCATCGATATGTCCAAGTCTCGACCTTCTTCCAAGGGCAATAGTCACAGCACAAGACCAATGAAGGAAGTTGTTTCCATTTAGCAACAATGAAGTCAAACGTTGGCTATGTGACTCATGAACAACAGCCTTTGAAGGATCAAATCTAGAGCCTTCTTCTCGTTTTGTAGCCATGCCTCAGAAGAAGTGGTGCAGATACAAAAAAATGTAATCTATTGATATAAGGACTCAATTGCAGGAACATAAAGATGGAATCGATAACTGATTCGAAGCACAACCTGCTTTGATACCATATTGAAGCTTAGCAGGATCAAACACACAAATAAGAACACAAGGAATTAACGTGGTTTAGCAATATGCCTACATCCACGAACAAAACTCCCCCTCTCTTCTTTTTTCCATAGAGAGTAAATCTACCATTATTCACCATATATACTGTTAGGAAGTGCTCCAAAATATAGGAGCTGAAGTTATTCAATCCACATTGTTATTAGAGTCTGCCACTAGTGCATTATCTGTTAGCCTACTTTTTCCTAAGCCTAGCTTTACTATTTGAGTTAATTTGTTCCTAAATGTTCTCCACTACAGATTAGTGGGTTGCAGTTTGTTGCTATTTTTTCTCATTTCAGTTGTAACAGAGCCTTTAAATAGACTATTTGAGTTTCAATAAAAGTGTGGCAGAACTACGTACAAAAGTTCAACTGTCATCGTTTGTTTACTTTCAACATTGTGGTATCAGAGCTGAGTTGGGTCTTTGATTGGGCGAGAGATAGAGAGAAACATGAGAGAGGAAAGAAAATACGAGAGTTTTGTGAGAGATGGCAGCAGCAAGTGGTTCTTCATCATCACAACTCCTTGTTCCCTTGTTCAATGGAGAAAAGTACCCGTTTTGGAGCGTGAAGATGATAACATTATTCAAATCCCAAGATTTGTGGGAGCTAGTTGAAGATGGCATTGTTGAGACAGATGATGCTGCCAAGATGAAAGAAAATACGAAAAAAGGATGCAAAGGCTCTCTATCTACTTCAACAAGCTGTTCATGAAGACATATTCCCGACAATTATGAATGCAACTTCGTCTAGGTTAGCATGGTTGACGCTGTGGCAAGAATTTCAAGGTGATAGCAAGGTCATCACTATCCGATTGCAGACTCTCAGGCGAGAGTTCGAAATGGCGATGATGAAAGGCAATGAGACGATACGAGAATTTCTTACCAGAGTTAAATCGACCGTGAGCCAAGTGCGAAACTACGGTGAAAGTGCACTAATTATATTGTTGTTACAAAAGTCCTAAGAAGTTTAACTCCCTGCTTTGATCATGTAGTTGCAGCTATAGAAGAGTCGAAGGACTTGAATAGATTGTCCTTTAATGAGTTGATGGGCTCCTTGCTAGCTCATGAGGCAAGGATCAGTCGACCTGAAGAAAAAGTAGAAGAGAAGGCATTTCATGTGAAGGGGGAGTCTTGAGCTGTAGAAGACTTCAAGCTTGAAGATGTGCATATGTATGGAAGAGGTCGTGGAAGAAATGTTGGCCGAGGACATGGAGGAGGACGAGGCCAAGGAATCCAATGTCATTACTGTAAATGCTTCGATCACATTCAAGCAAATTGCTGGAAGAAGCAAAATCAAGCCAATTATGTAGAAAAGGAGGGAAATGATGAAGAAGCAGAAGACTACAAGTTGTTTATGGCAAACATGGAACTAGAACCATTTGATCAACATGTATGGTTCCTGGATAGCGGGTGTTCAAACCACATGACCGGAACAAAAGCCTTGTTTAATGAACTGGATGAAGACTACAAATTGAATGTTCGGCTTGGTGACAGCAAGCAAATCAAGGTTGAAGGAAAGGGGACAGTTGCAACACAGAATCATAGTGGTAAAACTAGTTTTCTTTGCGACATATTTTTTATTCCAAGTTTAAGTCAAAGCTTGCTAAGTGTTGGGCAATTAATTTTAGATGGATATACTGTGATATTTGATGACTCATCATGTTTGATCAAGAGAAAGGGAATAGATGATGTTCTGGCAATAGCAAGCATGACAAGAAATAAACTTTTTCTAGTGGATCTCACAAGCCTAGAAAGTTATGCAATGGTAGTCAATGACGATGCAGAAACAAAATTGTGGCACAAAAGGTATGGCCATCTCAACTTAAATAGTTTGAAGTTGCTGCAGCAAAATGAGATGGTGAAAGGACTACCCAAACTCAAAACTTTAGAGGTATGTGAAGCTTGTATCTTTGGTAAACAGAGTAAGAAGCCATTTCCTTCAGAAAAGGCATGGAGAGCAGTAAAAAATCTTGAGCTAATCCACGCTGATTTGTGTGGACCCATGAAAACCGAAACCTTCGGGGGGAGCAAATATTTCATGCTTTTAACTTATGATCACAGCCGAATGAGCTGGGTTTTTTTCTTGCAAAGCAAAGCTGAGACATTCGAAAATTTCAAGAAGTTTAAAGTTTTGGCTGAAAAGCAAAGTGGATTGCAAATTAAAGCCCTTAGAACTGACAGAGGGGGAGAGTTTACTTCACAAGTTTTTCAAGCTTTTTGTGAAGAACATGGGATTCGTAGGCAACTTACAGCCCCTTACACTCCAGAGCAAAACGGAGCAGCTGAGCGCAAGAACCGGACCGTGGTGGAGATGGCGAGAAGTATGTTACAAGAAAAGGGGCTACCGAATCAGTTTTGGGGAAAAGCAGTAGCAACGGCAGTATACCTGCTAAATATGTCACCAACCAAAGCTGTTTTAAACAAGACATCTTATGAAGCCTGGACGAGAAGAAAACCCAAGGTGAGCCATCTAAAAATATTCGGCTGTGTTGCTTATACTTTAATAAGTTCTCATATGCGCAGCAAGCTAGATGAAAAGGCAACCAAATGTGTTTTCATTGGCTACTGCATGAACTCCAAAGCATACAGACTTTACAACCCAGAGGATGGAAAGATTATTATCAATAGAAATGTAATCTTTAATGAGGAAGGAAGCCAGGTTTGGAAAGAAGATGAAAGAGGAATAATGCAACTTGAAGAATCAGCTGGTAAAGAGGAAGAGCAGAACCAAGATGACCAGCAACATATTATTGGCAGCACAGATACTTCAAGTTCAACTTCCAGTTTAGATGATGAAGTGGAACCTAGAGAATACAGATCTTTGGCTGATATTTATGAGGCAACACAAGCCTTATATGTCGGTGAACCAAGTTCATTTGAAGAGGCAGCCAAGAAAATCAAATGGAAGATGGCCATGGAGGAAGAACTAATGGCAATCAAAAGAAACAAAACCTGGGAGCTGGTCAAACTACCAAAAGGGAAGGAGGCAATATGAGTCAAATGGGTGTTCAGAACCAAATACAATGCGGATGGTAGCATACAGATGCACAAAGCTAGATTGGTAGCGAAGGGGTACTCTCAATGGCAAGGTATAGATAATGAAGACACTTTCTCTCCAGTTGCCCACTTCGAAACTGTAAGAACTCTACTAGCTATTGCTGCTCAATTTGGTTAGGGTGTTTATCTATTTGATGTTAAGTCAGCTTTTCTTAATGGAGAGTTGGAAGAGGAAGTGTACGTGTCTCAACCTACAAGATTCATTGTTCAAGGAGAAGAGGAGAAGGTGTATAAACTCAAAAAGGCGCTCTATGGCTTAAAACAAGCCCCTAGAGCATGGTATGGAAGAATCGACAGTTACTTTCTTGAGAATGGTTTCCAAAGAAGCAAAAATGAACCCACATTATATGTAAAGAAGGAAGGTAATGATGTTCTATTTGTCAGCTTATATGTAGATGACATGATTTATGTGGGATAATCTGATTCACTCGTTAATTGTTTTCGAACAAGCATGAAAAAGGAGTTTGAGATGTCGGATTTTGGTTTATTGCAATATTTTCTTGGAATTGAAGTGAAACAGGTTCAAGATGGTATCTTTATCTCACAGAGAAAATACGCAATTGATTTGTTGAAAAAATTTCATATGTTGGGTTGCAAAGTTGCTGGAACTCCAATGATCATGAATGAAAAGTTGCAATGGGAAGATGGAACAGAATTGGCTAATGAGCAGCACTTTAGAAGTCTTGTTGGAGGGCTCATCTATCTCACACATACAAGGCCTGATATTTCTTATTCAGTTGGTGTTATTTCCCGGTTCATGCATTCACCCACAAAACATCACTATGAAGATGCAAAGAGAATCATGCGCTACATTGCAGGCACACTTGATTTGGGTATATGGTATGAGAATTTAAATTTTTGCAAGCTTCTTGGATATACAGATAGTGATTGGGCTGGGTGCATAAATGATAGAAGAAGCACATCAGGGTATGTATTCAGTCTTGGTTCTGGAATAGTTTCATGGAGCTCGAAGAAACAAGCCATTGTTGCGCTATCATCATCTGAAGCCGAGTATATTGTAGCATCAGCAACAACTTGTCAAGCAGTTTGGTTAAGGAGAGTGCTTGCAGAACTTGGACAAAAACAGAAAAAAGCTACTTAAATTTTTTGTGACAACATGGCAACTAAAGCTATGTCCAAGAATCCGGTGTATCATGGAATAATCAAGCATGTGGATATCAGGACACACTTCATTAGGGACTTGGTCGCAGAGGGAAAGATAGTCCTGCAATATTGTAGTACAAAAGAGCAACTTGCAAATATTCTTACAAAACCTCTAGCCAAAAACATACATGATTATTTAAGAAGCTTGCTTGGTGTTTGCAATTTTGGAGCAAGGGGGAGTGTTAGGAAGTGCTCCAAAATATAGGAGCTAAAGTTATTCAATCCACGTTGTTATCAGAGTCTGCCACTAGTGCATTATCTGTTAGCCTACTTTTTCCTAAGCCTAGCTTTACTATTTCAGTTAATTTGTTCCTAAATGTTCTCTACTACAGATTAGTGGGTTGCAGTTTGTTGCTATTTTTTCTCATTTCAGTTGTAATAGAGCCTTTAAATAGGCTATTTAAGTTTCAATAAAAGTGTGGCAGAACTACGTACAAAAGTTCAATTGTCATCGTTTGTTTACTTTCAACATATACAACATACAGTTGCTTACAGCAAAGCCACAGACAACCATTTACAAAAGAAAACACCAGAATTAAGAAACAAGAATAATGCCCAATATAAACAATATCTTCTTTCCAAGAATAGGAGAGAAGATCTCGCAACAGCTACTTTCTAGGGTAGAAATGAATGAGTTGACATTAGTCAGTGTACTATCGGCTTGTGCTCATGTTCAAGCTCTTGAAGTGGGTAGACCAGTGCATTGTTATATCCACCGGAATCATATTCCTCTTAACCCCTTGCTTGCTGCGGCACTTATTGACATGTATGCGAAATGTGGGCACATGGACAAAGCATCACAAGCTTCGAAGCGGCACCTGTAAAGTGTGTCTCGACTTGGAATTCTCTCATTGGTGGACTTGCTATTCATGGTAATGGAAGGGAAGCCTTGGAGAAGTTGCAGCAAATGCAAATAAATGGAACAAAACTAGATGATGTTACCTTCATTACCTTGTTATCTACTTGTAGCCACTCAGGACTGGTGGACTGGTACTCGCTTGGGCGAGGCAGGTTGGGTAGAAGAGGTGGATGAAGCAGAGGTTGTCGGTGCATGAGAAGGAGGCGGCACGTGAGTGGACATAGGAGCTGATGATGGGCTTGTGGGGATCGGTCATGACGAGGATGGTAGAGGGTGGGACGACGGCGGTGGGCGAGGGCTTGTTGCCTCCCCCTTAAACGCCCCTCTTTTTTATGTTGGAATTTTAATTTTAATTATTTTAATTGATGATTTGGCACTTCCGGCTAGCCACATGGGTGCCACATCAGATTTCCGACAAATTGTTGCGAAGTTGGCACTAAAGTGATCGTTTTTATAGAAATAGTGGCACTGAAGTTATCCAAATGAACTTTACCAAAAAAAGTTATCCGAATGAAAGTTTTGACACTAAAGTGAGCGTCATACACAAGTTATGACACTCCTAGTGTCCTTATCCCTATTTTACAAAAGCCAATTTGATTCTAAACTTTTTAATTTTACTAAGGCATTCATAAACCTTAACGTGAGGTTCCAATATATTCATTAGGATCAATTGCCAATAGAAATCGTTGATGTAATGTTTGGTTATCGTCGGTCATCCTACGTGATTCGTGATATGGTTAACTTTACTTAAAATGACATTCTACATGGACTGTCACATCACTAATTTATAACTAGAATTGATTGAAATGACTATATTAGAATTTTGTGCAAAGGTTGAGGACTAATTGATAAAATTTTTTATAAAAAATAGGACTGTATTGACTTTAAAAAAATAGGTTTAGGACTAAATGGGTAATTTTTCTTGAAGTTTGAGTTTCCAATAAATAAATAATTCTCAAGTTCCAAACTAGCCATCAAGACTTAGAATGGCTCAATGAGATGTAAATGTTATTTGTAATCAATACCATAAATTATTAATGTTGTAGAATTTGCTAACAGTGAAAGGAATGCTAACTGAGGATTTTCCCAAAAGTTTAAGTTTCTAATAAATATATAAATCTCAAGTTCCAAGCTAGCTATCAAGACTTAGAATGGCTCCATGAGACGTAATTGTTACTTGTAATTGATACCAAAAACATCAATGTTGTAGAATTTGCATGATAGTGAAAGGAATGTTGGCTAAGGAATTTGCATGATATAACCACAACACAACAATACTTGTGCCGGAGATGTTGCCAGTGTATAAGTCATAATCAATGAAGCCAATTGTCAATGAGGAATAGGTGACAAGTGTGAAGTGTAGTATTCCTTTAGTTAGGGTTGTTTGAAAGAATATATAATATGAGAAAATGATTTTTCTTCATTTTTGAAAAGGGAAAGTCATTTTCTCATATTCTTACAAGATGATTTTCTATCGACTAAAAATACTCCCTTTGACTAATATACATTTCATTCATCAAACATTGGAAAACTCAAAAATATTTTTCTTTTATTTTGGATGAAATAAATGGACCTAAACCAGCATGATCTTTCTATAGTTCTATTGACTTCTTAGTGTCAACTATGGCTCACAATAGCACAAGCCTATTCATCACACACAAAAAAGAACCCTCACACTTCAAACTTAGCACAATCATGGAGAATTAGGCTAGATTAGTACAAAATTAAGATTGAAAGGGACATCGAGCTATCACCATTAACTCTATTTGGGCCACCTCCTCAATCACTATCATAGACCATAACCCAACGAGTATCGGTTTGAACATTCAAACATTTATTCAAGTAATTCATAATATTTTTTCACATAAAGTAAAACATTAGTAACATTCACGCCAATTCAACCAAATTGCCTTGGGATTAGTTTTAAAATTAGTCATGTAATTTTATTACACTTAGCCACAGTAGTAAGCTACTTGTCAAATCATACATCGAGTCTAATCATACATCTAAGCATACACAAATAAAGCTAAAAAAGACATGTGATTAGGCCAAGAAGCCTTGCAAACCAAGAAACACTCAGTTGACCCACAAGAGCAACTTCGTTATTTATTTTTTCCAAAATGCAGTGTTTGTTAACTAAAGCTGGGCAAATTATAATGGTAAAACCTAACTTCAAAGCAAGGCTAGCTTTTTAAAGTACTTTTTCATTTTTTATTGTCAGATTGTGTTAAATTTTCTTTTTTATTATTGCTAAAATACTATATATTGTAATACTAAAGAAAAATGGATCCAGATTGGGCTCCAAATCAGGTTGGGTTTGGATCGCCTAGACACATGGATCTAAGCTCCAAACCTAAATCCATGGATCAGGTCTTCTTGGCTTGAGCCCACAAACTAGACCTCAACAAAAAGGTCTAGCTCCCTATTCTGATGGCCTACTATTTTTTTTCCTATTTGGGTCAACCCACAATTCCATTTCTTATATCAGTCAGCCCATCATTCACGTAGCCTAGCCCAGATCAACCTAATTCTCAACCCTTTGCCAAAACCAATCAAAATTAAATCAAGTACTGACTCTCTTAACACCACAACCAACCCATGGCCGAGCTAAGACCCCTTTAGTCGGTCGGCCTCTACTAGCTCGCTTCCTAATTCCTTGCCTAAGTAGGATGTCCGACTTTGCTAACTACCAACCTCATCATCCTCGGTCGAAGAAAATTTGAAACCTACTGGCATCGAACACCTCAGCCATGGAATGATGAGCAAATGAAACAAAAACAAGCTTGGCCAAGAAAATCAATTAAGGCATTTCAACAAACACATGGTGGGCATTAATTGATGAGGGAACTCTGGCACAATCGAGGCTTACACCTAAGCTGAGACTCAACAACTAGACAATAGCACATAAAACACACAAAGCCAAGCATAAACAAGGACAACAAAGGTGCAAGTTAGGGTCGGCAAGCCTCGTTTCGCCAATTTAAGCAAAATAGGGGAGGATAGATGAAAAGCTTCCTACTCGACTTGAGGACGATAGCACGAGGTGAGTTCCTAATAGACCAAACTTTGGATGGCAGCCCGTTGTCATCTCCGAGCCGAGATCCTCAAATTAAGGGATTGAATTGAAAGACCAAATAGACTTATAAAAAATAACGAGAACCTAAATTGCTTGTCAGTTGGAAGTCGTCGAACGTCGTTGATGAAGGTGGCATGCGAGGTCTAAAACCTACTCCTTCTTTCTTCGATTTTTCCTTCCTTTTCCCTCTTCTATTTGTTTTCTTCCCTCTTCTCCCCAAGCCACCCTTTTTTGTCTCTCAGGGCTCTTATTCTCCTTCCTCTTCTTTTCCTTCCTCTTTTTTCGGTTCTTTTTGTTGAGTTTAATGGCCTATTGTTTGGTTTTAACGGCCTTTTGGACAACCCAAGATGGGCTAAACCCAGCCCAGCCCAAGTTAAGAATAATAACCACTTGGCAGTTATTGTCTTCTCTTGCATGTTCAAGAGAAAAAAAAGTTATGGTGTGGGTTAAGTGAGAAACTAAGAAAGAAGAAGAAAAATTGAAAGGAATGCTCATTTGTGCAATTCCCTACATACACCCGTGTTCAGATTTGTTACTTTTTCTCACAAGTTCAGCATCTAATTTATGGACAGCGGCTATGATTTCATCTTGTGATTATGCTCACAATCAATTATTCAAGTAGGATTTAACATTGGGTCTTATAAGAGTAGTTTTCACTACAATTTGTTTATATCCTCTGAAATAAGATAATCCCGACATTAGTATTAGAGCAAATTGGCTCGGCAAAATGTGAATATTTTTGTATATATGGATAGTACTTAGAATGTCGAACATTTTGAAAGTACTAATATGAACACCTAGAGAGGGGTGAATGGGTATAAAAAAAAATCTTCATGGAATGTTGTGTTTTAAAAATGATTCTAAAGATCAACAAATTTTGACGAGTTCAAAGTTTTATCAATGAAATGATACTACAAACAACATAAAACAGTTCAGGAAGAAAATAAGAACACAGAGTTTATAGTGATTCGGCTTAGATCAAACCTACGTCCACTGCCCCACACTAACAGCCTACTGGCTGGATTCCAGTTTGTAACAAAAGAGATTTACAATGTCGTGATCTCAGCTTCACAGTGAAGAGTCTTCACTAGTCTCTCATAAAAATCTAACTCAATCTTTTGCAACTTTCTTGGATGTTGCTTTGCACCCTTTTCACCAAAATGTCTTACTAGTAAAACCAAAGAGTAGACAAACTACCTAAAGTCACTACCACATCATCGATATTGTCTCTTGGAGAAGGTAAAATATACATGATGCTTTCTCTTTCATACTACTCTTGCCACCGAGGTTGTCTTCCACTCTTTGCATCCAAAGGTTGTTAACAAACCTTCTTAGTCAAGCTTTCTAGAAGGCATTAAATTTTTCTTCATTTCTTGAATAAGCCTAGTTTCATGCAAAACTAGATGTCCTCCATCTAAGATGTTCACAATTAGGGTTCAATTTTGAACAATCATCCACATGTGACCATTTCCCATAAACACTTGCCCAAAATCACCATTTGCATAATCAGGAAAAGGTTTCTTTGTGAGGTGCAATCAAAAGATAGGGCGCTCATCATCTTCTTCAAATGAAGACCCTCAAAGCTATCATCGAGCTCACTTCCATCAACAAATTGCCTCTTTAGTGATAGCGCGCTCGTCATCTTCTTTGGATGCCTTGTCAACCATCAAATGTAAACAACCTCCATGTTCGTCCTGGTGAAAATCTACCAAAGTTTGAACTTGTTGCTTGAGGTGTTCCGACCTTTCCCAAGGGTCGGTGATCCCTTGTGTACCCACACGAGGGAGAGGGTCAACAACCCTCACTTGCGACGACCTAGACAGGGGTGTACGGGGAAGAGGGATGGTGGTACATCCGGGCCTCGGTGTCCGGAAGCACGCAAAGGGGGCACTTCTCTTGTCCCACATCTCCTCTGGGGAGTCCTGGGGCCAACTTATAAGGTATTGGGCCCCCTTAATAGTATAAATGCGTTTTCTTGAATAGACTCAGAAGAACAAAACCGTGAGGACTCATGTCTTAAGCGGACAATATCCATATTGTGGGTAACGCCAAGGCATTACAAGTTGTATCAGAGTCGACTCCCGACAGCATGTGGGGCCACAGCAAGGACGCTGTGCTCCTAAGGGGGGAGAGTGTGATGACCCAGGCGGTGGTGCGTGAGGAGGAAGGATGACGGCGCGTCTGCACCTTGGTCCCCGAACGCGTGCAAAGGGGGGCACTTCTCTTGTCCCACATCGCCTAGGGGGAAGTCATGGGGCCAACTTATAAGGCATTAGGCCCCCTTAATAGTATGGACTTGTTTTCTCAGATAGACCGAGAAGAACAAAACTGCGAGGACTTAGTATCGAAAGCGAACAATATCCATACTGTGGGTAACGCCAGGGCGTTACATCTAGGAGAGAGTTGCGGCCCTTTCTCCAAGTTGGCAAGGAGTCACTAGGCCTCGTTAAGAGGCTAACGACCCCGTTAGCCATCACAGAGGGGCTGGCGACCCCACCACCCATCACTACCACCCTACTGGCGATGAGGCAACATCCATAGGTAGGATGGCTATCCTATTCTTTTTTTTTGGAAACAAAAAACTTCTATCTTTTAAAAGAAAGTCTAAATTAATTGAAATTATTTTTGATGAAAATGCCCTTGATCAGCATGAATATTAAGGTTACGGGTAAACCAGCAAGGTTTGACTTATATTTGAAACACTTATAGCCACTTCATGTTTTGAGGACACTTCAAGTCCTTCTTGAAACATTATCCACTTCATACTCTTATTTGGGAAAACGATGACACTTTGGGTCCTTATTTGAAATTTTCTCTTTTTTTAATCACATAACCTACTTGAAAAGATATTGGAGGTCAAACACACAATGTAGGTGATGGCTAATTCCAAAATTGCGTTGGAAATTTTTCCATATAGGAAAATAATTAAAAGACATAAATCTAAAACAAGTTGGATAGGACATTAGTGAATATTGTTTCATGAATTTTTCAAGCATTATCCTATGTTCCAATGGAGTTAGCTCTGATTTTAGTTTTACTTCATGATTGTGTTCAAAAGATTATTTATTTGAGATTTCGTGGGATCACTATTAATTATTATAGAAGCTTAAGCTATTAGATGAATGTGTGATTTATTATTTGAATATTTTAACACTTCCCTTCACACTTAGTTTGGCCTTTTTGTCTAGTAATAAGTGACGGCATATTTAATTGGGGAGGCAAATGGGGCTTGGAAATATGTGAAGCCAGACTTCCAACTTGAATATCATTGTAAATATTATGGAACCATTGTAATGGCCCATTTTCAGGTCAAATTCGGGATTTAGCATTTTAAATTTTAGGTTTAAGTTTGAGGTCCATCAGCCCTGAGAGTCACCCGGACTAAACCGTAAAATTTTTCTTGGGTGATCCTCAAACTTTTCATAATTGCAAGAAGGTTCCTTGACTTTTGGATATTTCCAATTTGGCCCCAAAGATTTGAATTCTGACAAGAGCGTTTTGGTCATTTTCTCTTCTCTCTCCTCTCTCATCTTCCCTTTCCCTATGCGCTGATCCTTCCTTTTCTATCTCCTTCTATTTTCCCTATTTTTCTTTTTTTTTCCTCTATCCCCCTTATTTTCCCTATTACCCACTCTCCCCCCTGCCCCTATTGACTTTGACCCAACATCCCCTTCTCTCTCTCTATCTCCTATCTACTGACCCATCCATTCTTACTCTCCTTCATATATCTCTCTACAAGCCGCACGAAGGGGGCTTACGTGTAGGGCCTCGTCCAATCTCTCTCATTCTCTTCCCTCTTGGCCGTGACATCTTCTTCTTCACGTCTTCATCTTATTCGCCCGAGTTTGCTTCATTGTTGTTACTGTTGGCCACTACGTTCTACTCGTACACTTGGCTTCTGTGTTTTGCTGCCACCCCGAGCTCCGCCTCAACCTCCTCACCAGCCAGTACCTCGCACAGCTACTCCACACCGCACGACATCGCCCCTACTCGCTAGGCCTGCGACACCATTGCAAGCTGTTACCGTCCTGTTCGCCATCATGGCCGCTGTAAATTTGAGGAAGACACTGCGCGATGTTGTTTCTTAGTCGTTCCCAACCGCAGCTATTGCCCACTAGCACTTTCCAACCATTCGTGTCCTCCCTTGAGTTGGTTTAAAGCTCCCCGCCGCCACCGTCCATTGCCCCGAGTTGTCGAATGAGCTGGTCCCAAGCTCCCATCTCCAACTCAATGGGAACGGAGCCCCGACACCATCCTCAACACTCATCCATCTCCATCCAACCGTTACTCATTATTGGTTTGGGCCTCCTTCTGTCCAACCGCCTTCGCCACACCACCTAGTTGACCAGCCACCTCGTCATCACCGGAAATCACTGCTCGGAGCCTTGCCGAAACAATGCCACCATTACGCTGCGTCGTGCCAAACTATTTGTGCCCTCGTTGCCTTAGTTACACGACATTGCGAGTTTGCCGCTCATCATCGTTATCGATTGCCTAGGACAGGCAAACCCAGAAGCAAGTTTACGTCATAATCTTTTATTCGAAACATCACTCATTTTAGTAGCATTGGATAATTGTCCGAACTAATAACATGCTTAAACTATATTTAGGACCGTTGGAGCCGAGGATTATCTATGTATATTTTGTGCATAAATTAGATTGGATAGGAAACTGTCGGCCAAAGGGTGGCCAATTAAGGTGATCATGTTCGTAGATTGATGAACGATGGTTTGCCGTTCAAATTAGAAAACTCGGTAAACCCTTAATTGGCATGTCGAGGCAGTCGACAGTATAAAGCATTTTGTGTTAAATTAATTTCTATGTACTTCATGATTTGACTGAATGAATCAAACTGATCATGGACCATCTTTATTTTACTGATTGGTGTATGCATTTAAATTGTGATTGGCGCTTACTTGATATCAATGTGATTGATGGGGTAGCCTAAGCCAGCAATTGGTTGTGGACTGATGAGTTGTGCAATATAGTTTTGGAAAGGACTGTGCATTAGGTTAAACGCTAGAGAAATTGATACAGCCAGGGATGGTGAGCAGGAGATTTGTGTACCGAGGTGTAAAGATAGGTGTTGATCTGGTTCAAGAGCCTATGTAATTGTTAGTGTGGTGAGAGATTCAACATAGGTGATATGGCGACTTATACGGGTCTAGTGGTTGATTGAACAACATAGTGCTATTAGTACTCGTGTGAGATGTGTCTGTCATATGAGAGATCATAAGACTGATTAGGAGCCATAAGTCGAGTGCCTTCTTAGTTGGGCTTAGGGCGTAGACTCACTGAGATTTTTATCTCATTTGTTGTACAACTCAATTTTATAGGTACTGAGTATGGATTCCTTCTAGAGGGTCGAGAGAGATTGGAGGAGCCCGCTAACGAGGAGTGGCTGATTAACACCGTGGTAACTAGTTATGATATTTTTTAGAGGCAAAGATGATCCTCTATGATTTTGATTAGGATGTCTGGTGTTAGGTATTGCACCAATATTGGGTCCAATATTCCTCTGATGTAGAAGGCCCTATAGTGATGGAGTAGGATTGCCATGAGGAGCCATGGGGAGGATACGACCTATGGATGTGGAACCCGGAGGACTAGCTAGACCTTAGGAACCATTATTTGGAATGGTGGGGTAGTGACTCCTAGGATGGCTCTGTGATAGACCCTTAGGGTAGGATGCCCCCAGATCTGCCATCACCTTTTTTACTAGACGTAGTCCTGTTTAGGGAGACTAGGTAGAAATCTCTAAACCCATTCTTTTGATTATTATTTATATGGGCTTTACATTCTCATAGGTCCATTTTGTAAAAACGTTAGCCACTTTATATATGAGACGAGGAGTTGTTATTATATCTCGAATTATTAGGGGTTTGTTTAGTTACTTTCGTTGTGTATTTTATTATTGTGGTTGTTGGGTTGGCAACAAGTCTTGAGACGTCATGAGGTATCGACTAGTGAGGAATCTCTAGGGATTGTTGTAACAGCCTGCTTCTGACCCCCTTTTCGAGGCTTAATTGTGCTAATTTACGGGTTTAGTTTGTGGCCCATTGGCCTCGGGAATTCCCTGGACTAAATCGTGAAAATTCGTTTCGAGCACTTTCGAATTTTCGAAAATCGCGTTTCGGTCTCCCAAAGATTAGTTATTTGCGTTTTGGCCCCAAAAACCTTGCAAAATAGGTCTATGGAAGTTTTTATGATTTTTGGGATTTTCGGGTATTTTTAATATTTTTAATTAATTTTTAATTATATTGATTATTTTATTATTCACTTCGGTCAATGGTCAACCGTTGACCATTGACCGTTGACGGGCCTTCATCAGCCCACGTGCGAGACCATCTTCTTCTTCCTTCTTTCTTTTCTTTTATTCTTCTTTGTGGCATTTTACCAAACACGTACGGTGCGCATGTGTTTGGGGCCCCACCTCCGACCAAATCTTTGGTCAACCACCACCACGACCTCATATCCATCCCATCGGAGTGTTTCACGACTGTTGGATGGCCGCCACTTGTCCCCAAACGTGAATTTTCCTCCCTGAACTCACCCACCCTCTGTTTTCGGACCAGTGCGATCCCTCCACTTTGGAGGCCGATAACTTTCTACTTCGAGCTCCGTTTGATGCGTCGTTGGTGGCATTGGATTCATTGAAACACCAGCTTTCAATCCCAACCACTCGCCGCCCCTGGTTCCGCTGTCTCTACCACCGGTGCCCCCGAAAATTGGCTCCACGGAGCTATTTTCTGGATTTGAACCGTGCAACCCTTCATCTTTGGAGGCCAATAACTTCTAGCTCCGACCTCCGTTTGACCCGCCGTTGGTGCCGTTGGAAACTTTGAAACACCATATTTCCATAGAGACCAACCTCATCCCCTAACTCCACTTGGTTTACCGTAGGGAGGCCCTGAAAGAAGCCTCCACGGAATAGTTTTCTGGGTTTGAACCTTTTTCCAGATTCGGACCTAAGCGACCCATCATCTTTGGAGGGCCATAACTTTCAGCTCCGACCTCTGTTTGACACCCCGTCAGTGGCATTGGAAACTTTGAAATACCTTCTTTCCATATTGACCAACCTCCTCCCGTGATTCCAGTTGGTTTGCCGCCGGGAAGCCCCGAAAGAAGCTTTCCCGGAGCTATTTTTTTGGGATTTCCAAATTTTGGGTCCGAGCTTCAAGTCGCGATTTCTCCCAATCCTTCGATCTAAAGCCCTTGCTATTGCTTCCAATGGATTTGTAGGTTGCTGTTCGCCGGCCACCGTACTCTCTTCGGCGGGACCCATTCCTCCTAACCACCTCCAATCGATAAATGAGAGTCATACGAACACAATGGCACCGGTCTTGACCGTTGGTGTTGCGCCATTTGAGAGAAATCAACCCCGAAGCACAACTCCTCCCCCTTGAACCCAGATTCTGGCTAGCACCTTCAATGGGCAATTATTCGCCGCTCCGACCGCCTCAAGCGACGTCACCACAACCAATGGACTCGTGGCATGCTGGTCACGCGCCTTCGAGACGTCTCGGAGCTACTTTGCCACCACCTATAGCCATCCATGAGTCCCTCAACCCTTTAGGATCACCAAGGAATTTCCCCGGCCGTCGAGCCTCGTCGGAAGTTCGCCGGAATTCGCCATGAGCCGCCTATTCGCGAGGAAATCAAGTGAGTGGACTTATGATCCCTCAATTAGGGCCATTCACCACTTTCGTAGATGATTGTGGACTTGATTGAGATGGATTGATAGTTAATTTGGGCGATTATGAGTTGATCGGTGACTTTTGGAGGAAGTAGGGGCAATTTGGTAATTTTGGTCATTTAGGAGTAAATTGGAAAAATTGATTACTTGGAGGGTGAATTGGTAAATTATTTATGTTAGCTACTTTGGTTAGTAGCTAGTGAGAGTTATGTGATCAATTTTACAATTGTGGAGGTAAATTACTACATTTGGTCAATAAGGGCCAAATTAGTGCTTTAGGGGCAAAATTGTAAATTCGGAAGTTTGGTGGCAAAATTGAGAGTGATTGGTTGCAGTTGGATTTGATAATTAGCTAGGTAAGGTCGGATTGATAATTTGCGCAATTGGAATTGATTGGCTCAGATTTCGCTTAATGAGAAGCTATTTATTAAATTTAAGTATTTTGGATTGTTTTATTGAAATTTGTGAAAATTGTGTGGTTGGGAAAATGGCTGCCAAACAAGGTGATGGCATTCGTTGTTAATAGAATGGAAGATTCTAGATTCGATTTAGAGACACGGGTGAATCCTCAGTTAGTAGGCCTGAGTGGTTGACTTTTAGAAATTTTGGGAAATTGTCCTAAAATTTATTATGTCTTATTGTGTAGATTTATTCAATGTTATTGAATGTGCAATTGATTGTGAATGATCATGATTGATCATTGATACGAATGAGTTGACTGGCGTGGTTGTTGACCCTGGTTTGCCTTAGAGGCCAGTAGGCCCTAATCAATTGTGGAAGTCGATGGAACCTGAAAGGGTATTGACATTGATATGATGAGTTAACATGATGGTCGGAATGAACCAGCATGGTCCATGACCCTAGTATTTTGATGAATCTGGTTTAAGTCGAGAAGATTAGCTAGGGTCTCAAGCCGGTTGTGAACGGCTTTATTTGGCTAATTGAGTAATTTATTTATTTAGTAATTTATTTATTCGTTTGTTTAGTAATTTATTTATTTAATTAGTAATTTATTCATTCAATTGTGCATTTATTTATTTAAGGTGTTATAGTGTTATGATAGCTAACCTTGACGTGTTAGATAGGTTGGGCTTAGTGCCAAGTCCCGGTCACAAACCGGTTGTTTCATAGAAAGGAGGGAGATACTTATCAAAGAGAGTCAGAATTGATTGAGTTGTACGTTGGGTTAAGCGAAAGGAGTTTGTTTGGTGATGACGATTGATGGGAGATACACGATTAAGGACCTCATGGTGGTAGCATTCTTGGTTCGGGCATAGGAGGTAGACCATTGAGATGTTCCTTTAGCATTAGAGATGGATTCTAGATTGGCTATGTGATGAAGATGGAATCTTTGGAGGAATTAGGGCTATGGAGCTGAGCCAATTGATAACTAATTAGTGGTTATGATAGTGCCGAGAGTGGTAGTAGGGATCTTATTGCGATGGCGTTCCTAATTCTGGCATAGGATTAGACTTACTGATATATTTATATCTCAACCCATCGTGGTAACCATTTTTCAGGTACATGATTGGAGATTGATTTTGGAGGCGAGTTCTGTGGGAGTTGACAGGGCGAAGATTCACGTTTTCATTAGAGACTTGAAGGCCAGTGACCTACACTGGGACGTTGCTACTCAATGGCCGAAGAGAAGAGGATGATCAGGGATTATCGCGTGCTTAAAGAGCGGGGCGTGACAACTGTCGCGCGCTTGGGTCAAGGGCGTGACAACCACTATCAACTATGCCAAAAACTAAAAATGTCATATGAATGCATGATTTATCATTTAAATATTCTAATGATTTTTACCTAACAAAAATTATTACAAGTTGAAGTGATATCAGATTGAAATCCTACTAGAATTATAATCCAATATATGCAATATTATCCAATTAGAATTTTCAGTAATAGATTGACTTATAGTAATTTTTGAAGGGGTCCCAATATAGGAAAAAAATTCTTAAAGGGTTCAAAATCAAATAGATCAACTGAGGGCTTTTTAGTAGGGAAAACAAATTTGTGGTCAAGATTGATCCAAAACGTCATTTATTGGAGTCGAAATCCAAAACAAAACACTATTAGAGTCTTTATTTTTCGATCGCCGATTGCTCTGGAGCCTAGATAACCTTCTAACGATGGCTGATATTCACATGAAATTAATCCATAGGGAATAAAGCTAAAAGCCAACCGCCGGCGTCGGAATCAGAGAAACAAGTTGACAAGTTTTCACGTGAATTTAATTTATGCAAGAAGTGAACTTCTCGGGCCAAAAAATTGTTCCTTATTGATATGCAGCACGGGACTTACCATTCTTGATATACTAGGGCAGTTCAGCTGTCCTACCAAAGTGGCTACGTGCATTCTTCATACTGTTTGCACCAGACAATGTAACATTCTGCTAGGTTTGAACAGTTTTGGTGTCTCCGAAAAGACACAAGATAGGTGTAGAGCCCATGAGCATGGAGCCACGACCCAATTATGATAAAGTGGGAGAATTAATCACATTCTCATCCAGCACTTTGGCACTCTCGAGCACTTGTCGAAAACTAGATTAACTTTGTTGGGGAAAGGAAATCTGGAGAAAAAATATTTTATCTGTATAAATTTCTCGTACACTAATTCCTAGAATTTGGATTAAAACAGTAGGCTACAAGGCTGCTAAGTTTGAGAACTCACATTCTCAATGAGGGAGCGGTACAAACTGAACATGGAGAATTTATGACAAAGATGTTCGTACTTCCTCCAATTAATGTTTAGAAAGTATTGTTCTTGTATTATTAGACATCATCTTTAGCTGCTCCTTTTCTTCATAGTTTAATTCCGATGAGCTAAGCCATACGCACTATGCATTGTCTACCCTGAGAGATCCGCTCTATATTTATATTGATTTCTTAATTGTGTCAAAATCCAACCTGCAATCAGACAAAATTTATGATATTTTCTTTCTGAAATAAGCACAATTCCTAGAATTTTCTTATTTGAATGAGACAATGGAAGGAACGAACTCATCACACCAAATTAATACCTACTTGAAAGAAAGGGACATACCATCAAGACTTCTCCTAAAAATAATGCTTCCATGGCCAGATCACTTTTAATATGCATCTAAGTTTCCATACACTTCGACAAGAAATTCAAATTCCAAGCTAGACTTAGATATTGATGAATTTAATTAGTGATTCCAAGACATTCTTCTGCATATCATGGAACTTACATGGTGTTAAGTTTACATGGTTTTAATATCTGCCATAAACTTTGGGTTATACTTTCATCTTGTGGGCAATATTTACTAACACTTTCAGGAAGTCTCATTGAATGTAATTATCCAATGGGGAAGCAATGTGGTTGCTCATGTCTTTTTGGAAGCGAGGTATTTATTTGATCTCTTTGATGTATCAAATAATTTTTATCATAGTACCAAAAAAGAGATTTCTCTCTACAGTTGGACTAGGGAGCATGTGTACCTGTGTGCATATTTACGGATCTTCGAGTATATGCTGCAGAACCTGAATTAATGGCAATGGAAGCAACTGTCTTGCTAATAAAAATTGGAGACGCAGGTCTTTGTGCATGGCTTTTTGTTGGCTCAAGAGATCTCAATGGGACCATGGAGCAAGATTTGCAATGGACTCTAGATATGCTCACAAAGCGGCTCGGAATATGTTTATGCCAATCGTTGATAAACTTATGTTTCGCAAGTTTCGTTCGAAAGTGCTTGCAAGCCTTAATAGCTAGCAAATTGATTAAGAAGTTGAAACTTTTGAATTTCCAGAGTCGAAGGATTTTGAGCTTGAGAAAGAATTCCTAGAGAAAAATGATAATTTTGGTGATGATGGAAAATATTCGATAGTTGATGAAGATAGAATAATAATTGTATTTTTTATACTTTCATGTGTGATGATGATCTTCTTAAGGTATTAGTTAGCCCCACCACTATTATTGCTACCAAGTTTAAACATATATACGTAAAAAATATACACCAAAGGCAAAGAAAAATGAGTTCAACGATCACTCAATTTTTACTCTTGGAATTTCACGTTCATTGTGTTTGTCAAACTTCTATGAGACAAGGAAAGAAAAGAGAATGTTAAGAAAAAGAGATAATTCTAAAGAAAAGCAAGTTGTTATTCTTTCAAACAATGTGTGATTTTGTTCTATCCATGGAAAAACCAATCATCACATCCCTTAGGAATAGGTACCTTATGAAGAACCATCTTCACTTTTCATAATTAACCATCATTCCAACAATCACTTGTTTTCATTTCCAACAATCGCTTCTGATGCACTCAAGATTGGCGTACTTGAAATAAGCTGAAATTTAGTTTCTACTATAATTAGGTTTCCAATTGTAGCTAGGTATCATACTATCATTTGATTTCCCATTATGACTAGGTTTCTTGTTTTAACACCATATAAAAAGTATTTTAGGGTTTCGAGAGGATTATTATTTAGACTTTTGATATATTGATTTTTATAATCACACTTGAGAGAACGATTTATTCATCTATCAATTCTAATTCTTGTTTAACCAATTTTTTATTGCGTTTCAACATCAATTAGTATCAAAGCACAAGTTGCTTGAATCAATGGCTGAACAGAATCGCATTGGTCATGGACGACGAGTTTGTGGAGGCCGGGGACGTGGAGTCATTCCTGAAGCAGATGAATAGCTGCATCTAAGAGACTTGCAAGATGTTTATATTCAATAACAGAGAAAGTGAATCTAGGATTTGGAGCGATTACTTGCAGAGGTAAGGTTGGATGTTCAATTCGAAGAAGAAGCAGAATTTGCCGATCCATCTGATGATGAAGAAGAGGATGATGTCAACCCTTTTGCAGTTATGCACCAGAGACGGAATCGAGGAGTATGTCGTGAAAATTAGTCCTCTTTCCAAAATCTCGAGATGAAGATCGAGATTCTTGAGTTTCATGATGAAGGCCCAATCTATGATGAATTCGACATTGAAGAAGATGATGCGGATCTAAAACATGAAGAGATTATTTATGTTGATTTTGATGAGTCTTTAGTATTAAAAGAATTTTAAATGTTGCAGTGGCGGACGCCGAACCAACACCGAAGGAAGCTAAACCTAAAGAGCACAACTCTTCTCAATAGATTGTGGAAAATAATGAGGGGCTCTCTAGTTTCGAAGACTATAATCTGTACCTCTGATGGTTCATATCAACTAGTTGCTTACATCATGGCCAACTCAGATCGATTAGTCCATCACTATGATGATGAGAGCAATGATTTTGATGTTGAAATTTCCATGTCTAGTCAATTAGAAATTCAAGACAGTGCTCATGCTAAGAAAGAAGAAAGCATCAAGTTTGACCTATTGATGCCTCTTGATAGTCTAATAATTTAGACAGAGATATCATGAGGATGAGAAATTGGTTGAAGTCAACGTAATTGAATCAGAAGAGTTTGCCATGGAAGTCCGTGAATGGCATAAATTATTGGTCAAAACTTTTACGACTACAAAATCATCAGGAATGAACATGTTTGAATTTTTTGCTGTTGTAGTGATGGAGCGAAAGTCCAATGACAGTTTCAAAATTCCTATCCAAGTTCAATCCTTGCTTGAGATGTTGCTAATATTGTATCGAATGAGAAGCCACCTGGGTTGCCACTTGAGGAAATTGATATCAATAATGATAAAGCAGATTCAAGGATGAATCTTTTTATAGTAGGGGAGGATGATGCACTCAAGATTGGCGTACTTGGAATAAGCTGAAATTTATTTTCTACTATAATTAGGTTTCCTATTATAACTAGGTTTCTCATTATCATTAGATTTCCTATTATGACTATGTTTATTGTTTTAACACCATATAAAATGTATTTTAGGGTTTCAAGAGGAATATTATTCAGACTTTTGTTATATTGATTTTTATAATCATACTTGAGAGAACGATTTGTTCCTCTATTAATTCTAATTCATATTTAGCCAATTTTCTATTGTGTTTCGACATCGGCTTCTTTTTGTATAAAAAATCACTTATTTTCATTCATGATTACAAATGATTTCAACAATCTCCCACTTAGTTTGTTATCTATACTCTTTCCAATAAATATGTACAAGGGGGAATTTTTAATATTTGAATATTCAATTAGTATAAACAATTCCATTAACAAATGGTTGTTAATAAAACTTTAAACCATGAGTCTATTGGTTGATCGAATTTTCGCATATGTGAATTCACACACATTCAATTAGAAAGTTCCTATGCCTCGACACTTTTATGACTTTGCACTTTGTCTTGCATTTTTTAACATTTACAATAGCTCATCCAACTTTTAATAGAAGCTACACCATTTTTTATATTCATATAGGTGCAGTTGCTTACTTATTACCTTAGCCTTGCCTAGCTAAAACGTAAACTTCAATAAGAGTTCTTTCTTATGCTCATCCTCCTAACTTTCCAGATGTATTAACCTTACGCTATAGTACTCAATCACTATCTTGTATTTATCCATTTAACTTTGACATTTAATTAGAAATTGTAAAGTCTAGCTTCTACGATAGTTGACTATTTTCAATTGGCCTAAGACTCATTGCTTTGGCATTACTACTAATTAAAACCTCTCAAGAGTCCCTTACTAAATGGATCAACCAAGTCTCTGTCAAAATATAATTATGAAAGTGATTTTATTGGTAATTAATTGTCAGACATGCCTTCGAATCGTTGCCTTACTGTTATAAAGATATTACTTTCATTGGTTAAGGCCATACGTCTTTATCCAATGGCGAATTTCACGGCCATTCAACTTTTTTAGGAACTTTTGATAGTGCTATAAATTGATATTCCACCATTGAATGAGTTATCCGTATTTGCTTCTTTTATACCCAAGAGATTACACCATTTATAAGATACTAAACACTTCAGATATTGGATTGTTGTTTATTGTGCTAGTTCTCCAAATACCATTTATATATCCTTCTAGTACCATTGATTGTCTATCATAAAATAGTCCATAATTTATTGTACTATTTAAGTAATCAAGAGTTCTACTCATTGGCCTTCTAATGCATACTTTAGGATTACTAGTAAACTGAAAAGTTTACACACAAAGGATACTAATTCTAATCTAGTGCAATGCATAACATACATCCAACTTCTGATTGGACTAGCATATTCTAATTGCCCTAATGGTTGTCTAATATGTTCGAATCGTCATTTCCCAAATGCTGGTATTCTCAGTAATTTGCTTCGCACAATGGTCTTGGCTTGCAACCTAACCCCTATTATGTTTGATCACTTCGATATCTAAAATTCTTTTACTTTGATTATGCCATGTATATTTGTACCAACAATCAGCATATATAGCATCTATGCATAAGCAAATAACAACTATGTACTCTTTGGTAAACTTTAAATAAATGCATAGATCATTATTGTTATGCTTCAATCCTTATGATAATACCATTGAATCAAATTTCTTATGACATGGTCTTCATGCTTATTTCAAACCACACAAGGATTTATTTAATTTGCAAATCTCATTTTCATATTCAAGCACAATTAAATCTTCAGATTATTCCATATACATCTCATCTTCTAATTTATCATATAGAAACTTTGCTTTAACATCCAATTGATGCACATGCAAATTAATAAGTTGATGCTAAAGTTAAACTCTAATGGATGTTATTCGAGCAATCGGTACATATGTATCAAAATAGTTCATACCAGTTCTACCGGTACTTTAATTGTTAGTATTGTGTTTGGTCTCCAAGGCAATCCAATATCCCTGAGATTTGTGTAAGATCGAAAAGTTTTATATAAACAATCTGACAAAGCATTTAACTATTCTTCCTCGGCATCTTTGACTATTCTTCCTCGACATCTCCTTTCATCATCAATTGTTTCTTTCTAAAATGATGTGTCGTTAAATGCCATTGCCTCACTGAGCGTTCTTGGATCTTCATCCAAATGACATGACTTGGGTAATATATTCACAAAATTTCCCTATCTCCTTCTACCAAGAGAGTTACAGAATTAGAAGTGAATTTTATTTTCGCTCTTTGATTTCTACTTGTCTCACTTGGAGAGTCAAATAGGTTTCCTATTACTTGATGAAGAATTGCTTGCGTCAATTGGTATTTGTAAATATGCTGAGGTATCAATTGTATCTTTTAAGAAATTTGTGTTTAAGAAATTCAATATTTCTTGATTCCATAAAATATTAGATTCAATAGTTAATATTCAACAAACTTTGAAATTTTCAGCATATTTAACAAACACACGCCTTAATTATATTGGTCCTAATTTGGTTCAGTCAGGATCGAGAATTATATAATACACAAGGCATCCTCACATTGAGTACCCTTCCTTTTGGTAATCGTATGGAGATATCTTAAATTTATGAATGAATTTTGTAGTGAACATGACATGGAGCAAGAAGTCCTTCTCCCTAAACTAATTGGCAATTTTGCTTGTAAGATCGTGGCATTAACCATATCTATCAAAATTTAATTGTCTTTTTGCCAATCCATTTTGTTGTGGTGTATAAAGTGCAATTGCTTGATCCATAATACCATTTACTTCGCAAAATGTATAAAAATCTAATGAAAAGTATTCTTCTCTCCGGTTACTTCTCAAAATTTTAACTTTTACATCCTTTTGATTTTCAAAATGTGGCCTTATATACCTTCTACACATCAAAAGCTTGATATTTTGATTTCATAAGGTAAACTTCAGTATATCTTGAGTAATCATCAATAAATGCAATAAAATAACAATTTCCACATCTAGTTACTATACTATTTAAGTCACAAATATCAGCATGCACTGATTTAAGTATCTTTCTACATTCAAGAATGATTTATTAGTCATCTTTGATTCTAAACATATTTCTCAATACTTCTGATCTAGATTATTACAGATATCATGCAACTTTTATTTATTCATTTCAAAGTATCATATCAAAGGAGATATTCTATCATGCCACTAAAAAGATGACTTAAGGGCATAGACAAAAACAAAAACTTATTAATACTTATCAATCAAGATTGCTAACACTTGATGTAGCTACTGTCTCTATTACGCCCCGATTTTCGAACTCATGACTATTTTCGGTCTTCGCTTACGGGATCCAATTCAATTCAAAACCTCCGATGATGCTTCCATTCCTCCTCGTCATCAGGTAACCAACGCACAAATATTAGTAAGCGAGGGACCAACTAAGTTCACAAAACACCATTTACATAGATCAACATCAAACCATATCGACAAGATCCTTGATTACAAAAATCCAACCTGGAAGAAATCCCAAAACAACTAGGGTTCGCTCCCCGCACAGCTATACAATCAAAAGTAGTAGGGGAAGTGGAAGGGCACACTACCCTATGGGGTAGGGAGCTGATCTAGATATTCACATAGGTTAAAACGGGGTGTCGGATTAAGAACAGTCCCGTCCTCCTAGTCGTCTGCTCCATCGGGGTCCTCATATCCAGACTCGTAACCTCCCCAAGGCACTCCACACTACTCCGAGTTATACTTCATCTCGCCTCCTGGGGTACCGGTGTACTCCATTGTGTGCTAGTAAGGGATCCAAGTTCGCTTCGGAATATTCCATATCCACTCCGTCTGCTCTTGTGTCTCCACGATCAGTTCGCTCTTCCAGATCTCCCTATCTATCACACACCCTCTATCAACAGGATGCTCAAGGATCATTCCTACATCCTCTAGGTCTTCTACTTCCTCGTCTGAGCTAAAGGGAGCCTCTGGCTCCAAGTCCTCCTCCAGCTGCTCCAAATCGTCCTCCTCCAGAGGTTCCAGCTCCAGTTGATCCTAGTCCTCCTCCTCCAATAGCTCCTTCTCCTGGGGGTCCTCCTCCTCTAAGGGGTCTTCCCAAGTCTGAGTGTTCCTCATTCAGGTCCATAGTTGGGTCATGGGATGGTGGTGGTGGTGGAGTGAGATACTGGGTATCTCAGTGAGTAAACCCTAATCCTAGATTATGAACACCCTTACTCTAGGGTCCCTATAGTGTCCCTCCCAACTCTCGGTCTCTAGTTTAAAAGGCTAGCTATCCTTAGCTAAGTGAAAGACCCTAGTCACCTTACTCAAATCCAAGTCTTGGCATTGTCATGCTACCGACTCCTGACTAATCTACCCTATAGGGCTCCTCGGCTCGTGGATACTAAGGTCAATCAACAGGTGCTAGAGAAGCAAATAAGGGACTTAACCGATTAGTAAAATTCAATAAACCCTATTCGTCAATTAAGAGTGCCCCACAACGAGCTAACTAACTAAATAATGTGATTAAGTGATAAATAATATAGCGGATACTAATGAATTTATTTTGCTAATAAATAAATCGCGGACTAATAATCGATTCACAGCTATAATAAATAAATTGCTTGGCTAGTAATTGAAACAATATAATAAATAAGTTACAAGTAAATAAATAAATTTATGAATTTATTAAATAAATTGTAGAAATAAATATTGAAAGCAATAATTAAATCAAAATAACCATCATGAGGTATGTGGCCATCCACAACAAGCACCCTCATTCACACTCATTCCATACTGAACCAAAGTTGAATTTCTCAACTCTCTCAATTTCTCGTGCCCTTGGCACTTCCATCATGCCAACTTTTGGCTCTAAGGCACCTTTCGCATCGAACAAGGACCCGTTACGATTTAGCTCAAGTCAGCCAATCTAACCATTCTATCCGACTATTCAAACATTCAATCAAGTCCTAGCTAATCCTAAAATTCTAGGAATTCTAAGAATTTTGGCAATTTCTACTAAAGTAGTGAATGTGCCTAATAAAGGGTTAAAGCCCACTTACTTGTGAGTTTTCTGCCCTAACCTTGCTGGCCCACGTGGCTGATGGAGACTGAAAAAAAATTTCTTTCCTTTTTTTTTTCCTCTTTCTTTTTCTTTTTTCCTCTTTTCTTTTCCTTGTTTTCTTCTTTTTTTTTTCTTTTTCTCCTCCTTATCTTTTCCTTTATCTTTTTTCTTTTTCTCTTCCCTTTTTTTTTTCTTTTCTCTTGACCCACCTAGGCTGGGCCGGGCTGGCTACCGAGTCGGGTTGCTAGGCCGAGCCTGCTAGGTCGAGCTATCTGGCCAACTGGGCTGGGCCTCCGGCGACAGCTCCGGCGACGGCGACAGCAACAGCTGTCTTCTCCGGCAAGACAAGCACAAACCCATTTCAACGGGCCGCGAGTCGGGTCGTCGGGTCTTGCCGTCGTTCTCCATCCTCCGGCCAAACCAAAGCTTGAGATCGGTCGGAATCGGAAGCTAACTCGACGACGAGTAGAACGGCGGTGGTGGTGAGGGCTGAGGTGGTCGGAGTTGTGAGAACTCCGGCTGTGAAGTCGGCGGCTCAACCTAGGTTTCCGAGGAAGAGGAGTTACGGTTTTCAAGCTGAAGTCCGAGGATTCCAGACCAAATCGAGGGGAATGAAGCATCTAGACTCACCCATGAGAGGGTTGTGAGTCGATTGGTACCCACGGCGTCGACGACGGATTGGGGCTCTGATGAGCTAGGGTTTAAGCTTGTCTCAAACCTAACCGATCTCTCGCGAACTTAAAAAATCGAGGTTGAACCCAACAAGAGTCGAAATCGAGGTTTACAGACCCTTAGGAGTTGATTGGTGGGGTTGGTTTGAGCCCAAGTGCTTGAGGTTGAGAGATCTTATCGTTTGAAGGTCGCGGGTTTTTCTGGAAAACCCAGAAAAAACCGAACCGTGAAGCCCTCTTTGGGGGGCTGCCGATGACAGCTCCGGTGGTGATGGAGGGCGTTTTGAAGACGGTGCTGCAAGCTTCCCAATGGCACCAATGGCGAGAGGAGAAGAGGTCCGAGTTGGGAGGAATGTGCGTCGAAAGTGGGGAGGGAGCTTGGTATATCCACAGGGGAGTGGTTGGGGGCGAGCTGAAAATAAGCCTGTCGACACCATGCGGCAGCCTTCCACTAGCTATAGACTACTCCAGCCATCCCCTCAGGTCAGGTGGTGGGTGGTGGTAGTGGCGAGGCGACCGTTAAGGCGACGGTTGCTGCAGTTGAATAGTGCATCTCAACTGCACAGTAGAATGCCGCAAAGAAGAGAGAAAAGGAGAAAGGGAGAGAGCCGCGCGCGTGCACGGCGCGTGCAACTGGTTAGACCGTCCGGTGTGCGCGGTTGGACCGGCTGTTCACTAGCCGGATCGGGAAATTAATAAAATATTATTATTTTAATTTCCGAAAATTAGAAAATTGTGTTAATAAATCGTAAAAATTCAGGAAAATTTTCTAAAATTCACTAAAATTTCCCAACACCAATATTATTACATTTTGGGCCCAAATAAGATTTTAATGATCAATTTCGATAGTCCAAAAGCCTTTCACAATTTTCACGAACCAAAAAGGAAATTATAAAATTTCCCCGAAAATTTCCCTGAGGCCGATAATCGTGAATACGGTCCAAAAATATGGCTATTACAGTCTCTATCTTCGTGAGAATAATATATTAAGATTGTTGGGAACTAAGTAGCACACTTTATGAGAAGAAATTTTCTTTTTTCTCTTTTGAGAATATAGTTTTGCTAATTAAACTCGATCTTCTGTGTTATTTTTTTTTCATATTTAGAAAAATGAGTTGATTTTGATATAATTTTGGCCAAATCATGCAAATTACAAATAAGAGAGATATCTCCAGCTCAAAAAGAAAAAAAACCCGAAGTAAAGAAAGATGTTGTAAATTGATCATGTTTCTTTGGAATTATATTATGTGTATCTTCTATGTGAATATTAAATTATGTTCATCTATGAATTTTTTTTTATCAATGATAAAGGAGCATATGACTCTTTCAATGTATTATGCCCTCAACTTGACTTTCAAATTTGTGAAATTTTCCTAATAAAACGATGAGCATGGTTATAACGAAAATAGATGATTTTGAAAGTCTGAATCTTGTTGAAATCAAGCATTTGGCAGTTGGAGTTTAAATTCTTATCTAACTAAAATTAATGAAGGACAGTTATTATGAGTTCAATGAGCGTTGAAGTGTGACATGAAACATAAAAGACAAGAATAAGATCTTAAATTTATAATATGTTTAGTAAAATATTCATTTTTTAAAAGATGAAGATTCTCATTTCTCAATCAAGTGCAGAATTGAGAGGTTTAAATTCTACGCGTCGGTGGTTGGGATCTTGATTAGCTTCAACTATCTAGAATCTTTCCAAGACTACGGCTTAAAGCTTCAATATATTATCGTTAGAGATTCCAGACCTAAGTGACAAGTTTGGAAGTGAATGAGTCACGCCATGTCATATTGGCAGTGCGTGTGTGCTAGAGACTACAGCAAAATTTCCTAGATTAATTTAATTGCAAATTACAAGCAATAAAAATATTATTAATTCAATAATAAATATTTTTAGTATACATTGAAAACGTCATGGGTTTGTAAGGTGTGTGTTGTACTTGAAGGGTCGCTCAAATATTTATTAGAGCTTGCTTTGTCTATTTCACATGCAAATTCTAGGAAAGAGCTTGTTTTGTCTTCTTCACTTGACAATGTTATAGATAAAAAATAACACTTTGGATTAATAATTATAAAATGACATTGGACGAATAAAATAAAATTCTTTCCAGCGTTCATTAAAATGAGACAACTCAAAGGAGTCAAGGAGACAGTTTCATCTTGACAGCTCCTTGTTATGTCCTATGTGTCGTATTTTCTTCCTTTTTGATATTTTTATTCCTCGTCTCGACCATTTTGGGAAAAAAAAAACCATTCTAATCAGCAGTATGAGATTATTAAGTAAAGATTCACTTATGGGATGGTTATCAAATTTCTTGATTTACTAAGTTTGCTTCATTAAGCATAGATTGAACTAACATTGCATCCTATATTGATGCAGGAAGAATAGTTACTAACACGAATCTAGAAAATTGCAAAATTTGCAACCATGCGTTGTAACTCACATCTTTGACAAAAAAAAAGGTGTAACTCACAGCTACACAAACTTGAGTAACATCAGAAGAATTTCTCTCGATTAATTATTCACAGAGGAGGAAAATTAAATTGCAAGATAACATAATCTATCTATTTCTTAAAAACCCTAAGAAAATTGCAATCTTAAAATAGGATATATATTAACTAATAATGAAATGCAATCTACTAAATCTTAAATATCTAAAAGAAAACTACTAAACACTGAAACAAACCACCTAATATCCAAACATAATCTTTAAAATACAATGTAAGGGAAGGAAATTAAAATAAATAATCTTAAAGAATATGCCCCCACATCATTCCCTCCCATAAAGACCGTAATATGCACGTAAGTGAAGATATGGTAAATATAATGATTTAAAATAGAACCAGATCACTTTATAAAGGCGATAATCTGCATATAAGTGAAGATATGGTATTTAAGATACAAAAATATGTAAAACCAATAATGAATGTGGTACAAAACGTGCATTAATAAGAACATCCTATACACAGAAAGGACAGATTTTATGAAATGAGGGGGAGAATAACACTACGAGTGCCATAATTTGTGTATGATGCTCACTTTAGTACCAAAATTTTTCGTTGGATAACTTAAGTGCTAAATCAGAAAGAAAATGAACATTTAAGTGACAATTTTGGCCAAAAAGTGACATGGCTCGCTGGAAATGCCAAGTTAACATTTAAAATAATAAAAAATTAAAATCTATTCCACGTGTCATGTTTAATTAAAAATCTATTCCATGTGTCATTTTTTACTTAAAAAATTATTCTACGTGGCTTTTTAATTAAATTAAATATTAGTTTTTTGAAAAAAAAGGTCAAAGAAAAGGCGCCTCGCCGCTACTGCTACCTCACCCTCGTCGGCAAGGGTGGGGAAGGTCGGTAGGGGTCGCCAGCCCTCGGCCACGCTAGCCATGGGAAGGAAACCCTCGTTGATGGTCGGCAAGGCCCCTGCAGGCCTTCGCCTAGCTGGGCGAGGGTTGCGGCCCTCCTTGAATAACAGACGCCAAATTCCATAATTCTTAGCCACCAGAAATCAAACTTGGCGACCGTCGGTAGTCACCTTCGTTCGTGGCCTAGTAAATGCTCTATTTTCCCCTATTTCAGCAGTGTATGAAGCGTAAAATTGCGTAAAGTCGAATCTAGAACTCGTTTTTTAATTTGCAAGTGAACTATTCGATAAAATGCTTAAATGACGTACATAAACTTGCATTGTGTAATCGGGCATGGGTTAACCTGTAATCTGTCCCTTCTTGCCGTAGACGTAAGAGAGAGCGCAAGCGGTGAGCAAGTAGCTGGAGCATGCGAGCATGAACGCGAAGGTGTACTCTTTCTCTATTAGGTTGCCGAATGTCTCGTTGGTGTCGCTAACGACATGCATCAACACCGTTCCTAGGGACACCCTTTCAGTGAACTGCATCCCGAGGACGAGAAATACCTTGTTCCACTTCAAAAAGTACGAGACACGCCACCGATGAAAGTGTCAATGAAAGTGGCGAGGGAGCCTTGAAGGCCAGAGCTGGGGAGGATGAAGCGAAGAACCCAGCTCTGGGCACGCTTCACACCCTGCCATTGGCAAAAGTTGAAGTGCTTTTGTTCGACCCTTGGCGATTATCCCCATCCTCACTGGAGAGGGGTCCCATTAAACCCCTTCCTTTTATATTTTTATCTTTTGAAATTTTAATTTTATTATCATTTTAAATGATGACTGAACTTCCGGCGAGCCACATTGGATTTTCAGCCAAAGAAATTAGAATTGGCATTGAAATGATGATTTTTTTTAAACTGTCACTTAAGTGATTCGGATGAAAATTTTGGCCCTAAAGCAAGCACCGTACACAAGTTATAGCACTTATAGCGTTCTTATCCCAAAAACAAGGAGAACAAAACTCTTTTGCAAGGGCGGTAATCCGTACTTAAGAGAAGACATGATTAATTGTGTATAAATGCAACATCAATAAACTATATACCGGTTGATGATAAAAAAAAATATAATGTTTTATAAACTTACTTAAGAGGCAAAAATAAAGTTGAAGATGGAAGAAGAGAGGATGTGTGTGAAAGAAGTGCATAGTAAAAGAGTTAGGTAAAGTCCTCCTGCCTTCCTCCTCGAAAGTGGTACTTATAAATGACTAGGATTTCTTCAAAAGTGCTACAGTATTGTTGGCCATTTCTCTCTCTTAGGTCTTTAGCTTGTAGACTTCATAAGGATAGTCGAATCAATCTTCGTAGTTGATTCCTAAATGGATACTATAATAGTCATCCTTATTCAAGTTTCCATTGTGAGAGATTGGATAATCTGTTTCATAGTGGCAATGTATTCATCAGGAGATTATGGTGGCAAGTGTAGCTGTTGCCAATGATTTCCTTTTGGGTAAGATCTTTTAGATCCAAAAAAACCTAGTTACCAACCAAATTAACCAAAATATTTTCCAAAAAGAAAAGTCAATAAGGACATCAAGTGTTATTCTTGTGGGAAAAAAGGGTCATATTTCAAAATATTACCTTGTTAACAAAAGGTTACATGAGCTTTCCCTAGATGACAATACTCTTTACTAGCTAAATGATATCCTAGTTGCTATTGATTCTGATTCTTTTGAAGACTTTCTTGAAGAACAAGGTCTTCAGATTAACGAATATATATATAGCTATTTACACCAAATTAGGTACTTTTGTAGAAGAAGTTGGTTAATATGAAGTTATTTGATAGTAGTTCTATCGTAGAGTACGTTAATAATTTCATGCAAGTCAAATGCCATATAAAATTTGTAGGCATAAATCTAGTAAGAAGCTCCAAGCTTTACTAGAATTGTGCTTGATGTTTGAAAGCCACAACACCACGGGAAGGGAATATGGTGCACCATAAAGGATCATTTCACTTTGGATGATGCTTTGAGCACCATCATGGAGAAAAAATTGCGAAGAAAATACTCAAGCGAAGATAATTTTTTTTTTTATCTTTTACAGCTCTAGTAGTGACCATGGGAGAAGTAAATGCAAGGAAAAAATCAATGGACATGGCAGATCACAATTAAAGGCTAAGTGTTGACACCTAAATTTTGGTCAATTGAAAATAATCTTTGGGGGAATATGTGCATCAATTTTATGGATTCAGTCAAGATTACAAAATATGTGAGAAGAAAGATTTGAGAAATTTCCGATTTGATTACATGTGGATTTTGGTAGGAGGAAATCCAATGACATATATTCGACAAGAAATTGGGAAAGAGATTTGATCTTAGGAAGAGAATCGGAAAAAAAAGCGGAAGAAATAAAAAATCAATCTCACTTAATCGAGAGAAAATCAAAGAATATATTTCTTTTCCTTGATTCAAAATTTGATCTCCGGCTATATAAAAGGGGTACTCATACAATTTGGAGGAGGCCACACAATTGATAGACACGGCCATATTGAGGGTGCTTTTCTTTCACGAGCACAAAAGAGAGAGAGAGAGAGAGAGAGAGAGAGAGAGAGAGAGAGCGTGAGAGAATTAGGGAAGTTCTTTTCACGAAGGAAGTTTGGTTTCCCTTGGACCAAAAGTCTCAAGCTACTACAGCCCTCCTTATTGGTGATGACCGCCTCTCCATGACTTGGACAATTTTTATTCTTGTAGGTTTCCTAAAGCTCTTGTCGACCACGTCGACGAAGTTTCCAATCTTGCTCGCTAATTGTGATCTCATGTCAAAATCCGTTTGCTATTGCCGCTATTGATCCTTCATCCGAACGTGAGTTTGGTTAAGTCCGTGGAAATCATTGTTCGCGAATTTCGTCCGCCTATTTGATTTGAGGGTAACTTGTTCAAATTAGTTAATTGTCCAATTCACCTTTGAATTCGATATCATTTTTTCTAGTTTGGACTGATGTAAATTTTGAGTTTTTTTTAGGCATTACCTGTTAGGATTTAATTCATAATTCGCAACCGCAATATCAATTTTTTATTCCATCTATAAGGCTTTAGATGGAATAATTAATTGCGCGGAAATTTTTAAAATTGATATATTGATCTTTAAGGCTTAAGATCAATTTATCGATTTTTTTCGCGAACTTTGGTGAATTTAGATGTTATTTTTATGTTAGGATGATTTCATTTGATGTGTTTTCTTTTCTTATTAAAAAATACCCCAAAAAAAAGATTGCATTGCATATTTAGGTTAAGTTGCATATTAGATAATATTGCATGTTTAAATTAGGTTACATATTTTATTTCAAAATCCAATAAAATCTAAAAAGTATTTCATATGCACATCATAGCATAATTCACTTCATATAATTTGCATATTAGGTTTTACTTGACATTTAGATTAGGTGCATAAATCGCATGCCATGTCATCTAGAAATTGCATGTCTAGGTCATAAAAATTTTATATTACATTAAAATAATACATTTAGAAATCTAGGGTCACGTAGACTAGAATTTATATTTTATTAGATTATTTAATTTCGAATTTTCATTTATTAATAAAAAATGCCTAAAAATATCATTAGCATGTCATGTAGACTAGCTTAATTTAGAATTGCGTGTCATAGAACATATTATGTTAGTCACATTTAAAGTTAGATTTCATCATGTGCATCACATATTAGAATAGTTTTTCCATATAAAAAGTGAAAATCCAAAAAAATCATTTGACTTGCTTTTGTTAATCATTTTTGTTTATTGTCTTGTCAAGCATTTACATAAATGTTTGCATACCTGTATGATCACTACCCATGTTAGGGAATAAAACCAAAAATCAATTGAAGCTGTCTGCAAAATATTTTTTTTGAAAAAAAATAAAAGATACTCAAGTCCCCGAATTCATAATCTCTTACTCATAGGAGTAAAGTACAACTCCCGGTACTTTACATGGGTTTCTAATATGTCACGCCCCGAACCTCAAGTGCGCACACATCCCATAACGGTCGAATAAAATACGATGTTCCCAGGTGGCATCGTCGACGCAATCTTCTATGCACATGCGGAAGCGTAATAAACAATTCTCGGACAACAATAAACTTGGGATAAGAAAGTAGGACAATCAAATAACACAAAGCATATCTCATAAAACAATATGGGGTTCAAATACAAAAGACTAAACCAAAAGAAAGGTTCATCTAACTCCGGTATTTACAACCACTAGCTTCGTGTCCACCAAAAAGGCGTGCTCCAAAAACTATCGCCTACGGAATCCCATAACATACGTGTTGTACCTCTATCTAGGTATCTGAAGAATAGTTCAACGAGTCAACTCTCCAAATCCTGATTAGGAAGAAATCCACCCAAGGATAAGCTAATCACAACAAACAAATAAAGGTTTGGAAACTGTCAGACGATCTAGTGTCTAAGACTCTATAACGTCTGAGACGATGTAACGTCTGAAACACTTCACATCAATCATCATAAACTCACAAAAGTCCCGATTATAAAGCCAAATCATTATGACATGTCCCATACCATGTCACACAGTTCCATCCCATAATAAGGCACATCATATTAATCGTTCAATTCACACTCAATATACAAACTCATGGCTGTGGCGATGTCTCATACAAAAAATCACATCATCATGTGGCATTTATGCCTTGATCTGAACACAATGGTACAATGTATCTAGAGGTGGCCCCCACGAAGGTTTACGTTGTCGTGTGGCACTTAAGCCTTGACCCAAACACAATGGTCAAGGTAAAGGTTTACGTTATCGTGTGGCACTTAGTCCCGTACTTGCTTATCGTACATTTAGCTTGCACAAGACTAGTCATCACACAATCATACTCCATCTAGCCAATATTAAGAAGGTCAATCATCCGACCTTGCTGCACACGTCCCATACCATGCCAACTCAACTAAATGTAAAACCACCCTAATTGTCAAAACCAAGTCACTTGCGTGTCTCCATGTCTAAATCCTAAAACATAATCAAACGAGTTCGTAAAATCCTCAAATTTGAATGTCATAAAGTACAAATAAATTAACATTTTTCATGAGGATACCTTGGTCCAAATGCTTCTGTAAAAAGAGCAGTAAATCGCTCAAACTGTTACAAAAAACTGCATATGTTTTCAGAAATTACGTTCTCCAAAACAAGTTTGGTTCGAAATCAAAAACTCATTCGTTTGATCTGCAATGTGACTATGTTATACTAAAAGATGTAAAAAACAGTTTTTGTGAAGGAACTCTTTCGAAATTCGAACTCCAAGAGTTGATAAAAATCCATGGAACATCAAAGATCATAAGTTCCAGCAAAAATAGAGGTTCTATTTTGTTCAAAACGAAATTGACATAATTCTTTTTTAAATCCATAAAATCTTGGATAAAATATATATCAAAGTTGAAGATGTATAAATCATTTTTCATGAAGGAATCGACCTGATAATCTCATCACATCTTGATCCACAAAATCAACAAACAACAATAGTCCAGCAAACATATTCCAGAGGAATCCTCTGTTCTGAACTAAACCATTGTTATTTGTGCTAATCTAGTCTAACACTCATCTCATCAAGCTAATTAACACCCATCTAACCCTCTAAGTGTAATTGCAAACTAAGAAAGGTTTGGGAAGTTGACTCACCTAATTAGTAAACTAACAAGTCCACGACAACAACGGCACAAAGGCGACTAAAACTCGACTTTTCTTCCACTTCAAAAGATGCTCGGATGATGCTAAAAAAACCTTGTAAGTCGCTTCTTGAGTTGCTGGCTTGAAAGCTACGTATCTCAATTATAACAATGGAGGTGTAAGAAGTGAAAATATCCAGAATAAGCTGAAGTAGAGCCAGCTGTGATATCCAACGTTTAGTTGTATATGGGGACAAGCAGCCTTGAAAAGTCAAACTAAAATATATAAACACTTGAATACTTGCCCTATAAGTCTTTAACTCCATCCAATAGCAATTTCCTCTCTCAAACTTCTCCAACAAGCCAAGTATGAAGGCTAAAATGCAGCAGCCCCTCATACTTACGAATTTGCACCCATTCACCTCAAGTCACATTTAAATCCTCATTAATTCAAGTCCTCATCAATTTCAATCTAACTTGAATGCTTTCCCAAAATCCCATCTCTTTTTATTTTGGACTAGGTCGAAAATCAGGATGTCACATAATCGATCCACCGTGTGACATCCTAAAATTCAACACCTTTCAAAGATAATATTTTACAGAATAGATTCAAGCATAAGTTGAATCAATGAGGAGTTGAATGTGACTTGAGGTGAATGGGTGCAAATTCGTAGGTATGAGGGGCTGCTGCATTTTAGCCTTCATACTTGACTTGTTGGAGAAGATTGAGAGGGAAAATGCTATTGGATGAGAGTTGAAGACTTTTGGAGCATGTACTCAAGTGTTTTGGATATTTTGGTTTGACTTTTCAAAGTTGCTTGTTCCCCATAAACATTTGAATGTTGGATATCACAGCTAGTTCTACTTTAGCTTCTCCTAGATATTTTCACTTCTTATCACCTTCTTTCACACAGCTGAGATACGTAGCTCTCAAGCCAGCAACTTAGGAAGCGACTTACAAGGCTTTTTCAACATTATCTGAGCCTCTTTCGAAGTTGAAGTAAACTCGAGTTTTAGTTGTCTTCGCACCACCATCATCGTGGACTTGTTGGTTTACTAATCAGGTGAGCCAACTTCCAAACCTTTCTTAAGCTGCAGTTACACTTAAAGAGTTAGATGAGTATTAACTAGTGTGATGAGATGAGTGTTAGATTGGATTAGTACAAGTGATAGTAGTTTAGTTCATAATAGAGGATTTATCTAGAATATGTGTATTGAATCATTGTTGTTTGCTGATTTTGTGGAACAAGATGTGATGAGATTGTAAAGTTGGTTCTTTCATGAAAAATGTTTTGTACATCTTCAGCTTTGACATATATTTTATCTAAGATTTTATGGAGTTAAAAGGAATTTATGTCAACTTCATTTTGAACAAAACAGAACCTCTGTTTTTGCTGGAACTTATGATCTTTTGATGTTCAATAGATTTTTATCAACTCTTGGAGTTCAAATTTCGAAAGAGTTCCTTCACAAAAACTATTTTTTTACATCTTTTAGTATAACATAGTCACATTGCAGATCAAACAAATGAGTTTTGGATTTCGAACCAAACTTGTTTTGGAGAACATGATTTCTGAAAACAGATGTAGTTTTTGTAACAACTTGAGTGATTTACTAATCTCTTTACGGAAGGATTTGGAGCAAAGTGTCTACTTAAAAAATGTTGGTTTATGTGTCCTTTATAACATATTCAAATTCGACAATTTTTCAATCTTGTTTGGTTATGTTTCTGGATTTAGACGTGGAGACACATGAATAACTTGGTTTTGCCTATTAGGGTGGTTCAATGTTTAGCTAAGTTGGCGCGGTATGGGACGTGTGCAGCAAAGCCTAACATTTGAATTCCTTAATATTAGCTGGTTGGTGTTTGATATATAATGATATGTGATTGTGTGATGATTGGTGTGTGCCACAGACCACCTTGAGGCGAGAACCATTCACGGGGTAAGAGCTTAGCCTAAGGCTTTGCTAGACCGTCACGTGCCTGTGTGGTTGTGGCAAGGACTTGCAGGTCAGACCATCATATACCTGAGGCGAGAATCACCACGGGTTGTGGCAAGGACCTGAGGCGTGTTTACGTGGGTCAGACTACCTTAAGGCGAGAACTTATCGTGGAGTATATGACTGACAAGGCGGACAGCTGCATACCTAAGGCAAGAATCTTCGTGGGTTGTGGCAAGGATTCGAGGTGTTGAATATGGTGGTTGAGAAACATCTAAATGTTTGATTGAACTGTTGATATGCGAAACCTTATTATGGGACGAAATTGTGTGACATGGTATGTGACGTGTCAGAACGATTTGGCCTTATAATCGGGATCTTTGTGAGAAGATGATGATTGACTTGAAGTGCTTAAGTTGTTAAAGATGTTTATTATATGCTTATATGAATGAACTGTGGAGTGTGAACATCACCAAATGGCGTAAAGTCTCAAACATTATAGAATATGACCATACCAGACGCTGCACCATCTCATACACAGATGTCTGACTGTTTTCAGACCTCGATTTGTTTGTTGTGAATAAGTTATTCTTGGATGGATTTCTTCCTAATCGGGGTTTGGAGAGTTGACTCGTTGAACTATTTTTCAAGTATCTAAATGGAGGTACGACACGTGCGTCATGTGGTTCCACAGGTGATAGTTTTTGAGTATGCCTTATTGGTGGACCCAGAGCTCATGGTTGTAGATCCCAGAGTAGATAAACATTTCTTTTGATTTAGTATCTTATGTATTTGAACCCGAGATTGTTTTATGAGATGTGATTTGTGTAAATTGGTTGTCTTACTTTTTTTATCCCAAGTTTGTTGTTGTTCGGGGATAGTTTATTACTCTTCCGCATGTGCATAGAAGATTGGGTCAACGACGCCACTTGGGAATGTCGTATTTTTATTTGACCACCGGGAGATGGGCGCGCACTCGAGGTTCGGGGCGTGAGACACCGTGAATAGATTAGTGGTGACTCCATTTGAAATTGATCTTGTATGTTAAGAAGTAAAACTTAAGTCGTGAATCGGTATGAGTTTGGGAGAGTTCGAGCTAAGTCAAACTTAGTAATCCGTTAGCCAAACCCTAGGTGGTGCACCTTCGGAATGGTCGTGACACTAAAAGAGAGGTTGCAAAATATGAGTGTTGATTTTGTCACTAGACTGAACATTGAAGGCTTCAGTGAAAGCTTGCGAAAAGAAGCAGCAAGATGATAACCAATTATCTTTTTTTGTTGAAATCAAATAGGCTCATCAAATTGGAATTACGGCCCCTTGGAACCTTCCAGATCAAACACTTTTGTGGCCTACTTGCAAATTTGGATTTCTTGGATGCTCCAAAGATTTCTTAGGGCACGAGTGATAATCATTCTCGTCTTTGGAACAATTTCTAACTAGAAATGGAATAGGTTGTTTGGAAATGACACAAAAATTATATTTTTAGAACAAAATCTGTTTGATATATCTTTTTAATTTCCATTTCTACTACTACAGGGCAGTTGGCGGCAACAGTAGGCGACAGTAGATGGTTGGTGGGGTGGGCATTGGCAATGGCTTACAATCTACTGTGGTTGACGGTCGATGGTGGATGGAAGCAGGGGTTACTGAGCGGTAATGGTTGGCCATGGTTGGTGGCAATAGTCGGTGGCAATCAATAGTTGCGGTGGTAGGTAGCTAGTGAGCAACGATGGGTGACCAGTGACGACAGTGGACGGTGGTTGGTAGGCGATGAGAATGCGTGATAGAATTTTTTTTTTCATATTATTTTTTTTGGTAAAGATTTGTATTCTAGTAAACTAAAAACTTAAAAAAAATTAACTTGTGATTTCTATTCCAAATCTATTCGTGGGCAAAAAGTTTGTCTCAGAAATAGACAAATGAAATTGCGTTATCAAACAGATTTTATTTCAAAGCTATTTTGGAAACAAGAAAATAGAAAAATAGAGAAAAAATGATTATCACGCATGCCCTTTATAACTGCTTTGCGGTAGAATCACTAATTAATTGTCTCATATAGCTAAAAAGAGTATCTATCTCTTAAATGATGTTGGTCCCAACTCGCATAATTGATGGTTCAAGTAATTTTGGTAAACATGATATATAGGCCATGCTTATTTTTTGGGTAAAGTAAGTAGTTGTATTGATCTTTAATCATGCAAACTATACAAGGCATCAGAGCCCGATATCACAAAACTTGCACTCAACACTACAAAAAAGGTGTGAGTGTAAGTGGACCGAGGATATAATGAAAGAGAAAACATAAAGAGGCATAAAGAAAGGCCAACTGAAAGGTAGAAAATGCCTAAACAATGACAACCAAAAGCATATATAAAGGCTATCAAAGAAAAGGAAAAGGCCTAAACAAATGACAACCTCCCTAGGAGTACCAAAATACATCAAGAGAAGATGGAGGAATGAATTCCCCAATTCCATTGAACCCTCCTATTCTCGAGAGACTGAACGTCCTATTGGAATGTTATAGCTTTGTCTTTGACCATCATAATCAGCTTCGTCTTCATCGTAGGGACAAAAATATCACAATTGCATAATAATGTATTATTCCGCGTCTTCCAAATAATATGACATAAATCGCTCAATGCAAATCTAGCAATGCAATAATGGAAGTGATTCCTAGTAATATATTTGGTCGCCCAATGTAAAGTATCAGACCAAGATCCATTCGCCCAAGATAGATAACAATTCCCATCCCAAAAAGATGCAAGTTCAGAGGTGACTTGACAACCAAAACAAAGATGGTCTATAGAGTCAGGCCTATATAGGCCATGCTTTAATTCTCCTCAGAAACGAAAAATCGCATGGTAAAATAAAATTTGCAGATCACACACATCTAAACCGATAGTAATTTAAGTACCATGGTAAGACTCAAATAATTAATGAATAGGATGGTATGGATACAGATGATTTACAAACATGTGATATGTTCTCTTTAGTTTGGGAATTGTTTTTTAAAGGTAACATGTCGGACATCTAAAGGCAATCCTATGAACTCCACACCAAATGGTCTAGTTCGTTGTTTTTTATTTTCTTTTAGCTGTACTCCCGAGAAAGGTCCTTCTCGATGGGAGTACAGCTAATTTCATTGAATATAGAAATTGGTCTCTAGTCTCCGTCGTTGACCTTGACCAATTCAACATGAAAACTACGCACAGGGCAATCATCGAGCCATGCTTGAATTCAACAGATACTGTAGGTGCCTTAAGTCGTGACATCTTCCCGGGGGTTGCTCTTTTGATTGCTTTAGACTGTAAAGTGAGCAATTGTTCATATATCAATAAATAAAGAAACAAATAGAAAAAGGATCTTGATTATTTTTTATATTTTATTTTAAGCTTAACACTCTTCTCAAGTTTAATGTGAAAGGATAATATGATATTGTCGTAATAAGTGGAAATTCTCAAGTTTAAGAGCAAAAGAGCAGAAAAATTCGGAAGCAGATGGAAAGAGTAGGTATGGAACCAAACTTGATTACTTCTTTACTCCAAGAATCATTAAGAATGAAACCCACATATAATTATGGCTTAACAACATAGTCAGCTCGTCATATCATGGCGCAAATTGAGTGATTTTCTTGTTCTTCTTCTTCTTGTATACTAGTTCTATAATGATAATATTTATCCCTATTAATAAAGTTGGCTTTCTATTACAATTTGAGTGACTTCAGGGATTTTCCAAGAAACTACGTATGCCTTGAAGTCAAACCTATTGACTCGGATGTTCCCCAATTTTCTAATATCTCTCGTGATCATTGCACTGTTCCATATCTACCTAGTTTAAAAAAGGAACCCATATTGAACCGTCAAACCTCAGCCATTGATTAAGTAAATAGCAAGCTGGAGCGTTATATCAAAATAATCTGAGTGTAGGTGTGTGTTATGTTATTTATTAATACATGCATAAGAATGACCCGGCAATTAAGGAAACCTTAAAGTTAGAAGAAACTAAGTAGCTGTTCTCTTGACTTTTGACACAAGTCAGCACAGCAACCCTTGATTAGGTCTTCTGAGTAATTAATATAGGAACCACAATATAAAGATTCTCAATATGTTTATGAGGAGGGACATGATTATCTTCGTTTTGTGATGGATGATGGGACTATGGATTCTCTCTACCGGTTGATTCATCTGATGCCTATGAAAGCACCAGGTAATTGCTTCCTGCCTGTGAGTACACTAGTTATATTATTATAAGATATTAATAAGTAATAAATTATGTGATTCGTGTAATGACTTTGTAATTTATTAGCTCTAGTCCATTAGCTCTAATCTATGTGGAGGCATTAACTGATTCTCAATGTACCATCCAATCTCATCCATTGGATTCTATCTCAATTACTTAACATGAAAATTCATCCAATGAATCGATTATATGAGTAATGTGGCAGACAATGTGAATTTTTTTCTCTGTAAAACTTCTTGTTGGGTTCTCTCTATTGTATTTTCTTCCTTTTTGATATTTTTATAAGCCATCCTCACTGAGTATAAATCCACTTTAACCGACGATATGAGAATGTTAAGTGAAGATTTACATATGAGATGGTTATATAATTTCTTGATTTATTAGGTGTATATATTGGAACTAGAATTTCATCATATATTGAAGCAGCAAAAATGAGTGTTAACGGAAATCTAGATAAATGTTAAGTTTGAAAACACGAGTCCTAACTCGCAATTACATTAACTTGCGTAGCAGCAGAACAGATTTTCCCAATTAAATAATCTTCAAAAGAGGAAAACTAAATTACAAGGTAACATCATCTATCTCTTCTAAAAAAAACCCTTAAAGAAATTCTAAAGTTTGAAATAGGGGATATATAAACTTGTGATTAAATCCAACCTACTAAATCTTGAATATCTAAATGAAAGCTGCTAAAAACTGAAACAAATAATATAATACCCTGACATAATCTTGAAAAAGAAGTAAGGTAATGAATAAAAAATAATAATCTCTAAAAACATAGGCCCCAATTCATTCCCTTCCACTAGGAGAAACTTGATTCAGGCAAATTCTGTCTGCTTTGTTCCTCGTTTTGTTTAAGAAGTCTGGACCACGCACTTTGAAATACTTGATAATTGAATTCATCAGCTGAACCGTGATAAAAATTAACATCATGAATCGAACTTCAAGATAAATCGATAAAATCTCCAAAATAAAATTTTTAAAATGGATAATCGAATTTTCAGAAAGTCAGAGATCAATTTTGCGCTGAAATTCTGCATGTCCTTCTTCAGCAACTTTATTTTCTTCTTGTTCATATTTTTAAATACCAGAATGTAGCTGCTTCCATCACAATTTTAGTCTTTAACATTTATTTTAGTAATAATTTGTTAAAATAGTTTGTCATATCTCGAAAGGAATTGATTATTGGATACAACAAGAAGTGACTATTTTATTTAAAAAGAAGTCATTGTTAACATAAAGAGGAATGATGGATGATTTTGAAAAGTAGTGACGGCTTCAATAAGGTACCTATTTCCAATATATGTGTTGATTTGTTATCTTCAAATATAATGAAATCCAACATTGTTCAAAAGAACAATGACTTTCTCTTCTTCAAAAACTGTCCCTTTTTTACAACATTCTATCATCTTCACATTTCTTGCACGAGTGTGACAACACATTTAAGATAAAATTTTAAGAAAGAATTTGAGTAATTGCTAAACTCATTTACCTATAACTTTGGTATATCTCTTGAAAATATTTTTTTAGAACTTGACAGTATAAAAATTTTGGGTTAATAGTACCTTAAGATTCGTGATTGTCATCACACAAAACTACTTCATTATCTTCAATTTCTTGAGCTCAACCGAGGGACATTACTATCGAGTCTCATTTTCGATGTCCTATGAAATTTATCATTTTGCGTCCAACTCTTGCTTGTCATACTCTCCAGTAGTTCATTCCAGGCCCGCTCTTCATGAGAGGGTTTGTTTCCAAGTTTACTCACGATCTTCTAGTTATGTAGTCACCCTCCACTTAATATCGTTCAAGGTTTAACATATCCATAAATAAATAAAAGTAACCCATGATAACCAAAAAATTTATATATTTCGTACATCTTTATCTCAAGAAAGCAGAATAAATACTCACAATATCAAGCATAAGATTATGTTTATAGGACTATATAAATGACATATATTGTGGCATCTAAAGATGATTAAATTCATGATCCTATATAAATCCGATCAGTTTTCTATTTATGAAAGCAGATATAATAAGATGAGGATATAATATTATAATATCATGAAACTTTTATTGGTCTAAATAAATGAATTTTCGAAAAATGAATATCTCACATGATTTTCCGAAGGATGCAAATTGTATTCTTTGACCCGTACAAGGACATTTCACTAGTATTTATGATAATATCGAACTGGATAGACACATACCCCGAAATCAAAGCTTTAGCATATAATTAGGTTGATTAGGTGGAGAAATAGTGAATAGGGCCGAGTAGGGCCGAGTGCATGGAATTCGCATGATTGAACTAGACTTGGACCATTTAGGTAGCCATTAGGCTACAATTGGCCAAGGAATTTGATTGAGCCTGTTATAGCATCGACTGTTGACTTTTTACACAAATATTCATGTTGACGGCTTAGCTCAAGTGGCTAACGATACCAACCCGCTTTAAAAAAATTGCGGCGTGTTAGGTCTGGTGGTCTATAAATTAAGTATTGATATGATCAAAGTGAAGGTGGATGTTTATATTATGGTATGGGAGGGTTGTTATTTAAATTACTTATGTCGCCTTCGTTTGTGTTTATCTCGGGTCATTTAAGAAGGCCAGCGACCTACCTGGCACGTCGCACATTATTTCTTGGCCAAAGAAAGAAGGAAAAGGTTTTATTCGGGGACTACCATTTAAAATTCATTTAAACTTTTTAGCTAACCCATTTATGACCCACATTATGAAATATGAGTTAAAATATGGATCTTTAACCCATTTTGCCACCTCTTATTCCATCCAAGGATTGAGCAACGTGGATGGTGTATGTTCCATTGAAAACTTCATGGAAAAAGAAAATTATTTATATAGTAACAATCACTAGTTTTTATTTATTTGGTGATTTAGAAAAAGTAATTTTCTTTTAGCTAAAATAGAAATTGTTTTCTCTCAATCTAAACTTGCTATTTTGGGTCCACGGATAATTTTTCCTTAGATTGATTAATTTCCTGACATCTGAATACTAAAAAATCAGAAAATAAATTCCTAAAAATGATTTTCTTTGAAACAAATGGACCTAAAGTTCCCACACAATATATTCTCCTAAATGAATTTATGCAAGAATAGACAGAATTTTTTTTGGGTGTATTCCTGATAATAATCAACTAAGTTGTCATTTTCTAGAATAAAATAAGTATTTATACTAAGGAAATCCTTCATAACCCTAATCAATAGACAATAATCTAACTTATACACAAAAATCAAATGGGCTAAAATTATGCAAACATATATGATACAATGTCGAAATGTAATAGGCTTTCCCAGTTAGCATAACAGTCCTAGTGGAACTCCCGATAAACATTTATGGCCTACTTATACTGATTTTGATGCTCTACAAAATCTTTAGTACGTGATTTCGCTTTAGAGTCGCTAAGTCGTCTCTCACATAGCTAGCAAGAATGTACTATACCAAGCTCATCTAATTTGCCGATAATGTAGGTCCCAAGGTACGGTCTAAATAGTTGATGGTTTGTTGATATTGGTGGATATGATCTACACCACGCAATAACATCTCCTTAGAAACAAAAATATTGCATGGTCAAATAGAACATGCAGACCAAGCCCATCATGAATGTTGGTCATTTGAGTTTCATTTTGAGACTCAAATGATAAATGGAATAGATAATATTAAAACAAATTAAATTATAAGCTGTGCAATAACTCCTCTTTATCTTCGAAGATTAAAAAAAGTGAGATTTCATACACGTACTGGTTAAGAATTCCACATTCAACGGTCCAAATAGTTTTCTTTCTTTCTTTTCTTTATGTTGTCCAACCATCAGAGAAAGGTTTTTGTCTACGCGTTGGGGACATCTTTAATTAAACGTGGAAATTTCTCTTTGTCCCGCCTCATTCACCTTGACCAATTCAAATGTGAACCACACACAGGGCGATCATCAACCCATGAATCCTCACAATTAGTTCTTTTTTCTAATAAAAAAAGGTTTCCATGAGATGTATACATATATAGTAACTTAACACTATCCTCAAGTTGATGCCGAAGGAATGACCTGGAGATTACCGCATTGACTAGAGCCCTCAAGTTTAGGACAGTATAGATGACAAAGTAAATATTGAACCAGGCTTGCTGATCACCTTATTATTGTTATTATTCTTGTCTTGTTATTTACTAATACTATGATGATGATGATAACAATAATAATAACAATTTTATTATTTATCATTAATAAATTGGCTTTCTATTACGTATTGATTGAGTGATATTTGTGAGTTTCCAAGAAGCTGCCCATGCCTTTTGACTAGAATTTGTCCCAGTTTTAAAATGGCTCCAGTGTGGACGGCATTGTTCCATATCTACCTAGCTTGAAACGATCACATCTGGAACCGTTTATGACCAAAATGCAACCGTCTCGGACATCAGCCATTGGCTGTGTACGTAGCAAGCTAGAGCGTTATATCGATATATTATGAATTCGTGTATTAACTATGTCTCTCTATAAAATTCACCCGGCAATTAATTTACAAGTTGTCAAAAAAATAAAAAAAATGAAAAGAAGGGAAAACTTGATTTAGGAGAAACTAAGTACCTGGCCTACTTAGTGTTGACTTTAGCTACGAGTCAGTACATCGACCCTTGATGAAGTCGTCCAAGAAATTAGAAAAGGAACTAACAATAAGATTCTCGATATGTTCATGCAGAGGGACATGGTCATGTTTGTATGTGATGGATGACGGTGAGAGCAGATTCTCTATAATCTCGACTTATTTGATGCATATGTAAAGCACCGGCTCATTGCTTCTCGTGTGAGGAGTACAATTTGTTTATTATCGTAAGCTGTTGGTAAGTATTAAATTTATGCAATTTAGGTAACGAATCTGAAACTAATTAGCTCTAGTCAATTAGATCTATTCATATAAGTGCACATTAACTGATTTGCAACGTATTATCTGATCTCATTCATTGGATCATGATCCTGATTTCCTGATAGGAAGATTATTGAACCGACCAGTTATAATACTATTAATTAAAAAGATAATGTTACTAATTAAATAAATAAATAGGCAATTAATTAAATAAATTGCACAACGGAATAATTAAATAAGGCCGTTCACAACTAGCCTTAGATCCTAACTAAATTCCATCCACAACTAAGGCTCGTCAGTCGTCCAATAGGTCCATCAATTGCCACATCTGACCATATCATTCAATTGCGCGCAAGAACATCTATTTATGCAATTAATCGTCTAATATTCAAAATAAACTTCTAAGGCAGTAAATAGGCTTAATTGAGGAATAGGGGGCCCACTCACCTTAATTTCACTCACAAGATAGTCGGCGTGAGAATTCGGGGTGGCTGTTGCGAAAAAGATTTTTTTTCTTTTTTCTTTTTCCTCCATTTTCTTTTATGGCCTAGATAGGCCAAGCTGAGCTGGGCTGGGCTAGGCTGAGGCCTACCTGATCTGACCCAACTGAAGGAGGCTGGCCCGATCGAAGCTCCAGCGATGGCGACAACGACAAAGACGGATTCCAGCGACTCCGACGAGCCAAGAACTGACCAGGTTCAGCCAATCGGGTCGCAAGCAGGGTCAGGGGAGGTCTGTCCGGGACGTGGCTGATTTCATCCTCCTCATGCCAAATCGAAGCTCGAAACCAGTTGGATCTGGGAGCTAGCTTCCTTGTCCGAAACCGGTTGGATCGGTGTTAATGGTGAGGACTGTGGTGGCCAAAGCTACAAGAACTTGCTCCTCGAAGATAGCAGTCTCCCAAGCTAAAGGTTTCGTAAAAGGGCAAAACCCAAAAGAACCTCAATCTTTCTATTCTTGACTAAATCAATCGAATTAAAGGCCAATGCTTACTCATGATGGGCTCATGAGCCCAACGAGACCAAGGGTGAGGGATGGGTCTTGCCGGAACGACGAGAGGGCTCGTCTAGGGTTCCTGCTCTTTGTTTTTTGGTTCAACGAGCTTCAATCCAAACCTAGTCAAATCTAGAACAAATCAATCCAATCAATAGTCAAAACTAAGGTTTAGGGATCCCCTAGGAATCGATTGGAAGCATGGTACAAGCTCTAGATTAAAGTATTTGGAGAACTCACCTCTTGAAGCTCGGTGGATTTTCTAGAAAACAGGGGAAAGACCAAGCTACGAAGTCTCCTTTCGGGGGCTACCGGCTGCAGCTCAGGCGAGGACAACGGCAGCAGTTGATGGTATTTTGAAGAGGACGTTGCAAGCTTCACAACGGCACCACCGACAAGTCAATTGGAGTTCTGAGCTGGGAGATATCAAGCTCGAAAGGAAAGGAGTTGTCTCGACTCGAGGACATAGAGTGGTTGGAGGCCAAGGGAGAAAATGCTTTGCTGGTGCCACACGGCGGCCTCCCATTTGCCGCACGGCACTCCAACCATCCCTCAAGGACAGAGGGTGGTTGATGGCAGCAGTTGGGTGGTTGTTTGCTTGACATGTGTCCTCGGTGAAGCGCGCATGCCAACTGCTTGTCAAAATACCACAGAGAAGAAAGACAAAAGATAGGGAATGAGGAAGAAGAAAGCTCGCGCGGGCTAGGGCCGAGCTCCGTGGGCTGGGCCGGGCCTTGCGCGCGCTTGGGTTGGGTTGTAGCGTCGGTCTAGCCCGATTTGTGAAAAAAGGCTAAAAAGAGATAAAACAAAATCAAAAATAAAATTAACTTATTAAATAATAATATAATGAAAATAAAAATAAATCAGCAAAATCAAGAAAATTCCCAATAATCCTAAAAAGCTTCCCAACAATATACTAAGCATTTCAGGTCAAAACACAGTCAAGCTAATTTTTGAGAATTTATATTTAATTTCAAGAAATTTCCAAAATTCTCACAGAAATTACAATAAACTGGGAAAATTCATGAGACCCTCAAATCGCGATTCAAGCATAGGTAACTCTATATTAAAGCCCAAAGTGAGTCGAAACACAACTGTTACAAGGCAGGACATTGAAATATTTCTACGTTTAATTAGAAATGTCGCAAACGCGTAGACAAAGACCTTTCTCTGATGGTCAGACAACATACGGAAAAGAAAGAAAGAAAACTATATGGACTGTCGGTGTGGAAATCTTAGGCTGTACTTATATGAAATCTCACATTTTTAATTCTCCGAAGACAAACAGGAGTTATTGCTCGGGTTATGGTTTAATTTATTTTAAAATTATCTAATCCCTTAATCATTTGTGTCTCAAAATGAAACTCAAATGACCAATGTTCACTCTTGTCGCTTGCCAACCACCGTCCACTGCCATTACTCATCACCCACCGTTGCTCAACGGCTACCCACCACCATCCGCCACTATCAATCGTGCCACCGGCTTTTGCTATCAACCGCCGCCAACCACCATTGCCCACTAACCCTCGCTGCCATCCACCACCAACCATCAATCACTGTAGATTGTTAGCCTCCACTAATGCCCACCCAACCAACCACATACTGTTGCCCACTACCACCGACAACTGCCTAATAGCAGTATAATAGAAATTAAAAGATCTATCAAACGAATTTATGTTCCGAAAATATAAATTTTGTGTCATTATTAAATAGTCGTTTCAACTCAGAAGCTTGTCTAGGGAATAAAAATAAAATTTTCCATTTCTAGTCACAAATTGTTCCAAAGACAATAATGATTATCATTCAGGCCCTAAGGATTTTTAGGAATATCATTCACACTGGGATTGGGTATGTCTCGAAGTCAGAAATATATTGATTTATAGCCCAAGTCACGCGGTCGTATAAGCCTAACAATTTGGCGCTTTTCGTGGGATTTGGTCAATCCGTAGAACGTGCTGCTTCTCCACAAGGCTGGTCTTCAAGCCTAACATTTGACTTTGGAGGCGCGTTTGGTAATCATTCTTATCCTAGAAACAGTTTTTTTAGAATGAGTTTTTTTAAGAAATTGTTCTTGGATGAGATTTTGGGAAGAGAAACGTGTTTGGTAATTGAACAAAATTTTGTCTTTGGAATAGAAATAAAAACATAAATCCATTTGGTAATTGCACAAAATTTCTCGTCCCAATACTAAAAAAATAAGAAAATGTGGTGACCGGCAACCGGCGGCGATCGGCAACCTACGATGGCAGCGACTGGCAATCGGCGGGGGCAAATGGTGATTGGTGGCGAAGGTGGCGACCGGCGATCGGCTGCCAAGGCTGACAATTGGCGGCTGATGGCGACGATCGGTGGCGAGCCATTTTGTATAGCCCATTTATACAAAATGGTAAAGGGGCCCGACGATGGCGACCAGCGATGGCAACTGGCGATCGGCGGTGGCAACCAACGGCCGATGGCGATGATTGGCAGTGGGTAACAATGATGGCCGTGACCGGTGGCGGCAGTGGCGACTAGCGATTTGCGGCCGATGGCGATGACTGGCGGTGGGCAGCGATGATGGCCGTTGACTGGCAGCGGCGGTAGCGATCGGAGATGGGCGGCAGGGGTCGGCGACTGGCGGCAACGATAGGCGGTGGGTGGCGACAGTGGCCAATGATCGACGATGGTGGCAAACGATGAACAGCAGCGGCAGCAAAAGATAAAAATAAAATATAACTAAATTAGCTTATTAATTGGTAATGTACATTCTTGTCCTAGAAATTGAGAACCAAAAACTTTTTAGTTCTCATTTCTCATCACAAAGTCATCCCCAGCCATTTTTTCATCCCAGAAACAAAATGAGAATAAGAATTTGCCTAACAGGTTTCTCGTCCCCAACTCGTCCGGGGACGAGAAACTGAGAATGAGAATGGTTACTAAACACGCCCTAGAACCATTTATTTATTCAATCCTTCCAATTCTTGGGGTACACTCCTTCAAAAGCTATATCAAGAAATTATATTGGCTAGAATTTATGTTAGGGATTGCCCTCGTGGAGGTAGTTATTTTGATTGCGCCTAACTGAAAATCTCCAATCTGCTAAACTTTTTCTTGAAGTTTCATTTACAACTGATCCGTCTCTCTTTATTCTTCATAAGGGGTCAGACATTCTACTCTTGTTACTCTATTGTGCTAACTGGCACTTCCCCTGCTTTACTTGCACAGCTGATTCAGTCAATGAGTCTGCAGTTTCATATGAAAGATCTTGGCCCACTTCATTACTTCTTGGGAATTGAGGTCAAGCGTGCTTCTCATCATCTATTTCTCTATCAAACTAAATATGCCATTGATCTTCTTCATAAAGCTAACATGTCAGAATGCAAACTTGTTTCTACCCCTCTATCTCTTCAGCCAGTTGTTATGTGTAATGATGATATGTTGCTTGATAACCCTTTTAAATACAGAAGTCTTATTGGTGGCCTTCAATTCTCACTATAACACATCCAGATTTGGCATATGCTACAAATGTCTTATGTCAGAAAATGCAATCTCCAACTGTTAGTGATTTTCATAAACTAAAGAGGGTTCTTTGATATATTAAGGGTACCACACAACTTGGCCTATTTCTTCACTCTGCTAGTGCTATGCATCTTTATGCCTACTCAAATGCTGATTGGGCTAGTTGTGTGACTACACGCTGTTCAACTACTAGTTTTTGTGTATATCTTGCTCCAATCTTGTCTCCTGGTCAGTTAAGAAACAACCGACTATTTCTCGATCTTCCACAAAGGCTGAATATCGTGCACTTGCTTCTGCCACAGTTGAGCTTACTTGGATTGGTTTTGTTCTCAGAGACATTGGTATCTCTCTTTATTCTCCTACCGTCTTATTCTGTGACAATATCTCTACCATTTCTCTTACAGCTAATCCGATCTTACATGCTCGCACTAAACATATTAAGGTCGACTTTCACTTTGTTCGAGAGAAGGTCTCTTCTGGCTTATTACGTTTACATTACGTTCCTAGTTCTCTTCAGCTGACTGATGTGTTTACCAAGTCCTTGTCACGATTTGTTCATTGTTATTTTCGAGCCAAATTGGGTTTGGGTTCTTTGTCCCTACCCAATTTGAGGGGGAATGTTAAGTATTCACAAGCAGCAGTCTCGAGCTCAGCTAAAATCCAAGAAGAATTGCCAAAGTCTCAATGTCAAGAAGAGCTGAAGTTGCTGTTGAAGCCAAAGCCGCCGAAGCCGCCGAAGCCACCGAAGCCACGTGACTCTCAAACTCAAGTTGATGAGTCAAAGACAGCTGTATACAATTAGCCAACTGGAAAATTGTTATGTAATATACACGTGCAAATAGAATTAACAACACGTAGTTCTGTTAGCTCTTTGATTAGCCTTGTACCGAATATATAGAAGCACTCTAAGCATATTATATGTGCGAAGAGAAGAGAAGCAGAATTGAAGGTTAATAAAAAAAAAAAAAGGTCTCGAGGTTCTTTGGAAGCTTTGCTCATCGTCTTCTTCAATTTCCTCTGTCTTCTCTGCTTTCTGTTTGTTCTCTTCGATGCTGTATTTTCTTCATCTACATATATGATTCGTCTTCACAAAGGGGAGCTACGACGAGAGCGAGGCAGAGAGCGTGCGAGATGAGGAGACTCTGGGCGGTGAAGCTGAGAGAGCAAGAGGCGAGCTGTGAGGAGGTCGAGGGAGCTCGGGCGTCAGCCAAAGAGAGATGGTGGAGATAGAGCGGGAGCTGAGGGAGGACTGCGCGAGTTGGGAGCCAGAGCTGGAAGGAAGAGCGGCAGACTCGCTAGGAGGATCGCCAGAGAGAGCGAGAAAAAAACCCCTTTTACCCCTTCTTGAAACCCCCGAAGTCTATCCTTCTGTCTCTGTCTCTTTTCTTTTTCATGTTTCTGCTTTTTACTTCTTCTCTTTTTTTTTTCTTCTTTGTGTAGGTGCCATTCTTGTGATTCCCCCTGCTTCCCCCCCCCTAAAAAATCGCCAGTAGGAAGATCTTCTGCGTGTTGACTGTGCAGAAGAGAGTCGAAGGGGTAAGCAGCGAGCTAGGCCGTAGGCCCAGGCGGAGATAAGGGTGGAGAGGCGGGCTCATCGCACGAGGAAAGGAGGCCCACGCGAGCCAATTAGGACAGGTCCGGGCCCACCCTCTTGTCTTCTTTTTTTTTTCTTTTCATTTCTCTCTTGAAAAAGGAAGAAATAAATAAATAACTTTAGAAAATAAACGAAGTTCCTAATTTCTAATAACAATTCCCTCAAAAGCTAAGTTCAAAACAAATTATCGGACCGGCGAAAATTATGTGTCAACAAGTATTGTGTTTGGTCTTCAAGGCATTCCAATATCCCTGAGATTTGTGTAAGATCGAAAAGTTTTATATAAACAATCTGACAAAGCATTTGACCATTCTTCCTCGACATCTCCTTTCATCATCAATTGCTTCTTTCTAAAATGATGTGTCGTTAAATGCCATTGCCTCACTGAGCATTCTTGGATCTTCATCCATATGACATAACTTGGGTAATCCATTCACAAATTTTCCCAAATTTTCCCTATTTCCTTCTACCAAGAGAGTTACAAAATTAGAAGTGAATTTTATTTTCACTCTTTGATTTCTACTTGTCTCACTTGGAGAGTCAAATAGGTTTCCTTATTACTTGATGAAGAATTGCTTGCATCAATTGGTGTTTGTGAGCTTTTTTTCTTTTCACGGCCTAGCCTGGTCAGTACTTGGCCGGGCCAAGTCCAATAAAAAACGAAGTTTAGGAATCCCTTACCCGATGCAAAGAGGATGATTAGCCACACTGGGACTGAGACACAGCCCAACTCTTACGGGAGGTAGCAGTGGGGAATTTTCCGATAAATAATCAAACCTATTTAAATTCCGGCTATTCTATATTTTCTTGAAAAAGGCACTTTCGAGTTATGAATCAGGTATAAAACCAATGGGCGATCCTTGGTTACAATTTCCTTGATGAAGAATTGCTTGCATCAATTGGTGTTTGTGAATATGCTGAGGTATCAATTGTATCTTTTAAGAGATTTGTGTTCAAGAAATTCAATATTTTTTGATTCCATAAAATAGTAAATTCAATATTTAATATTCAACAAACTATGAAATTTTCAGCATATTTAACAAACACACGCCTTAATTATCTTGGTCCTAATTTGGTTTAGTCAGGATCGAGAATTCTATAATACACAAGGCATCCTCACATTGAGTACCCTTCCTTTTGGTAATCGTATGGAGATATCTTGAATTTATGAATGAATTTTGTTGTGAAAATAACATGGAGCAAGAAGTCCTTCTCCCTAAACTGATTGGCAATTTTGATCGTAAGATCATGGCATTAACCATATCTATCAAAATTTAATTCTGTCCTTTTGCCAATCCACTTTGTTGTCATGTATAAGGTGCAATTGCTTGATATATAATACCATTTACTTCGCAAAATGTATAAAAATCTAATGAAAAGTATTCTCCTCGCCGGTTACTTCTCAAAATTTTAACTTTTACATCCTTTTGATTTTCAAAATGTGGCCTTATATACCTTATACACATCAAAAGCTTGATATTTTGATTTCATAAGGTAAACTTCAGTATATCTTGAGTAACCATCAATAAATGCAATAAAATAACAATTTCCACATCTAGTTACTATACTATTTAAGTCACAGATATCAGCATGCACTGATTTAAGTGTCTTTCTACCTTCAATAATGATTTATTAGTCATCTTTGATTCTAAACATATTTCTCAATACTTCTAATCTAGATTATTACAGATATCATGCAACTTTTATTTATTCATTTCAAAGTATCATAGCAATAGGAGATATTCTACATGCCACTAGAGAGATGACTCAAGGACATAGACAAAAACAAAACTTATTAATACTTATCAATCAAGATTGCTAAGACTTGATGTAGCTACTGTCTCCATCTTCACGAGAATGATATATTAAGATTGTTGGGAAAAATTCAAGAAAATAAAGTAGTTTTGCTCGATGACAATCACGAATCTTAAGGTACTATTAACCCAAAATTTTTATACTGTCGAGTTCTAAAAAAATATTTTCAGAAGATATACCAAAGTTATAGGTAAACGAGTTTAGCAATTACTCAAATTCTCTCTTAAAATTTCATCTTAAATGTGTTGTCACGCTCGTGCAAGAAATGTGAAGAGGATAGAATGTTGTAAAAAAGGGAGAGTTCCTAAAGAAGAGAAAGTCATTGTTCTTTTGAACAATATTGGATATGATTATATTCAAAGATAACAAATCAACACATATCTTGGGAATAGGTACTTTATTGAAGCCATCACTATTTTTCATAATCATCCATCATTTTTCTTTATGTTAACAATGACTTTTTTTTTATATACAATAATCACTTCTTGTTGTATCCAATAATCACTTCCTTTCGAGATAACAAACTATTTTAACAAATTATTACTAAAATAAATGTTAAAGACTCAAATTGTGATGGAAGCAACTACATTCTGGTATTTAAAAATATGAACAAGAAGAAAATAAAGTTGCTCAAGAAGGACATGCATAATTACAGCACAAAATTGATCTCTCACTTTGAGAAAATTCGATTATCCATTCAAAAAAATTTATTTTGGAGATTTTATCGATTTATCTTGATGATGTTAATTTTGATCACGGTTCAGCTGATGAATTCAATTAGCAAGTGTTTCAAAGTGCGTGATCGAGACTTCTCAAACAAAAGGAGGAACTAGGCAGACAGAACTTGCCCGAATCAAGTTTCTCCTAGCGGAAGGGAATGACTTGGGGCTTATGTTTTTAGAGATTAATATGTTTTATTTTTTATGTTTAACTTCTTTTTCAAGATTATTTATGGTATTAGGTTATTTGTTTCAGTTTTTAGCAGCTTTCATTTAGATATTCAAGATTTAGTAGGATGGATATTATTACAAGTTAATAAATATCCTATTTCAAACTTTAGAATTTCTTTAGGGGTTTTTTGAGAAGAGATAGATGATGTTACCTTGTAATTTAGTTTTCGTCTTTTGATGATAATTTAATTGGGAGAATCTGTTCTGCTGCTACGCAAGTTAATGTGATTGCGAGTTACGATTAGTGTTTTCAAACTTAGCAGTTTTCTAGATTTCCGTTAACACTATTTTTGCTGCTTCAATAGAGGATGAAATACTAGTTCCGATATGCACGCCTAATAAATCAAGATATTATATAACCATCTCATATGTAAATCTTCACTTAACAATCTCATATCACTGGTTAAAATGGCTTTATATTCAGTGAGGATGACTTATAAAAATATCAGAAAGGAAGAAAATACAATAGATAGAACCCAATAAGAAGTTTTACAGAGAAAAATATTCACATTGTCTGCCACATCCCTCGTATAATCGGTTCATTCGATCAATTTTCATGTCATGGGATAGAATCCCATGGATGAGATCGGATGGTACATTGAGAATCAGTTAATAACTCCACATAGATTAGAGCCAATTGACTAGAGCTAATAAATTACAAAGTCATTACCTGAATCACATAATTTATTACTTATTAATAGCTTATGATAATATAACCAATGTACTCCCAGGCAGGAGGCAATTACCTAGTGCTTTCATATGCAGTAGATGAATCGACCGGTAAAGAGAATCCACACTCCCATCATCCATCACAAAATGATGACAATCATGTCCCTCCTCATGAACATATTGAGTATCTATATTGTGGTTCATATATTAATTACTCAGAAGACCTAATTAAGGGTTGTGCTGACTTCTATCAAAAGTCAAGAGACCAGCTACTTAGTCTCTCCTAACTTTAAGTTTCCTTAATTGCCGGGTCATTCTTATGTATTAGTATACAACATAACACACATACACTCAAATTATATTGATATAACGCTCCAGCTTGTTATTTACCTAATCAATGGCTGAGGTCAGACGGTTCCATATGGGTTCCTTTTTTAAATTAGGTAGATATGGAACAATGCAATGATCACTAGAGACATTTACATTAGAATATTGGTGAACATCCGAGCCAATAGGTTTGACTTCAAGGCATATGTAGTTTCTTGGAAAGTCACTGAAGTTACTCAAATTGTAATAGAAAGCCATCTTTGTTAATAAGGAAACTATTATTATAATAGTAATATTATAGAAGAAGAAGAAGAAGAAAATCACTCAATTTGTGCCATGATATGACGAGCTGACTACGTTAAGCCATAAATATATGCCAGTGTCATTCTTAATGATTCTTGGAGTAAAGAAGTAATCAAGTTTGGTTCCATACCTACTCTTTCCATCTGTCTCCGAATTTTTCTACTCTCTTTTCTCTTAAACTTGAGGATTTTCACTTAATACGACAATATCATATCATCCTTTCAAATTCAACTTGAGAAGAGTGTTAAGCTTAAAATATAAAAAAGATAATTGAGATCCTTTTCTATTTTTTGTTTTATCTATTGATATGTGATCAATTGCTCACTTTACAATCTAAAGCAATTAAACGAGCAGCCACCGGGAAGATGTCACGAACTTAACGCACCTACAGAATCTATTAAATTCAAGCATGGCTTGATGATTGCCCTGTGTGTAGTTCGCATGTTGAATTGGTCAAGATCAACGACGGAGACTAGAGACTAATTTCTGTGTTCAATGAAAGATGTCCCACTCCCGTCGACAAGGACCTTTCTCGGGAGTTTAGCTAAAAGAACATAAAAACAACGAACTAACCATTTAGTTTGGAGTTCGTAGGGTTGCCTTTAGATATCTGACAAGTTGCCTTTTAAAGAAAATCAATTGAAGAGAATATGTCACATGGTTTGTAAATCATGTGTATTCATACCATCCTATCCATAAATTATATGAGTCCTACCATGGTACTTAAATGATTGACGGTTTAGATGTGTTTGATCTACATATCCATAAAAATTCCAATGGATTAGCGTTGGGTATTGCAGACGTCATCTGAGAAGTTACAGAAAATATCCTAACTTAACCAAGTAACTTCTTCTTCTTTGCACGAACTTCCAAAGGCTTTTGCACGTTAGGTTAACTCCATCCCAAGCACTCTCTCTCTCTCAACTTAGAAAAGTCAAATCCGAGTCGTCTCTGGCACCCAAACCAAGTCCCATCATAAGTTGTTTAGAACAAGATGGAAGTAGCAGCCAAAAAAGATGGCGGTATGAACGATCATGGGATTAAGGAATTGTGAGGATTCTTCATCCAAAATTTACGGGGAAAAAGGAATGAACCGTCAATACTGCCCGAGGTCGTCTTATCTCTTTGAATGGTACGTAAGCCCCAATGGGTCCCGCCCACGTCGAGCAATGCTTGAATGGAAGATTCCCATGCCTTGTCTGACTTTTTAAATGTCTTCCCCATTATAAATTCCTTCTCTTCGTCGTATCGTCCAAATCTCTCTCCCCCTTGTCCTGAAACCCTTTGCAATGATTCCTCTAACAATCTCGTTCGATGCTGAAAGGCTCCTCTTTTTGGCTCTCTCCTTTTTTGCGATCCTCGCTGCCTTCAGCGGCGGCCCTTGCGGAGCAGTGGCGCAGAGCAGTAGCAACAATAATGCAACTACGATCCCGGTGAACGTTGGGGTGGTTCTTGATCTGGAGACGTGGGTGGGTCGGATGGGATTGAGCTGCATTAACATGTCTCTCTCTGACTTTTATAGTTCAAACCCTTCCTACAATACCAGGCTCGTCCTCAACGTAAGAGATTCCAAACGAGATGAGGTTGCTGCTGCTGCTGCAGGTCTCTCTCTCTCTCTCTCTCTCTCTCTCTCTCTCTCTCTGACTGGTCATGTTGCTTATCCAGCATTATACGACGACACCATTTTTTGGGTTAAAACGTTTGTCCTTCTGTTGATAGTATTGAAGCTTGTTTTGGTTAATCTCTGCTCGAACTTGGCAGTAGTTTGCTTATGGGTTAATAAACATTCTCGTAGAGGATGAAGAATCTTATGCGGCTGTCTGAGTGATGCAAGATAAAAACCAATTGTACTATTTATTCTGTCATAGAATCAAAGATTAACATAGAGTCAGCACTTGAGATTCAGCTTGATCGCTTTCACACTGGGATTGAGGATGTGTCGAAGTCAGAAATACATCGATATATAGCCCAAGTCCTGCAGTCGTATGAGACTGACCAAGAGGATTCGTGGGACTTGGTCAATCCACGGAACGCGCTGCTTCTCCACAAGGCTGGTCTTCAAGCCTAACATTTGACTTTGGAACAATTTATTCATTCCTTATAATTCTTGGGTAATACATTTTCAGAAGCTATATCAAGAAATGATATCGGCAAGGATTTATCTTAGGGATTGCCCCTGTGGAGATAGTTATTTCGATCGCGCCTAAGTGAAATCTCCAATCTTCTACACTTTTTCCTGAAGTTTCGTTTCCTGTTTTTAAGAATTCAAGATCACAGAAACAATGTTGTATGGTTTATGGATCTTAGAGCTCAAATTTATCTTAGTCATCAATCACCATGCGAGCCTCATGATAAGATCCATGTAATTACTGGTTGAAGTGATTTAGATCAACATGATTCACTGGCCACTTAATAATTTCTCGGCATCTACTGGTGTAGGTCAAAAGTTGACTTTGAATAGAAAAGTACGACTTCTCTGTCATCTCTTATTTCACCCATATGCAAATATACATAAATTTACAGTTACAAAGATTCGTCTTGATAAGAACTTGTGAACGGGATTTTCAGATGGGAAAATAAGTACATCTGAAAATTAAGTACGACTGCTACCGTTTGTCATGTACATCTCAGAAAAACATGCTACATAGGTGCAATTCCATGAAAGGAGCCTAGCGTTTTTGTCCTTTTCATATTAGAAAAATAGTCACTTGGGCGAGGATGATTGTCAGAGAAAATTTCTTTTTCTTTTTCTCTCGCACAAATACGTTTTGCAGTACCTTTACCAAAAACAAATACGTTCGCAGTACATATCTCCACATAATTATGCCGATATTTTTTTGTTTTTTTCCCTAGTTGAGCCAAACATCATGGTAAGCGAGCTGTGCCAAGCTGAGTAAGTAGTTCAAATTGTCAATACATGAAAGCTGTTTAATATGGATGCCGAGAAGCTTAATTGGTAATGTAACATCATCAAGGTCTGACCTCAAAAAAAAGAATTACAGAATTAGAATATGAGGCTTAAATTGTAGAGTGGTTTTCCTGATGTCATGAGATATAGAGGTCAACTCTCTTTTTTTTCCTTTTTCTTCTCAACCGAAAGGGTCAACTTAACGATGAAGAGAATTCAACTTGATGTTAACCGCAATTATTTTTTCTTAGTTAACTTTAGTGGAAAGAATCAGTTTATTGCAGGTTTGCAATATCAATTGCTGAACAATTTATATCTTTAAATAATGTTAATTGCAAGTTCATTTCCAACTTCAAGCTCCTACGTTTTTTCTTATACACTTTTAGTTTCTCGATATATCAAATTTTCATTGATTATGATCAATACTATCTCTTTTATAATAAGAACTTCCATTATTTGCCGCATTGCTACTGTTTCACCGTCTTTTCTCGTTCACCATTGCAGCTCTTGATTTGATAAAGAATAAGCAAGTCCAAGCCATAATAGGCCCTGAAGGTTCAATGCAAGCAGACTTCATTATTGACCTTGGAAACAAATCTCATGTGCCAATCATCTCTTTTTCTGCTACTAGTCCTTCCCTCAGTTCGATTCAAAGTCCGTACTTCGTTCGAGCCACACAAAATGACTCGTCCCAAGTGAATGCCATAAGCGCACTCGTCCAACATTTCGGCTGGAAAGAAGCAGTCCTCATATATGAGGAAAACGAGTTTGGAGAAGGTGTCATACCTTCTCTTACTGATGCTCTGGAAGAAGTCGGTACGCGAGTACCCTACAGGAGCCTCATTTCTCCTTTGGCCACGGACGATCAAATCCTGGAGGAACTCTACAAGTTAATGACGATGCAAACGACGGTCTTCATTGTGCACATGTTACCTACGCTCGGTTCCCGGCTATTTGCCAAAGCAAAAGAGGCGGAAATAATGAGCGAACGTTATGTGTGGATCTTGACTAATGGAATTACTGACCTATTGAGTTCTGTGGATTCGTCTATTGTCGCTGGTTCGATGCAAGGAGTACTAGGCATCAAGACTTATATCCCGGACACACCAAACCTGGATGACTTCATGGTCCGATGGAAGATGAAATTCCAACAAGACAATCCAGCCGTTCTTAATCCTAGGTTGAACATTTTCGCGTACTGGGCTTATGATGCTGCTCGGGCTCTGGCAATGGCTGTCGAGAAAATGGGTGCGACGAATTGTACCTTCCAGATGTTGAATGCTTCGACAAATACAACTGATCTCGACACTATTGGGGTCTCTCAAAATGGTCAGAAACTTCTCCAAGAACTAGCCAATACGACATTCACAGGCCTCACTGGAAAATTTAGACTTATCGATGGGCAGCTAGAGTCTTCAGTGTTCCAGATTGTTAATATCAATGGAAATGCAGCGAGAGGGATTGGGTTTTGGACGCTAGAAAATGGGCTTCTAAGAGATTTGCATTCATCCAATACAAGCAAACATTCCACTTCAAAGAGTAATCTCAGATCGATAATATGGCCAGGAGATTCGACCTATGTTCCCAGGGGATGGGAGATTCCTACATATGGGAAGAGGCTGAAAATTTTAGTCCCCGTGAAGGATGGTTTCAATCAATTCGTAGGCGTGACTCGAGATCCTAGCACAAATACCTCCCATGTCACCGGATACAGTATCGACATCTTTCAAGCTGTCATAGAAAAATTGCCTTATGCTGTGGCTTATGACCTTATTCCGTTTGCCTTGAGTAATGGAAGTAGCGCCGGCAGTTACAATGACATGGTCGATCAAGTCTTTTACCAGGTGAGCAAGTGCTTGATTTCGTTGGATTACATGTTGAAACTTACTATGCTATCAGGTGGTCGCTGAAGAAAACATTCCTCTTCCTTGTGCTGGAACAGAATTTCGATGCACTGGTGGGTGATACAACGATCATTGCGAACAGATCGTTATACGTGGACTTCACCTTGCCATATACTGAGTCAGGGGTTGCAATGCTCGTGCCATACAAGGACAGCAAGAGCTTGAAGAATGCTTGGGTTTTCTTGAAGCCTCTCACTTGGGACCTTTGGTTAACTACCGGATGCTTCTTTGTGGTTATAGCATTGGTCGTGTGGATTCTCGAACACCGGATTAATGAAGATTTCAGGGGTCCGGCCGCACATCAAGTTGGCACGAGCTTTTGGTTTGCGTTTTCAACCATGGTCTTTGCACAAAGTAATCACCCTTCACTTTAATAAATCAATCGAACATTACAATTTACATATGGTTCTTGGATAATTTAGTTGCTTTCCCCTAATCTGGATTGCAGGGGAGAAAGTACTTAGCAACCTAGCCAGATTTGTTGTGATCGTGTGGGTTTTCGTGCTACTCATATTAACGCAAAGTTACACTGCAAGCTTGAGTTCTCTTTTGGTGGTGCAAAATCTTCAACCAACTGTAGCTGATGTGGATCAGCTCCTGAAGAGTGGAGAGAAAGTCGGATACCAGGAAGGCTCTTTCGTTTATGAGATGCTAAAGCAGAGGGAATTCGACGTTTCCAGACTTATATCTTATGAGTCTCCTGAAGATTTGTATGCGCTTCTCTCCAAGGGAAGTGCCAAGGGCGGGATTGCAGCAGCATTTGATGAAGTCCTCTATTGTAAGCTTGTTATTTCTCAATATTGCAACGAGCATACCATGATCCCGACCTTTAAAACTGCTGGACTTGGCTTCGTAAGTCCTCAGTCTCTCATTTTTGCCCCCAAAATTTTCAATTACTTGGATTATTCTATGATTGAAAAGTCTCATGTCCTGCTTTTGGTTTACAGGTTTTCCCCAAAGGGTCTCCGCTAGTACCAGACATTTCACGAGCAATCCTTAATGTAACTGAAGGGCCTAAAATGAAGGAAATTGAAAACGCTTGGCTTCCAGTGAAATCCAACTGCCCGGGTTCGGCTAACTCGGTTTCTGCAAACAGCTTGGGTCTCGACAGTTTCTGTGGCTTGTTCTTGATTGCCGGAGCTGCTGCAGTTTTAGCCCTCCTCATTTTCATGGTCATGTTCGTCAAAAGAAACTGGCATGTTATCACAAATTCCTCAGGTTCGTTGTGGGAGAAAACTGTTGCTCTGGGAAGAAGATTTAACCAAAGAGATCTCAGTTCCCATACTTTCAGGAAAGCCAGACCTAGAGATAAAAGAATGGAAGATGGTGCCAATGAGACTGCTGCTGTTGAAACTTTAGAGAACACCAACTTTCCACCGAGCCCGTCAAGCGGCTTTAGCCAAATCGACAACGTGCTAACCATTGAGCAAGGTACACCATCTGCAGAACAAGCACTTCCAAATCATGTAGACCAAGGGTGTCCCGAGATATCGTTAAACGTCGAGCTTACAAATGTCAATCACTGAGTTACATGCCTCAACAATTTTATATGGATGGACATGATCAATTGACCCAGTGACATGTAAAGTGCTCCAAAGTATCTGCTTTATTATCAAGGACGGTGTTTGCTAGACTAGGCAGGTGATTTCAATGCGTGTATAGATTTTCCAAATTTTATGTATGGGTATGGATTATTCGCTTTTTTATTAATTTTAGTTACATTATTAAACGACACATAGGACTTCTTCCTCAACATGCTCTTTCCTGGAATCTGCCTATGGAAGAGACAACAAGGACAAGCTCTGCATAGGACTAACTGATAGTTTTTTCTCGATAACAATGACGTTAGAAGTATTATAACTTTTGTGCAATGATCATTTAGTGTCAAAATTTTTTCAAGTAATCACTTGAGTGCCAAATCGGTGAAAAGAATTATCATTTAAGTGTCTTCAATAACAAATTCGTGGCGATTCATCCTACACAACTTTTTTATCGAGTTATTATTTCCGACGTGGCATTTGAAAAAAAATATTGAACTCCAATGTGAACAAACCCTTTGATCAAATCCTCATTGACAACTGTCATACAAATTCTTCTTCATGTTCGGCTTCATCCTCTACTTCTTCATTGATCTTCAGCTAACAATTTTACATTTTTCTTTTTTTTCTACTTAAATCATTTTTTTAACTACCATCTTATCCTAAGGAAACTAGGATTATCATTATGACCGCTGTGATTTCTTGGTGTGTGGTCCTCATTATGTGAGGATCAAAGATGGTCCACGACGAAATTGGCTCCAAAGGAGCCCAAATGCGTAAACATTAAATTCATTTTCCTGAAAACAACTAGAAAAATTATTAGAGGGAAAAAAAATCAAGAGCAAAACATTGTTTTCCATTCTTCATCTATTGATTGCCCCAAAAGTTCAGAAGGTATAAGGTAAATTGCCCCAATTTGAGGAACTCAAGTTAAGGTTCATAGTGGATTTTGCCCCAATCCATTAATTTGGGACTAATAGATGGTCAAATGATGTCATTTTGATTTAATAATGTAACTTCACTTTGTGGGCAAGCCACATTGGATTGTTTACATTTAGACATTGTCCCATTAGATTTTCCAGCCATATAAACAGGTCATGACACTGATGTGATCAATTTTTTTTTTTGGCAGAAGTTAGACTTAAGTGTTCGCTCTGAAGTTTTGACACTAAAACAATTGTCATAAAGAATTTATGATATTTCTATTTTTTCACTATTTCTCATGACCCTCTTGGTATAATGCGATTTCTTTGGGAAAAAAGTCATATAGAATTTTGAAGATTTTAAAAACTATCATTAGTATCAATATCATTATGATAAGTGCATGTACTTGTGGTGATTTTAAGGAAGATCATAACGATATCAATGTTCACTATTAGTTTAGTGAAGACTAATTACAAGGATGAAGATTTAGATAGAGGAGAAAAAGTTAGACATAACAAAGTCTTGTGAGGACTTGAAGGTTCTAAGATCGATCTAGAATCAATGTACAGTCTTTTGAGGCTAACATACTTTGGAGACTCATCAAATGATTGATCACAAGTCATTCCTGTGACATCCTGAATTTCAACACCTCTCAAAGACAATAATTTTTAGAATGAGTATAAGTTGAATCAATAAGAAGTTGAATGTGACTTGAGTTGAATGGGTGCAAATTCGTAGGTTTAGTTGAGGGGATCAGCTTGATAAGATATGTGTTAGACGGTATTAACACAAGTAATGGTGATTTAGTTCAGAACAGAGGATTTCTCTTGTGTATGTTTACTAAACTGTTGTTGTTTGCTGAATTTGTGGAACGAGATGTGATGAGATTATGAAATTAGTTCCTTCATGAAAAGTGTTTTAAAAATCTTCAGCTATGACATATATTTTACTCAGGATTTTATGGAGTTAAAAGGGATTTATGTCAACTTCGTTTTGAACAGAACAGAACCTCTGTTTTCTCTGGAACTTGAGATCTTTTGATGTTCTATGGATTTTTACCCACTCTTGGAGTTCGAATTTCAAAAGAGTTCCTTCACAAAATTTGTTTATAACATCTTTTACTACAACATAGTCGAATTTCAGACCAAATGGATGAGTTTTGGATTTCGAACTAAACTGATTTTGGAGAAGGTGACCTCTGAAAACTGATACATATTTTTATAACAGTTTGAGCAATTTACTGCTCTCAATCCAGAAGGATTTGGGCCATGGTGTCTTCATGAAAAATGTTAGTTTATTCAAATTTGAAGATTTTACGAACTAATTTGATTATGTTTCTGGATTTAGACGTGGAAACACGCAAGTGACTTGGTTTTGCCAGTTAGGGTGGTTTTACATTTAGCTGAGTTGGCACGGTATGGGACGTGTGCAGCAAGGCCGAATGATCGACCTCCTTAATATTGGTTTGATGGTATGTGATTGTGTGATGACTGGTGTGGTGCAAGCTGAATGTTTGGCGAGCAAGTCAAGGCCTAAGTGCCACATGGCCACCTCTAGATCCTTACACCACTAAGTATTGGTAAAGGCCTAAGTGCCACATGGGGGCCACCTCTAGATCTTTGTACTATTGCTTTGTATGGATAAGGCCTAAGTGCCACACGATAACGTACACTTTCGTGGGGGCCACCTCTAGATCCTTATTACCATTGAGTTTTGGTAAAGGCCTAAATGCCACACGATAACGTACACTTTTGTGGGGGCCACCTCTAGATCCTTATTACCATTGAGTTTTGGTAAAGGCCTAAGTGCCACACGATAACGTACACTTTCGTGGGGGCCACCTCTAGATCCTTATTACCATTGAGTTTTGGTAAAGGCCTAAGTGCCACATGGGGGCCACCTCTAGATCCTTAGACCACTAAGTATTGATAAAGGCCTAAGTGCCACATGGGGGCCACCTCTAGATCCTTCTACCATAAGGTCCGGGTCAAGGCCTAAGTGCCACATGGGGGCCACCTCTAGATCCTTACACCACTATGTATTGGTAAAGGCCTAAGTGCCACATGGGGGCCACCTCAAGATCCTTGTACCATTGTGTGCGGATATGATGAGATGATTTTGTGTGAGACATAATCACGGTCATCAGTTTGTTGATTGAGCGTGAATTGAGCTGTTGATAAGTTGATGATGGCTGATGTGAAGCATACTGGTTATTAAAGATATTTACTGCATGTTTATGTATATGAACTGTAGAGACACTGTACCAGACGATGTATCGTCTATGTGTTCTGACTGACCAGACGATGTATCGTCTGTGTGTTTAGACGATGTATCGTCTATGTGTCCAGACGATGTACCAGACGATGCATGTTCTAACCGACCAGACGATGTATGTTCTGACGGTACCCGATGTTGTTCTGTCTGCTGTTTTCCAGACCCTGATTTGTTGGTGTGAATAAGTTATCCTTGGGTGGATTTCTTCCTAATAAGGGCTTGGAGAGTTGACTCGGTGAACTGTTTTTCAGGTACATAGATGGAGGTACGACACATACGTCGTGGGGTCTCGTAGACGATAGTTTTTGGAAGAACGCCTTTTTGGAGGACGTGGAGCTAGTGGCTGTAGATCCCGGAGTAGACGAACCTTTCTTTGGGGTTTAGTCATTTGTACATGAACCCGGGATTGTTTTATAAGATGTGTTTTGTGTGAATTGACTGTCTTACTTTCCTATCCCAAGTTTGTTGTTGTCCGGGATTGTTAGTTACGCTTCCGCATGTGTATAGAAGATTGGGTCGGCGGCGCCACCTGGGAACGTCGCATTTCATTCGACCATGGTGGGATGTGCGCGCGCTCGAGGTTCGGGGCGCGACATCCCCGCCCGAAGTGGTATCAGAGCATGGTTAGTGTTTGGAGTGATAAGGTGCGAGGGGTCTTGGGATAGTTAGTAGGAAAGGACATTTTATTATGTTGATGCATGTGATTGATAGCTGATTGGTAGATTGTTTGTGTGAATCACTCAGTTTCCTAATTCCAATAGGAAACAGGTTTCTTTAAAGAGTTGGTAAATGAGTGATCAGGAACAGAGAACTCCTAGAAAAAGGTCCATAGCATCTGTTACTAGGGCCAGAACGCCAACGAGGTTTGGTAACCGAGGAAAAGCACCGGCTCAGGCTAGCGCCAGCGAAATAGAACCATCACAGAATGTAGCTGGAGTAACAGCACCTGGTGATCATAGAATCGAGGGGATCATGCAAGCTCTTGAGACCATAGGGAATTTGATGGGGCAGCAAGCTCAGAATCAAGCTGCCGCAGCTGCTGCACCTGCTGAAATTCCACCTGGGAATATGATGGCTGAACGATAGATGCTCAAGCTTGCTGAACAGTATGTTAAGTTGGTAGGATTGAGTCCTGAACGTTTGGAGTCAGTAATTAGTATATCTACCCCGTTGGAGAATAGTGTGTTGTCTGGTGTAGGATGTCCTGATTGCAAGTTAATTGTTGGCGAGCAAGAGGGAAGGATAGACTTGATAGTCCTACCCATGTATGATTTTGATGTGATAATTGGTATGGACTGGCTCACCAAACAACGAGCTTCTATGGATTGTTATCATAAGGCGATTCAGTTTAAACCACCAGATGGTGAAAGCTTCGAGTTCATTGGAAGCCGAGGAGGACCATCGATTACTTTAATCTCGTCACTTGAAGCTGCCCGGTTGTTAGATGGGGATTGTCAAGGTTACTTGGCAATAGTTGTAGATACAACCATTGAAGAGCCGAAGTTGGAAAACATTGCAGTAGTGCAAGAGTTTGCTGATGTGTTTCCAAAGGAATTATTTGGTCTACCCCCAGAAAGGGAGATTGAGTTCGTGGTTGAATTAGCCCCTGGAACAGAGCCAATCTCTAAGGCTCCTTATCGTATGGCATTGTCAGAATTGAAAGAGCTGAAGGTGCAGATGCAAGAGTTATTGGATAAAGGATTCATACGTCCTAGTGCATCACCTTGGGGAGCACCGGTTCTGTTTGTGAAGAAGAAAGATGGTTCATTACGTCTTTGCATTGACTATAGGCAACTTAATCAAGTAACAATCAAAAACAAGTATCCTTTGCCGAGGATCGATGACTTATTTGATCAGTTGCAGGGAGCGTCGATATTTTCAAAGATCGACTTGAGGACCGGGTATCATCAGTTGAGGATTAGAAAGGAAGATATACCAAAGACGGCATTTCGCACGCGTTACGGTCATTATGAGTTTACCGTGATGCCATTTGGTTTAACTAATGCACCAGCCGCTTTTATGGATCTAATGAACCGTGTGTTTAAAGAGTATTTGGACCAATTTGTGATTGTGTTCATTGATGACATCTTGGTGTACTCGAGGAGTATGGAGGAGCACGAAAGACATTTAAGAATAGTGCTTCAGACTTTGTGAGAACATGGATTGTATGCCAAGTTCAGCAAGTGCGAGTTTTGGCTGAATCGTGTAAGTTTCTTAGGCCATGTGATTCAGGAGAAGGGATTTCTATGGACCCAACCAAGATTGAAGCTGTGATTAATTGGCCAAGACCGTCGACAGTAACGGAGGTCAGAAGTTTCTTGGGATTGGCAGGTTATTATAGATGATTCGTTGAAGGATTCTCATCAATAGCCATGCCATTAACTCGATTGCTGAAGAAGGAAGAGAAGTTTGTATGGACGGATAAGTGCGAGAGTAGTTTCCAAGAGCTTAAGCAAAAGCTGACTACTGCACCTGTTTTGATAATTCCGTCTGGACCTGGAGGATATGAGATATATAGTGATGCTTCATTCAAGGGACTTGGCTGTGTGTTAATGCAACATGGCAGAGTTGTTGCATACGCATCTCGTCAGCTGAGACCTCATGAGTTGAACTACCCGATACATGACTTAGAACTTGCAGCAATTATATTTGCTCTGAAAATTTGGAGACATTATTTGTGTGGGGAAAGGTTCCAGATCTTTACAGATCATCAAAGTCTCAAGTATTTATTCTCTCAAAAGGAGTTGAATATGAGACAACGACGTTGGATGGAACTTCTTAAGGACTATGATTGTGACATTTTGTATCATCCCGGGAAAGCTAACAAGGTCCCAGATGCATTGAGTAGAAAGTCATCTATTGCACAATTGATGTTACATGAATGGATCTTATTTGAAGGAGTTCGAGATTCTGTTTTCAAATTTGAGGTAGGCCACCTTTCAAACCTTATGGCCACCCTCAGAATTGAACCAGAAGTACAAATAAAGATCAAGAAGTTGCAGCTCACAGATTTTGAGATCCAAAAGATTCTGCAAGGAGATGCAGAAAAGAGAAAGGATGACTTTCATGTTTCAGAAGATGGAATACTTAAGTTTCGTGGACGATTGTGTGTACCAGATGATATAGAGCTTAAAGAGGAAATTTTATCAGAAGCTCATCGTAGTAATTACAACATTCATCCTGGGAGTACAAAGATGTATCAGAATCTGCGCAAATATTATTGGTGGACCGGTATGAAGACGGATATTGCCAAACATGTCGCCAAGTGTTTGACATGATAGCAAGTGAAAGCACAACATTGTAAGCCGGGAGGATTGTTGCAACCTCTCGAGATTCCCGAGTGGAAATGGGAACATATCACAATGGACTTTGTGATGGGCTTACCAAGAAGTCAGCGTGGCAATGATTCTATATGGGTTGTGGTTGATAGACTAACAAAGTCTGCTCATTTCATTGCTGTGAGAAAAGACTATGCATTGAATAGATATGCTGAGTTGTATGTGCGCCAAATAGTACATCTACATGGTGTACCAGTGACCATTACATCAGATCGAGATCAAAGTTTATAGCAGCATTCTGGAAGAGTTTACAAACTGCCTTAGGGACAAAGCTGCAGTATAGCACTGCTTATCATCCTCAAACAGATGGACAGTCTGAGAGGACGATTCAGACTCTTGAAGATATGCTAAGAGCATGTGTTTTGGACTTCAAAGGAGGCTGGGAGGAACAGCTTCATCTAGTGGAATTTGCCTACAATAATAGCTATCAGCAAAGTATCCAGATGGCACCATTTGAAGCGTTGTATGGCAGAGCTTGTAGAACTCCAATATGTTGGGATGAAGTTGGAGAGAGAAAGATAACAGGCCCTGAGTTGGTTCAACAGTCAGTAGATGCTGTCACTATCATACGTGAGAGACTAAAGACAGCCCAGAGTCGCCAAAAGAGTTATGCAGATAAGCGTCGAAGGCCATTAGAATTCCAAGTTGGTGAGCATGTCTTTTTGAAGGTGTCACCAATGAGGGGTACTTCACGCTTTGGCAAGAAAGGGAAGCTAAGTCCAAGGTATGTTGGTCCTTTTGAGATTCTAGAGAGAATAGGGACTTTAGCATATCGTTTGGCATTGCCACCGAGATTGGCACAAGTACATGATGTCTTTCATGTGTCTATGTTGAGAAAGTATGAACCTGACCCGACTCATGTGCTGAACTTTGAGGAATTAGACATGGATGATAGAGTGTCATATGTGGAGAAACCAATTTAGATTGTGGATCGAAAGGAACATGTGCTGCGTACCAAGACCATCTACTTGGTCAAGGTAGTTTGGCAACACCATGGGACAGAAGGAGCTACTTGGGAGAGTGAAGAAACGATGAGACAACGATACCCCCACCTGTTTGAAGAAGGAGTGGAATAGTTTAAATTTCGAGGACGAAATTTTTATAAGAGGGGAAGAGTTGTGACATCCTGAATTTCAACACCTCTCAAAGACAATAATTTTCAGAATGAGTATAAGTTGAATCAATGAGAAGTTGAATGTGACTTGAGTTGAATGGGTGCAAATTCGTAGGTATGTGGGGCTACTGCATTACAGCCTTCATACTTGGCTTGTTGGAGAAGTTTGAGTGGGGAAAATTGCTATTGGATGAAGTAAAAGACTTTTGGGGCAAGTACTCAAGTGTTTAGATATTTTAGGTTGACTTTTCAAGGCTGTTTGTTCCCCTGTATACAGCTGAACGTGAGAGACACAGCTGGTTCTACTTCAGTCTCTCTTAGATATTTTCACATTGTACACCTCCATTGTTCAAGCTGAGTTACGTTGCTCTCAAACCAGCACCTCAGAAAGCAACTTCCAAGGCTTTTACAGCACCTTCTGAGTCTCTTTCGAAGTTGAAGTAAGAGTGAGTTGGATTCGCCTTTGCGCCATCTTTGTCGTGGACTTGATTGTTTGTTGATCAGGTGAGTCAACTTCCAAACCTTTCTTAGGTTGCGATTACACTTATAGGTTTAGTTGAGGGGATCAGCTTGATAAGATATGTGTTAGACGGTATTAACACAAGTAATGGTGATTTAGTTCAGAACAGAGGATTTCTCTTGTGTATGTTTACTGAACTGTTGTTGTTTGCTGAATTTGTGGAACGAGATGTGATGAGATTATGAAGTTAGTTCCTTCATGAAAAGTGTTTTAAACATCTTCAGCTATGACATATATTTTACTCAGGATTTTATGGAGTTAAAAGGGATTTATGTCAACTTCGTTTTGAACAGAACAGAACCTCTATTTTCTCTGGAACTTGAGATCTTTTGATGTTCTATGGATTTTTACCCACTCTTGGAGTTCGAATTTCAAAAGAGTTCCTTCATAAAATTTGTTTATAATATCTTTTACTACAACATAGTCGAATTTCAGACCAAATGGATGAGTTTTGGATTTCGAACTAAACTGATTTTGGAGAAGGTGACCTCTGAAAACTGATACATATTTTTATAACAGTTTGAGCAATTTACTGCTCTCAATCCAGAAGGATTTGGGCCATGGTGTCTTCATGAAAAATGTTAGTTTATGTGTCCTTTATGACATATTCAAATTTGAAGATTTTACGAACTGATTTGATTATGTTTCTGGATTTAGACGTGGAAACACGCAAGTGACTTGGTTTTGCCAGTTAGGGTGGTTTTACATTTAGCTGAGTTGGCACGGTATGGGACGTGTGCAGCAAGGCCGGATGATCGACCTCCTTAATATTGGTTTGATGGTATGTGATTGTGTGATGACTGGTGTGGTGCAAGCTGAATGTGTGGCGAGCAAGTCAAGGCCTAAGTGCCACATGGGGGCCACCTCTAGATCCTTACACCACTAAGTATTGGTAAAGGCCTAAGTGCCACATGGGGGCCACCTCTAGATCCTTATACTATTGCTTTGTATGGATAAGGCCTAAGTGCCACACGATAACGTACACTTTCGTGGGGGCCACCTCTAGATCCTTATTACCATTGAGTTTTGGTAAAGGCCTAAGTGCCACACGATAACGTACACTTTCGTGGGGGCCACCTCTAGATCCTTATTACCATTGAGTTTTGGTAAAGGCCTAAGTGCCACATGGCGGCCACCTCTAGATCCTTACACCACTATGTATTGGTAAAGGCCTAAGTGCCATATGGGGGCCACCTCTAGATCCTTGTACCATTGTGTGCAGATATGATGAGATGATTTTGTGTGAGACATGATCACGGTCATCAGTTTGTTGATTGAGCGTGAATTGAGTTGTTGATAAGTTGATGATGGCTGATGTGAAGCATACTGGTTATTAAAGATGTTTACTGCATGTTTATGTATATTAACTGTAGAGACACTGTACCAGACGATGTATCGTCTATGTGTTCTGACTGACCAGACGATGTATCGTCTGTGTGTTTAGACGATGTATCGTCTATGTGTCCAGACGATGTACCAGACAATGCATGTTCTAACCGACCAGACGATGTATGTTCTGACGGTACCCGATGTTGTTCTGTCTGTTGTTTTCCAGACCCTGATTTGTTGGTGTGAATAAGTTATCCTTGGGTGGATTTCTTCCTAATAAGGGCTTGGAGAGTTGACTCGGTGAACTGTTTTTCAGGTACATAGATGGAGGTACGACACATACGTCGTGGGGTCTCGTAGACGATAGTTTTTGGAAGAACGCCTTTTTGGAGGACGTGGAGCTAGTGGCTATAGATCTCGGAGTAGACGAACCTTTCTTTGGGGTTTAGTCATTTGTACATGAACCCGGGATTATTTTATAAGATGTGTTTTGTGTGAATTGACTGTCTTACTCTCCTATCCCAAGTTTGTTGTTGTCCGGGAATTGTTAGTTACGCTTCCGCATGTGTATAGAAGATTGGGTCGGCGGCGCCACCTGGGAATGTCGCATTTCATTCGACCATGGTGGGATGTGCGCGCGCTCGAGGTTCGGGGCGTGACAATTCCACACAATTTGACAATGAACAATGATGTAGCCTCCGTAGAGACTTTCAATACCTTGGGGTGTTTTAGAGGTACCGCTCAAAGGTGATCCCAATTGGCATTCCTAATAGATGACTTGAACATATCGTCTAATCATAAAGTAATTTGACTTATCAATTATGAGCACAAGCTCAACCAAGCTCATGCCTCACATGAAATTGGATTTCCTTTTAGAGTTCTTTAACAATCTACATATTTCTAAGATTCGCCACTAACTTATTGAGGTCATCTAAAACCTAGAGAAACCATAAAGGATATACAAACTTGTGAATGACGTCAACCAAAGAGTCTTGAGTCATCACTTGCTAGAGAACATGTTTGCCTAAGGATGATTGTTGGACATAAGGGATATAACCATTAAGAAGCAATTAAACCATATTTGTGACATCCTGATTTTCGAACACATTCGAAGTAAAACGAATGGGCTTTTAACCAACGTGCCTTTAGTCATTTTTCTCGGAGCTAATCACTCGCAAATAAACAACTTATCAGGTGAAGCCGTTAAGGGATGAATCCCTAAAAGCTACCCGATAAGTTGGATTGGACTAGAATCGTGTTTGGTTGATTTTCTAACCACGAAATTGAATTCGAATTCGGGAATCAAATATTCGAGTATGTCACAATTTATTTGTAGGGCATCGACTCATCTTTTGGGGAAATTAGGTAGAGATGAGAGTTTTGTAGAAAAGATTCAATTTAGACTTGAATTGGTGAGGAGTTGAATGTAACTTGAGGAGAGTGGGTGCAAATACATAGGTATGAGGGACTACTACATTTTAACCTTCATTATTGGCTTGTTGAAGAAGTTTGGGTAGCAGATGGATAAGAGTTGAAGACTTATGGGGCAAGTACTTAAGTGTTTTGGATATTTTGTGTTAACTTTGAAGGCTTCTTGTTCCCCTTTACCAACAAAACGTTGGAGATTACAGCTTTTTATCTTTCAGCTTTTTCTTGATATTTTCACTTCTTCCACCTCTATTCCTCCAGCTGAAATACGTAGCTTTCAACCAGCAGTTCAAGCAGTGTATTTGCAAGGCTTTTTCAGCCTTTTCCTAGCTTATTTTGGTGTCGCTATAGACTTGAGTTTTAGTCGTCTTTGCGTCGTTGTCGATGTTGACTTGTTGGCTTGTTAATCAGGTTAGTTTTCTTCCAAATCTTTTCTTAGGATATGATTACACTTAAGGAGTTAGATGAGTGTTAATCAGAGTGACTAGATCAATGTTAGGTTGGATTAACACTAGTGAAGGTGGTTTAGTTCAGTTTAGTAGATTTCTCTGGAATATGAATACTGAACCATCATTGTTTGCTCATTTTGTGGATCAAGATGTGATGAGATTATGAAGTTGGTTGCTTCGTGAAAAATGTTTTATACGTCTTCAGTTACGACATATATTTTACCCAAGATTTTATGGATTTAAAAGGGTAATATGTCAACTTCATTTTGAATAAATTTGAAAATTTATTTTTGCTGGAACTTGTGACCTTTTGGAGTTTAATGAATTCTTAATGACTCTTAGAGTTTGAATTTCGAAAGAGTTCATTCACAAAATTTGTTTCTTATATCTTTTAGTATCACATAGTCAAATTTCAGATCAAACGAACAAGTTTTGGATTTTGAACCAAGCTGATTTTGGAGAAAGTGATTTTTGAAATTTGACCCATTTTTCGTAACAGTTTGAGCGATTTACTGCTCTCTTTACAAAAAGATTTGGAGCAAGGTGCCTTCATGAAAAATATTTTTTATGTGTCTTTTATGACAAATTCAAATTTGAGGATTTTCGAACTCGTTTGATTATGTTTCTGGATTTAAACTTGGAGACACGCAAGTAACTTGATTTTGCCAGTTATGATGGTTTTATGTTTAGCTGCATTGGCATAGTATGGGATGTGTGCAGCAACGTCGGATGTTCAACCTCCTTAATGCTGGCTAGATAGTGCATATTTGGTGATATGGTTGGTTTGCAATGTCACGGCCCGATCCGAGCTTGCAATAGTCCTCGAAGATGGTCCTCAACGTTCGATAAATTCGCGACGTTCCCAGGAGTAATCGCTGATCAATTAAAAGTTTATCGAATAAATAATTATAAATTATTGCCGATCAATAAAATCAATAAATGATACTCGAAATAAATACGCAGCGGAATTAATTAAATAAACCCGAACAAACCCTAGGGTATTTGAAATCATGGGTAGGGGAAGGTAGTCATGTGTCTCTAAAAAATCCCCCTAACTAGTTACAGCAAAATAAACTAACTAATCAGCATCACTGGGCGACTCTAGCCTCACCTGGTCCTCGAGAAGGAACTGTACAATCAAGACCAGCAAAAATAATTTATGATGGATAACTCATCGAGTCTACCCCCTAATTCCCAACTAGTATGGACTCACTCTAGGGTCCTTATCCAATTAGGTCACCTGACTCTCGCATCATGAGCTTCCAAGCCTAATCTTCTTAATAACTCACTGGTCCTCTCCCCATACTAGCCCCAAATAGTCAATGGATCAATTTAAATAAATATAACTAAATAACAGTCACAATTAATTTGCAATCACAATCAATTAGCAACCACTATCAACTAACAACCACAATTAATTATCAATTACAATCAATTGCCGATCACAATCAATTGTGCAATCAAGAATATTAAATAACCAAATATAAGAATATAATCAATTTCTAGAATAAATACCCAAAATTAGGTTTTTTTTTATAACCGAGATGTCCGGGCCAGCTTGCACGCACCTCGACTATTTCTCGGGAGAGACTAGCATAGCAACCTACCGCCATGGCCCCCCACTTAAATCACAGGCACTTCCCCGGGGAATCGAACCCAATACCTCAATGAAGCCCGAGTTCGCCCTAACTAGCTAGACTACCTATAGGTCCCAAAATTAGGTATTTCACCGCTAATTAAGCAAAACTGAAGTAATCAATTCTAATTGCGCAAACTACCAATCCATTGTCACCCAGCTAATTATCAAAAGTAACCGTAGCCAATAAATTATTAAATTGTTTCTAAGTTCTTAAATTTACAAAAATGCCCCTGAAAGCCCTAATTACGCCATAATAAGTCAAAATTAACAATTTAACTTTAATTTCTCAAAATTACTAAATCATGCTCCAACAAATAATTAACCAAGTAACTAGAGTTAACAAATCACCAATTTGCCCTCTAGCTATTTAATTTCATCAAATTACCCCTAATTGGCCAAAATTACCAAATTGCCCTTAATTCGCCTAAAAGTCACTAAATTACCCATAATCATCAAATTGACAGCCAATCTCATCCAATTAAGCCGATAATTAACTACTAGAGCGACTAACTGCTCTAATTAGGGATTATGAGGTAGACTCACCTCCAATCTGAGCTTTTCGTCAAATTAAACAACGACAGTCCATAGCAAATCAAATCAATCCACAATCCTCACTTTCCATGCGCACAATCAGCTCCATTTCTCCACGGCACGATTTGGCGCAACGCGGCGGCAGCGACGGAGGCTCCAGCGAGTTTCTATTTGGTTGTCGGCGAGGTCACCGACGAGATTTTCCGGCAAGACGTTTCTAGCTCCAATGAGGCAATTCCAGCTCCTGCGAGTTGGCTGGTTTGCTGTGCTAAAAGTGACTGGGAGTTCTAGGATGGCTAGGCAGCTCAATTCAAGGGTTGAACAAGGCTTATCGTGGCTGGAAATGGCGAGTCAATGCCTCAATGAGTTGGAAGCAGAGCAGGGAATTTGGCGAGCTCGGTTATGGTTGTTGTTTTCGAACTGATGGATGAAGTTGGGCGTGCTAGTGGCAATGTAGAAACCGTTGGACGACGTTGGTAGGCTTCCTGAGCGACGATGAGCTTCCAATCGTCACGACGAGGAGAGTTGTAGGCGACGGTTCAAACAAGGGTTAGGGTTCGAGTTTTGGAGGCAAGGGAGGCCTTGGCGAGCTCCACGGCGACGGGGTTGAGATTCCGACGAGTCAAGCAACGTTTTTCTGTCAATTTGTGCCTCCATAAGCTAACGATCCTCCCTCTATATCCTAGGTTTTCATGGAAGGAGAGAGAGAGACGAGCAAGGGAGACGACCCTAATGTGGCGTAGGCTGGCCAGCTGGCACGTCTTGGGCCGCCGTGTGGCCGTGGCCTTGCGTCCACTTATGCCACATGGCCCGGTGGGATAAGCGGGCGGTCATGCTAGCAAGGACGAGCTGACTTGAGTGTAGAGGAGGGAAGATGGGTTGAGAAAAGGGGGAAGGTAGCTGGGCCGAGGAAAAAGAAAAAGGAGAAAAGAAGCCGGGCCGTACGTAGGCAAATAAGGGAAAAGGAAAAAGAAGCTAGGCCAGGTCTGGACGGCCCACGTGCAGAAGAAAGAAGAAAAAACGGAAAAATAGAAAGAAAAGGAGGAAAATAGGGAAAAAGAAGGAAATAGGGAGAAAATAAAGAAAAATAGGGAGGGTGATAGAAAAATAAGGGAAAATTATGAAACGTCCACATTTAATTATTTAAAGCCAAATTGAGTACAAATTTCCCCAATTTAATTTCCAAAAACTCCCCAAAATGGGCCGTCACATGCTATATGCTTGGAATCTATACGTGACAATATGTGGATATGGGAATATGTGGATATGTGGATATGTGGATATTTGATGACCGGCGTTGTCACGTAAGGTTTGGTTGAGCCTGACAAGGCCAACGGTGACACACTTGAGGCGTGAACTTCTCGCGGGTTGTGGCGAGATGTGTTCTAGGCAAGGGCTAAGTGCCACATGATAACGTATACTTCATGAGAGCCACCTCTAGAGCCTTATACCAAAGATTGTATGAGCCACCACTAGAACCTTGTATCATTGACATGTGTGATCAAGGGCTAAGTGCTATGCAATAGTGTGCTTTCTGGGCAAGGGCTAAGTGCCACGTGATAACGTAAAATTTCGTGCGGGCCACCTCTAGAGCCTTATACCAAAGATTGTGTGAGCCACCTCTAGAGCCTTGTACTATTGTCACATGTGGTCAAGTGCTAAGTGCTACACAATAAGATGATATAGTGTGAGACATCGATACAACCGCGAGTTTGTTTATGAAACGTTGGGTTAAATTGTTAATATGATGCACCTTATTAAGGGACGAAAATGCTTGACATGGTATGGGACGTGTCATAACGATTTGGCCTTATAATCAAGACCTTTTTGAGTATATGATGATTAATATACAGTATTTCAATTGTTAAAGATGTTTGTTATATGCTTATATACATGAACTGTGGAGTCTAACTATTACCAGACCTAGAGAGTCTCAAACCCAAAGAGTTTGACAACTTCTAAACCTTGAATTGTTTGTTGTGAATAGGTTACCCTTAAGTGATTTTCTTTCTAATCGGGGCTTAGGAGGTAAAGTTTTTGAGATATTGTCTCAGCCCGTTGTGGTGTACTTTTATAGGTTCCTAGATGGAGGTGCATCACGTGCGTTTTGGAGTTCCACAAGAGATGGTTTTTGAGCACGTCTTTGTGGTGGACACGAAACTCTTGGCTGTAGATCCCGGAGTTTAGATGAACACCTTTTAGTTTAGTCCCTTGTGTATATAAACCCGAGGTTATTTATAAGACATGTTTTGTGTAATTTGGTTGTCCTCCTTTCTTATCCCAAGTTTGATTGTTGTCTAGGGATTGTTTAATTCGCTTTCGCATGTGCATAGAAGATTGGGTCAACGACGCCACCTAGGAATGTCACATTTTAATCGACCATCGAGTGATGTGTGGGCACTCAAAGTTCGAGGTGTGACAAATCATCTAAATAAGTTGAAGAGCACTTGACAATTCTGACTGACTAGCCAAGGGAGCAGTGGATTTGATTGTGTCAATAAACTCCAATTAGGGAAACCTTGTTGTTGCTACTAAATTGGATTGTATGAGCAATTTAGACCTCAGCAACTACTCCAATTAATTGCCAACCATTTTAAGTACCTTAAAAAGAGTCTCTAATGGTTAGATTCAAGATGTCTTTATAAAAAGGATCAAATAAGATTACAAATGCTAGACATAAAGTATACTCATGCTATTCATTATTATCACTCTCTAGTGATCAAATTGGATATATGTCTATCTAAAATTCTTTGGAGTATTTTTGCTAACTTGTGATCGTGATAAGATCAAGTGTACAAGAGTAATAGCAATACTTGTGTCCTAATAGAATAATCTATCATCTAACAAGATTAATACAGCTGATTATAACTAGTCTTGAACATTAGTAGTGGAATTCAACATATGATGAGGCTATTGCCTAGAAAGTGAACATAAACTTGGTGATAAAAGTGAATCACTATAAATTATTGTGCACTATCTTTTAATTACTCATTATTATCTGAATATGTTTGATAGCATCACTTGCCCCTAATATGTTTCCATTATTATCAACGTATATCTTGCGATCTTCCCCCGAAGGATTTCCGTAGTGTTAAAACAACTTATTCACTCCCTTCTAGATTGTGTTGTTAGTCTTAACAATTTTTACGAAAAATCATGTCATTGTTTAGAATTAGTATATTAAACTGAAACATTCAGAATTTCAATCAAATTCCAATGTGATTATTATGATTATAACATGTTACAAGTGAAGTTTTAGTGACTGATATGCTTCTAAACTTGTGGCTTATGAAGCTTTAGGGATATTTACAAAATCAGTGACAAACCTATTTTACGAGGATATGGACACTAGGAGTGTCATAACTTGTGTACGATACTCACTTTAGTACCAAAAGTTTCCGCTGGATCACTTAAGTGCCAAATCGGATAAAAAAAGGATCACTTAAGTTCCAATTCCAGCCAAAAATTGACGTGGCTCGCCGCAAGTGCCACGTGTTATTTTTACTTAAAAAATCTATCAACGTGGCATTTTCACTTAAAAGTATATTCCACGTGACTTTTTAATTTATTTTTTAAGTGATATGAAAACTTTAAATTAAAAATTAGTTACTTAAAAAAAGGTCGCAGGGAAGGCACCTCGCCACTACCACCCCACCCTCATCGGTGAGGGCAAAGACGGCCAGCGAGGCTCACCGGCCCCTAGCCACGTTGGCCATGGGTCGGGGACCCTTGCCGGCCATCAACGAGGGCCGTGTAGGCCCTTGCTCAGAGTTCAACAACGTAGATGCCTTCCTCTTCCTTAGGCTAGGGTTCGGAATCGAGTTGCTTCCATCTCTTCCTTCGCATGTTCTTCATCTTCATCATCATCACAATCTCCAATCTTCGTCTGTTCTTCATCATCTTCTTCGTTTCTCAAGGGATTTTATCAAGAAAGGTTTGAAGATTGAGGCCGATCTTCACGCAGCCAAGCCTTTGAAAAAGGAAGTCATGCAGTTTTGCTCCGAAGTTCAGAAGCTACATAGCATGAAGCAGGATATTGCTGGGCAAGTTCAAAATTGGGAACAACAGTCCATCAACTACGACGGGTTGTTTCCATCGTGGCTCTCGACGAATAAGGGTCCCTTTCAGCGTCGCCCTCCCTCGTGGCCACACTGACCATGGGTCGGTGACCCTCGCCGATGAGGGCCGCATGAACCCAAGAAAGCTCGCTACGGATGCAAAGAAGAGGTAGTGAGGGATGCCCAGATCGCAAGCCACGTCGGCCATGGATGCAGTGAGCATGTCCAAGAACACAGCAGCGACTTGAACTCCTCTTGACCTGAGGTCGACCAAAGCTTGTTTGACGAGCTCAAACACGATGTGCTCAACACCCACCTACATGCTTTGACTTCTTTGGTTGCTTTCCATTGCCAATGCAGTGATCTTGACTCGGAACGTTCCCTATTCGATAGAATGACCCAGAAAAATCTAGTTTCATGGACGGCCATGATTTCTGGCTATACCAAGCACATGAGGTATGAGGAGGGACTAGCCTTGTTTCAAGAAATGCTACTATTTAAGTTTAGCAGGATCAAACACACAAGTAAGAATACAAGGAAATAACATGGTTCAACAATATGCCTACATCCAGGGACAAAAGTCCCCCTCTCTTCTTTTTTTATAGGGAGTAAATCTACCATTATTCATCATATATACAGCATACGGTTGCTTACAGAAGCAACAGACAACTGTTTACAAAAGGAAACACCAGAAAATAAGAAACAAGAATAATGCCCAATATCAATAATATCTTCTTTCCCAGAATAGGAAAGAAGATCTCGCAACACTTTCCTTCAAGTTGGGGCGAAGACTTTGTTGAAGGTCAACTTGTCCACCATAGTTTGGAAAACCCCTTTTGACAACGCTTTGGTGAAGGCATCTGCAAGTTGATCCTTACTATGAACATAGGAAGTCTTAATTGTTTTATCCTGAACATTCTCTCTCACAAAGTGACAATCCACTTTTATGTGTTTAGTTCTCTCATGGAAGGCCATATAAGAAGTAATGTGAGTTGCAGCTTGATCATTACAAAATAGCTTTGTAGGTGTAGTTTTAGGTTTACATCCCAATTCTTGAAACAAATGATGCAACCACACAATTTCACTAGTAGCGGTGGCCATGCCACAATACTCAGCTTCCGCACTTGAATGTGCAACAACCGTTTGTTTCTTGCTTTTCCAAGTGACAATATTACCACCAACAAATATACAGAAACTAGTTGTGGATTTTCTAACCACTAGGCTTCCAGCCCAATCTACATTAGTGTAACCCATTATATCTGTGTGACCATTGTTCTTCATTAAGATTCTTCTTCTTGGTGAAGCTTTCAAATACCAAAGGAGATGATCCACTTATTCCATGTGACCGTCAGTGGGATTATGCATAAATTGGCTCACATAACTAACAGCATATGCAATATCAGGCCTAGTGATAATTAAGTAAATCAAGCGTCCTACTAACCGCTGAAACTGACCAACATCCTGCAATGGTACATTATTGGAAACAAACTTGTTGTTATACTCCATAAGGACACTTGCAGGTTTAGCTCCCAACTTACTAGTCTCTTTTAATAAATCAAAAACATACTTTCTCTAGGATAAAAATAGTCCTTTGCAAGAGTGCGCCACTTCAATGCCCAAAATATTAAGGCATACTACCAAGGTCTTTGATATCAAATTCCTTGTTCAAATGATGCTTGAGTGCTTCAATCCCAGGTTGGTTACTACTTGTAATGACCCAATCATCAACATACACAAGAATAATAACAATACCTTGGTCATTCGACTTAGTGAACATAGAGGAATCCGAAGCACCTCTCTTGAACCCAAATTTGATAAGTGTTGTGCTAAGCTTACCATATCAAGCTCCTGGTGACTGTTTCAGGCCATAAATAGCTCTCTTCAGTTTACAAACAATTCTATCCTTACCTTGTAATGAATGCCCAGGTGGTAAATCCATGTAGACTTCTTCATCTAAATCCCCATGTAGAAAGGCATTCTTCACATCCATTTGGAACAAAGGTCACCCATGATTAATGGCTACGGACATAAGTACTCGCATTGTATTCATCTTAACCATCAGGCCAAATGTTTCTTTATAGTCTATATTGTAGGTTTGGGTATATCATTAGGCGACAAGCCTAGCTTTGTACATCTTGACCATGCCATTACTATTATATTTGATCTTATAGATCCATCTACATCCCACGGTCTTTTTTCCTCTTGGTAGTTGTACCAACTCCGGTTCAATGCCTCAATTTCATCTTCCATGGCTTTAATCCACACGCTTTTCTTATTAGCTTCCTCAAAATTCTTGGGCTCGTGTTGTTCTTCAATGGCAAATAGAAAACTCTAAGTAATTGTAAATCCTGAATTGGGTGCTAAATTGTATGAAAGGTAGAAAAATCTCAAAGACAGGTTGAAGGTTTAGGGATACAACTTAACTTGCGAATTGAAATAGGTGCAAGAATCTCTATTGTTGAAGTCTCATTTATCAACTCTTCACTTGTAGTTTCAGAATTTTCACCAGGTACTAACATACCTTATTATGATGACAAGCGCCTAATTACCTCAGCCTCGGGACTTTCGGTAGCAGTCACATTTCCTTGGTGAATTTTCGTAACAGCCCTAGTTTCAACCTCCCAATTTCCGGTTCTATTTTCAATGCTGCCAACCACTATAAGGACAGGAATAAGGTCAAATTCCGTAGAAAAATTTTGATAGTTGTCTTCCCCTTGAATTTGAGCACTGTTGGAAAAAAACACGTTGACCTCATCAAAAAATACATCACAAGAAAAATAAACTTGCTTAGTATTGGGATCATAACATTTGTAAGCCTTTTTTGTGGAATTGTAGCCGACAAATACACACTTCCAAGCCCGGAGATCTAGTTTTCCACCATTTTGAGAGTGGACATAGCAAATGCAGCCAAAAATTCGTAAATGAGAAATATCAAACTTATGTCCATACAAGACCTCCATAGGGTCACATAACCCTAAATACGACTGGGCAACCTGTTAATCAAATAACAACTAGTTAGAACAACATCTACCCAATAAGATTTAGGCATGTGTCCTAAAAATAATAGGGCCCTGGTTACTTCAAGGAGGTGTTGATTTTTTCGTTCTGCTATACCGTTCTGTTGCAGGATCCCAACACATGATGTTTGATTAATGATTCCCAAAACTACTCAAGACTGCTTGAAAACTCTTATTAGTGTACTCGATACCATTGCCAATATGTAGTATCTTCACAGAGGTATTAAATTGATTTTTCACCATGTTGTAAAAATCTTAAAAGAAATTAAGAACTTCAGTCTTGGATTTTAAAGATAAATCCAC